>CM031670.1:5181569-5781569 GCA_006182925.3 Reinhardtius hippoglossoides
GTGCAGATCTGTGTTTGAAATGTAACGCTGTCTCTCTTGGCCCGTGTCCCAACCTTCCACCGAGATGTGTGGAAATCCATCCAGTATAGTTATTTTGTGTGTAATCCTGCAGACAAACAAACAAACCGGCAGGGGTGCAAACATAAAAAAAAGAAAAACTGTGAAAGAGAAATGGATTTTTCAGACCGTTCTCAATAAAAACACTCAAAAACAGCACAGGAGAAAAAAAGAATCAACAAAAAACGAACATTTCAGTGAATTGAAAACCGCTCAAGGCCACAGAGGGTTCCATCTGACCGCTGTCGAACGAGTCGGTTTGAGACGAGGTTTAAAGGCAGCGATCTTTGCCGGGCTGAGGAGTTTTTAACCTGAAGACCCTAATCTATTATTGTGCTGCCTGAGAATCTGCCGGCGAGGGACGATATTCTGGGTCTGGAAGCTTTCTGGTTCCTGTTTCTACGTTGACCGGTCACGTCTGAGGGAGGTTTGGTTTCCCCCGCAGGCAAACAGTCCGTGTGGAGAGAGAACGAGGTGAAGCAAATCGACCAAAATGCATCGGTTTTTTAATTAGCTGTTAAAAGGGATTAGCCAAGATGCCGTCTGGACCCGAACACCCACGGAAAGGGTCGTAGTTATTCAGCTCGTGTGCTAAACGGACTCCTGACCTTGATATCGATGGACTCTGAGTTTGTGAAGACCCAGATTATCATTATTTAGACAGTCGGGTGAAAGGCAATGATTTATTTACTCTGCTGTAAAACATGCAGAGTCTTGTATGTGATTAAACTGGATTCTAAAAAGAAACTGAAAGCCCAGATTGTTGTGCCGTGTAAGAAATGTCGTGTCGTGTGTTAAAGAGAGAAAATTCCGACACGTCATTACGTTGTAGTGAAAATCTGGATGTAAAGGAACCGACTCTGCTGCTGCTGCAACGGGAAATATTCAAACCATGCACGAGTTGAATCTTCCGGCTGAAACTGAAGATATTGAATCGTCAATGTCACCGAGTGAATTTAGTTGAGAGGCTCCCGTCACTGGTGACTGAAAGCATCATTGTCAGAGGAGCTGGCTGACAGTCTGCAAACGCCACTGAAACAATCAGACTGTGACAAGCGCTGCAGCAGAGTCAAACGGCTTAGCTTCCGTCCTGTTGCAACACCAGCAGCTGCTCTGAAGGTATTTCCAGAAATCCTCAAAAGACTCATCTCAGACTCATCCGAGCGTCTAACAACATTTCAATCAGACAACGTGCACGTTTGAAACGCGCACTGCAAACGGGAGAGCGGAGTTTGGTGCCGAGGCTCCGACTCCATCGCTCCTCCAGATGTGATGAGGTTGATGTAATGAAGAGTGAGGAGCAGGTGTCTTTAGCCTGGAGGGGTGAGGAGGGGGGGAGGAGGTGGGGAGCGATGCGGGAGAGGGGGAGAGGGGGGGTGTGGGAGTGGGCTAGAGGGGGAGGGGCTGAATCGACGGCCAAGGGAGAAGGGAATCTGTGCAGCTTAAGCAGACCTGGGAGGATGTGTGATGGGGGGGGGGGGGGGGGGGGGGGGGGGGGGGGGGGGGGGGGGGTGGGCGGTCTTGTTTCTCTCAGAGGCCAGTCCACTCCTCTTCCTCCCCTCTCTCCTCCCCTCCTCTTCCTCTTCTCTCTCCTCTCTCCTCTCTCCTCCTCCTCCTCCCTCTACCCTCTCCTTCCTCGACACTTCTTTCACTCGTCCTCTCTGTGACATTCGCTCTCGGGTGTCACCTGTTCACAGTTCCTCCTCTAACTATCCACGAGCACAGTGTCAGTGTTTGAACATCACTGGTGTTTTCACTCCTGTCTGTTTCTTTGTTGGATGATTTGTGTTTGTTTGTGTTTGAGTAAGATTACACAGAAACTACTGAATGGATTTCTACCACACCTGGTGGAAGGATGTGGTCTGAGTTGGGGAAGAAACCCATTAAAGTTTGGTGCGGATCCAGGATTTGTTTTTCACTTTCTTTGACGTGGTTAAGGTCACATGATCCAGCACTGCTCATATCAAGGTCTTTCATATTCCCATACATATCATTATGTTCTACAATGAATCCATCAAGTCAACTTTGTCACACGTTTATTCCAGCAGCAGGACACTGGATCCTTTCCCAGCATGCACCTGGTGACACGCGTCTCACATACACAACATTTACCCTCATTCACACATTTTATTATTCATGCCGCACATTCCAGTTTAATTCGTTCTCCAACAAATTTCACCCAAAGCGCAAATTAACATCTGCCTGAAACGTTAAACTAAACCTGCAAACCAAGACTCGCACGAGGAATTCAACACCTACAAGAATACGACAGGTTTCAAATTGTGTCAGAGCACAGATGGTTTGTTAACCAACGCAAAGATGAATTTCAAATTTTAGAAAACTGGACTACAGCTACATTTAGTGAGCGGCAGATTTTTTGCATTTCCTCTCGCCTCAACAGATCTCCACAACGAATCCCAAGACAGATGTGGTTTATTTCCTCGGCTCACTGACACCAAACCAAACAGCAGCCGCTCTTCACGTATTGATTCTGGCTGTTTGGTCAGATATAAGCCACGGACCTTTACACCTTTGTTTTCATGCAGCGCTTTACAGACGCTCTTATTAGGAGATAAGTCAAGTTTATTTGTGCGGCGCTTGAACGCATTCGGAGTCTCGAACGGCTTCGCGGCAGCTGCAATATGAAACAACAAATGAAAAACAATAAATGAAAATGATGAATCTCAACCTCGGGCCTTCAGAGAAAGTACGAACAAGTTCCCACTTAAACTTCATCGCACAATGAAGGACACACACTTTAGGAAAACTGACCAGAATTTTTTTCCGTGCGCACACGTGCCGCTGCCTCTAATGGCTCAGTAAACGAGTTCCCTGCTGTGAGACGGAAAACGAGCTATTCTGGTGGTGAAAATGAGCCTTGAATACCAGCGGCGCATGTGACCTTAAAAACATAGTGGAAATAATTCATAGAGCGGTGAAGTTGAAAGTAAGGAGGAACGTGTTGGCCTAGATCGAGGCTCCAAAACACAAAAGCTTTGGAAATAAAATGGGCGAGTCACAGTCGTGGACGGTTTATTTATTTTGTCGCTTTGTGTCTTTTAAATGTGGACGAACCGTTTGGCTGTTCGGTTCAGTACTTATTTTTTGAAAATAAATTCCCCTGATGTTTTCTTCTCGCCTGGATGGGGTGCAGACTTATTTCCTCGCAAACACATGAAAAACCCAGCAGGAGCTTCTCCGCTCAGACGTGTTCACAACAGCACAGAAGTCTCCGGAGCGCTCAGGTGACGGGTTGAAGCTGCAGGACGTTCTGTATTAATTCTGCTGCGGAGATCAAGTGACATCTCCAGCACCACCAACAACTTTCTTGACATCCCCGTGACAACTTTTAAGTTTGCGGCTCCACTTTTTCATCCTGAGATATTCGTTTTCTTTTAGTTTTTTTTCAGTTTTGAATCTGTCGTGTGTTAGAAACGTCATCAACACCCCCACCAGCTTGCAGAGAAGCTCCTGCTGTGTTCTCACATCAGCCTCTTTGGACATTATCCTGGGTTTTTGAAAGCTGGACGGAGAAACTTTGCAGAAAGTCTCGTGGCTCTCACCCGGACATTTGCGTTCTCACATACAGAACCTCTGGAGAATGAGGTTCTACCGAGTTCAGTGCATAAAGCAGCCGAGGTGCAGGAGGAGATTGAACTGGCCTCAAGCTTTAAAAAGCCAGTCCAGTAAGTCCTCCTGAAAGTTTGGCGTTTTCCCAACCTTTTCATTGTGACCATGTATGTAGCATGAATAGGTTCTTTCTTTTGTCTCATGATCCGTCCGTGGTCGGACTAGAAAACTCCAGAGGGAAAGACACAGGTCATGAGGAGAGTGACAAAGACATTAACCTGTTGATGAGCTCATCAACGTGCTGGAGGCTGTGACCTCAAGCACGAGCACGAGTGGCTCCATCGACTCCGTTAGCCGGAGAACGCGGCAGCGAACCTTCCCCAAACCCCAGCGTCGCTCCTCCTCATCCGTCTGCGTCCCCCTCGACTTCACCTCCCCGCTTCACCGCTTCTCTGCCCCCCCCCCCCCCCCCCCCCCCCCCGCCACCTACCCGGCCGATGCATTATTCATTCTCATGTTTGCGGGCTTTCTCACATCCTGCGCTTGATCAATAAAACATACCTGTGTGCTCGCTCCCTCACCTCTCCACCCTCTCGTCTCGCTCCTGAAGCCAAACTGTGAGCCCGTGCTGATCTGATAAAACAACACAGATGAATGGCTCTTTCAAACTGGGAGAAAATGACTACAATTCAGGCTTTTCTGCTGCCTGCGTGAGTTGTGTCTTCAATTCCTGGTGAAAGGAAGTCATTGCATTTGTCACTCACTTAGAATGCCCGCCCACCCCCCCCCCCCCCCCCCCCCCCCCCCCCCCCCCCCCCCGCACAAAAAGAAAGAAAGATCCTGATAAAGGTGTCTTTGTAAAAAAAGAAAAAGCAAAGAGAAGCTTTAGGAGAGATCATCGAAGCATCGTGCAGAATATTTCCATCAGACATCAGGTTTGACCGGAGCTCTCCAAGGATCTGAGAGACTTTCCAAACAATTCCAATGGATTTTTATTGTATTAAACCAACTCTTCTGTCTCTGTCACCCTCCTCATCCTCCTCTTCTTCCTCCTCTTCCTCTCTCCCACCCTTCTCTCCTCTCGACCGGAGGCGGTGAAGCAGATGGGCCCCCCCCCCCCCCCGAGTCTGTTTTCTGTCTGAAGCTTCTTCCCGCTAAAAGCTGTTTGGTTCTGTCTATAATGGCAGGAGGTCTTAAAGGGGCTTCAGGTAAAGTATGTTAGGATTCAATGCTGATTGAAATGAATTTAATTAAAGAGAGAGTTTTTTTGTGGTCATTTGACGTCATGTGCATGTTTTCTGGATGTTTTATGAAATCTTACTGCTTTCAAATCACTTCCTAAAACAACAACTTTCATCTTTGGCAGAATTTAAATTTATTTCATTTTCCTTAAATGTTACCGTGAAGCGATAAATAAAATGTTGTTGTTGTCGTTCTGTGTTTTTGGAGTGGGCTTTTGTCTTTGAGTCGTCATTGTGTCTCTTTGTTGTCATTTGACGTTTCTTTAAAGTAATGTTGTGTCTTGTCAGTTTTTTCTTTGTGAGTCTTACAGTTTGAAGCATCACGTTTTTATTTGTATTGTCATTTATCAGAGTTTACAGACATTTCATATATAAATAAATACTTTTATATCTGTAATTATAAATTTGACATTGTGTTGATTCAACGTGTAGGATGTGAAGTTTCACTTTATTGTGGATTTTCTCTTTTCTTAGGTGTGAATTCTTTATTCAAAACTTTTAGTGCTGATCTCACAGTGTCCCGTCATTATTTTGTTGGTATCAAAGTATGAACACACACACACACACACGCACACGACACACACACACACACACACACACACACACACCCTGTGTCTGAACAGTTAAGTAAGGTGAACTAATCTCCAAAAGGCATAAAGTTAAGGTGAAACATAGTTTTTATTTGAACATGCTGTTGTTTGTGTTGGAGGCTCCATGCAGGACACACCAGCTTCTCTTCTTTAGATCAGGATCCTTCTGCTCAGTAGTATTCATCCTCCAGGTTTGGTTGATAAGGATTTTCCGTGTCGGGCAGCAGAGGAGGACGGAGCGGCCTCGTATCGTAATCTGCAGAAACACACCAGCTCAATCAGATAGGTGTTAAGTATGTGATAACGTTTTCAATTCTATGTGAATAGTAGTTTTTCCTTCTTTCATTAAAGGAGACTTACACAAAAGCTACTGAACAGATTTTCAATGAAACTTTTCAATGACAGGCGCAGATCCAGGAATCTTTTATCTCCATAGACACAGACTTTCTAGAAAATAATACACGGGCTGTTGCTAGGCTACATCATTTGTTCTACAACGGAGGTTGTGGTTTCATGATATGCATTGTTTTGGTGGCTGAGCTGTTAGACTCTTAAAGGGTGAACACCTCACCGTCAGCGAGGCCACGGTGGTGTTTGAGGAGGCGGGGGTCGAAGAGCAGCACCAGCTCCGCGGTGCCGTCGCCATCTCTGCAGGAATACGACAAGAGATGATGCCACGGATAGTTTCTACGCTTTACAATGTTTGCAACGGAACCAGGTCAGGGCACTTTAAGGTTTGCAGTTACTAGTTTGCTGGAATTGATATCAAATAGGGGGAAAGGATTCAGTGAAGCATTAGCACCGAGTGCTTGCTGCGATTACAGGGAAAAGGAGGATGAGTCGGCAGCACACGCAGTAGAATGTGAAGTCAAGACGACCTACCTGCTCAGCACAGGTGCAGACAGACCTCCGCAGATCACCAGGGACACGAGCACGAGGAGAGCAAACATCTCGTTCCTGAATTTGTTCGGCCACGTTGTTAAAGAGAACACACAGAGAAAACTGCAGCATCGACTCAAAACAAGCCTCCTGAGGTTATTTATTCTATCGTTCAAGTGGTTGCTCCTGTCGTGGCCATATATTGAATGTAAACACGTTCACTGTTAATCTGAGTGCACGCCACTTCAGCTCAGTGAGGATCAGCCAGCTGTGTGAACCATGTGATATTACAACAGAACAATGACATTATGCTCAATATTTTAATTTGTCTTATTTACACTTATCTGCTGTCAGACCTGCACTAGAGTCCGGACATTTTCTGGAAATGTGAGAAGGCAATTGTCTGAGTCAGTTCCTTTTCCTGCTTGTACAGTGCAACAAAACATGCAACATAAGATCATAACAGATAAAGAATACTGAGGTGGGTGTGGCTGACTTCAGGTCAGTCAGATTCTTCCTCACGAGCCCTGCTTTAACAACCCTTCGACACACAAGCTATGCAAACCCCTTCTAACATGAAGAACATGGGTCAAATATGACCGTATTGATTTCCTGTTGTGTTTCATGCACGGCTGGGTGTTTTCTTTGCTGTATTCTTTTATAACTTATTCTTCCTTCTTCATTTAGGATGATGTAGAAAATGTGTCTTCAAAGACTCATCTTCGAAGTCATCAAAGGAGCCTTCTCCATTTAGCAGAGCTGGATTCCAGGACTGTTGTATTTCGAGTTTTATTTTGTTGATGTAGCTACGGTTAGCTAGCCAGAAAAGAAGCTAGCTAGCTAACAGCTGGTTAGTATTGTACATATTTCTCTTTCTCACTAGTAATGGATGTGAATTATTATTTCATTATTTCACAAATGTAGCAAAGAAAAACTCAGCCATGCATGAAATAACCAAGGAAATGAATACGGGTCATTTTGGACCGATGACAACATGGGGCACATTATTAGAGGGGTAAAGATACAAAAATGATTTTTATTCAAAAGTAAGGACAACTTTAAATAAGGATTTGTGATGATCAAAAAAAAAATTCATTAGGGAATACCTGAAATACTGAATGATGAAATTCATTCATTGCAAAGATATAGAAAATTAAAATTCAATTCAATTAAAACCACCACATGATGAAACAGAGAAGGCCCCTGTAGGGACAGTATAGAGTTGTGTGTGATTACTCTCTGTCCTTTTTTAAATTTGTTCTCTGAACAATTTCCTGAACATCACTTGACACAGAAACATCCTGGATGATGTAACGACTCTGTAGGTTTACGCCACATTTAATTACTTCCTCTCTGTTTTTGAGAAGTCCTGTTTTGTGCCCGTGTTCCCTGAAGCGTTGGTTGCGTCCTTGTTGTCGGACGTTTCCACTCGACGCCGGCAGCACTCACAGAAAAATGTTTGACCAACTCCCGGGTCAGACTCATTTCAGTGGAAACCGCTTGTTAATAGTGAATAAGTGGCTCTCTGCTGGATGTTCCCACCTGTTAGCGATTGCTGAGACCATTGAACACGCTAATTGGACTGAGTGGTCGTGTAGTGTGCCTCGGGGTGGCCGGGGGGGGGGGGGGGGGGGGGTGACATTCGAAAGCTCTTGCAAACTAGCTTGTTGACTTTGTGACCTCGTGCATGAATAATCGGTGGAATGCCGCTCAGCTAAACATTTACTGAGCCCTTCGAGTGCATCCTCTGATCGCAGCAATTTCCCCGGGATGGATTGTTTTTCGCTGCCAAATTTAGCTCTTTTAAATCCTGATGTGTTTTCAGCCCTAAATAACAAACGCTCATCAAACTAATTCCCCAGTGTTCAAATGCCTTTGAAATCTGGGGTCCTGAATATCTCCCTGATAGAATTAAATTCCCCACATGTGTACGTTGATTTGACTTTGCACCGGTCCGACCTGGGCGGTCCCTCCTGCCCGTGGCCATCCATCAGCCTCTGGCCAGGTTTGTTCAAACCTCCACCAATCAACTGACACAACACATTACCGTGCAATTCACAAGCAGCAGAAAATCCCTTCCCCTCGAATCAATCTTCACGTTTTTCACGATGAGAGAGCGCCGAAGCGTTTTAATTGTCCTCCAATCGCTTTCCCACAATGTCAGCTTTGTTTGACCTTTGCTTTTACGATCCATTAAGTCTCTCTCGGTGCTGAAGTGTGATGCCAACATTGATGAGACCGTCCTGATCCACAGCTCAATGACTGCACCCCGGCAGGAAGTAAACAGGCGTTTAGCTCGGGCCAAACCTTGAAGTGTGAGCGGAGCTTCTCTCGATTAATTTTCCACGAGGCCGCCTGTTCTAACAGTAGTAAGTGCCGGAGTCATTACACAGACCGCAGCAGGTTTGTTATGACGGATGCTGCGCTGCGTTCTAACCTCCTCTCACATGGCACAGACGACTTGGGATTCACTTCACAGAGAAAATGAGACGGATAACATCATTGTGCATTAATGATGATTCGATATCATGTCGAGATTCACCAGCTTTGCCAGTTGAAACACTGCAAGCGTCCATGTTTATCCCAAAGTTAAGTGACACCACTAAATCGACAGTGACAAGAGATGAAGACATTTCTGAAAAGGAACAAATGTGGTATTGGTGCCTGCAGTGTATCCAAAAACTTTGTTCTTAGCTTAACAGCAAAAGCAAAATAGAAAAAAAAACGGTTTCAGACACTACTTTGCATTTTGTCTGTTTTCTTTTCTTTCTGGTAATTACATCATTATCGCAGGTTTATGACAAACAACAACTGAATGTGCAAATGTTCCACATAATCAAGTTATCTGCTGAATTAACTAACAGGAGCAGGACACCGCGTCCTGGCCTCAGCACTGCCAACACCATTGTGATTGATTCAAAGAAATAAAACAAGCCAGAGAGCTTTTTCCCACCAGACAGAATGATAAAGTCCTTTCTCCAGCACGGAGGGGACACGTCTGTTTAGGACTGTGAGATTCACCTGAACACAATATCTCACAATACCTGATTTAAAAGATCTCAAACAGGCAAACTACCACCTCGAGGCAGAAGAAGACTGTTTGTGTCGGACTGGAGATGAAGACGACCTCGTGATCCTGGAGTTAAGGGATTCAGATTTAGAATATTCGCTCTTGGCTGTTTTTGCTGCAACAAAATAGTTTTTTTTTACGATTTCAAATACTGTTTTTTAGCAATGAGAGAAGCAAACGATGGCAATCAGTCATCAGGTCCAGACTAGTCGTGACTTTTTGTGATCCACTATATTTCCTATCTACCACCAACATGAAGCTGACATTTGTTTTTTTACTGAAATGTCACGATTTGTCGATGGATGTTTGTTTTACGAACAATGTTCCTGGAATAACTTCTCAGGTCGTTGTGGCCACTGGCGGTTCAGCCAATTAAAACATATACAAATAAGGTGACATTTAGTTTTCCGGCATTGCTGAGCACAGCCTCACCGAGCTGTGTGACTGAGGGTTGTATTGTTTCTATGAGTTATTGTAGATATAAACAATCTAGAGGCGAGTTTGACCGTTACAAACACAGACAGCTTGGCACTCGAGGGCTCGGACAAGAAGGTTTCCCGTGTTGTGTCTCGTATCGACACATTTTAATCAAACCAGAAAAAGTCTGTGTTCCTCTCTCTGCAACATGAATGTGTTTGGACTCTCAGATTAGCATCTCAACACGCCTATCAGAGGAAGGCTGCGTTATCTACGCCAACTGAAATAAGTCGAGCCTCACTGCCAAAATGTAGGGCACCTTGATTTGAATATTTCATGCAGCACGCCGCAACATTCAAACCCAATCCCATATACGTATTAAGCTAACGTGATTAGAGGCGCTCCATTATTAACACGATTCCACAGAGGATGCGTAAGTGGACTCGGGAGCAGTTCCTTCACAATGAAGTTCAACAAGCTGCGGCCATTTTTGTCTGTGATTCTAAAGAGCGATGGCCACTCGCTTATCGCCGGAACACAGCTGAACACGTCCACATCACTGTGTCAGACATCTTCTTTCTCCTGTGTTATTATTGTGCGAATCTGAGGGCAGCGAAGCACTTTCTTTAACAAAAAGCAACTCCACTTGTTCTCCACTTCCACAATAGTTCTGCGGGGGGGGGGGGTTTGAAATCGAAATGCACCCCTGCAGATGTTTTTAATGTGTGGAACAAGAAATCGTTTAGAAATCTCCACACTCGCAATCTCTCAAAGTCGTGACTGAAAACAATTTGTTCCATAACGAGGCGTAAAATCCTGCAGACGAAGCCCGAGCGGATGTCGTCCCATCCTGTTGGAGGGAGAAACACTTTGAAGCCAAACAGGATAAAACAAAACCAGCTCCCAGGATCGGATTTACTCGAGCTGGATCGGAGACTTCAAGAAGGGTCCAGCAACCGGGGCCAAGACTCCCCCTCAGCTGCTGCAGGACGGGGATGGCAGTCACAGAGCCTGCCAGAAGGTGGGGGGGGGGGGCCTCCCTGCCAGGGCCCATTGCATTACTGTGTAGACGCCATGAAACAGTTCACTTCTGTCCTCGCTGGAAACACAGAGTTCATCCAGGGACAATGAGGAGTTTCACTTGTTTCACTTGTTTCTGTCTTTGAGGAGAATCACTCTCTGTACGTCCTGCAGCGCTGAACGGGGAACAGGGAGCAGACGTGTGCTGGGGAACATGGGAAGTTCTCCAAACTGGTCCCGTGCAGTGGTTCCCATAGAGTGTAAGTGAAGTTGGTTCCTAATGTAGGGGTCAGGGCCCTGCAGGGGGCGCTAGATACGGCAGAGAGGAGTCCTAATCCTAGTGATGTTGGTATTCTAAATAATTTAAATAAACAAGGGTCAGGATCACTTGAAAAAAAAATGTCATGGTTAAAGGTTAAAGTACAAGTTGAATTAAAAGTCTTTAAATTGCCTGGTTAAATAAATAAATAAAATGTATAAGAAGAAGAAGAAGAAGAAGAAGGAAAATAAGAATGAGCATATTACAAAAGTAACAATAAGAATTAGAATAGAATGATGATAATATTGTAAGGAACACACAACCAGTGAGATTGGACTGTAAACACAGACTGATTCTCTTTAGAGTGTCAAAAATAAAAAGGTTAGGAAAACAGCGATCAACACAATATTCATGATTCATGTCTTATTACCAACACATTTCATGATAAGACCCACAGCAGTTTTTTCTCCAAACAACATATGTATATATGAATACATAATGTGTTATTATTCCTGATGTATTATTCCTCTTGTGTGTCTGGGAACTCCAGTATTGTGCAAAAACTATTAAAAACACATAATTGAACCTCACTGTCGCACTGGGTGAAATATTGTATTTATTCATTACTATGTTTTTTTTGCATCAGCCTCAACTGTGTATTAATCTCCAGCGGAAAATAGTCACACATTTGTTTGCTGTTCGGATTGTGAAGCCCCTTGAGGCACATTTGTGATTTGGGGCCGTATAAATAAGAAACTGACTCGACTCGACTGTTTGTGACCTAGTTTTAATGATACACATCTTCAGAATGAGCAGTGGGAGCCACAGACGGAGGGAGGAAGTCATGAAGTATTGTCAGACACACACAAACCGACAATGTGTTTCTTCATGGGATTTGCGGACGGCGAGTAAACATAGAAATTAGATTGTCGCCCTTATCTTTAAATCTCACGGGAAGGCTGCAAATCATCCAGATGTGTTAATGCGCACACAGACCTCGTATTGTTCGACCGTTCGATAAAGAATAAAACAGAATCAATACTTAGGGAATAATGATTCTCAGTGTTTGTTTGAAAGCACAAATCTTGTTCGGGTTAGGGTCAAAACATCGGGAGTGAAAGGTTCCTCAGACCAGGATCCAGACCCACGGACCAGGAGGTGGTCTCAGTCCGGATTAACAGGATTCATTCATTTGCTGTTTGGAAACACTATTACCAATTAGCACGAAGTTGAGACAGAATTAAATCATAGGAAAACCAAGAGAAGAGGAAGCAGCTCGCGGGTTCAGTGAAGTCTTCACCTCCGAAAATATAATGTTCAGACAAGAAGACGATTTAAAGTGTGTGAGATTTAGTTGAAAGGGATCAATTGGCAGAAATTTAATATAAAATATTCCTAGTGATGTTTTCACTAGTGTGTTTGTGTAATGGTCCCTTTATATTTAAATACTTTATATTTAAATACTTTATATTTAAATACTTTATATTTACATCTGGAGCGGGGCCTCTCTATGGAGGCTGCCTTGTTTTTTACAGTAGCCCATACTGGACAAACTAAAACCCTTTTGAGTTTTTATGACAACTGAAGGTTGGAAGGAGAGGGTGAGGTGAGGGGTGTTCAGCTGCAACGTGACACTTCACCACTAGATGTCAGTAAATCCTACACACTGAACCTTTAAACCAGTGTGGAGAACTGCGCCTGAAGTTGAAGTTGATGATGGTGGTCGTCAGACACACGCCCGTCTACAAACCAAACAAAGTCAAGAATAGAAAGAAGCAGTTCACACAGGTGACGACGACCGGACGAACACGTACGTCGTAAACAAGCTCGCTGAATTACAACGTGAAACCAAAACCCACCAGATCAAATGTAAATGTAACAAAGATAATGAAGTCTTGATCCAGAAACTAGCACTTTTCAAAACAGAGCAGCAAACACTTAGAACACACAATAAAACCACCGGACAATGATCGCAACCAGCAGCTAATGACATAAAGACTGTGTTTACTTGTGTTGAAGGAGTTCTCACCCAGTCTGTCACTGACTGTGGCTGCTGTATCTCCTGTGGTGGGATGTGTCAAAGCTTCTGAGCCCCCGATATCAAAGATTCTGTCACCGGAAGTGGCGTCTGGCCCCGACTCAGTGGGATTAGAAGATGTGAGCTGTGGCCGGGAGCCCGAACCAGGCTGAGGCGCGAAAAAAAACCTCCCAGGTAAAAGTGTCAATCAGCAAAATCAGAACCAGTCGGACTCTCTGACGCCTATTTGGACAAGCACGCGTCAAACTATGTGAAATGAAAAGATTTTGGTCCGGCCTCGCCAGCGCTGGAGCAAAGCTGCTACAGGTTTAATCACACTGTGGCTGCAGTTCCACCCGGTCGACTTCCCATTCCCCCTTTCAAGTTAAATCCACCCTGAGAGCCTGTTACATGGAAGATATCAGCCACTTTTTGATGTTCGTACAGAAGTTATTTCAGGATGTGTTTCAATTCGCTTCTCTTTTTTGGGGGGGGGGGGGGGGATCAAGCTTGTAACAACCGCTGCTTGTTATAATGGAGTTCTGCTTCACTTAATGATGTCCTGTGTTTCAGGAGCAGCCACAGAAGAAACCTGAGCCAGTGTTTGCTCCTCGCACACATATTTCTATGGGAAGTTTTCAATTTGGGTGAAGTGAAGCTGCCGTGTTATCGTATGAATTCACTCACAGGGAACACTCTGTATTTGCTGTCATGACGAATGCTGGAAGCAGATAAACCGAGTCTTTGAATGGTTCATTTTCCAAATCAACCTGCATTCAATCAAGTTTGGGGTCAAAATAAATCCATTGAAACTGCTCAGTGGAGCTCACGTCTCCTCCACAGCCCACCAGCCCCCCAAGTTCGATCAAGACACCAAATCCACGTTCGTCCACATTCATACGTTAAAGCCTGAGTAAAAATAAAACGTCAAAAAACACCCTATCGAAGATTTTGTGAAACCACCGTGACCTTGACCTTGTGAAGTGACCTTGACCTTGTGGTGGCGATTTCAGTTGATCAAAGACCAAAGTCAAATCTGGTCTTTCAACATCTGCAGATGCTTCGTGTTAAATCCAACACTGACATCATGTTACCTTGTTGAAACCGAAAAAACATAATTCAACTTCAGAAACAAAGCAATAGGTTAAGAACTTAAAACTCTAAAACTTATTAAACATATATTCTGTGTCATTCTAAAGCCGAATCACAGATTCTAGCGTCTTCACATGGCATTTAGAATAAACACTGTGGTAAATATAACCGAGCACAGCCCCTCTGTCCTGTTTCCTGCAGTGTCCTCGGTAAAGTATTGCTTCTGTGTGTTTACACAGAAGAGAGTCACCACAGTTAGTTCACATGAATCCGTAATGGAAGCAGAGAACAGCAGTGAAAAGGAGTTTTCATTAGTTTCGATGTGTAAAAATACCTCATATTTAATCTCATTACCATATTTGAGGAAGATTGATTAATTTCATTTGAACTTATTCTGTCATCTTCAGATTGGCTGTTTACTCCTTTTCCATTTAACCTCTTTTCCGTCTCTTTATCTGGTGCTGGAGCGCTGCTCAGTGCGGAGATGTTGCTGCTTCTCAAATCCATGAAACAGATTTGAATATGACGACGGGAGAGGATTTCAAACAATCCGGTGCGGTTTGGGAATCGGGTGAAGAAACACCAGAGGAAAACAAGGCATCGTCCGGGTGTGAGACAGGACGGCAGAGACAACTGAGGACGTCCGCTGCCAGTTACTGACCAGTCTGATTGAAACCCTCAGTGCGGGGAGTCATCACTGGGCTGGATTCCACCGTCACTGTCGGTGCTTTGATATCTCAGACAGGGAGGAGATGGTATCTTCCAATCTGTGTTTACTGCAGATGAAAATAAATATGCACACAACAGACATTAATGAGGTGCCTGGGAAAAAACAATGCACGGCAACCGTCAGCATTTTTTCGAGCCGGTCTGACAGGGAAACCCCACGTGTTTAATATGCACACACGCTGATTAACTGACACAGATATTTAGAGCTTCATTTCCATCCCATGTCCTCTGGTGCGAATGTGCGAGATAGATTCATCAGGGCTGCCTCGGGCTGGGGATCGACTCAAAGACCAGGATGTTGTTTTTATCGGATAAACAAGGTCAACAGCGGTGATTGTACTGTGTCGTTTTAATGCATTTAATGGCTTTCAATCTGTGTCTCCATGTAAACAGTCGGCCTGAGTAAAGAGGATTTATATTTAGAGCTACAACAACTCTGGCCGATGAGTTTCAATGTTCAGCGATGCTCAAAATACCTGAAGCAGTTTAGATCCAACAAGGGCTGCAAACGATTTTTCATTATCAATGAATCTTCTAATCCGTTGAGACGGCGAGGAGGTTGTGTTTTCATGGTCACTCAGCAGAACCACTGTTAAACCCGTTACTTCCATGACGGTTTCTAAGAGGTGGAGCAGGACCCGGGGAGGAACACGTGTCCCAGCTATTCTGGGATTCGTTTTTTTTGTCTTTCAATTTTTAATGCTTTCATGAATGTGATTAAAATTCTTGATTTTTTTTTTTTAAACTACGAAATGGATTAAACGCGATAAAGATAAAAAAAAATTGTAGAAAATGTGTTGATTTTATACACCTGAGCATGAATCGAAATGGAAAATTAAATCAAACGCAGTATTTGATTTTATCCTTTTAGGCAATTTGCTCCTGATATGATGAATAGATTCAGTTATAATAAAGATTAAAATGAAAAGATTACAATTTTGGGGGATAAATGTTTCTTTCTGTCATGTTGCTCGCGTTGTCTGATCGAAACTCACAGATATTTAACTTAAACCCAGTAAATATTCACATTATAGAGCATTTACAATGTTCACCATCTTGTTTTTAAGTAATTACCATGTGTGTTTTTTAAGCATCGGACAAAGAATTTAAAACCTGATGTTATGGCATAAGGTGAAAGATTCAAGTTATTATAATTCATCCTCTAGTGACATGAATGTCTATGAAGGGTGCTCGGTGAGAACAGATCTCCCTCAAGCCAAACACCAGAACTCTTTAAAGAAAGTGAAATTCCTCGACCACACACATTCAGTTCCGCTCCAAAATGTAATGGGTTCTTCTTTGGGTCATAACCCACACGTCCACAAAGTTTCAGGGAAGTTGGTTGTAAAGTTTTTGAGTAAAGCAAATGGAAATGAAAGTAACCTCACCCAGTGGCACTCGGGCTGAAAATCAGAGGATCATCAAAGTCAGTAGGATTCATCTGGGATCTATGAATATCTGTCAGATGTTGAAATATAAATATTCAGAAGATCGATAAAATTCATCAGGATTTATGAGATGAATATCTGATGCAAATTTTTTTATTGCAATCCATAAATATCTGTTGAAAGATTAAGCGGTAGACGAACTTAACCGAAAAATGTGATAAATCCACTGAATCAGCAAAACTACACAAATTAAGTGACTTTTAAACGTCCGTGAATAAAAGCAGAGGCGACTGGTTCTGACGAGCGTGAGGGTGGGAACAGAGACAAAGAGACACTCGGGTGTTTACCAGTACTAAAGCAAATTTATTAGAATAGACAAAGAAAACATCACACAGACAAAATAGCTATAAATCTACAATTTCCTCAATTTGTTTCTCAGACGTGTGTTTCACTCCAGACTTCAACAATAACTTGGGTGTCAGATTTAAACTGTGGGGGGGGGGGGGGGGATGTCGAGGATCGTCGAACCTTTAACCTGCCAGTAACTGTCACAAATATACCGGGAGGATTTTACTGAGGAAAATCTCCAGGGGGGGGGGGGGGGGGTGATTTCCTCTTTATTCCACACAGACGCAATCACACATACGCACACAAACTCCAACACACTCAGACCAATGTCTTGACTTTGGTCTTTCTGTTGTTCCAAACAGGATTTTTACGCACTTCGCCTAGAGACTCTCGCCTGAACGAGGAGCGCTGCACTCGCCGCCCAGCACCTTCAGGGTCTCCGCAGTCGACTTATCATTGAAGTCTGAAGGACGAACATGCACATACTGTTTATTTATAATTATTTACAAATCTGCAAAAAACACAATCCATTCTCTTTCGCGTCGTTTTTTTTGCAGAGACTTTGTCCTCGTGACTCTGCTCTCACTCAGCGGGTGGGGGGTGGGGTGGGGTTGATGAGGGGTGGGGGGGTCCGGGTGGCAGTAACGTTAGTGGATCCTCGTCAGCTCCTCCACGATCTTAATGACCTCGTCCACTGTGGCCTCACGCTTCATGCCGCTGCCGTCATCGATCTGCAATCGAAACCAAACTATGAGCCTCCGCTGCCGAGCCCGAGCCCAGCAGAGCTCACTTCGGTCACATTACACGAACGAATAAACAGGCACATGCACTAAAATGTGGTTTTCAGTGTATTGATCGTTTACATTTTCAGTATCTCAACGTGATGCAAATGAAGTAACTAAAGATAAAACCCTTGTTTTAATGGCGTCTTCAGTGAAGCTGCTGAGATTAGTCGATTAATCAAGGAGCCAATCGAGAGATTGAATTAATTTGCAGGAACATTAAACAGTGTAATTTATCGAATAATTCCAGAAATGTCTTATGGGCTTCACACTTCACATGTGTAAAGATCAGTGTCGAAATCGGTGCAATTTAGATGCAGATAAATTCAATTTGATTCTAAACTTGGAATAAACTCGTAGCAGCAGCAGCGGCGGCTGGGACTGATCACTGGAATCAGCCCGTTCACAACAGCAACAACTGACTTCTCCAGTTCAGGTTGTGTGAACTGAGTCGAGCTTTGAATAAACAGGTGAGCGGCTCTTTGTGCAGCAGCGGAGGAGCAGCTGCAGGTTCTGAGTCCAGCAGCAGCAGCTCTCTACTTCCTGCAGGTCACTTTCACACCTTCAGAGAGAAAAGCTGCCCCGTTCCAAACAGGCAGCTTCCAAACAGGCAGCTTCCGAACGGACGACGCACTTATCTTCTCAAACATGAGATTCTGCTGCTTGTTCTCGTCTGAACAGTAAATCTTAAATCTTTGACTTTGGGATTTGTTCAGACAAAACTATTTGCCTGTTCTCATCAACCTTGAGCTTCAGGAAACGGAGATTTCTCACTGTTTTCTGATGTTGTACAGACAGTTGGTTTTTTATAGCAAAACATAGAACATAGAATAGAAAAGGGAATTTTCTTGGCAAAAGACTGGCTCAAATGTTTTGGATTGTCTTTTATCATCTGGTCCTGTCAGGGAAACAGAGAATCGCCTTTGTTCCAGAGCTAAAAAGGGATTTTTTAAAATTGCAATTTGAGTGAAGACAGACTCAAAGCCGCATATAATGAATTGTTTACCGGCCAAAAGCTCTTTTGGCAGGTAAACAAAGAGCGGAGCCACCTGTTCTGCCCTGAAACTTGTGCCCTGGTCCCTCAGGAGCGACTCGTGAAAACTGTCCAATATTGCTTTGAGTCAAAAATACAAATGTAAGCAGCAGTTTTACATCACCTCTTCACCAGATGCTCCAGTTGGACCCGTGCTTTAAAAACAAGCTTACACCTCCCCTGTTATTAAACTAACTATCGTATTCGTGCCCATTACAGGTCAACACAGGCGGCAACAACAAGCTGGCAGTGGGAGCTGTTGAGTAAGCTGCCTTTAATGCCTGTTAAATAGGAGTATGAATCACTGTAGTGTTTGCACAATACTGAAAAACACAGTCTGGATATTTCTTCTCATGAATACAGGATAAAGGAAAAGTGCAGAAAAAAGAGACTAAATTCACATTTCAGCCGGTTCAAAAATCGGTGCCGATGTGGATGAACACGAGCTCCTACCTGCAGAGTGCTGACGACCTCCTGCATCTTAGCCCGGCCGAGATCCAGGAAACTTTCAATCAGATCCCCGTCGATGAATCCCGTGGCCTGCTCCGTCTTCCGCTCGGTGTGGAAGGACCTCCAGGTGCAGCGCAGTCAAGGAAAATCAATACAAGGCAGCTGCTTCGCCCGAGGGTCGATCTTCAGGTACAATATCAAATATCTCACCTCGGGCGCAGCCGGCTAATATTCAGCATGATGAAAAAGAGGTGTAATGAAAACAGCAGTGTGCAGAGGACCACACGGCTGGTGTAGCATAATAGTGAGATGAAATACAGCACTGGCTCTGCTGGAAAACAGGCTTTTAAACTGCAGCTTAACAAGATTAGATTGAAAAATATAGTGTATATTTGAAACCTATTAATAAAACATGTTCAGTACGAACCACCTCTAACCTATTTGGGTTGTAAGTGCAATCAACCCTCTAGTTGTCCAATTAATTCTGTTTCTCAGGTTTTAAATCAAAACCATCATTAAAATATTATGCACTTTTTGCAATAAAAGCTTGTGAAATTATTTTACAAAAATATCACTCATCAACTCTATTTAACATTGACTTCATAAGTAGTCCAGTAAAGATGGACAATGTGTCTCCAATTTGTTCCACTATCCAGAACCTATAGTTTGGTCCATGTCCCCTCCGATAACATGGAGGAGGCAGGACTTGTGAGCTAAGCTGCAGCCAGCCACCAGGTGGCGATCAAGATGCTATGCACACTTATTTTCATAAGAGACACTGAGTAAACATTCAACCTCTAAAAAAGGCAAATCACATCAGATCACGTTGTAGAGTAAACACATAGAAACCAGTTCATACATGACACTTCCGTCAAACACCTTCAAAGCCAATTAAAGTGACTCCCATCACCTTTACTGTCTGGTTTACAGCCGACCGGACGACCCCAGTGGGCAGAGCCGGTCGCCTGCGACAGATGGCGAGCGTCCACATGTACATAACAAGGATATAAGCTGTGCTCGATCTTGCCCACGCTCTTGATGACCTTGTTGAGGCGGTTCTGCAGGTCCAGGAGGAGACTGTACCAGCCCTCGGACAGGGAGGTCACCAGACCTAACACACGCACACAGACACACACACAACACATATTCATATCAGGCAACAGTGCAGCAGACGATAAACACTTTCTTGAGGAAAGGAAGTAGTGGAACTCACGACACATGTACGATAAATAAATGAAAAGATCATTAGTGTGACTGCAATCCTTCTCATGCAGATTTCATGTTTGTATGCTGGCACTATGTCGGGAGTAAAGTAGCCTGATTTTTATACTTAACTATTCAGGGCCTTTCAAAATTGCTTTATGTTAGTGAGCGATTTCCCAGCGTAATCGTGGAAACACAGCGCTTCGATGGAGTAGCGTGCTTTCCAAACGGCCGTGACAGTGAGTGCATTACCCTGATGCTCCGGGGAAATAATTTCCAGTGAAATTTCCAGCACAAAGAGTGGCACTGAGTTTTAATGCAGAGCTCGTTTCACTGCACACGAAGCAATTTGTCCCAAAAGAGTTGGACTTTGGGAACAGTCAGGACGACAGTCGGGCTGCAGCCGACAATCATTTTTCATTATCACAGATTTTCTCGATTAATGGATTCAGCCGTTTAATGTTTAATGGCACATTATCGGAGAATTAGAGCCACTCGGTTATCGCGGGTTATCTTCCACATTCTTATACAGCTTTTAAATCTAAATTAGCAGGTATACACAGTGGTCAGGTAAAAGGTGCAGCATCAGTACATAAACTGCCAAAATAAAGTAGAAGAACAATTCAGTGCGTTCACCCAAGTGTCTTATTTCTATCACTGCTGATCGGAGCCACAAACGATAAAAACCACGTGTGCTACAGTCATTTCACCCGGGAGTGAATGCCAGTTATTCGAATCACATCGGAAACAAAAGCCAGATGTTAGCTGTTTTTTTTGATCAGTGGAAAAGGAGACGGGTATTCAGTTGGTTGCAATCTGCACCTTTACCACTAGATGGCGCTAAATCCTACACAAGAAACCTTTAATTTGCTTTATCTCTTTTGCCAATATTCTCTCTACTACATATTGGTCTGTTTTGCACAGTCAACAGTCAAAATCCCAGAGATGATCGATCTGGAGTTTATTATATCAGGGAATTGTTCGAGAAGCTGTTTGTCATTTTTACATAAATAAATTATTTCATCAAGTAGCTCATCAAAATAATCGATTACTTGAATGATCGTTTCAGTTGTCAATGATCGAAACTTATTTTAATAAATGACTCCGTTGTTCTTTTTTATTCTGTCATCAGTCAAAAGTACCTTGGTGCAAAGTATCAGGGGAATCAATTACCTGAATAAAGATGCATATGGTCTGAGTTTTATCAGTATCGATTCATGATAGATTGTTTTCACAGTCTAATATAAAACCATCTTTTCACCTGTACCATTTAAGACGAGTTAAAAGCTCTGAGTTTGTGTAAAATGATTTTAACCCTTAGATGACATTTCTCGTTTACTTCACCTCTTCTTCTAACTGGGTTGTTAAAAGTTTGTCAACTTCTTTTTAGGCGGAATAATCATGTGACTTTACAGCTCCTCTTGAGAAACATCTAATCTATCTGACCATCAAACAAACGATAACACTAGCCGGGGCTGTTTTTCCTTCATTATACACCGAAGACCATTTTGGTTTACGGGCTACGGCGGGAAGTTTTCACTGGACTGTGCGACAGTGGTTCTCATTTCCCGTTAAACGTCCCTCAGAGACGTTTTAAAGAATCGCAGAGGGCGTCGAGGTGATGCAATGTGCTGCTTGCCAGCGCTGGGGGAGCGCATGGGGTAATTTACTGCTGTGTCCAAATGATGCACACAGCCTGTTTTTCATCTCTGCCATCATTACTGCCAGGCTTTAAGTTACTAGTTTAAATCTGAGTAATGACGTGAAAAACTGAGATGTCTCACTCTGTTGCGGAAATGGAAAACATTAGTTTAGGATTAATGGTTTTGACAGAGGTCGGAGGTCTCTGTGCTGCTGTCAGATGATCATTGGAAAAGCTTGAAATGAGAACTGTGTCTGTTATAATTCATTGATTTGTCAGATAGTCGATGTAATCTTAATTCTCATATTCATCTTTGCTTTCCCTGCATTAAATGAACAAATATTAACATTTTCACGAGTTTTTAAACTAGATTTTATTGTATACATATGTTTGTTTTTACTATAAAGCGGTTTTGTCGCTGGGAACTGATTAGTGGGTTTACTCTTTTCACTGCGAACTCTTTTCTGCCAAAAGTAAAACAAAACAGCGATGTCAGTGGATTACCCTGAGCTGCAGGGACAATGCAGTCATTTTTCAATTCCAAACACTTTCAGCTGCACAAAGTAAATCCTGAGCATCTTCACTGAATCAAGTTGCAGGCAGAAGTCTCACTTGTGTTTATCACAAAACAAAGAGCTCAGAAATAAAACTGTCTGTGCGGCTCGATGCTATTAGAGTTGAATGGAATTGGATGAAGGAGCCCTGGAGGAGAGAATCCAGGGGCGATACAAAAAATGAAGAATTTAAAACGGAATAGCAAGACTTTTTGAAAACCAGATAAAAAAGACCGAATGATTCTCAGTTAGCTCAGCTGAGGTTTCAACAAGTTCAATTTAAGACCAAAATGAAAGAATTTACAGACCTAAGAATATCAGAGTCCCCGAATTACTTGACACCCATAATAGAATAAAAGGTAAAGTAGCCAGATGGAGAAACCCCTCAGAACACCACGTTATCTGACAAACTACAGACAGAGACAGTCGGTATCCAGTCTTAAATTCCTATTAGACTGAAGTTATCAGCTCCACGTTGAGCTTGTTTCAAGTTTTATTACAGATAAAGAACAATGGAGACATTAGAAAACTGCATAATAATATAATCAAGACCTACCTAAACATGAGAATTAGTATTTTAACATATTTAAGACACTTTGAGGCCTACAATTCTGATTATTAGATTTTGTTTGGTTGTTATTAAATAAGCTGACATGTTAATTATTGATTGTTTAAGGTGCTACAAGATGTTGTCAGCTTTTGATAGAGATAAACTGACTGTCTCCCAGTTTCTCCCGAAGAACTAAATAAGCATGTTTCCCAAAATGATCCAATAGCTCATGGTTTGAGGTGTAACACAGCGAGGGTTCACCTGCAGCAATATTTTGTGCTTTTGTGTGTTTATGTGTCTGTGTATATAAATGCTTGTGTGAGTGTTAAATTGTCCGTGCTCCTACCAATCATGCCGTTAACGGTGCCAAAGAGCACAGAGCCCTGGGTGGGCGTGGAGCTCTCCCCCAGGTTCTGCAGCACCAGTGAGCCGTGGCAGAAGACATTGACAAACTCCCCGAGGTGGAAGACCCCCACCTCCTGCAGGTGCTGCCGCTCCTCATCTGTGGTGGCAGCGCTGGGATGAAAATATGGGAGAGATGAAGGGGAGGAATTACAAAAATGTTGGCGGTAGAAGTGTAAAAACAAAGAGAGAAAGATGTCAAAGGAAGGGTAAGGAAATGTTGGGGGCAGGGGTGATCGATTAGGCAAAAGAAAAACCAAGAGGACCAAAGATATGAGAGACGTTGGTAAAGGTCAAGGAATGATGGAGAGGTAATGGATGAAAGGGCGAAGAACAGTGGAGAGAAACAAGAAGAGAGATGCGATACAAAACTAAAGGTCAACAGCATTGAGTGGTCCAACCTGACATATTAGGCGCATAATAAATGGTGGCATAAATGTAATACACTCACTTTCAGCCCACATCTCTTCCTTGAAATCAACATTTGTGCGATAACCGTGATGAAAATGAGAAATGCAGCCCAGCTGACTCATGATTTCCAAAACAAATGCAAGGACAATGCTGTTGCATCAAATTAGTATCAAAGATGATGCTCTTATAAAGTACCATGGGAGTCCGTGCGGCCTCCTAATGACCCAATGTGGATTTGAGTGGATAAACGTTGAAGGTTATTTTGAAGCCTTTTGTTCTCTCGGCTCTGGGGGAGCAGCTCGGGGGAGCATAATGAGTATGGGAAAGGTTGAATGACCTCAGTTTTTCTTTACTTTAAGATGAGAGGTTCTGCTCACCTGTCCTTCTGGCACACAAACAGGTTGAAGGCGTTCTCTGCCCCCAGGAAGTTGTCATCATCCAGGATCTCGACGGCGCTCATCCAGTTGGGATTGAAGTCACGGGCAATCTGAGCAACAGAAAAACAAACATGGTGTGTTTTTGTGGACACAGCTGCACGTTTATGCAAAGCTAAACTAACTACTGGTTACGGACTCCAGCTTCATACTGGGATTTACCCCACTGATGAGACGGGGATCCATCTTTTCATCTAACTAATGAATTAATGTGTTTTCCAAATGCCCAACTCAGCCTGTAACCGTGTTTTGAGTTATGCAAGAGAAGCAGAGAAAACCTGTAAACACAACCCGGACATATTACAACCATGTTAAGCTCTAACAGTGAACTTGTTTACACCCAGTTCTTTATTTACCTACATTAGCATTTTAAGAAAGTAGGTTTTTGGCCTGTTTTCAGTCTCCCCCCCCCGAAGGGAAATAGCTGCTCTGTTCAGCAGCCACTCGCTTAAACAAGTCTGCCATTTTGGTGCCGGCCAGGTAGCATGAAACAGATTTTCAGAGTTATTTTGCTGCATGCTGCGTCTGGAAAAACCCGATGAGAGCAGAGTGGATGAACTAAAACAGTAAAGCTTGCGGCTGGAAAACCAAAACACTGTTCTGAGAGATTCTCCAACGCCCCACAGAGCCGAGATGAACCAATACAGATATGGGTTGAGAAAAATCTGTGGGTTTGACAGAATGAGAAGGATCCATCAGCGATGCAATAAATATTCATTATAGCTGCTTTTTTGGGGAAAATAATGGTTTGAAATGTATGAATAAGGCAATTTCAATGGTTAAAGGTTTAAAAAGGAAAAATATGAGGCTTCTGCGTTTTTTCTATCATCTAGTACTTCACATTTATGAATGTAAAAGTACTGCGGAGTTAAAAAGTCCAAAGTCTGTGGTAAAGGGAGCTCCTCTTCCCCACAGGAAACACTGAAGCTCCAGCTGATATTATACCCAGTATGAGGAAAGGGATGTTTTCTCAATATTAGAGCTTGTAAACCTTTATTAAGTCACAACCAACGTTACAATTATGAACCTGAATACGAACAGAATATGTCTCCTTTGAAAAGGGAAGAAAACAAATGCCTGTTCTCCCTCTAAATTGATTATTGCTCTCTCTCACACAATGAGCACAGCTGCACAGCAGGAGTTCAGCCGTGTGCGGGACCCGTCAAATCGCTTCATCTCTGCAAATCAATTTTACACTCGGCTCATCAAAAGGATGAGATGTAGAGTATATGTCAAGTGCAACACTGAGGGAAAAATATTCATGCACCAACTACAAGTTGAAACGTGTTAGTGTGAAAGAAAACACCAAACGGAAAGCAAGCTACTAACTGATCCAAACCAGCAGCTTTGTTTGTGTTTTTAATTCCTTCCTGTCGAGAGCAAACGGAAACTAGGCTCAACTTCTTTAACCTCTGGGATTCTTTTGTTTCCACCCTCTTCACATCTCACCTCTTCAAAGTTTCCCTCCATGGGTTTGTACGCCAGCAGCAGGACGGACCTCATCAGGTCTCCCACCAGGATGAAATCCCCCTTGGTTTTCAGGTACAGGGCCATGATGTTGTTGTAGTGGTTGCACTCCGTCCTCAGCTCCTTCTCAGCCGTCCACTCGTACAACCGCACCTGAAACAAACCGCCGAGGTGAGAAGTTGTTAAAGAGCAATTAGCTCGGGCAGAATTGGATGAATGGGCACCGGGCGTTTTACTTTTCATCACTTCTGGATATGATCCGCCTCAGTGAGCGAGAGGCGATGATTAAAAAATCCCAGTTATCGGACGTCAGACTGCATGAACACTTAACGGCTAATTACACTGACTGTTTTGCACTGTTTGACAATTTCAAAGAAAGGGTGGTAGGGTGGATGGATGATAGAGAAGGGGGGGGGGGGGGGGGGACTCTGGATATATATGACTTTTCATTTGACATCATGAAATCATGAGGGCTCAGCAATGTTAAACGTGCTTTAAGGTAAACAGAAGAAATAAGACCTGGACCTTCAGTTGATTGGGTTATCGTCTTAATGTGGTATTTTCTGTAACGGGTCCTTCACTTTTAATCATTTCTTCATATGGCTTTGACATTTTTAGTCTTTGATTTTCTTACGATTTTTTTCAATTGCTTCATTGTTTTATTGTTTACGTTCCATCTTTTCTTTGTTCTCGTATTCCGTTTTATTTCTTCATCTTAATCCCTTTCATGTGAAGCACTTTGGGCTAAATCTTTGCACGGTGCTGCACAAAACAAATGTTTGTTGTTGTTTTTGTATAACACTTAAAAGGGAGAATCCTGCCTGTATTACATATTTATCTAATCCAGATCTTTGATTCTTAGTTCTTGAGTTAATTCCAACCAAGGTGGTTAAACATTAAAAGTTGGGTTGGATCCAAGATCTTGTTTTCCAATTTCTTCAAGACATTGCGTGTTTTGATGTTGGATCTTGATGAAAAATTATTTAGGGAACTGATCTCTGTGACTGTGTGAAATTTGGTGCAGCTTAATTGAATTGAAGGGAAACGTGTGACCCCATCTTCTTACTTTTACCATCAGCACCTGGTTCTGAAGATAAAGCGGAACCTCCTGAACCGTTTAAAGACCTGGAACGCATTAGGTAATTTTGTGGCCTACATTATAACATCTATATCCTCCCCAAAGTAAAATGAATATAGACTCCAATCAGATCCAGATCAATCCTGACTCGCGATGCTCCCTGGTCGACGTACGGGACAGAGTGTGACATGATATTAAGCGTAATATGTAACTTCATCCTTCAAAATACCTAGTTTGATGACTAATGAAGCAGCGTGGGATCATGGGAGTTCTCGTCTTCACCACCATTGCCGATGAGATCTACCTGACACGACTCACCTTTCACAGATGAGGTCATTGCGTTCAGATTATTTCCTACGAGTCAGAATAGTTCCCAAGCCTTTCCAGGAGTTTAAACAAGCAGCAGTGCTGAAGTTAACCCTTCACAGCCAAGAAAATGTCAGTGTGTCCAGTCCATGAATTTACTGACAAGTAAATTATGAAGACGTTTCACAAGTGACATGTCGCAGCTTTGCACCGAGCTGCATGATGGTCTCCTGAGGCTGCTGTCAAGGGGGGAAGTGAAATCACCTCCATGATGGATTAGACCTTAACGATTGTTTCACTTTGCTGCGTCATAGTGAGTTTTAGGTGGAGAAATTAGCTCCTTGAATAAAAGAAACCGACACAAAATAAAACACCAAATTCTGTGACTGATGTTTGAATTAATATGTCATGTGAGAAAATTGCTGCTTGTAGCCAAAGGTCATTTTAACATAATACTGTGGCGAGCTTTAAAGAAAGGAGGGGGTAGGACGTGAACGCTGTGCGACGAGTTGACGGAAACAGGAAATCCACGACTATTTGATTGTCGATATATTAAGATAAAGCCGCCTTTTCAAGCTTTTAATCCTTTTAATCTATCTATAGCTCGATGTGGAGGAGCGGAGCATTTCAGGACGGTAGGGGGGGAGAAGCGGTTTCTTTCAAACTGTATGTCAAGTGATTTCACAAAGCAATCCATACAGAATAAATCTATTTACGTATTGGACTTTGAATTGACAGAGGAGGCACTTTTCCTCTTCAGCAGATCACATGCTTCTTAAGAAATCAAAGAAAGGAAAGCTGAAGCAGACAAGTCATCCGGAGGTTGACTCACTTATGAGGAGGAAAAAAAACATCAGAGTATGAAACTAAAAGAGAATTTCTACTGGACCAGACTCTGTAATGGGCGAGGAAATTGTTAGAAATGAGAAGAGAAACAGAAAAAGAGAGAATATAACGTCTGGATTCAGGTGAAAATGACATTATCTGAATCCAAACTATGAGAAATAATTATTTGGCCGATAAAATGTCAGGAAAAGGAAAGAAAGAAATGCTGGTCACGGTCTCCTCAGAGCCAAAGGTGACATTTTCAATGCATTAGTCACACACTCATATTAGAGGGGAGGGAAAGACTATTTTCACTTGCTTGGCTCCCAAAAAAAATAGTTTCTTCTTCAATTCCAATGAGAAACTTGCTTTTAGCCTCCCGCTAGTTAAATTCAGGCACTTTCCTCTGTGTCATATTCACTCTCACTTGCTTTAACTTCATTAACCGCAGCAGCAACACGTTACCACTCAGTGCATTATCCTTTATTAATGATATCACTTCTGTGGCCACCAAACAATCTGTCTTTCTTCACCTCCACCTGGCCCCTGGTGTTACCATTCGTCTGAGTGATCTGAGGACGGCTTGGGAGCTTTCAGACCTGAACTTAAGAGCTGACCACTCAGGACAAATGGTAACACCAGGTCTTTTCAGGTGGAAAGTGGAAACGACGAGAGAGCTTCACTTAAAAGACACACTACGTCGGAACTTCCCAAGGGCTGAGAAGAAAGATTTTAAATTGTACTTACAATTCTTTATGTCTTTTTGACAGTGAGGTCTGCGGTAAAATATAGAATCTGACAGATGAACTTAATTCAAAGTACACCTGGAGGCTAATTTAATATTCAAGCTACATTTACTCTGCAGGAGTTCTCGCATATTGCTTATGAGCATGACTGCAGTTCAGTACAGTTAAAGCCAAGTGCTTTGTATGCCTTGCTGAGAACTCAAACCCCATCATGCACCACTTACTGTACTATTGATGCTGGCCAGCAGTTTGCCATTGAACTCCACCATAGAATACACGGCTCCTTTCACCTCCTTCTCAGCCACGGTCTGCAGCTTACCTGCAGGAAAGAAGAGGACATCGTCAGTCAGCGCAGAGTTAACATTCAGAGTGCTACACGCTCAGGGCCAAACTAAACCAGCACCTATGAGAATGGTGCATGGTGTGCTAGTCAACAGTTTTGAACGAGATGTGGAGAAAATGAGTCGGTGAGGCATTCAGAGTAAGAAGCTGAGAATAAAAAGCCATGGGAGGACAAATTAAAGTCAAGCAATGTGCCTGGAGTGGGACGTGTGAAAAGAAATGAGGGGAATCAGGAGGGGTGAGAGGAGGAAAGTCTGATGAAAAGTGATAAGAAAATGATTAAGTGAGGGAGGAAGCAAGAGCAAGGTAGGACACAGTGTCCGTGAGTGGGAAAAAAAAAAAGAAGATAGAGAGTGGGGAGGAGAAAATGAAACCAGGTGAAGGATAAAGAGAGCAAAGCAAAAGGAGCTGGATGAGAGGACACACAGGAAGAGATGGAGGAACAAGACAAGAAAAGTGCATTTGGGTTTTTGTTTGTTTGGGGAACACAGAGAGAGCTAAAGGAGAAGCCAGGATACTGACCATCGGTGTAGTGGAAGACGATGATGCGCCCCTGCTTGGGCTCGGCCTCCTCTGGGTACACCATGGCGGTGCCGACGATAAAATACACTGACGGGTCTTTTCCCAGACGGCATGACACCATGCTGAGGGCGTACTCGCTGGGGAGGAACTGATGGGCATGGAGAACTGATGGAGATACAAAACACAAATCCCTCAGGAAACTGAATGCGAGAGCAGAACAATGCATCGCCCTGTTAATCAGCTGGTGCTTATTTTTTCACGACTGTCCTTCGGCTTTTTGTTTTAAAGGAGGACTCTGGTTTATTACAGCTGGAGTCTGCTTGTCTGGGAACACGGGGACATTGCGACATCACATGAACATGAAACAACACGTGTGGTCACATACACAGGTATATTATCTGAACCGCTTCATTTAGAGGTAGAAAACAAGAGTATAAGGAGATGACATAACCCCCCCCCCATGCTCCCACAAAACCTGACAGAGCAGATAATTGGGTGCCATCACATTTACCTGAAGTCGTAATATTTCTCTCATTAAATGAAAATATCTAAAAGGCTCCACTTTGCTGTCTGGACAATAATTGTAAAGTTTCACAGAGAAAATCCAAATGGGTTTTGAAACGTTTTGATCTGGAAATGAGATTATTACAGACGGACGGCCGCACAAACCAACGCACTGATCATTATTTCAGGCCCCAGACATCGTCTGTCAGGCTGTAAAATGGAAGGACACCTGAAATGTCGATAAAACCCCTTAATTGCACAAGAAAGTAAAAGAACTCCAGAGTGTGTCACACATCGGAGTTGAACCAAGGACTGTGGTTGTCAACTGTGAGGAAGATTTACGATGTAAAGTTTGCATAATGTGAGAATGTGCATTTATTTTATCTTCCAAAACAGCATGGAGCAAACATGGAGGTTGGTTTATCATTGTTATGGATCTGTGACTGCTTCTGAACTTGGCAGACGTTATGCTGCAGAAAGATGATGTAACAAACTGGAATTATCCACGTTCTACATTCTTAGTATACAGACAAAAGGTGTTTTCTGCTGTGTGTGTGTTGTATTGCGCCTTATTAGGTCTACACAACATTGTTGTTTATTTATCTCTTTCACTCTCCAGTTCGTTTTACTGCATCTGTCCAGAGACTCCTTCCATTATTATCACTGGTTTAAATCATTTTTTATCCCAGGCACTTGGGCTTAAGCAAGAATAAACTCCGGGGTAAGGTAGAGTAAGAAATCACATGATTCTTAACATCAAGGCATGCACATAATTATGAACCCATTAACACATCATTTACATAGCCTTACATTGATCATAAAGCACCTGGAGAATGGAAAGAATTGAAAATGCTGTGATTGACACGTCAGATGACAATTCTGAAGGAAACCGTGACCCTGGTTCAAAAAGCAGAAGCTGCACCTACCACATTATAATATATACATATGTGACTGATTCAAATCTAACTGCATCTACACGAGAAGGTTATCTGATCGCACACTGATGAACTGGAGTCGGCTGTGGACACAATGTGCTGAACCAGTCCCTTATTTACATAGTATTAACATATAACATACCCTAATTTATGCAGGTGTGGCAACTGCGGGAATTTTTTTAAATGAAGGCTTTGGCGCAGCGAAATCTGCAATGCAAAACAGAACGGAGCAAAGAGCTGCCACATGCAGTGGAAGTGGTTTGTGTGATGGCAGAAGCATTTAATCCTGAATTATGAAATAAAGAGCCAGAGTTTATTTTAGAAATTAACTAATAATGTTAACTAGTGCTAAAATAACTTTGAATGAGGCATGAGATTAAATTAAGGAAAGACCAGATAAATGTAAGTGTGCACATATTTTTAAGATCGGATCTTAACGTAGGAAAGCTTGATGAATTAGTGTTGGGACCGGGGCTGTGGAAAGACTTTTCTACACTGACCTAGTTTTTCTCCAAACCGAGCACATTATTTTACCATCAGCAGCCCCATATGAAAGCACCAGCTTTGGGAGATCAAATGGAAACTGTACATCCAGCTGTCTCACCTTCAAAGGTGTGCTGATCCACCACTAGCAGACTGTGGACCTCCACCTCTTCACCAAAGGAGGTCTCGTGGGGAGAGGTGCTGCTGGGGAAGAGCTTGCTGGAGCTCACGCTGCTGGAGAGAGCCTGGAAGGATGTGGATTCATGAGCGGGAGCAAAAATAAAGAACTAATACAGAGAAAGCTAATAAAGGCTTTAGAGAACATTCAAAATTGATTTCTGAGTCAGTTCGACAGCGCTGTCAGGAGCATCTGTAGCGGCAGATGTGCCGAATTTAAAAACAGTGAAACATTCTTCTGGTCATCACGTGGGAGATGTGTCATCTTTACAAAGCCGAGCTGCTGATGCGGTAAATACAGACACAGAGTACACACCCGTCTCTTAGGGGAACACCATAGAGCCAAGCTAAGTGAGCACTCCGCATGCTGTCACTACGAATCTGGCTGAAATGACTGTTTGATTGGCTCCTCAAGCGTGAATCTTCCTGAAATGTTCGTCCGACTATTCTGTCTTGGCAGCTGAAACTTTATTAACTGTGTCTCAATGTTATTTGAGTTTGATTTGAACACTGGCCACAGCTAAATGCATCTCCAGCAGGTATAGCGCTTATAAAATGGGTTTACTCTGTCTTAGTTTATTGCACCTTCGTGTCTCTGGAGTGACACTGAAACAAAAAGAAAACATATATTGTATATTCTTTGACTATGATTAAACTTTTTATAATAAATAATATTATGGGGGGGTTTCTAACGAAGCCAAAACAGAAAACTTAATTTACATTAATAAGGGTTAAATTAAAATATACTCTTCTTTTATAAAATACCCTTATTTACAAACTATGATCAAATGAAATCATCTAATTATCAACAGGATGAATTAAAATCTGGTTTATAAAGTAAACCTGCTCGGTGTCTAACACGACATTTGTTTTCCTGACAAAGCCCCAGTCTTAGACTATAAATAAAGTTTTCAGTCAGCATGCCTGGTTAGATAAGAGTGCAAAACAAACTAGCCCTGGGGTGTTTTATTGTCTGAGCACAACACGGAGCAACGGTACCTGAGTGCTCGCACTGGGGCGTACGGCAGATGTGGTGCCGCTCACATCCTGAATCTCCACCCTGCTGGACAGAACTCCAAAACACTGGGAAACCTCCTGGTAGCAGATCCGCCTGGTGGGATGTTCGCAGATGGAGAGAGAAACAAGAGGAGTGAGGAAAAAGCTGAGGGAAGATGCTGGTTAACATGATAAGAGCAAAAGGGCTTAGAACAAAGTCCCCTGAGAGACGGCTGTCTGTGTTTCGACTGGAAAACACAATAATCCAGTGTTTTCAGCACAGATTTCCACACAGACTTCACTGGGTGGGTCGCCCAGGTATATTCACTGAACCATTTCTGCATATTTTACTTTTATTTTTGTTGAATCTGTTCGAGAGGACAACCATCAGTGAACTAGAGGTCAAACTCTCATCGCTTTACACCACATGTGTCAGTTTGTTTTTGTTCGCGAGACAGTTTCACTGATGATCGTACAAACTCTGAAGAGAAGCACAGAGAGAGAGGGAGTTCTCTGGTATCACGTAGAGGACATGAGAACATATATTAAGATATTTCACAACATAGACCAGGTGAAGCAACGACCAAACCCCAGGCAGCTACGTGTAGAATCGACATTCTCTGGGAAACACTGTACTCAACGTTGTACTCAATGTCTTGTCTGCCACTTGGTAGATTTGAGCACAAGCAGAGGGCAAGAAAAAAAAAGATTCAACAGAACTGTAACAAAACGTGAACTAACAGGATATTTGTTTGGATGATGGGTGTGAAATATTGATGTGAAGTTCACTTTCAAAGCAGAGAACTGACCTGGGAGACTCGTAGAGGGGAACAGTGCGGATGTGGAGTTTCTGAATCTCGTCGATGGTACCGATGGTCAGAGTGCTGTTGTTAGCCAGAGCCAGACTGTAAAAGAAAAAACATAAAACAAGATGAATTTGGGCAGTGAAACAATACACAGCACTCCCAGCAACTCAAAGACAGGGTGATTGTTTGTATTCTATAATCAACACGTTGGAACCAACTGATTCCGCTGGTAGATCAAACAAAAGAAAGTTGCCACAGACTTCTCACAGCACAGTTTAGTGCAGCTTCATTGTTTTTCTGTGAGACTGAGACTGACAAATAAGCGGGACATGTTCCGCTGCCGACCTGTCAGGATAGCCCTCAGAGTTGAGTGGGCACATGTAGTTGACCTCCTTCAGGTTGACGTTGGAGAAGACGAGCTTGTGGTTGGAGGAGTAGATGACGGTGGGTCGGTCGGAGCAGGCGAACACGTTGGAGGTCGACAGGGATCTGAAGGTCCTGAGCACCGTGGGCTGGGTGCCGAGGGTGACCTTCTTGCGCTCGCTCAGAGCACCTGGGGCGAAGGAAATGAGACGGCAACAAAAGGTTAACACACACACACACACACACACACACACACACACACACACACACACACACACACACACACACACACACACACACACACACACACACACACACACACACACCAACAGACACACACACACGCCACCGCCACCACACACCTCAAACAACGCAACAAAACACACACACACACACACACACACACACGAGCTGAACAAACCAAATAAATATTATAAGAATGTGTATAAGCACACAGTTTCCCTGTTGTGAGTCTTTCCTGTTATTGAGCCTAATGAACCTGAGTGTCATAACATCTCTGTTTGATTATAGCTTTATCCATGCTCCTGATTTGAGGTCTCTTCAACAGCCTGGAAATTAGAGCTGAGACCACTCGGCCATTAACCGTGATTGAAGGGAAATTAATCCGCAACCATTATGGCAATCAATCGACCCTTTAAGACATTTTCAGGCTCAATAACAAACGATTTCAATTGCGACAGTTTGCCAATTTTCTCTGTTTCTTTCGACAGATTAATAATTAAACAAAATAATGTCGAGCTGCACTCCAATTGGAGTGTTTTGCATTTGAAAACTTGGCTGAGTTTCACTCTTACATCTAATCACTTAGGTTCGGTGAGATTACAGTGACGGGAACAACAGGTAGAGCACATATGATGTCTTGATTTGAAAATGTTAGATATTCTGATTGCTAAAGAAAGTTCAAGTTGTGACTAATGTCTGGTTTATTCTACAAATATGGTGATGAATAGTTAACAGAAAGTTATGAGAGACATTGCCTGATAATGTTGGATAAACGAGACAATGCAAATCTGTGCGTCTATTTAAAAGTCAAAAGAGAGAAATTAAAGTCAGCACAGTGACAGTGCACCGTTGCACTAATGTAGCAGCCCACTGGGATCCAGTCATCCTGATGGTCAGTCTGAATATAGTTGAACCCTTGAGTGTTGATTATCTGACCTCTGTGAGTTGAAAAGCCTGAAGACGAATTCAGAGGTTGCTCTAAACCAAACAATCTAAACCAAACTCACTAGTTTTATGTCATGTTTCAGATGCTGTGTTTGTTTGAAGACTTTGAATATTATGTCTGTTTTACTTCCACATCCACTTCCACTCTGTATAAGACACAAGCCCAGTTTTTAAAGGCTTAACCCTGGCGATTAACATGCCTGCATTTGGGAGCAAGCATCTGCAGGAGCACTGAAGTGAGGAGTGCATCTGCTTTTCTGATTAGTTTAAATACCAACAGTCTTTAGCCAGACTCGATGAACTCCTCCTTTATGCAGCATCTTCTAAAATCCTGCTTCTATTGTGTCTAAAATGTTCTGTTACTTGAAACTACAGCATGTTTAAAACCATCAAAAATAAAAGAAATACATACTCTTGTTTAACAAAGCTTGAATAAAGTGGTAAGCATGTACAGAATTGACATCTATACAGGTAGGATGAGGTTTCTTAATCAATAAAGCCGACTGTGACCTTGATGTTCTCGGACAGCTGCCTACAGCTCTGCCTCGAGACCCTCACCAGTGCGAGAAGTTTGAGAAGCTCTCTGATAAGCAGTGATGGTGATGTGAAGGACCTACCAGTCTGCAGGTCGAGACCAAAGTAGAAGAGGGCTCCGTCTCCCAGGGCACAGAGGAGGTAGTAGCTGCCTTCGAAGGTGGTCATTAGGATTGAACGAGGGATGATCTCTGAGGACACACACACACACACACAGTCGGGTGATTTATTTTTCCTGTACGCTGGAGTCGCAGGTTTGTGGATGAACACCCAAGTGATAAATGTCTGCAACAACGTTTCTGTCAGAAAAATCAATCGTGGTTATTGGCCTGACTGGATGGGAACTTTTTTTTTGTGTGGAAAAATGAACATTTGAATGCCGCGGGGTAAATATAAAGTCTCCTGTCCTTTCCACTTCCCAAACAGGGATTTCTCCCACTGCAGAATAATCACATCGAAGCTACATTGAGCTGTGATTAACTGCCAGCTGTTCAGCACTGCTGTTGTTCCAAATGAGACGACTTTAAAATGTTTCCATGCAAATGTGGATCAACTATTTGAAATAATGGACCCCAACGTGTGAAATATAAACAAATGACTGTGTTATATTAAGAAAAGCATCCAGATAAACAATTAGAACCATACAGAAGCTCTCGATTTGAAAGTTTCCTGTTCATAACCTATAAAAAACAAAACTCTGCAGTCAGACTGTTCCTCCGGGGGTTTGCAGAGTTTGTGCACCGAGTAGCTGTCAATCAAAACGCACTTGAAAAATAAGTGTGACACTGCGGGAGAGAGTGTGGAGATATTCTTCATGGGTGAAGCGTTCTAATTGGAAAGTAAGAGTCCTGCCTGTGCCAGTTCACCGTGTTATGAAACTTCCAGTGTCTCCGGTGACAGCTGACTTTTTCATAGGTTTAACCGAGTAAGTCCCCTCTTACATATTTAAAAACTTTAAGCTTGAATATTGTTCAAGAGTCTAAATGGTGCACTAAATGTGTCTGGGTTTGCAGCACCGTCCGTGCTCATGTACTCAACAAGTACATACTTTAAAGTGAGGTTCTTAACGGGACACGTCGTTCACATCAATAAACTGGAGATAAAATCCATTTTAGTTAGTGCTTCACTTTCATAGACTCAAATTTACATATTGGATAATTTAAGGGAATAGCTGCAGAGTCTGTCCAGTGCAAAGGGGGCAACAAACCTCAACTACCACAGCCTCCAGCCCAATTATTCACATGCAATCTGTCCAGCAAGCGCAAAACTCAAAAACAGCCTCCCCCATTCACTGCATCCTGAGTCAGTCAGGCAAAAAAAAAAACTGTCCGCAATAAAAGAAAACTAAATATGTTGCCCCCTAAACAAAGCTAAGCTAAGCTAAAAGCCTGCTCGATGCTTGATGTTAGATTAAATTAGTATTGATCTAATGCCCTGCAAGAAAGGGAGTGTTGAAAAATCCTTTATTACTGGGCTGGCTGCATATAAATAAACCATTGCATTATTTTCCTAATGACAGATTATTCAGTTTCCTGTTTCAACCATCTGTCCAATTATTACGATTGTAAATTTCCCACCTCAACAGGATGTAGGGAGGGTTGTGTGAATGTTTTCCTCATGGATAGCGTTTCTTGATCAGACAACAAACCGTCCATTTTTGTTCCAAAAGCAATTCTTTGGAATCAAAAATCTGAATCACTGAGATTGATGATGATGATGATGATGATAAAAGCCAATTTTACAGAAACACAAACGGGGTTAAATTGTAAAAATGTATTTCCTCTCTGCTTTCGTTTTGAATCTCGTACTTTCAGTTATTTTTTTCACAGATAAAGAGCCACACATCTCTCCAGGCTGTGGCTTATTGAAGGGTGAGCAACTGTGAAAAGCTGAGATGTATTCACCCTCTATGTGCGAGTTTCTTTTCTGGGTTTCTCAGGTTGTGAATCTCGGCTTTCATGCCTCCGTGAAGCAGAGATATTGTGTGTGCGCTGGTGAGTTGTAGAAAGAAACTTCAAATGGACTGACATTATCTAGTTCCGCCCATCTCTCGCTACAAGTCAGTAACAGCTTTCCCTTTCTCGAGTCAGTGCTCTCTACTGCTCATTTCTCTCACCTCCTCCCAGCATTTCCTTGTGCAGGGCTGTGAAGCAGGGAAGTTTGAGCACACGGGCTGAGATGTCTGTCCAGAGACCCACGGCGCACAGCGGTGACTCGGCGCCAGCCTCCCCCAGAGGGGTGATGTCCAGGCAGGCCACCTCGTGCTCCATCTCCGTGGTGCTGAGAACAGGCATCGAGGACGTGAGAAAAACATTAGCAAGCTGTTCCAGCACATTGTGTGAACAAGGTGTAGAACAAAGCTCGACACCTGTACGTGAGATGCAAATTGAGAACCTGCTGAGTTGAGCTGTAAGTTCCCACCGTTCCCAGGAGACATTTCTATTTCCTGGGAAATTTCACAGTTTCATTTCTTTCTCATTTAATCGAAGCCGTGACTTTCGCTCTTGAACAACAGCTCCACTTGACAAATGCGACAATGATTAACAGCAGATTCTCCGTGCCTCTTCTGTTCGAGTGCTGCAATATTTTTTCTTCTGTGGAGCAATTTGGGGACAAATGGCTGCATCCATCAATACTGTGGATGTCAGAGGTTTTCTGTGAAATCTGGATCAAACAATCATGTTTTGAATTGTGTGACTCATTGATCTGGTTATGCATATTCTTGTGTGGAGTGTTAGTAATAATACTGATTATCCTGAATATTTATGTCTGATTATAAATACGAATACATGGTATTTAAGAGTGTGACAAATATAAATTATGTCACAGACCCATTTAATTCTGGAGTGAATCCAGACAGACGGGCGAGTATTTATTCCCTGGATCAAACAAAAACACATGTTTCCTATCATCACATTATTTTATCCACACATAAAACCTAGAGGATTTTTATCTTGTTGCCTACTCAATAATTTATATAGAATGTATGAATATTCACTGTATACACCATACAGTGATGTTGAGCTTTACTTACACTTATAGGAAGTATTAGACGTAGAAGTATTTCAGCGAAGTAAACACCTTAAATCCAACTGTGACGTTCTGATATTTACTGACATCTGAGGCTTCCACACAAACCCCGGCTCCTCATTGATGTAGGAACAACATTATTTCAAACGGTTTGCACCTCATGAAGCGCTGGCTGCCATTTTTAGAAAGCTGTGTGCCTCTCTTAACAGGAAACAAACAAATTATTTTCATACCCTCGAGAAGTGAACCAAACAGTAAATTAATGTGTGATTAATTAGTTCTGTTGTGTATTCACGACTGTTCCCTGACGTATCGTGTTAACTTTGACAACTTGAGTTTAGTTTTTGTTTCCCGACATTAAGATTTAAGTCTCTGAAGTCGACTTTTGTTTTTTACTTTGAATTTAAGTTATAACTGGTTACTTCTACACTTTAGTCTTCATGCAAAGGGAATTTTTATAAAAGGTCACAGCCCGGGGTTAATTGAAGGGATGATGATTATTCCTATTTACTCTGAAGCTTTTATAACCGCACTATCAAATTCACACAGACATGGTTGGCATTAAAATAATAGTCCCGGCGTTTAAGGGAATACGTTCATTTGTTTTTGCAGAGTAAATACGCAGTTGCAGCCAAAAGCCCGTTTGTTTAGCTTGGCACAAAAACTGGAAACATGGGAGTCAGCTACTCTGACTCTCTCCAAAGGAAACTGAATTCACCAACCATCCAGTCTAAAGCTATAAAACAAAATAATTAACTGATTGTATTGTGTTTGTTCAATCCGGACCGGACGGCCACCAGTGTTTGTGCTAAGCTAGGCTAACTGTTCCCTCTAGCTCCACATTAACCATGCAGACATCAGGCTGGTTTCAAACCGCTCATCGAACTCGAGACAAGTAAGTGAATAAGCACTTTTCTCAAAACATCAAACCATCCCTTCAAAGCATGTGCATCTCTTATTGCATTGACAACGTGAATTCTTCCGTTTTATGAGCCTGTGCCCACTGCAGCCTCAGATTTCTGCTCTTGGCGAACAGGAGTGAAACCTGATGTGGTCGTTAACTGTTGAAGCCCATCAGCCTCAAGGTTTCCACGTGTTCATTCTGAGATGCTTTGCTGCTCTCACACTTTTGAAGAGGTTACTCGGTTACCGTAGCCTTCCCGTCAGCGCCAACCTGTTTATATTCTTTCTCCTCTGACCTCTCTCGTCAACAAGGCATTTTTAATCCACAGAACTGGGGCTCAGAGGATGATTTTTTATTATTGGCACCATTCTGAGTAAACACTGGACTCTCATGCATGAAAATCCCAGCGGATGAGCCGTTCCAGAAATAATTTCCACAAGAAACCTTGCCACAATCACTGGGATTCCTTTCTACATATTCTGATGTTTGGTCTGAACATTAATTGAAGCTCCGGATCTGTATCTGAATGAATTTACGCACTAAGCTGCTGTCACGTGATACAAAATATAAAAGGGGGTTGAATTGATTCACTATATGTATTATATATAATGTCAGAATCAGAAGCTCCATAAATCCACAGATGAGGAGTGAAGTGCAGCCTGAATTTATAATGCTGCTTTCTGAAGTGCACTGAAGTCCGGACATTCTCCTGAAAATATCCAGAGGAGCTGGAGGTAAGAACGCAAATGTCAGTTGCTCTGGTCATTCTCCAGAGTTTTTCCTGCCAGCCCCCAAGTAAAATGTCCCGAGACTGACCCGGACAGCGTTCTTCGTGTGTGAAATGTGAAGACCCAATTTTTGATCTTGACAGCTGACCTTTCCTGTGTGTATGTGTACCTGATCTGCTTGAGCTCCCCGGCCAGGATCTGCAGGTAGTAGAGGGCCCGTCCCACGGCGAGCACCACCTGTGTGTGGTTGCAGGCGGCCACGCTGATGTTCCTGCCCTGTGGCTCCTTCCACTCGCTCGCTAATGCCTTGCTGTCCTGGAGCACCAGGCGCACAGAGCCTGACGTGATCTGCAGACACACACACACACACACACACACAGTTTTCCCTTTAAAGATTATTTTTGCACTGAATTCGTGGAGAGTGACGGAGAGGATGATGCGGAGATTGGGAGTTAAAATAAGCTTCAAAGCAAATCCCACTGTTTATTTGCGAGTCTGTGCCAGGATCGCTGCTGCACTTTTTTAAATGACAGAAAAGAAACTATACATTAAAGCACAAAGATCATTTTACCACAATTTTACAATGAAAACGAGATAAATCAATTTTCTTTTAATCCAAAAACTACCTAACAAATGGTGCATATACGAGATTCTTGAGCCCAGAGATTATGTTCAACTAGAATTACTGCCTCAAGGTTGTTCGCCTCCTCCAACAAGTCAAGCAGCGGTTGATCTCTGTCCACACACAATATATGTAGTGAGTTCTTGGCAGGAATTTAATAAAAAAAAGGTCACAGGACATTATGAAGTCACGGTGAAGTTGACCTTTTAACATTTGGATGTGAATTGCCCATACTACTTCACTATTTTTCCTGTGTGCGTGAAATTCTGTCACAATTACCACATAAATTCTTCGTTTATGACCAAAACCATTTTTCGTTTGAGGTCACAGTGACTTCCTCTAACTCCGATGGGGGAGAAAAAGAGTCAAATCCTCTTAGAACATGAACAGGTTTGTATTTTAATGCTGGTTGTCATAACAACGTAAAAAAAATTATGGATGAAGGATTCCCCGCAGGTTTCATCCTTATTTCAAAAAGGCAGGCCGGAACTTGAATTTAAACGAAGTGCTATATTCATCTCGACCGAATTTAAAAATACATGAAGTCCTTTTGCGCTCTTCATATTCAAAACTGCCCCTTTCAATCATGTATGATTCCGCTGCAGCAAAGTGTCTCTTATTAAATGAAGAAAAGGCCACAGTTGAAAACTTTATTCCTATAATTAATTTTTAATGAAAAATATACGGCAATTCAGTTAATTCTAGAAGAGAAGGCTCCCATCAAATGAGTGTCAATGTTAAACCAATGCAAGTTCTGGTGATGAAACAAGTGTGTGCGTGTGTGTTTACAAACCTGAATGAGTTGCTGGTGCGCCACGTTTCCACAGTAAAACGTCTGCTGGTTGTCCACAAAGCCGGGAAGTTCCGTTTCCTCCACTTCCTCACCGCTCAGCATCAACACTCTGGGGGGTAAACAATGCTCTTAAAACGACATCCAGAATCGACTGTGCAGTATCTGGAATGCCGCACGGCAGACACTTACCGTGTTTGGCCCACAAAAGACAGCACCAGCATGTCGTCTGTCTCTCTACCGGCCTCAGAGCGGAGCGGCCACAAACCTTGAAGGGAATACCGGCAAAAAAATATTGTGTTACAAAGAAATGCCGCTTTCTCCATCATTCTGGAGGGTAAAAGAAATACAATATCCAGCAAGCACCCAATTCGATCTTTAACTATTACATCTGTCAAATGTTAACATGTTGGAAGATGTACAGGTTGCAGGGCCCCCTCGGAGAGCCATTGATTGGCTGAGTGAATAATTGCCTCTCATCAAGAGGCCAGGGGAGAAGGCAGCGTCTGAGACTTTTAGGGCAGAACTGGTCAATAAAAAGCTGAAGCCTAACAAGTGCGAGAAGACCTGAACTGGCCTGTGCGTCTCATTTATGCACCGCAGAACCGCCAAGGGAGCAGAAGCTAATTTTCAGGGATTAAGACGTGTCTGCCGTCATTAAAATGGATGGATTTCTTCAACTTGGCAGCTCACTCGTGCAGACATAGCCTAACCTCGGTGATACCGAGCCGCGCTCACACGCCGAGCTTAGATGAACAAAACATGGTGTCTTGGCCGGGCGACAGAAACAGATGTGTGGGTTGAAGTGGCTCTGTTGTCAAGTCAGCAGAGGATTAAGGTCCAGATAAAGTCAAGACTTGAGAGAGGGGGTGAGGAGACACAGGCGTAACACGTACAGAGCACACAAACCTTTGATTCCCGGCAGGTCAATGCTGGCATGCTCATGAATCCCAATGCCGTTGCGGATAATCCGAAGAGAGCCCTCCTTGAATGCACCTGAGCATGTCACCAGCTAAAAGCAGCAAAGAGAGACACAAAGACATGAAGTGAGATTTCTCTCCTTTTCAAAGAATATTATGAAGCTTATCCTGTTGTTCTCTTCAGCATCTTTTCATTCTTAATTCTACCCCTTCATGTTACACCACCATATTTTGTCATTTTTTTCTCACCGTTAAAATCTGTGGCAATAACGTACAAAATGATGACACTAATTGCTGAAATGAATTTGGCTAATTGTTGTAACAACGTCTTCATGTTCCCAGATTTCAATAATTACCTTGGACAGCATGACAAGTGTTTTGCCAATAAAACAAAATGCATGCTATGATTTCAAAATATCAAACGTCAGTCAGGCAATCAACTGAAATTCAAACTGCATGATTCTTTTTCAAATCATACTGCTGCTGAATGGGCCTCACATTTCAGAAATTGGAAGAAAGGGAATATTTACATGTTGTGTCTGAAAATGACTGGGACGTTGATCAACTTCTCATTTCTGCTCCAGTTAGTGTTTAAGCAAAACTTGAAATATTCAGGTTCAGTTGTGGTTGTAGTTGTAAACAGAGTAGAGAATAGTGCTCCCAGTTCTAGACGAAGATGTGATGAAACGTACACGTTATGGTAGAAATACCAGTCGGCGTCACAGCAGTGAGTATTACTAGCTGCTGTTGTACAGATTTAAGAATCAGTATCAGTTTATAATAGAGCTCGGGTGCGATTGCCAACACAAACACGACAACAGAGTCAGGATCCAACACCCTGAAGGTAAATAATCCTGCCGTCTGTTCAGTCTGACTGGAGAGCACCAGAATGTGAATTTATTCATTCAGCCGTGGAACACTAACAGGATTAATACCACAGCCCATAATAATCTCAGCCCCTACCACCTGCCACCCAACACCTTCTTCCTAATGGAAATAACCATTGCAAACCTGGCAACCCACGTTCAGTCCCCCCCCCCCCCCCCCCCCCGGGCGTGTTCGCAAATGAACTCACACACTCGGTTTGACTGAATTCCTTCAAATCTGCACAAGTGTAGGTTCATAAACCCAGATTTGTGGGTGAATACAATATTTTTCTCCTCTGACTCTCGCACTAAATCCGAGGTTATATTATTTTGCCCCGCAGCCAATGCCTCAATCCTCAACCGTCTTGGAATGTGTCTGCACCAATTAACCAGGTCAAATGCTCTGTGGGATTTTCAGCAAATAGCAAATTGAAACAATTGTGCTTGGATTTAGAGGACATGTGGATGAATACAGTCAGAGACTGAATATGTGCTGGGCTGTACCCAGAGTCTGGCTCGGTGCTCCAGTGGACCGCTGCCTCTGGAACCACATCAAGCACCCGGAGGCCTGGTCTCAAAGAACCTGCCAACAAAACCCTCTGTACTGCATCCCTCCATACTTCACTGTAACATCTCCAGCTGCCTCAGTGATTCGACACAAAGGAGCACAAACGCTCCAAGTGTTTGTTTGGGTTTTTAGGGTAAAACGAGGAGATTTCTGCATCTATTTGTCAAAGAACGAGCCAACAAAAAACCAAAGGACTCAATCAGCAGCTGGTTGAAATGAACACAGAAAGAATCAGGTTTTGATATTACGGAGAAAAGAGAGCTTATATATTTAACCTTTTGTAGTAGATTGTGTCCTCGTGCTTATACATCACATCATATTCAGAATACAAAGTGTGCGATAAGTGCTGAAGGTAAACACACTGAAGTACACACAAGTGCCACAGATGATGAGTTGTTAGCATACATGCAGACGGGGGAACGGCCGAGGAGGAGAGGTCTTCACTGTCACTTTTAGAGGGTGTAAATATTATTGGAGGAAATGATAGGCACAGCAATCTGCCTCTTTGTAATGGAACAAGAAAGCCAATTTAGCTTCGTGTACTCCAGATGCATTTTAACAACCAGGTACGACTGCAGTCCAGCTAAATCATATCGAGACACAACTGGGATACCAGGTGCATGTAAATTGCAACTGGTAACAAAGGAATTGGAGCAGACAAAGGAAGAAGATGATGATAAAGTGGAGAACACAGAGGAGGACTGACCATAAGCCACACCGTGTACTCAGTGACTGTAAAGAAGGTTGTCTGTATTCACCGTGTCGTGTCTACCTCTTCTGGTGAATACCTCAAGATACCTTCTACTCTGATTGATTGATTCGCTTTCAGTGTAAAACTGTAATGTTTCTGTGAAGTTAAAGAAAAATATACGATTTAGTTTTGTGTTTTTTGTTTTACCTGACCCTGGCCTTGCCTCTCCAGGTCGACAACACACATGTCAACGATGGGCCCCAAGTTAGTGAACGTCTCCATCACCGCCACGTACGAGCCCTGGTCGTTGCTGTCGACGTTGAGCTGCAGAGAAACAAACAGATTCGGACCAATGACCACTTGTCTTTTGAACGGACTTCTCTTGAAGTTTTCTCATAACCTCCGTGACGGATGTTATCATCCGTTGGTCAGTAGGATTACACAAACACTGCTGGACGGATTACAATGAAACAGGAAGCTTGTTATATGGGTCAGAGAATTATCCTTTGAATCTTTGTGTGGCAATTTTAAAAAGTGCTTTTGTTCGACTTGTTTCTGTTCATCGACATGTTTCCTGTTTTCATGGAATTTCAGCAGCTCACAGTATAAAGGTAAGTGCTAAACTTCCCCAGGTAAAAAAAAAAGACAAAAAGTTTAAATCACCAGACCCTGACATTATATAAATTTAATAGAAAACAGCTTCATAGACGCTTATTTTCAGGGAATAAGAAATTTGTTTACCTCCAACATCTTTCCTGCAGCAGTGGAACTAAATTAAGCCTCGAAGTTTGCTACCAATTCCTATAGGTGTCCCAACTTTTGATTAATTACAAACCCTCTGTCTGTGCAAAGGCGCTGTGCGAACCGTGTGACTACACCCGCTGATGCATTATTAGGACAACAGTGCACTGCAGGGAGTAGTGGTGTTTATTTCTATCAGAGGAGTAAGAAAGGGGCAATAACAAAGGAAGTGGTCAAAAGTTCATCCTACAGCAACATAATGACCTGAAACAATCGAGAGTGTGGCCTCACTTGATGGAGGAGCAGCACAGAGTCCAGGCTGAGACTCCATACAGCTGGTTTTGGATGAATGGGACAGAGGGTTTGTAAACTTATCAGAGTTAGAGCGAGATTTATAAACAATATTGGGTTTCTACTGTGGAGGGAAGGTCAGGAGTGTGTGTGTGTTTGGCTTCTGGACAAGTAAAAATGTTTTAATTCAATTTAGTTTAACAAGATGATTATTTGTTCTATGCATTAATTACAGAGATGATCACATATGTAAATGTATGTAGCAGAGGGGGAAAAGAAGGTGATTCTACAACTTCTGACCAGTAGTACACTTCCCAAAACTCGAAAACATACATTTGTATTTACAGCTGGTTTAAATTCCTGAACTTAATAACTACTTACCTTCACTAGCTGTGAGTCGCCCAGTCTGGAGCCGACAAACACCACCCCGTTGTCCAAGTAGGTCAAACACTCAGCAATAGACGTCTGTCAATGGAGAGAGACACGAGACACTTTAGTCTCTTAGGTCATGTCCACAGTGGAGCTACAACTAATTATCATTTCGTTTTGATCAATACTCCAATTATTTTATGAGTAATCATTTATTTAGTCAATTTTTCAACATGAGACATGAAATGTCCTCATTTTGTCTATTCAGCAGTTCATCATCATATGACTCACTGTCATGCGAAACAATAAGAGCAAATTCTCACACTTACTAAAAGTTAGGTTAAGTAGTTATACTGCAGACTTTGTTAAAACAATGAGAAAAAACTACAAATAACCAATTTATATAATAGATTAATTGTTTCAACGAGTTTTTGCTTCCTTTCCTACACAACTGTTTAGTTTTCACTGTTGGCAAAATAAAATGAACAATTATGAAACATCACTTTAAGATGTGGTAATTTCAGATGAGATTTGTTGTGTTAGTTTTTGACCTTTAAAACAAACTAATTATTAATCGAGAATAATTAGCAGGTTGTTAGTAAATGAAATGAATGATTATTTGCAGAGCAGCTTGTGTCCGACAGCGAGAAGAGAAAGGTCACTGAGAACAAATGTGTTCAGTATGTTGAAAGACAAATGACGGTGAAGGCAGAGAATGGTACTGATGAACATTTGTTGTTTGCAGAATGGAAGAGAGTGAACAGTAGAAAGCATGTGTTCAAATTGCAGGTTCGAGCATTTTAATCTTTTATCTGAAAAACAGACAGAACTCTGCTGTAGATGATCTTACACACTCTACACCACTATTCATATCGAACAAAGAATCTTTCTGTCAACGACTTTAATGAAGAGTTACTGCTACCTGTTGACATTTAGAATGATTTTAAAAGCTCTGACTCGACAGAACTACTCTGCTCGATTGTTGTCTTGCTCCCGCATCACTCTGCAGACTATCAATGAAAGCATTTTACCTTTTTAAACTCCTTGACTCGTCTAAATCAACTTTAAAAGGGATAAGTGACACACTGGCAAGCGAGCAGCAAAGAGCTGGGATCATTTCTCCTCATGCAGACTGATCCATTATCTCCTGTCTGGGCCATAAACCATTAAAAAGTCAATCGGAACAAAGTGGGGACTGAGAGAAAAGGAGGGGAGGAAAATATTCAAACAACACAAAAAGGCGGTTGAGGTGGAGAGCAGAGACGGGAGAAAAGACAAGAGGACAGGCAGGTGAACAGAGGGAAGACAGAGATACAGAGATACAGAGAAAACGATAAATAAAGCACCTCTCCGAGAAGCTCCACGTGCAAGTCCTTGAGCGCCACTGTGCCGTCCATGAGCTCCTCCTTTTCCAGCAGCAGCATGAACAGACGTCCCTCCATGTCCCCGAGCAGGTAGCGCGAGCCGTTGGGGTCCACTCGGTTGTGACAGACGATGGTGCTTTGCTGAAATTGACACAGGGACACGTGCAGAACATTCAAAAGCCTGCAATAGCTGCACAAATTAAATCAGCGCCAAGATGGGGCTCACCTCGTGCTTTATCGGAGTACTGTATGAAAACATCAACGTATAGTACAGCCACAGGGAGATTTCTTCACTACGCTTGCTTTATCATCTGTCATTATGAAGGAGAACAGTGAGGACTTTCCCCTAGGCAAAACTTTAAAACTACAGACTCTTCAAACTTTGCCTGACAAAAGAAGCAAGGATTAAATAAGGCAGGAACGCGGGTACGCTACAAAAGGATGAATATGAAGCTTAATACATAAAGAAAAGGATTCCACGCGTCCGGGGACATTTTCCATTATAAGTTGAAAGTCGATTACAAATGTAAATGTGACACACAGGGGGCATTAATATTGAAAGAGTTGGAGCGTGACTGAAACATATTTTGATATTTAAATATTAAAAATGTTACACACTGGCCGATTTGTTTTTTAACATAATGTAAAGCATATTAAAAAGGAACCCTTATGGAAATTAAACATGACACGTGACCAAGATGTGTGCAGATGGAGGATAAATAATTCAATAATAACAAATGATCCATATTTGGTTGTATTTGTGTTTTCTTTATATTTATAATAAAGATTAGATTATGGTTTACTTGTAAAATATCAAGCCTCAATTACATTTCTCCTTGTGATACATAACTTGTCTTATAAAACGTTTCCCATGAACAGAACTCTCAGCTTTAATCCAAGTTAACAATTTAACTTGTTAGATGCGTTTGACTGGAGCCTCCTGTCTCCACTATCACAACTAGATAAGTTGCTGTTCAGGCTGGAATAGAAATCATGATTGGAGTTGCCATCAAAATCACAATGTGTGACTGAGCCTGCTCTACTCTTCCTTCACAGGAAGGTGTTGTTACTGTCTCTGTCTACTGTACAAGCGGAGTCAATTTCTCACTCGATCGAACCTTTACAAGAATCATTTCTTTTACAATCCTCCAGCCGGTTGTGTTGCTTATATCTTTTTTATCCACTTTTACTGTCACAGCTTCAAAAAACCTCTCGCAATCCTGTCAACTGAAAGGGAGGCAATTAGCGCGTTTGATTCTGCGAGTGAAAATAGTTTGCCGAGCCAACATAGACCAATTTGCAGAAAAGTATAATATGAGCTCACACACATTAAGTAAAGCTCCACAACTTCTTTAGAGTCACATTCCTTTTTCACTTCTGAGCTTGAAAGGGAAAATGTAATAATTAGTTGTCAAAAAATGTTGTTACATATCAAAAGAAGCGTCTGTGTCTTCACTAAAAGTGTCCCTCCGCACACACTGAATACTAATGGGAAATTAGGTGCGAAAGAAAGTCCAAAATAAAAACGTCAGCTTCATTTAGAATGGACGATTCCATTAGTCACGTAGCAGAAGCTCCACTACTTCGTCCCTCTAACATCTAATGAGTAATGGTGGGCGAAGCGCCGATGGAAACAGAGTTGTAACAGAGACGTGACAGCTTGCAAGACAATTGAGTTAGATAATCAGGGAGGGGGCGGTTTGGAGACAGGACTGATCAACAGCACACAGATATGAGCCGCTGCTCATGATGAGAGAACTCGAGGCTTGGATTCATTTCAAGCTACACTTAAGGTGCATTTTATATTTCTGATACCAGTGTCTCTGTGGGGACAACGTTGTGGTGCAGCTGAACAACACTCCGTGCAACTTGCATATTTAAAATCTCAATTTTGAGATTTTAGAGATTACCTCTTACTTGGACTGCGACAAAATGACTACTTTACTTCCTTGTTACTTAAAAACAATTATAATACTAAAGGAAGAAAAAGAAGATTCTGTTAATTGTGATAGAAAACCTTGGATGGATATTAAACATGAAAGTCGAGACATTGAAATTACAAAAGGGACAACAACCTCTAAACATTTGATTGTGACATTTCTGCAGCGAACACAATAACTGACAGCCATTCAGGTACAAACAATAAAGGCCTTCAGTCCTCTTAAATTCTATCAAGCTGCACAAAACTTAATATCACTGCAGATCACATCTTTCCACCTGGTTTTGTGCTGATCCAACCAGGAGTTATTAACGTAATCTCGCTTACAAATAATAAACCATGCAAACCAACCAATAAACAAAAGGACGGGGGGGGGGGGGGGGGGGGACCATCTCCTTGGCAGAAGTAATGAGCGCCAACATTAACGTGTATCAAACACTTTATAAAACAAGTACTTCATACCTCAGTTTAAATATGGGAAACATAATTATTTCAGCATGAAGTATCTCACTCATATTTTTTTATCTACAGCAGGTGGATGAGTGAACATGTTCATGTGCTACTGAGTCAGAGTTTTAATAGAAATCACACAAAAAAATCTGATTGCATCCCCTAATCGTCAAGTTAATCAGAAAAAGCTCATGTTGAATGAACACGGATCAATGACCCTTTATCGGCCTGACATGGTTAGTTATCAACAAAGTCATTAACTCTCACAGAGACATTTTCATCATGAAGACAGATCAGAACTGTGCAACTCTGACTTAGAAGCTGCTACAGCGAAATAACTTCAAGTAAAATTACTCCTTTCTTTTCCAACATTTGGCACAAATGAGTGAGTGTGAGAAAATACTCTCTAATTATAGAAGCAGGATGTTGCTGAAGAGCTCCTTTGAGCTTTGTTGAATGTGCACGACAGCACAGACCGCAACTTAATCTTGATAACGCTAAAAGCAGCGGTGTATCGGGAGATTAAGTCATCATCACAGCAGTTATAAACCTTCCTTCAAATCCAATTTCAACATCAAACACAAGATTCATGACCAAAACAAAAAAAACGTACACGTGCACCTCAGGGTCTCGTAAACGCAGAAAAACATCCTTTTTATCTCGACACAATTTTGCCGGAGCCTCTACTACCCACTTCACGTTTACGTGTGTGCGTATTTCTGACAACACAGATAAGAGGGAGAAACCTATGACGCTAAATTTCATCAACCTTGCAGGAGAATTTCCTAACTTGTTTTGTGTCCTTTGTACAGAAAGGTTAGTTGTTGGGCTGAGACACGCGATACACACCCTTCAATCATCTTGTCTCTTTATACTTTACATGACGAGGCTGGCTACAGATCTGGGGTTTAATTGAACTCTGATTTCCAAAGTAACTGCTCCCGTAACGCGAATATACGCTGTAGCATACTGGAAAGAAATTAACTGAAAACATTTAAAGGATTTCGACATTACACATAAATGTTATAATCTAAAAAAAAAAAAGAGAGCAAAATCTTTTATGCGATGTCTTTACCTTGATAGTAGGAGGAGCGATGGCCAAGTATTTGTCTCCATTGTGGTAGGTGATGGATTCCTGTCCTATGATTATAGCTCCACCAAATGGCTCTGGCACTAAAATACAAGCACATAAACAAGAGAGTGAAAAAATGCTGAATCTGCACAATGTCAGGATTAAACAGTTTGTGGATTTTAAACAGGTTGATGTTTAAGTATGGCTGCAACTAATAACATTCTATTACCGTATGTTACCGCTTTATTATCTACCTCTGGGTTTTTAATTGATCAATTCCTCACCAACTGCATTCACTCCAACTTGCTGAGACACTTTTTTATTTCCTAAATGTTTAAAAACCCAGAAGGTTCTGAGAGGAAAAATCTATACTGTACTAATTGAATCTATACTAAGTGTTGAATATACAGATATGGCATTTTCTACTGGGAAGGGCTGTTAAGCCAGAAAGCATTTGTAATAGGCCTATATTCTGAATAAATAACCTACTGAAATCCATATAAAAACTAGATGACAAAAAACGTGACTGCAGTACTTTTTGTGCTACTAATTTCTAATTGTTGACTTTAGTTATTATACAGTATAAGCACCGATTACCTGGGATGACCATTGACGCCTCAGCCTCCACATTCTCCTGTTTCCAGGGGCCCTTGTTGAACTCCTTCTCCCTCAGAGAGACCTCATAGGTCTTCACATGGCGTCCCTGGGGGTCCTACAGTACACAACAGGACACCAGGTTGCAACGTTAAGGCAGGAGTATAAACTAAATTCACTCGTCGTCATCCTCATCATCATTCAACTGCTTCCACACACAATACGACAACATATCGAATTTACAAACACACACTCCCACTTCCTCGTACGTCTCCCCTCCTGTACCTGGTAGATGAAGCAGACAGTTGGAGCCTGGCAGCCGTACAGGAAGTGCACATCGATGACCTGCAGCTCCTCCAGTCTGATGTTAAAGGCCTTGAGCTCGCGGTTGTCCCGGTCCAGTGGGATCACCTTAAACAGCCCGTCGTAAAGCCGCAGACCAATCATGCGGCATTCTGGGTCGACAATTCCGATGATGCCGGTCTCAGAGGGACGTCCAATACGATCCTGATAAAATGAGCATTTGGTTTAGAAATGTTTTATGGCAGCAGTGTACTGTACTTCACACAAAAAAGAGTATTTCACATCTGGTGTGTCATCAGACTGCTGTTGAATAAAGTATAGGTACAAAATCGATTTCATGTTTTATACTCAAAATTGAGACCTGAGAATTCCACTGATGAACATGAACGAGAAAGTGGTGTTGTTAATCAAGATTAATGATGGAAATTCACAATATACTCTCCTCTTTATATGAACTAAAGGTAAATCCCCTGAAATCCATGTGTTTGTTGATTAAATATTACAGTACAGCGTATCTTGTTTTGCGGTCTTACCCACCTGGACATTTCCGTGGGCACGTGTGATGATATCAATGCTGTCCCCGTTCTGCTTGTATTCGAGGATGCAGGCGTTGTACTTGGATGTGAGAATGAACAGCAGGTCTTTGCTTTCACCCTGAACAAATTTTAAAAAAGACACTGAAGTCGTCAAAGAGCAAACATCCATCCGTCTTACTTTATTTTAATCAACAGACTTGAACAGGCTGCAGCAGTGGCATTGATTATATGATCAATCTCAGCCGGCCTCAATTGAAGAGACAGATCTTACCAGTGTATGAATCCACCTGTCTGCCCTAAACCAACTAGATTATGGGATTATTGTCAATTTATTCATAATTCTCCGTTATTTGCTTTATTTCCTATTTAGTTAAACAGAAACCAGGATTATCGACTTGAACAAATTGAAAAACATTTCACTTAGCTATTCACTGTCCATACACACATACTCAAAATGCCTACCTTGGGCCGGAAGAGCTCCATAACAGCAATCTTTCCATACATGCCCACTTCCTTGACGGGCCTCAGCCCCTCTGGTGTGACCACATAGATCTCCAACCGTGTGTTTTTGGCTATGAGCAGATTGAGATCTTCTGCAGAGGTGAAGTGACCTGAAAACATCAACATTTAGATTTTATTAATCAAAATGAGAAAAAAGGGGACGATGACTTTAATTGCTTGATCACAAACTACCTGTTTTTGGTTTAAAAAAAAAACATTCAATAGAAATAAATATTGTGTGGAACAGAGTAAACCAAGAAATTGTTCCCATTTTATAAAAAAAATCACCAGCAAATAGCATTTTTGTTGATAAATAAACAATTTGTCAAGACCAAATAGGTTCAATTCATTCAGCCACAACAATAAAATGCACTTCTTTTAAATCAGAGTATCAGAATTAGAACTATTACTAAAAAACAACACAATGGTCAATCCGTTTTATAAAAAAAATACATTTCAGTCATTTATAGGTCTGTTTTTTTGCTGTTATTTAAACAAAATGTGGATTTAAGACATCGTCTGTACATCTTGGATTCATCGGTACGTTCTGAAAGAGAGTGGAGAGAAGCCAGAGAAGCCTTTTCACAGATATGGGAACAGACAGAGGTCATCTTATCATCATCATATCACAATAACAAGGACAAATTAAGGTTTAAACAGATGCCAATGGTTAATTCATACTGTTTGTGCAAAGCAAATTCCATATTGTACTCACATATCCCGATGAGGACCTCAATCTACACTAACCCATGCTCTTCGTGTATTGTATGCAAATCTCAACCTATAGATTAAGCAGTAGCTAAAGCTGTGAAACACATGCATTGTAAACAGTACAACAGCAGATGTACACAGTGTCTACGATGTAGAAATACTCAGGTTAAGTACAAGTACCTCAAACGTGTGTCCAGGTGTGACACTGGTGTTAAAATGTGTAGTTACACGTGCACATGGACGTTAATGCGACGGGAGCGAACCTGGAACTCGTGCTTTTGGATTATTAACGGGTTCAACACCTGCTTTTGCATTTCCTGCACGTCCTGGCCCGTTACATCAAAGGACACTTAGCTTGCTTATTGTTGTCCCCAACACGTGCACGTGTCACAGTTTAATGTAAATAACGTGTTATTGGATAATAATGATTATGGGAGACGCTGTTTGGATCTGTGCGGGGGTGGGGGGGGGACAACCAGTTCAACCCGACACCAGCTACACACCAAACCCCGGGACAACGGCTGCTCGGGCTCGGGCTCGGGGGGGACACAAACACACGACCGGGACGTGTTGGTGTCGCGACCCGCGCACAGTACACCCGCGGCTGAGGTTGCAAGCAAACATTTGAATTAGCAAAACAAAGGCTAGCTGCGGCTACGGGCCCGTCCGGAGCCGGGGACGCGTAGCGCGGGAGCTCGGCGGCTAACACACAGGTGGCGAAAGGGCTGCAGGAAAAACACTCAACGCTCGGCGGGTATTTACCGGTGATGCAGGCGTTCACCGCCGTGGGTTTCTGCGCTGTTACCACGTAGTTGTACGACATTTTCCCAAACAACACAAGACGAACACCGGAGAAGTGTTTTGATCTCACACGAGTGACAAAATCATTGATAATAACACTCCCGGAAGTAGTTAGCTGTTGGTGCGAGCACGGAGCATCACAAGCTAGCGGTGCCAGAGGAGCGGTGACCCGGGGGTGGAGCGCCCCCTGTGCCGGGGAGGACAGTGTACATCACATAGAGTACACGTTACACATAATTACACATTGTACTACACAGTTGAGCTCATACAAATCAAATCATTTTATCGAAGTATAATTGTACATTTTATACAACTTCGATAACAAAGAGTGTCAAACTATATGAAACAAAATGCAATAACTATATGTACCCACTTCAAAAGCATACATTCACATGTCAATATATACATACATACTGTGCAACCCAGTTTCACACTCCCACACCCGTACAGTGACACACGGAATTGCTGTAACTTCAGGGTACATTGTTCAATCTCCTTCAAATGACATGTGTGTAAAAATGTTTTTGAATGAAATGTGGATTAGAAACTCATGGAGCAGAGTCAATGTGACTTGTGGAGTTATGCACCTCATGCATGTGGTGCTGTCTAAGTGGGGGGGTGCAAGTGGGGCTCACCTTGATACAGTAAGGCTTAATCCAAGTTTGTCCTTTTAAACGGTCAGGCTATAAGTTCCAAACATGCCATGATTCAATCAGTGTGAAGAGACCGACCATTATTAAAAATTCAACAAAATTAACTAAGACAAATCGGCTATGTGAATATGGGCTATACAAATAAAATTTGATGATTGGATGATAGGTTATCGAAGTGAAATGTACATATTATACACTGATACCAAGGTGCGAATGGGGTGGGGATGGGGGGTGGTGGGTGAAGTGTTTGAGTCCAGAAAACACGTCAGGAGTCTCAGGGGTAAACAGTGTAGCAGCCAAATCCAATGCAATTGAAGAAATTAGTGACCTATCTTCAGACTTAAAAAAAAAAAAAATAGTAAAAAAAACATAACATGCCCCCATACTGCTCGTGTGGTGTTATACGAATGTCTGGAAGCCCCGACATTCAAATTCGACTCGAAACAGCATCATTTACACCGTCAGCTAGCTTAGCCGCTTCTGGTGGACTTTTAGGTTTAAAACACGTTGGAAATTACATTGTTTCAAGTTGAATATGAACGTCTGGGCTTGCGGACACTTAGATGAAAGCACACGAGCAGTATGGAGGTGTGCTTATGTTTTTTCTGTTGTTTTATTACGTCTGAAGATAGTTCACTAATGTCTTCAATTGTTTTGGATTTGGCTGCCATACTGTTTACCCCTGAAACTCCCAAAGTGTTTTTTTGACTCAAACACTTCTCCCACCCCTCCATCGGCATAGGGGTGAGTCATAAGGAGGGAATTTTCATTTCTGGGTGAACTATCCCTTTAAGCTGAAAAGACAACACTTGTTTGTGACTCACTATTTAACTCCACCCAGGCTTTATATAAAAGAACACTTCAAAGGATTCACTAATCAAAGAATTCATTGTTGTCAGTTTGCGTCAATGTCACAGTGTCAGTGATCATCGATTACTTTGATGTTTTAGACTGTTGCAAAGCTGAAAGATTATACGATCTGAAGAGAAACAATAGTGTTTTTGACCTGAACAGATCTATTAGTCTGTAAGTATTATCTATCTATCTATCTATCTATCTATCTATCTATCTATCTATCTATCTATCTATCTATCTATCTATCTATCTATCTATCTATCTATCTATCTATCTATCTATCTATCTATCTATCTCCTATCTACACCTGCTGGACTGTCAGTCAGGATATTTCAGATTGTACTTGAACGCACCAGCATGTGTACTGTCGCCATGGAAACGTGAATCTGCTGATCTGAAGGAAGAGGCTAACTGCTAACTGCTAACTGCTGAATGTTATTCTGTCGTCAGTGTTCACAATGGAGACGCCCAAAGATGCCCCAGAAGCATTCTTTATTAAAATCACTACAACCTGTGGAAACAACCTGGTGAGTCTGAGTTTAACTGTAGTTCTAGTAGGATAAATGACAAGTTAGCTTCACATGCTAACTACTAACTCCACCCACTTTAAATGAAGTTACCAAAGCAACAGAGGTTTGGGAACGTGTATATTCACCTTGAACTCGCTATATAAATAGATCAATTAAAAGAAAAAGCTAAATGTGTGATAATAAAACTTCTGTATTATTCATCTTCAGCGTTTCATATGTAAAAAATGTAAGTTGATTTCCTATCACATACAGAGATCTCATGATTTTAAGGGTGATTTAAGGGAAACACACCAAATCTGCTCTTATGTTTATAATGATCTGAAAATATTTGATCCCCTCCAGAGCATTTATGGAAACTAGTTCCTCATTATCTTTATTGGTTTCTTTATAACAAAGACAGAGATTAAAAGTTCATGAGGCTCGAAGTCTTGTTTGATTTCATAAATTGGCCCAGAGTAGTGAGTGATCCTTACACCCTGTGCTGTAGTTAATGGGACTCATTTATTTTATCACCCTATGTCAGAATGTTTTGGATGGATGTTCAAATTTGCAAGATGTAACTTTAATGACTTGATCAGGGACACGTTGAAAACGCTGTACGTTCAGCTGAGGCTGTGAGTGCGTTGGATGACTGTCCACACCTCATGTTATTTATTCTGTCTCTCCTCTTGTTTTTCAGCAAGGGAAAAAGGCCGACAGCTTCCAGAGCTTTCTGCAGGTTGAAGTGGACAACGTTCTGCTGGGAGAGTCAGAGAACAAGCAGTACGACCCCGAGGAGCAGCGTGTTGACTACAACCTCACCTGCAACTATCCCTGTCTCCGTGACGTGCAGGCTCTCAGTGACATTGCCAACAAGCCAATCATATGTAAGTTGAGTTTGTGTTGTTTCATTCTGTTGTTGCTCCACAGTGTCTCCTTGATAACCACACTTAGCTTAGCTGTTTATTTCAAAATGCTCATCTGTTGTTATTTTAGGAAAAGAGTCAGTTCTAAATTTTTGACCTACAACCACCTGTTATCATATTAGTTATTGTATGTATGTATGTTTACTTACCTGAGACTTGAACCCAAATTTCAAACAAGTGTAACTACACAACTACTTCATGTACATGGAGTTCATTTATTAATATTTTCACTTTCATAGCTCACTGACAACTACCTGACCAAACAAGCCAATTAAAAGAAAATCCCATTATTTAGCCTTATTGTACATTTTTGTGACACTAACTAATATTTGTTTGTTTATTCTCGCTGATATATTTCATAAGAATTGGATTACCTGTGAAAAATGGCAGTAAATGTTTTTGAAAGGTTTGTTAACTGGTCTGCAGATATTCTGTCTGGACACCGCAGGCCCAGTAGCCATGAGTCAGAAACTTAGGTTGGAGACCAATCAATTGCAGCTTGAACTAAAACAATTATCCCTGATCCTTGTAATAGCATTTGGAGTAATTGAATGGAACAGAAGAAGGCCCGGAGTCCTAATGCTCGGTACTGTCTTCAATTTTCACTGGATTAAACTGTGTTGTTTTTTTTTGTCGTCAGTGACAGTGAGTGAGTTCCAGCCCAAGGATAAGAAAGTTGAGGCAAAGACGGTGGTGCTGGGACAGGCTGTGGTCGACCTGATGCCGCTGCTGCAGGGTACAGTTGTTCATGTTAGAAATCATGTTCACAATATGTCTGTATTTTATGATAACACAAACTGGTGCAGCTGTGGAGGCCAGGAAAGAAGAATCCTGTGAGTACATGACTTTCTTCTTCTTCAGGTGAGTGCAGCTTCTCAGCCACTGTCCCACTGCATCCAGTGACCAGCCCCTCAACCAAGGAGTCCAAGGTTGGACTGATAATAATTCAATAATATATAACAATCATAATGTATCACTCATTTAATAATATCACTCAGTTATTGTCAGGCACAGGGAGAGAGGTCACATCTTCTGTATTATTATCTAAGTTCTACAGTTTATAGCAGAAATATTAAAAATATAATTCTAGTTTTGTAATTAAAGTTTTCTATACAGCACAATTCAAAACACAGGCACAAAGTGTTTCACATCGTTAAACAGTATTAAAACATTTCAGGACAAATACCAAACAATACAGCAATGTTGGAAATAAAATGGTGCACGAGGATTTATAAAGGTTCACATGGAGTTTCACTTGTTATCTGCAGCCCTTTCATATTATTCAGAAATGCTTGTGCTCTATCACAGGCGCCAAATAGAGGAGGAGCAGGAAAAGAAAAAAGCAGCCAGGTGTGCAGGATAAGGATCCACGAAAAAAACCCACAATTGTTTAAAAAACAGTAATTAGTTGGTTGTGTAACCGTAGGTAGAAAAACTCAGGCACAGTTTACAATCTTCACTGACATTTGTAGACAACGTAATTGTTGATAAGCAAATCCAACATCGTCCTCATTTGACCCCTTTTAGCAGTCGACCCTGGACGTGAGTGTCAGTGTGTCGGCTCCACTTCTGTCTGAGGTTGAACTGTCGACCTCCAACCTGCTGAAGGTCACCATAGAGACAGCCTACGCCGTCCCTGAGTCCTGGACGCTGCTGTCCAATGCCGCCCCAACTCCCTCCACATTCACTGCTGCCCTGGAGGTCCCAGTAATGGCTAAGGTGAATGTTACACTGTTTTTGTAATTTAGCTTATTTGAGCTGTTTTAATGAACTGTTTTACTGAACAACTTGTAAAGTGTTAGGAAGTGTCGCCCTCTAAGACAAAAACTAAAACTAGGGAGATTCCACCCCTTTGTGATCTAAGGTAGTGATGCTGTACAACGGTCATGGTGTTCGGAAGATGTTCCCACTTGAAACATGATGAGTTAACCACTGTGGGTTTACTCTTCCTCTAACTTCCAGAAAGATCAGGCACTGGTGTTTTGTGATGGGCAGCTGAAGCCGGGGGGGCAGAGGGAGGTGAACGGCAGACAGAAGAAGAGGCCCAATCAGGCCTCACTGGTCCAAGGAAACCACTTCATGCCTGGAGTTTATCTCCAAGAAGAGCCCATCGAGCAGGAGGACGGCGAGCTGAATGGATTAGAGGTAGCTGTGGATGTGGCCTCCGGCTGCTGCTTCAACGTCTCATTGATTGGTTTGAGCTGTTTGCCACGTTACTGTCGATAACTGTCAAGGTTTGAATGTTCCTACAGGACCAGGAGTTTCGTAACGTGGCAGAGACCACGAAGAGCAGGGTGAGCTGGGACACAGAGATGTGCTGCCTCCTGAATGCAAAAGGTGCTGCCAGGTCAGTGAAACACATAACTCAACTCTCCTCCTCCTCCTCCTCCTCCTCCTCCTCCTAACTGCCCACCATGCTGCCTGATGGCCATGTCTACAATTAGATTATTCTGGAAAGGACATTAGATCTTAAGACTATGCCTGAACATTTTAGGATTCAGAAGTCAAATCCCTGTAAAAGAAAAGTGGTAAAATAATGGCTCAGGAAAATGATCTGAGAAGATGTTTATCAATGTTTGTGACTCTAACTTCAGGCTACGACAGAGGATCACTGAGAGCAGACTGTGGCCAGTGGAGATCATGAGGTCGGGGGCTCCTCAAGGAAAAGCAGGAAGCAAGCAGGTGAGAGGGCTTTGTCATCGAAGGATAGGTTTGGAAATATTATATATATTATTCAATAGTTTCTTCTCCATTGTGTATTGGCTCTGTGTCGTTAGCTCTCGAGCCTGAACCAGATCAGAGTAATGGACGACAACGCAATTGTTTCAGGCAAAATCGCATTAAAGTTAAAGGAAAGTTAATGGAACATTTTGTCCTTGTGTGTTTTTTTTCTTGCCTTGTGTAGCCGTCTGAGGAGAACTCAGAGATCCTCTCCCACTGTGTGGCATTTGTGGATATGGGGCGGCTGCTGTATCCCGGTATCAGACGCATCCGAGGAGCGTACAGTGTCCGTGCCTTCTCCGAGGCCGAGTTGCTGAACAAGGTCATACAAATCCACACAAGGATGTATACTGAATATACCAAATAACCCAAATACTGCTTCCACCGTGTTTCTGTTACTGAGCTTCAACTAAAGAGAGTTTGTCATCTGTCTTGTGCTCAAAGGCCAAGAGGAATGTCAGTGTGTTAAAGGAGCTGGAGAAGGCTGCATCCAAACAGATGAAAGCTCCCACCAGCTCAGCTGTAAGCTCGAACAAGGGAAAGCCAGGAAAGAATATGGATGGAGGACAGAAGGGAGTCAAGGATTCAAAGGATCCAGCCAAAACGGTGAGAAAGGTCCTCACTAAAATGTTACCTGGAAAATTTTAAATCATATAAGATATAAACTGTAAAACAAATTCTCCAAATTCTCCAACCCGAGCAAAAACTATTTCTTCTGGATTCATCAATGAAAAACAGATCCGATTTTCATTCTTTCAGTTTCACAAAGTACGACTTTTGGGAAATCTGTTAGTTTAAAGTAAAAGTTGTGTTTGTTTGTTTGTCAGCAACCTGTCAATCAGGGCAAGCCTGCTCCAGCCGAGAACGACAGCCCGACCGAGACGGAGCCGAACGCCACCACAGACCAAGATGTAAGTTTCCACTAAACGGCAGCAAATCTCTGTTCAGTAATGATGAGTCATTTACTGAAAACTGTGTTTTTAATCACGGTTTATTACAGATTGAATCATCGCTTGTGAAAAAATACTATGAACTCATATTCACTTTACCTGCTTACTGTTATGTGATACTTCTGAACGCCTTCATCGTATTGACACCTCACTCCTCTTAATGACAGACGTATTCTGAATCCAGAACCTACCTCATCATTGAGATATCCTTGGTGAAACCACTGGTGCCCATTACCTCTCCAGAGGAACTGTCCAGAAGGTAACGTGTTACATAAATCCAGCATCCTGTGGTCACTGAGCTTGACCCCGTTCGATTGATTACGATGTTTCTAGATTGTGGCCCTGAGCAAATCAAACTTAAGCTATCAGAAAATGAACCGTTCACCAACATGAACTCTTAGTTCTAATAGTGACACGTTCATACATTTCTTCACGGCCCTGTGGGTTTCTTACCGACTGTGAAACACTAGTGGGTGAGAATGTGTCTCTGTTTCCTCCTGCAGGGTGAAGGCATTGATCCCACCCAGACCTCTTCCTCTAGATGGTCCTCGCAGAGCAGCAGAGGTAAAACACACACACAGTAACACAAACATGCCAAAAACACTCGCACACACAAGATAAACCACACACGTCAGGGGAGAGATGCTAACTTTCTTTACATTCTTTAAACTCTCTGCGCTGGTGTGTGCTCCCACAGGCTGTGGGGGACTTCCACAGGCAGGTAGGCAGCGTGGTGGCCCAAGTTTCAGACCAGTATCGGGAATTATTTGGAGCAACATGCAAGCCGTCAGAAGACATCAGGCCGGAGCAAGTTGCAGTTCAGCTGATGGGAGCGCTCAATGTCTCTGGGAGATACTTCGCCTTCAAGGAGGAGATGAAGGTCAGAACAACTGCACACAGCACACAGGTGAAAGTACCAGGAACCCTGACAGTCTTCAATATACGTGTGCGTCTGTGTGTGTGTGTGTGTGTGTGTGTGTGTGTGTGTGTGTGTGTGTGTGTGTGTGTGTAGCATGCAGTGGTGAGGCTTGTACGTGACAAGATGCGGAAGACAGATCCAATCACTGACCCTCAGGATCTAAAGGCTTTCGTTAGTAAGCTCTACGTCTATCTGGTGGATGAGATGCACATCGCCCTCAACAAGGTAACACACACACATACACACACACACGCACACACACACACACACACACACACACACTCAGTCGTGTCTTCAGGACATTACATTGACCTATATGGATTTACTGAAGACTTTCTCTAACCGTAACCATACTGACTACTAGCCTAAAGCCTAAAACTAACCCCGGCCTTAACCCCAGAGAAATCCCCATAATATGACTGTATTAATAGATCTGGTGAGTAATACCTGGACCACAAACACGCACATATAACATATATATACTCATTTTCTCCTCTCCAGATTTATTCAGAAGACGGTGATGCGGATTCCACGGATGAATTCCAGTTGAGTTCTTCTCAGCTCAGGCATTTTGCAAAGGAAGCTCAAGTGACTGGGGATTATGAGCAGGCTGCTCATTACTGCCACGAGGTACGACATCATGCCCGTCAGGCCTAATGCATCTGCTCCTAAATCCAAAATAAATAGAGTTGAAAAGAAAGATATACGCCAGACAGAGCAGTGTTGGAAGCTAATTACTCACTATTGTACAAAAATATACAAACTGCAGGGCTTCTGTTTGTTTGTATCAGTGTGTGTGTGTGTGTGTGTGTGTGTGTGTGTGTGTGTGTGTGTGTGTGTGTGAGACCATGTCATGCTGCAGCTGTGATTAGCGCAGATAATGACTAGTTGGTGAAATAGCCGAGTGCCTGCTGAATATTGTATTTATTCTCCCGCAGCTCGTGGTGAGGAACCCCAATGAGCCCTCCCACAGATTTGAGTGGGGGGTTCTCTGCATGCTGACTGGAGACCACATGAAGGCTAAAGAGTGTTTCCATGATGCTGTATCCATCCAGCAGACACATCAGCCCAGGTTAGACACGCTCCAGTTCATCTAAAACCACGGTGTCAAACTTTAATCTAGTGGTTCCTGTTTTGCACGGCCGCATGATTGTGTCTATTGAGAGCAGTGAGCAGAGCCCTGTCATCATTCTGCCCCTGTCTGGGTTCTGTTGAACTTTTAAAGACTTTTTACTCGTTTCTTTGTGGATTTCTTTTTGTTGAGAGTTTTTATTTTAAAACAATTCCCAGAGAAGATATTCTCTCGTTTGGTTTTTAGATTCCCGTCTTTGCCTGAGTGCGTAGTCTGTGTTTTTCCTTGTCTTCATCAGTGCAGTTTCTCATCAGCGTGTCGTGAGTTTCTCAGTGTTTTCAAGTTTTGTTATTCCCCAGACGGTGTTTTAGTGTTTTACTACCAAGTTTCGTCTCATTTCTGCTCTCTTGATTGCCAATCTGTGCCAAGCCCATTAATCTGTTCATTTAATCTGTCCTCGTGTAGCATCTACAACTGGGTCCTCACCTCACCTCTGTCCAGAGCCTATATACTATCTATCATGATTATTTATCCATCACAGATACTAAAATAATAATAGGTGTACTGCCATTATATAACAGGACATTATAAAGATACTTCCAGTTCAATGGGCCTCTGCTCCCAGTCAAAGCTAATTAACATATAATAAAATTAATAGCTAAAGTATCTTCCCCTGCACCTCATCACATATCTTTTATTAGAGATGTTAATTCACTTTGTCATTTCTAAATTGGAAAGGAAAATGTTGGATCAGCGACTCGGGAGGAGTTATGTTTAACCAGCATCCAAATAATCTGATGCAGAAAATGTAAATGTGGATCCTTGTCTTGTTTCCGCAGCCTTATGATGTGTGGCGTGTTGGCAGCAAAGTCTGAACGTTACATCGATGCTCGGACCTTCCTGGAGCAGGCGACGGACATAGGCCCTCCCAGTGTGGTGGCCTGGACGCTGCTGGGTGAGATGGAAATTTATTTTCCTACGCATTGCTGTTTTACCTGTGAACCTGCTGCTAACTGCAACAACATAAACACTGCTACTACCAACCCTCTTCTGTCGAATCTCTACCCAGTTAACGTCCACCCAGTATGATGGACGCTCCTGTAATGGTCGAGCTTCACAGAAATTCTTTGAATGATATGGTCTATGTGTCGTTTTGTTATTAATTTAATAGTTTGATTCCTTTTTCTTTAAGGCAGTTATGTGTTCCATCATTTCACTGCTGTAGGTTAATGCGTAAATCTGTCTTTAAGAGCGTCTAACAGATTCATTTGTCTGGCCCCAGAACAGAATGTTGATTCGGTGTCCTGTTTTAAAGCTTTTCAAGAGAAAATCCGCATGAGTATTCTTAAACTAGTCTAAAGCAGGTATTAAATATGTATTCAAAAAACTTTAACAACATTAGTAGAGAAAGAAAGATGTATGGAAGATTTCACTATGGTCTGTCTTCATGTTCTCGTGGTCCGTTGTCCAGGTTTCCTCCATGAGTGGCAGAATGAACCTATCCTGGCTCAGAGGGCTTTTCTGGAGGCCAACAAGCAGCTGATTGCAGTCTTAGCAAAGAGGCAACCACAAGCAGGGGAGTTGAAAAAGAAACGCAGAGGCCTGAAGACCAAGCAGGTGGAGGAAGTGGACACGGCCACTCCTGTGTGTCAGTCTCCTGATGTAAATCAAGGTGAGGGGACCCCAGGTCAGAAAAACTCAAATGTAAATAGAAAATGCAGTGAGAGTAATCCTAATCCCTGTTGTGCATGGTTTAGATACATTGTGTTGGCAAGAGCCATCTGAAAATAAGGCTTGTGTTATCTTGTGTGTTTGTCATACGCTCTCAGTGCACCCGACAATATGATTGTGTTTTTTCTCCCAGATCCAGAGTTTGTTCACCAGAACTCAGAGAAGCACAAAGAGTCTTCAGCAAAAGGTGTCAGCAGCAGTTCTGCTCCAGAACGTCCCACCACCATTTACATAGAGGCTGTCAAGTTCCTGCTGCAGAACAATGCACTGCAGGTAAAAACACACTCAGCATCGTGTGGTTTGTTAAGCCACTGGTCAAATATGTAGATAAGAGGGTCCCCTTCAAGTTTATGTTCAGTTCCAACAAAATCAAAGTTTAAAAGATGCCAGTTGTCAGCTGACACGGTTGTGTTGTCATCAGATGGCGGGGCATGCTCTGTCCCAGGAGCTCCTGTGTTCAGACGGAGGTCAGAGCGTCTCCTACCTCCTTCATCTGGCCCAGCTGCAGCTGCTCAAAGCTGAGTACCGCAGTGCTGCTGCCACCCTCAAGAAGGCACTGTTTCAGAGAGATCAGGTACTCACACACACACACACACACACACACACACACACACAGTCTACTGGCTGCAGCACTGAGCAACAACCTTCAGTCTATGGTGAGGACTGGGTGGAACAACGTGTGGTTACCTGTAAAGCTTTGTCTCCCCTGTGAGCAGGATGCAGACATATGGGCTCTGAATGGTCACTGTCACTTCCTGCGAGGGGCCTTCAGTGACGCCCAGGAGAGCTACGAGCGGAGCCTGCACTTACCGCAGCAGCCGGCTGACTCTCACCCTGTTCTCCTCCGCTCGGGATCCATCTACCTCCGGCACAAGATGGTCAGATACTGAGACAGTTCAGATCATGTTATAAATGTGTATGTGTGTCATAAACAGAACACTGTGCTATAGAGACAAGACAGAAATCACAGTCATTCTCATTAAATGGGCATTTAAAGCTCTTGATTATATTACAAAACACCATTTGTAAGCCACTTGACTCGTAGACTCAGAGTAACTGAATCTCTTTTGTGTTTTGAACTTTCAGTTTGAAAAAGCCAAAGGGGTCTACCTGCGGGCTTGTGAACAGTCGCCCTCCTGCCTGACGTGGCTGGGACTGGGCACCGCCTTTTACCGGGTAAAGCTCCACTTCCAGAACAGCGACGGAAATTACATCAACTATATATTTAAGTGTATATGTAAAAATGTAAAAATTGTTCAGATGTAATTTAAGGAGGGTGAGGCTTAGTGATAACACTCAGTTTATGAAATCCCTAGTTGCAGGTTAGAAGTACAGTTGTAATTATATGGTGTACAAAGCCCAGGTTAATCTTGAAAGTACTCAGAACTAACTTGGTTTCAAGAGTTGCACCTACTTTTATTAACTTTGAAAAGAAGTGAGCCCGTGGTTGTGTTTGTGTTTGTGCAGTTGGACAACCTGTCTGTAGCCGAGGAGGCTTTGACCGAGGCCAACCATTTAAACAACCAGAATGCCGAGGTGTGGGCCTACCTGTCTCTTATTTCCCTCAGGGTGAGTGATGACGACTCTGAAAACACATAAGCTACGTCCCAGTTCGGTTTTTAAAAAATGACACAATGGGTCCACATGAAGTCTTTCTTTACCCAAATATGGGAGCACAGCCCGTGTATCCCGTGCTCCCACAATCCTGCAGAGCAAGTTTAGTTCGATCTTCCCCTCAAAGGACACTTGTGCGGGTGTGGGCTGCGTCCCTGCAGGAATGCAGCCCACTGAACTGGGACACAGTTTAAATGCACTTAAATCACTTGTTCTCTGTTCCTCGGGGATCGGATCTAACATGTGACAAACCATTTGTTTTCAGACCGGCAGACAAGAGGAAGCAGAGCAGTCCTATAAGTTTGCAGTGAGGGTGAGTAGTGTGGTGGTGTTTTCAAAGTAGTTGATCATTTTTTTGCATTTCATTTGTTTCTAAAACACCAAAAACCAAGCGTTTCAATTCCCCGTTGAGTCGGTAAATAAACACATTTAATAATAAGAGAAAATGTTTGCGCAGATATTCTCTTGCTTTTGTTTTCTGGTTTCACAAACACATCTGAGCCTCTGTGTTTATCCTTCATTTTGTCATAATGTTTTCATTTGAGTGAACGTGTTGCTGTAATTATTATTTGGGTTTTCATTTTTCTCCAGACTCACGAAAACCTTTCTTCTCTTTTCCATTTTTCAGTTTAAACTGCAGAAGAAGTCTCTCCTCACAGAGTTCAATGAGCTGAAGAATCAGCTCCGCCTCAGTCGCCTGGTGTTACGGTCATAACTGTCCCCTGTCCCTGTTCGAGTGTCTGAGTCCCCAGATGCTCCTCCTCCTTCCTGGCTGGCGGTGGAGACAAGGATCCAGATTGGAGCGGCATCCACCCCAAGCCCCCAATCACCAGGAAGAATCACCAAGGGCTGTCAGGCTGTAAACAGCTCACCAAGCTAGATATTGACATTATATTTGTATGAAGAGATAATATTGATGTTGTCTGAGAGTTAGACCAGAATTGTTTATTAGTTGAGAGTCTTTTGTTATCTTTGTTTCTTTGTTTGAAATAGCACCCTGTTTCTTGCCTTTTCTGTTAGTTCATGTTAGCTGCATTGTCCTTTACAATCCTACAACCAAGTTCATGCTCTGGAGCAAACTCTGACAGAGGGTTTTAATAATTTAACTGACATGTACACGTTTGTATTTAACACTTTATTTTGCAAATGAAACACACATTCACGTAATTGATCACGTTTTCCAGACAGTGTAAATCAACGACTAAGCCAAAGCCTCAATAGGTCAAGTTCAATATTGACAGTGCAAACAAACTCAAAGCTCCACACAAACAATCTCAAATACATATAAATAAAATGCAGAATAGTCTTTTAAAAAATTCATAGCATTATAAAAAGAAAAGAACAAAGGGCATGTGGTGACAGAATACCGACAGAATTCAAACAAATGTAACGGGAGAAACCTTTTCATTCACCTTTATCATCAAACAAGCAAAACAACAAGACTCTCGAGACGTTCTGGCCTTAATGTTCTGAAAAAGAAATCCTGCCAGATTTTGGCACCTGCGCTTCAAGAAATTCATTTTAGACCCGAATACTTTGAATATTATTGCTTCCAAAATGTAACTGCGACTGCAAATGTATCAACAACACATTCTCCGTACCTTTTAAAAACAAATGTGTTGAGATGGTCACTTTTGCCCTTATCTGTTTCTAAATAAAAGAAATCTTTCCACATGTTGTGTAAATTGTTCCATCCGTGCTCCGGTTCTGGCGCCGGTGGCATCGTGCGATCACTGTCTGACCTGAGCGAAGACGTCTCGCAGCCACGGGGAATCCTCGTAGAGACGCGGGTCGCCCAGGTACTCCGCGGTCCTCTTGTAGAAGTAGTAGTACAACACAGAAGCTGGGAACGGGGGGGAATATGGGAGAGAAGGTTAAATATACAAAAAAAATATACTTGTTTCCCACATTTCTACTTTATTTTTAAGGTTCCCTGAGTGAGAGTGTCTTGAAATATTAATAAAAAGCAACGACTCTGAGGTGACTTTATCACAGACGCTGACATTTATGATTTTAAAATAGGTTTTTGTGTCCCAAGGGAAACGTTTGTCATCAGTGCAGTGTGTATATTTGGTTGTAATGTGTATTCAGAACATATGTGTTGTGGCATCGATCGTATTTTCCAAATGTGCTGTTTGTTTTTTGCATATTTCACCCTTCGAGTCCAAGTGAGTGGCTCCTACTGTTTATTATGACTGTTCACGATGATAGAGTTTCCTTGAGGCAGCTACAATACGTGACTGTACACAGACAATCAGACGTTGTAAATCCCCTGCAGCATTTACGTCTCCGTCTTCAGGATCATGAGAGAACAGTTGAGGTCAGCAGACTTCCCCGTGTCTTATCTTCACGTGATGATTAAAGAGATTTGGTGAAGTGGGTGATGCAACACTGCATCACCCACTAACTGTCTGGCTGGGTGGGTGCTAACACAGTAAACTGCAGTAAGTTCTCATACAGCATCACCTGCAGAGAACAACAGCGAGACAATAAATCCCTTTATCCACTTAGGAGATTATATGTGTATGAAAATCACACCCACATCATTTTGTGTGATCACTGTCTGGAGCAGGAGGACAGACGAAAACAATAAAAGTGTGAGGACGAGATCAGTCTCCTCCTTCAGAGAATAAAAACATCTGCATGCTCAAGACTGTGATTCATTAAGTTAACAGGGTGACATTAGCCTGTTAAAGGGAAAACCAGCATTTATTTTATTATTTTTTAATAAATTCAGCTGAAAGAAAACAAAACTTCAGCTGGATTTTAACATGTCAGTAAAACATCCTGTCGACTGAGCTCGTTTCCAATTCAAAATATATTTTATATGATCCGTACTGTACTGTGTGCTTCACTTGTGTGTTAAACAATTTAAACTCATTTACTGTATACCTCCTTTCTTTACTTTTTGACAGAAAAACATGCTTAAGGAAAAGTTGTAGTGAACATAAATGCATTTGACATTTAACTTATCATCTCACCTGTTCTTTGGAACACAAACAGCACCTGAAGACCATCTGTCCACACATATTTGTTGGTATTCATCCAACGCAGATTCTGAAAAGATGAGAGAAAACAGGAAATGTCCCTTTACTTAAAAGACAGAGAGGTTGAAAATGATTATACTGGATATTCTTCATCTCATTTATGAAACCAAACTGAAGACAACTTTTCATCTGTTAAGTCACCTGACAACACTGGTAGCTACTCTCCTGTGCTGTTACGTACCATAAGCCAGGAGTGGAGTATGATGCTCAAGGTCAGGTAGAGAGCAGAGAGCATTAGCAGCATTCTAAACCGCTCTAGCAATATTGCGACCAGGCCGACCTGGAACACGAAGGTGTTAAACAGCATCAGCAGAATGATGATCAGGTTAAACAGGATGGAAATGTCCTGGATTCTGTCAACGAGAAGCACAAGACGGAGAGAAGAGAAGGAAATTCAAACTTTGAGAGGAGGAAAATATCATTTCATGTCATTGCAGCTTCCAAAGCAGAGGATTTATTAGATTGTTTGGAGCCAAAGATGATGTTTGTCTGTAAACTTACATGAAAAGCACCAGCTGCACGGCCGGTTCAGTCCTCAGCAGTTCGCTGAACGAGTTGACAAACAGGTCGAAGGAGAGCAGGCTGAGCTGAATCAGCAGCACCAGAGAGTAGTTGCTGGTCTGGAGCGTCTCCGGCCCGAAGGCTGGGCGCCCGGACGGACTGTGGTTCCACGATGGATCCAAGGCTGCACTGCTCTCGCACACATGCACTACATAGAAACATAAATCCACACACACACACACACTACGGTCCTGACTGTGTGGGGTTCCTGATGAGGCATTCTAATGACTCCACTCTGGTTTCCTGAGCGCAGGTGAACATCAGGGCTCCTGTTCACTCGCTGAAAAACTGAAGTCCGTTAAAAATGGGATAGTCAGTGTTGGGATGAGCTGCCGCAGGAAGATGTGAGCATGTCACAGCTGTTTTACATAGTTTTTACAAGCAGCTCAATCCAGTCTGTGTGGTGGTGAACCCCCTCGTGCACTGGGAGGCCACAATGGGTCAGACATCAGTGTCCATGTTACGTCCAGCAGAGATTCTGTGGAGGGAAACAAGAGACTCATCAGTGTTCTGATAAAAACAAAACTGTGCAGGCTTTGTTTTAGGGTGTTACTGCTTCACGTGCACCTGATGCAGAAACTTGATTTGAAAGAGAAAAATACAAACCTACAAAACTTATCCAAACATTTCACATGTAGTGAATCCATTTAACTGTCTAACGCTGTAGACCTCAAAACCTCTGCCAAGGCCCAAAGGTCTTTTGAATTCAATCAAGCATATTGCACACACTCATAAATATCCGTCCCCTGAATATGCCTGTTTTTCATTATTCTGTGACAAATCAACAAAAATGTTGTGAAAAGAAACTCAAAGATCTGCTCCCTGATCCAGATGCTCACCAAAGTTTAATTAATTCTAATTGTCTCACCCAACAGCAAAATCTCACAGGAAGCGGTTATGTTGTTTTTACGGAATCCTGCTAACTAACAAACAAAGAAGCAAACAAAACCCAGACGACCTTGGCACCTTTTAAAAAAATATTGAAATGTGAGTATAAACTGACATTTTTAAGAGCATAAATCTTCCCAACTCAACAATAATAATAATAATAATGAGAACTTTATGTGTATAGCACTTTTCAATACACGTAAAAAGCTTCACATAGAACTATATGACACTCACAAGCAATCTGAATATAACAGCCTATTTTTGAGAGTTCAGTGCTGCTGTTGGTTTGAAAGGAATGAACAGTTTGGGGCCAAATTGATTTCTCACCCTTTTTTGCTTTTGCTTTCACAATTTGTTAAAATTCACTTTGTATTTCATGAAAAGCGTTTTTGAATTGCTTTGTTGTTTAAAATGTCTGCGTCTCTCGTTCTGTCGTTAGTTTTCGTTGCAACTTCATCCAATGAAATAGTCGAAAGTCACAGGGACATTGAATCTGGCAAAGAGAAGTGATATTGAATTTTTTAAATGTTATGTTTCCAGTAAATAAAGCAGCAAAAACGAAAATTTACTCCAGCTCCCTGATTGTGGTGACGTGATTCTCAGCCTCTTAGAGACCCGGACAAATAAAACCAAACCTATCGGTGCCAATACAGACAAGTGGGAGAATCTATTATGTAGTAATGTGGGTGAATAGAACCTCACAAACATTTCAATTGAAAATATGAAACTTTAAACCTCCAAAACAAGTTCCTACACTGATTAGAAATGAAATCCCATCAGGACATTTAAGCACGAAATCACATATTTACCAGAAAGTTTAAAAAATCAGCTTCTGTCCCCACTCTAATGAGATTTAATCAGACTGTGAGTTGCTCCTTCTCATCCACACTTAAGAACAAACTGTTTGTGTTTCTCCTCTCACTGACGCCGCTGTGAGTGTTGGCCTCGGCTCCTCGGGCCTCTCCTGAGCCAGGATCACTCTCCAGCCGGCTCCCTCACACCGACACCAGGCGGATCCTCTTATGACCCCTATTTTTACAGCCTGGCCGGGCCTCGGCAGGTGCGAGGGAGATTAAGCCACAGACACCGGAGCCTCAGCCAGGAGTCTGCTTCCCTCCTGAAAGACGTCCCAATGGGAATCTGGGTTAGCAGCTCCACTCTTTGCAAATGTGCATCAAGAAAGACAAATAAAACCAGATGAAGGTTTTTACAGGTGAAACATCTTGTTCACGGTTTCCCACAGCTATGGATACACATTTGAGAAGAAGAGTTATATCAATGTGCATTTTCTATTTTAGGTTTTATCAAACTATGTCTGATATTTAGTTTTTATTTGACAATAATAGAGGTGTGATTTAAAAGAAAAAGCTTTTTTTTGCTGTGAGTGAGCTCCCACTTTGTCGTCCTCAGTATCGCTCCAGTTAATCTTCTTAAGAAACTACAGATCAGCTCGTTTGTTTTACACGGAAATCATCAATATTCTCCTTTTTGCTTTCACAGGATTTCTACAACTATTCTATCAAACTGCGGCCGAAGCACAAAAGTGTGTTTACCTGCATGCGGAGGCTGATTTGAGAGGCTGACGCTGTTCGTATGTCTCCTTATGATGCAGGAGGCCACAGCACGGATTGACAGCTTGTCTCTACATCCTAGCAACAGCTCTAACACCTCCCCCCCCCCCCCCCCCACCACCACCAACACCTCTCTAATAGACAGGCACAAGGTTTTTGTTGTAAGACATACGATGAGCTGTGCTGAGTTTACACTGATCTTCATGGCAGCAGACTCCAGCTATTCATGATTGTAGTTTTTACAAATAATGTTATTAATAATGTGTGGATTAAATTAAATGATGTATTCTTTTACAATGCATGAGTGCATTGGTCTTTTTTATATTTTGTCAATCACTTGAAAGCACTTAGAACTGCAATTTATTTGTTTGAAAGGTGCTGTATTAATAAAGTTTGATTGATTGATTAATTGATTTATGCAAAGTACCCCATTAAATATGAGATGAAATGTATTTCTTTGTGCGTATGGTTCAATAAAGCCTGTCCCCCACTGTGGACTGACCTGTATTAGGAAGGTCAACAGATTGAGGCTTGATGAGTGAATGATGACGGGTTCTTCAGTGAAGCTGTCAGAGCGTCTCCTGTGTCTTCTTCAGGATTACGGTAACGATTCTGGGAAAGATACCTGCAGCTGAGAAAAGAAAAACCACTGTCATCTAGTGGTGAATGTGCCTCAACACACACAGACACAGACCAGTGCGTCACTGGATCTGAGGAGCAACATGAAGACAAGTAGTGACCTGTATTAACAAGGAGGTCACGTTGGTAACTGCAGCTGTGGACGTCCACTGTCTAATGTTGTGATATGTGGGAACCACGTATATAATAGGAAAACATTTATAACCATTTCAAAATCCAAAATGGTTTATAATATGTTATTAATTACTTTATCTGTGTTTAATAAATTATTAAATGTACATTTTGAGATTGAGTATAACCCAATAATAATTGCGGAAAACTCCTCCTCCAGCATCGCACCTTGTTAACAGTTCAAGAATGCAGTTTTAAATGAGTCATTAGAGGATAGCAGGGTTTAACAGACCATCAGTTATTTGTCTATAATTGTTAATAAATCATTCATGGAGGCTTCTTTGTTAATGTCCACATGTTCTTCAAACCATCGGACCAACCAGACCATTAGAAGCATCCCTAATGAATTAAATATGAATGAAATAAACAGCTAAATAATAAATCCAATGCTGGTGGATTTTCCCAATAGTATCTAAGAATTGTTCTTCTTAATATATAACTGATCTATAAAGCATAAGTAAATGATCTGTTATCCAGTAATGACCTTTTATAAACTCTTTAAGAACAAGGCCTCGTCAGAAAGTGGCACCAGTGTGTTCTTACAGTATTAACCTGGTCAGCTCGTCCTAATGGTTTATTGACCTGACATGAGATCAATACACTGCAGCGTTTATTAAATACACGTATTCAAGCTTTAATCGATGTCAGAAGAAAAGAGATGTTCTACAAAATCTATTCATCCTCAACTTGTATTTAGTGTGTTCATTATTATTTCACTTTGTTTTAATTAGCTGAGCTTTGTTTGCTTCAGAGTAACGATGTCAGCCTTTTCAGAATCGTAAAGACACACACACACACACACACACACACGCATACACTGTACATACCCACACACACATGCATATACATAAATACACACACACACACACACACATGCATACATACTGTACATACCCACACACACACACATACATAAATACACACACACACATGCATACATACATACAAACATGCATACATACTGTACATAGATATACATAGACACACACACACACACACACATGCATACATACACACACACACAAACATACACACAAACACATATACATACGCAACGAATTTAAGTTTATTTCCTTTTGACCAAATCAAACATGTACATACCCACACACACATGAATACACACACACACACATGCATACATACTGTACATATATATACATACACACACACATACATATACATACACACACACACTTACACACACCCACACAAACATACACACATACCACACAAACATACACACATAAATTAAAGTTTATTTCCTTTTGACCAAATCAAACACGAACCAAACCCCTGTTTTAATCTGATGAGGTGAATAAAGATGAACTTAGTTAGATAACTAATTAATATAGTTATGAACTGGGTTTTAAGGTTCATATGAATCCTTTATAAACACGTGTTGTTCTCCTGCTGACGCCTCGGTGGAGGAACCATCGCCCCGGGACAGAAGAACAGCCCAGGAACAGTGAAGGTGGCCCGGGGTGGAGTCAGCAGCCGCAGCCTCCTCTCTCTCTCTCTCTCTCAGCTCCACAGCTCCACAGCTCCGCACCGTGACTCCTCTCTTCCTCCGGCTCCACTCAGCTGTCAGCGAACTCTTCTGTCCGAGGAAAGTGGACTTAAACCCGGCCACGTCCAGGACATCTCCCCCCGCATTGTTTCATCCGTGTTCCCCCGGCAGAAGCTCCGACGGACGGCAGGTAAGAGCAGGAAGTGGTCGCTGTTAGCTCACACCCCACCCGCCACCTAGCACCCACCATCTTTAACATCGTGTTTATTTATAATATGCGACCCAGCCGAAACATTCACCTGCGTCACACGGACACTACGTTAAAACACAACTTGTCAGCAGGTGGGTACTTTCTTTACAAACAGGTGGTTCTGGGTTAAATCTGTGGGTTTCCCCCCCGGGGGGCTCGGAGCTTTAGCGTTAGCTTCCAGATGCTCCCGCAGCCTCACGAACACCGAGGGAAACAGCAAACTGTGATGGAACCTGTGGAGAACGTGATGAACTATAACACGATGGAGGTTCATGTGTGTGATGGAAACAAACGTGCTTCACACAGAGGATTGTTGTGGGTCCGAAACCACAAGGACGTCTCTCCACCTCTGACACGAGTTGGGATTTGTTATAGAAATGCATTGTTAACTTTTCCCCTTTTTATAGACACAACCTGCTCAACAATAACAATCATTAACACTGATTAGTTTTGTGTCCAAAGCAACAACCATAAGTCGATCGATCAATTAATCAATTGAGGATTTGTTCCATTTCTATGTCTGATATCTGCTAATTGGCCAATTGTAGTTTTTGCACTGTTAATTAGACAAAGTCAACTGTTTTAGTGTCACTTATGATTGAGATATTTCACTATTTTCTTTATACAAACCCAGTTTATCACAAAAAACTGTTACAAATGTAATTGAGCGATGTTATAGTCGTAAGAGAATGTGTTGTTGTTCTAGAGCAGCAGCTGTAAGTGACTGAATCAATTAATCTTTGTCTAATGTGTGTTAATCAATTAAATTTTAGTTTTTGAACAGTTGATCAGACAAAGTAAACAACATGAAGATGTCACCTTCAGGACATTTGACTATTTCCCCTAAAGTAAATTATTTAAAAGTAACCGAGAGAGAGTATAATGATTAGTGTTTAAGTCAGACAGACTGTTTCCTGTGTCACGGTTTCCTGTGTCTCAGGTGAATTGTGTTGAGGTGACACAGATGTGATTCACGCGCACTTTAAAACGTGACTCACTTCATACAGAACTTCTTTTGTCTACGTCAAATCAAAGGTTTTGGTCACACAGGTAAATCCCATCACTTGTTTTTCCAAGTCTGGTCAAGCAAACGCAGGGTTAAAGGAACTTAACAATATGAATCTGTTCAGGAACTGATCTCTGGAATTCCCTTACTGTTCATTAAACTCCACATTTTAAAAACAATTCCTTTGACTCTTAAAGGACATGAGTCAGCGACAGCTCTACGTTTAGACTTTCATTCTATGTTGAATTACTGATCAATCTTAGATGAGACATTGCACAATAGTTATTAATTTAGTTAGAGCATCCAAAACTATGGTTAAATACATGGTTGATAATATAAAACTGGTGATTTGTGCAACAAGCGGCAGAAAATGATCACTTCTCTCCCAACAGGCCTGAAAAGGCTTTGTCTACCTTCACTGGCCTGTCACGTCTGAAGCCCGCACGACAATCTGTTTGCTTATGTACACGATAAAGAATATCCTGGACCTGCTCCGAGTATTTCACTGCTGTAATCTCCTTGAGTAGATAAGACGGGGCATTAACTCACTGAGTGTGAATGGTGGTGAGTGTGCCCGACAGTCTGAGATGCAGGGACCAGTCTCGTTTAATGTGCCCTTGAGTAAAGACATCACATCCTGAGCTAATAAGATGCATTATAAAGATCAAGAGTTCTCCAAAGTTAAACCCTCCACGAAGAGGAGACGTTCCTTCTGTAGGGTCTCTCCATTTTAAACTTGTAAACATTTTTTTTTTTTTTAAACGGGAAGTTACCTCTATTGACTCAGCTGCTCTGAAAAGTAAGAGATGGCGTTGTCAATAAAGTCTCGTTAGAAAATTTAATTAACAGGAACTCGCCAAGAGGGTCCACGGGAAAAACAGATGGTCGACAGACGAGGGCCCAGACAGACTCAGTCATTCATGCGGAGCACTCGTCTGGAGCGATGGTAGCGTACGTGAAGGTGGGGGAGCAGACGGCAGAGTCAGGAGGGGAAGGAGGGTTTGAGGAGGAGGAGGAGGAGGAGGAGGAGGAAGAAGAAGAGGGCGAGTCCGGGCTTGACTGGCAAGTCAGCCGAGAAAATTGTGCGGTTGGAAAGAAAGATGTGAGACTCGGGGAACAAAGATAGAAGCAGCGAGAAGCAAGTGTTATACGTCGTGTTCGACACTGTAAAAAAACGGTATCAAGGTTTTAACACTGTCAATTACTGTGGTTTTAAATACAGACATTGTCGGGATAAATCTATTTTCATTCCTCTACATAAGAAAACCGACGACACTTTTAATCCTTCAGCCCAAGTACGAGTAATTGTTTTCAACCTGAACTGTCATTCATCCGATCGTAGAAACGCACGCTGCGGAAAATGTTGAATTCTCTTGAGAAAAATAAGAATATTTTGGATTTTTGTACCAGGCAGCGGGGGGGGCAGCGGGGGGTGGCTATAATTTCCAGCCGCTGGCAGACTCTCCGCTCCTACTCAGTGCTTAGTCATGGATCTCTGCATACACATGAAATAACTCAGCTCACTGATTCTGCCGACACTGCTGATCTGATGCTCACTCCCCCCCTCCCCCCCCCCCCCCCCCCCCCCCCCCCCACGGCCGCCATTAGCCCTGTAACATCTTATTTGGTAAAAGCAATATATTTAGGGCCCTATAGTCTTTGTCTACTAAGCAAATCACCGGCTTTCAATGCACCTAATTAAGCTTAAAGTTATTTTCTATGGTCAGAGAACCACTGGGATTTCATCCAGTTTGAAGCTGCAACAATTAGTTGATTAGTTGATTTAATTAAACTGCAGCCATTTCTTAAATTCAATTGTTTAAATTCTAGAGCTGTAACTTTTTCTTGTTCCAGCTGCTCAGGTTTGAGGTTTGGCTGCTTTTCATTATTTTCATTTATGACTTTAATTTGAATACATTTGGGTTTGGGGCCGTTTATCAGACAAAGCAAAAAGAAGACATCACTGTCATTAGTTTTAATGAGAGAAGGAACCTTGGATAATACGAATAAATTGTCCTTTTAAATCTTTAGACATTTTCGGTGATTTCTTTATTCTCTTTTATTATTTTGTTGTGATCGAATTTTAGAAAATATTTAATTGCAAAGGGATTTTCTGACGCTGCAAGGAACTTTAAAAAAGCATTGTTTCTCTATTGGTGAAATAAGTTAGTGATGAACTTTCTTTGTGACAGATTTCAGCTCTTTTTTTGTGTATTGACTGTGTTGTAGGAATTAAAAACATCTCTCACTGTAGTAACCTTGTCCTAACTGACCTAAGATCTGTTGTCTTTCGCAGCATGGGGGCTTATGAAGAGAAAAAGGAAAAATGTGGAACCATCTGCCTGAAATACCTCCTGTTTACGTTCAACTTTCTCTTCTGGGTAAGTTTCTGTCGGAGTCGAGCCAACACGAAGGACTTGACTTCACAAGTGCTTCAGTTTGTCTGAAGTGCTCCTCAAGCTCCTGCATGTTTCGGGCAGAGTTTTTCCAAAATCCAGGTGTGTCCTACAACCTTTTATAATCCGGTTGCGTAACTTTTATTGCATCCTGATTTATCTTTTTGATTTGGTCATGCCTTATAACATTTTATCACCGAGTTAATTGCTGGGATCTTTGAACACAGCGAGTCTGAAAAGAAGTCGGACTGGGCAAGAAACACAAGCTGTGGTGGGAATGTGAAACTAAAGAGCAAACAAGGATCAACCCAGAGCTCTTCACAGCTCACTGTCAGGGAGTCGATAAGAAACTCATAAGTCATTACTACCGGCTTTAAATGAGAGAAATGACCTTAGATGAAGCAGGTAGTTTCCCTGCATGTCATAGGGAGGGACGGAACGCCAGATAAGAGCTTTCTGGAATGAGCCATTTGTTCCAAAGAGGAATGTGAGACTAGCTGAAGGAGAAAGAGGTTATGTGAGGGTGAAATTTCCAAGACAATTCTCAATGAAATTAAGAAACTAATCTCAGCTCTAACAAACTATAAAATATCAGGAAAGTAATGCACACACTACGCCTGTCCTCAATTTACATATTTCCATATTATGAAATGGGAAAGTTAGCTGATAAAACTCCGAACCAGTCAGCAAAGCATTTTTATTCTGGCGATAGATAAAGGCCTGCTGCGTTTCCACTTCATAGAATCAAAGCCACGTTGCATTCTTTCACACAGAAGCTGCATTCAAAGCTGAATTCCTCCAAAACTTTCAATAGCATCTACAAATAACTGGTTTCATGACTCGGACGTGTGATGTACAATACGAGTGAGACACCAGCGAAGCAGCCGCACTGTCGGTGTCTCGTTCTCGGCGTGAAATCTCACTTACAGCTCGGCCCATATGTGATAATCATCTGTCTGACAGAATCAGATCGCTCTCAAATTGGCAGATACGCAGCACTGAGACAAACCCCAGAGATATAGATAGATGGATCTTTCAGGACTAGATCGTTGACTTGCGTGAGATTGTGAGATTGTGAGATCATTTTAAAATTCTTTAGTGCAGCTGCATGTAAATGGCAAACCCAGTGTTTCTGGACTAAACTAAATGAACACACTGCAGTTCCATAAAGTAATAAAGTAACAGCTGTTCATTTACCCCAGGAGCAACATATGGTCACGATGTACTGTTGACTATTGAATTTGTTTTTATGAATTTTTAACACCAGATTGAGTTTAAAAACAGTGAATGGTTATTAAATAAGTAATATACATGATTGATTTATTTGTTTAATGTTCATTATAGGGTACAGAGTATCATATGTTCCTCCTTTATGATTATAATTTTTTTTTGGGATTTATTGTTATTCAGATCACAACAGCTGCGTTCTACACAAGAATTATAATTATTATTTAAAATAAACTTGCTATCTGCTGTGTTTGTTAATATTATGAAGGCCAAGGAGATAACCTTGAGGCAACAGCGCAGTGCAATACAATCAAAACAAAATATTTCTTGTGTCAGCAATGTTCATAATAAAATAAAATGACATTGAAAAGTGTCATCCAGCTGATAGATGACACATATTCAGTATTTTCCAAAATGCACATGTTTGCCTTGTCAATCAGAAAATGCACTGAAATAACCTCACATTCACTTCATGGTCCTTTTAACTTTCAAAAGTTGCCGTCGTTACCACCTGCTGCCACCAGGGGTCACCACAGTTTGGATTTCCCTTGTGGAATCTCTCAATCACCTTTTGGACGGGGTTCACTAATTCATGTGTCTCGTTCAGGTTTAACAGCAGCTACGGACGCAACCGAGGCTGAACCACGTTCGGACACTTGATTCTGTTGTTAGTGGGTCATTATGTTTTATTCAGGAAGCAAGATGGTTGTAAAACGTTGTGAGAGGCAAAATTTGTAAAATAATATTGTGAAATAGAGTCCCTTTTTTATATATGTCATGTTTAAAAAAGATCAATCTTTTCTCTGGACTCTAAATAGTGAATATAAATATGTAGTTTTGATTGAGCACCTCTTCATGTCAGGATGGAACTGTTCACCTCTCACATGCAGGTGGCGACCCGGCAGTTATGATGGAAAACACTGAGGATCCCTGACTTTTACAGGCTGCACGGCTCTAACATCAAGTTAATGTGAAGTCTGCTGTTTTATCAGGCAATAATATACGTTTAAAAAAAGAACAGACGGTTATATAGCTTATTACTGGTCCTGTCAAGTAGTCACTTTAGAGTTTTAATTGGAATATCCCTCGCTCTCTCTCTCTGGGTGTGGTGCAGTCTGAGTCAGTGTCTAGTTTCTGTGGTCGTCCTCTCGCCTTAAACATTAAATCTGAATTAGTCAGGCAGTTAGATTGACGGCTTTGGCAGGATGACAGATTTCTGTAGCAGAGCTGCACCATCTGCTGACTCCTCGTGAGTAATATATCATCTTGATTTGATTTGCCTCGTATTCACTTCAACCGATGGCTTAGATAAAGCTGGACTTTGAAAGTATTTATTTGATGGATTGAAGCATAGATTTTTTTTTTATGTTTGTTTTTGATTACAGTCAGTCCTTCCTGTGGGCTTATAATAAGTCCTCAGATTTGAGACCATATGGTTGCTGTGTAGAGTTAAAGTCCTGCATCTCAAAACATTTTAAAGTGAATTTTCCCAAACTGGCTGGTGTTGGAAAAAGTAAAAGTGCGGCAACTACCTTTTATCTTATTGGATCAATTAATCTGATGATTTTCTTATTTCAGTTCTTAACACCCCAAAAAAATTCAATCACATAAAATCTGATTTATTTATATAGCACGTTTAAAAACAACAGGAGTTGAGCCAAAGTGCTTTACAAACACAGCAAGTGGATGAATAGAAAATAAAAACAGTGTGAGAGGAAGATGCAATAAAAGACACACAAGGTGAAAGTAAATGAGATGAGAAACGATAAATTAACGGAACCACACGACAGAATCAGGCTGAATTAAAAGCAAGATTAAAAAGGAAAGTTTTTTAATTATATTATATGATAATTATCAAAAGAATAAAAAGACCTAAGGGGGATGGGAGGTTTTCCAGAGTTTAGGAGCAGCAACAGAGACAAGCTTGGTCTTCTTTAGTTTATAGACGAGACAGGGGGAGTGAAAGGAGTTGATGTGAGGGGAGACCTAAGTGACCGGGGGGGCAGGATATGAGATCTGGAGATCAGTGATCTAATGAGGGGAACGTTTGTTAGTGTTCGAAAACACACAAATATTACATTTGTTGTCATTCAGGACAAATAAAGCAGCAAATCCTCTCATTTGTGACGCTGAAAAAGCTCAGTCATCACCTAATGGCACCTGAGCAGCTCTTTTTGGCTCAGTCACAGTAATATTGCAGCATGAACTGATTCTAGATTCGATTATCTTGTGTGGCGACCATTAGGCTTTAATTTCAGGCTCCTCCTTCATCGCTTTGAAGCTCACGTTCATATTTAATCATTTAAATCCTGTTTCAGGAGACACAGTCGTGTTTCTGCTCTAATCACGCGCTCTCCTCCCAGGTGGCAGGGGGCATTGTGATGGCGGTGGGTGTTTGGACCTTGGTGGAGAAGAGCGACTACATCAGCCTTCTCTCCTCCAAGACCTACGCTGCCTCCGCCTACATACTGGTCCTGGCTGGAGCCATCGTCATGGTAACAGGAGTGCTGGGCTGCTGCGCCACCTTCAAGGAGGAGAGGAGGCTGCTGCGAGTGGTAAGAGATCACGTCAGGGTTGAGAAATCCAAGTGTGTGAAACACAAGTCACTCGGGCTGAGAAACCTAAACAAAACCAGAACCACACATAGGGGGAACCATTTGTAAGCAACTTTGGTAAATACATTTCAAGCTCATAGACTCAGGTTAGATCTGTGATCACCTGTTGTTGGGCGAGAAGCCACATATACCAGTTTTTAGTAATTGCTATTACGTTTGTCAGCATTGGCTTAATTAGTCTTGCTTGAATTATGTTTTTTAACATGCAGTTAACCTCAGTTAATCTAATATTACCGGGAAATGTTCTTTTCTGAAATGTTGTCCATGCCTGTCAGGAAATGACTGCTTCTGTATCACAAAGGCTTCTTATTTCCTGCCTGTTATACACTTTAACATATCACACTAGGTTGGAAACTCACAATTGTTATGCCCCATTTTTCTCCAGCCTCTTTTTCACATATGGTGATAATAACAGAGACACAAAATGTCACTGCGTTCATTCAGGATGTTCTTCAGGAGGATGCTCATTCATTTATTTGTTCACTGAGGTCATTCTTGGCTTAGGAACGGATTTAGTTTAAGCCAAAAAGCAAATGTGGACAATACACGACATTCGGAAATAATGAGTTTGTTAGAAGGACATTTTGGTGCCAGACGCACAGGTACTGAGAAACAATACAGGCCAAGGTTGCCGTCAGACAAAACACCAACTTTACAGGAGACAGCACGTCTCTCATTTTGATTTGACACATGCTGAACACAGACAGAGCTCAGGTTTTTCCAGCAGAGACACCTGCATGGCAGCTCGAAATACACACACACAGACAGGAACACTACACACTACACACACACACACACACACACTTCTCTGGCCTTCAACCACACATTTCAACATGTTGAATTTATACAGGAACATCACTGTTGGCACCACTCAAATATTTCTGCCTCACAAGCTTTGCCAGATCGTGCGTCATCCTTGCCATTATCCAGTTTTCAGCGGAATCCACAAGAATTCGGCTCAGCCAGATATTTTCAGCTTGAGAAAAGGCAGGTGTTAAAATATGGCCCTAACCCACAGACATACTTATATTTAATGTAGGTTTAATTAAGTATAGTAATCAGGTTCTAGAGAACAATGAGTTTAGACATTTCTGTACCCGCTGCACCACAACAAAGTTAATGCCACATTTAATTACCTTTTCTCGTTTAAAAAAACAAAACGTCTTTTATTCGCCCAATAAACTGCAAATGTCAAATTTTGTGCGATTTGGACGACCGATACTTTGAATATTTATCTATTTCGAATTTTGAATATTTGCGACAGGTGCTCTTTAGCAGCGTTATCCTCATCAATGTAAGTGATGTCGATCATAACAACACTGCATTCACAACCACGTCGATGACATCGGATTCTGCTGTTCGGGGTTTTGGGTCCTTCACTGAACTTCCTAACAGGCAGGTTTAGTTTGACCACTGCACTAGTTCTTACAATATTAAAAAGTTAGCATTGTCTGATTGGGGTATACTGCACATGTAGGGTATCTGTACTATCAGGTTCCACATTTTGAATGAAAGATAATCTTCACAGACAGTAGTTTAAAAAAAAATGTAGTTGCTTATAATACTGTAAATACAACATACATGATAAGGCTGCTTTTTACTTCATAAGAAGAAAGTGTCTGTTACTTTTTTGGGGATATTGAGGTGGAAAAAAAATTCTTGGATGTTGAGGCTGACAGCAGATTCCCCGGGCAGCCTATGTGTGTTTTTTTCCCCCAAGTCTTTAAAACATAATTGAAAGGTCTCTAGATCGTGCTCTGTAAGCTCTCACTTTGTCCAGATTATTTGATTTGTGACTCAGCAGTTGTGTGTAAATCGAGATGTACGCACCGCCTCCTCTCCTCTGTGTTGTGTAGAGGGTTTGAAACGCTCTGCGCATCCTGACGAGCCGAGATTAGGGCGATGAATCACAGTGAAGGAATGAACTTGTCAGCAAGGAGAGATGCTATCGAGATTGTTAAAGAGGGCAAACATAAGGGCGGAGGAGGAGGGTGGGGGGGGTAGATTAATTGTTTTCCTGTATGTGTTTCCCGGTAACTGCGGGAAGTTCACGAGAGAGCAGCGGTGATTGGCAACAGTGTCCCGCAGCCAAAAGGTCAATAAATTCCAGCACAAAATAAAGCTGATGCGGCCGTAACATCAGCAGCTGTGAGGTGGAAATAAACTCTGTGCAGCTGTTGGTTGATTAACGGGAAGGACGTATCCGACTTCATATCACAGATGATCTGTTCACAGTGTGAGAGAGGTCGGAGAGACAAAGAAACAAAAAAGAGAGGAAACTCTCTTACTGGAAGAGGGGGGGGGGTCTGCTTTGTAGAAGAGCGACAGAACAGCGTAATTGACCGTGGGGAGAGGAGGGAGAGAGTTTTTCCTTCCAAATGACAAAGAGCCAAATGGAAAACAGTCCTAACAGAGGCTGGATCCACCTGTGGAGAAAGTGACTTCATGCAGTCGGACCGGATGTGTTGGACGAGTCGGAGTTTGTCTCAGGCCACGCTTTGCCTTTTCTCTCTACTTCTTTCTCATTCTCTCTCTCTCTCTACATATATTTTGCTTCATCTCTACAGCTGTAATATGTTTGTATCTTCCTTTTATCTTTATATATATTTCCCTCAGCTAGAAATGGATAAATAAATACACAAATTAAACTTTTTAGGTTTTTTATTTAGAGCAGGGCTGCATCTGGCAGTCGATTTTTCTCAGGCCCAAAGCAACATCACCAGTTTCTTGTTTGGTCCAATCATAACTGTGTATATATATATATATATAAGATGGACAAAATGTCTTCACTTCCTCTCTCTACTAACTTAATGTTGAGCTTGAACAATCATCGGTGTGATAAGAACCACCTAAAATGACAGAAAGCATCTTTGAGAAAAATGTATTTGAGTTTTTAATCTAGCACATGTCCCATCCATTAACAGGGTGCATGATTATACTGCAGTCATGCAGGTTGAGATAGTTTGGCTTCACTTCAGGGGAGCAGTCATGTTTATTCAGTTTAATAAAGTATTCAGTTTAAATGGATATATAAAATACAGAAAAGCACCACTACTTGATTGTAAGGAATATACTCAATGCCACATATAAGGACAAACACTCACAACTTTCTCTCTCTCAAAGTCTGTGCCTCCCAGCATCTCAAAATCTTTCCCATTTAGTTTCCTCTTATTTAACTGTATTAGTTTCCTCTGTCTCTTTGCCCTGGAGTGTATTTATCTGAGGCACCAGGCTGGCAGACCTGCGAGCAGAGGCAAAGGTCAAAGCGATCGCTGCTTCGTGGTTCCCTGCTGTCGTGCTGATCCGCTCGCAGCCGGTCTGTTCTTCAACCCGATGAGTCTTTCATGACTCCTCTTATGACCAGTGCTCATGAACCTCGAGCATTTATTCAGCAGCACAGTTATTTGAGGACAATCTTTCACGATTCAACAAGGAGTGAGACGTGTTGTGTGAAGAAGGATATTTACTGCTCATTCATTTCTACAGGGTGATGAATAACAACTAATACCAGGTTGAGGATGTTTGTGTCTGTGTGCGGCTGTGAAGAAAGTGAACTCACCTGTGTGTTTCTTGTTTGAATGCATGGTGCATCTTGAAGAGTTGAGATTACAGCCACGGCTCACCTGTCATCGAAGCTGCGAGAGATTGTAGAAGATGGACAACGTTTTATTGAACCTTTATTTATCAAGCGAAGGAACATCGAGCTGGAGAATCTCTTTTTCTAAGGAGAACCGGGCCAGAACACAAAAGCACAAAGCTGCAGACAGAAAACACAAAAAAGACCAATTTAAAAAGAGAATAAGGAACTGACATTTCAAGATTTGTCCACTTTGTAGAAGGGCAAGTTAATAATGACATCTTAAGAAATCTTTAACTTGTGGTTTTTAAAGATTTCTTTGAGATTCAAGTCCTTCTCCAGCCTATTCCATACGGCAGGTGCAGAATACACTAAAGCCCTCCTTCCAATTTCTGCACAGGCATTTGGGATGGAAATAGATTTTCTGCATTATGCAAATACTGTACATAAGTATAATGGGAGCAGACCCAGAGAACTGCAGTCTGCAGTGGCTGCATGTTTGTGTATGTAGGTGTCTCCTCGTCATCTTTAGGACCTTTTCCATCTTTTAGGGTTTGAGTTGCAATTAGGTTAGGGATTTAGATGTGATGGTTAAAATAGAAGAAGAAGAATGTATATGTTTGTGTGTGTGTGTAATAGGGAGAGTACAAAAAGCTGCAGAACCTAAGTGTGGTGCTGTCACGGACTTGTACTTCCTCAGTGGACCCTGTTTGTGGTGTGATGTATCTTTGTTGAAACTTGTACACTGGCTCCGTTTCAGCGTTGTAAATCTTGTGTGTTGTTTTCTGCTTCCTCTTTCTTCTTATATTTTACACCGTGGTTATTTAGCCATCTGTGCTTTGGAAGAGAAAGTGGTTGTGTCGGGGGGGACCCACAGACCAAAGAGCCAGTTACCAACAGGGGGGAAAATCATGACTCAAATTTGAAGAGTCGCTTGGCGGCCATGATTGTATAACTGCAGAGGTTTGTGAGTGCACACTGTGGAGGCTGCAGAGGGAAGTATGCAACAAGCCTAAAGGCCAAGTTACACTTTGTCACAGATAGGTCGTAATGTCCAATATTGTTGTGAATGTAGAGGCCATTTTGGGGCTTATTCTATGCAGTACACCAAATTGATTCAAAGGTATCATCGTTGTGCTTTTGGTCATTGGAAGGAACTTTCACCTAATGGACAGGTGTTGCTAGATCGAGGAGCACAGTGAAAGCACAGGATCATTAAACATAAAGCCTAGTTTCAGTATCACAATAAGTACATTTTGTGTCCTTCCTCTGTTGTCATGCTTCTCTTCGAACCTTCAACACGTCATCACAAAGCATGAGTCCGCTCAGCATTCAGACCCAGAGCCACTCAGAGATCTAATCAGACCAAGCTATCAAATCGAAGACCACGTCCACATTACCGGGCTAATTTTCACCCTCTGATAGCAGCAGGCCGGAGGAATTTGGGTCAAGGTTTTGGTGCAATTTAAAATCTCCTCTCTTCTTCAGTTCTGATAAAAACTTGGGCATGAAAAACTGACCTTCCCTCTAACTCCTCTGAGTCTGGTCACGAATCAGATACCGACAATAAGCAAACATCACTTAGAGGCACAGCGGGTGAGCTGTGCCCCTGAGCACTTACTCAAAGTTTTTGTAGTCTCAGGATTTAATAAACTGACTTGGAGCAAAAACAGCTGAGAATGATTAGAAACCATAAAATGCACAGAAGAGTTTTATGTCAATGTGTTTGACCTGATGTTGTTGGGCTGAACAATGTCTCCATGTAATAAACCCTGCTGGTTCCAGCTTATCACTTACACATCCAGAACATCAGGTTTACAAATCCAAGTTTTAAAAACGCTTTTTTAAGGCTCTACTTGGTGCAGTTGTATCTGACAACATCAGAAACATGTGTGTGGTTTAATTAATGCACAAAATTGTACAACTGTCTTTTTTGACAACTTGTAAGCCAATTCTTAAAGTTAAAATTGTTTTATTCTCTTAGCCATGTTGAATTGAAAAGTTAATCATCACATTTATGCTCATTGATTTAACATTCTGCACGTCGGCCTCATGCGAACCCTGGAAGTTTACATCGTTTAGCCGTCCAGTTGCTGCTTTACAGTTTTGGCTCAATCTCATCACCCTTAGCCGCTGTCTTGTTTATATTTTGTTCAAACTACCTTGACTTTAAAAGCTGTTTCATCTGTTTCATCGACTGTATTTTCTCTCCTCTGTTGTTCCCCTTGTCCACAGTACTTTGTCCTGCTGCTGTGTATCTTCCTGTTGGAGATCCTGGCTGGCGTCCTGGCGTACATCTACTACCAGCAGGTAACCCCCCCCCCCCCCCCCCCCTCCTGGTCCCATTGAAGGAATAGTATATTTAAATGTACTCTACAATGATATGTTTGGAGGAGCGGCTGAAAAATATTTCAATTGACAAAAAGCATAATTTAAAATCTGACACAAAGGATTTATTGTGTGTGAATCTCAAAGGTAATGTTACTATGTCCACTACTGATGTACTAAATCAACAGAGCGTCCTCAACAAATATTTCATGCCACCTAATCTGAGCACGTAGTTGAAAGTGTTGTAATAAACACACACACACAACACTTTCAGTTCCCACGTGGCGATGGCATGTAATTTTAACAGAGACAAAACCAGCATGACAAATGAGATCTCAGGGAGGAAATACGAGACGGCACATTAAAAATACAAATATCAGACCGGCAATATTACTCGTGCTACATTTAGTCCAAATGGAACGAAAAATGCCTCCAGCTGTTCACATAACGAGGCTGAATGCACAGTGTCAGATTCATTTAAAAACATATTTAGATTTTGTTCCCGACAGAGCTGCTCTCTCTCACCAAAGAAAGAAAGATTAAAAAAACTCTAATAAGACAGGTTAATGATTAAAAGGGATAGAACTATGCATGTGATTATTTTCTGATTATTTTCTCTGCACATTTCAGCTGTTTTACTGCCACATTCACATTTTCACTTCTACAGTCAAGCAGCTGCAAATCAGGCCTTTTTTCCTTGTGCGATATTAACTTGACATTGCTCTCCACCAGTACCGGTCCCTCCCTGACTGTGGTACTAAAGCCTGCTGTGCTTGTAGCTCGGCAACAGGACTTTTCCCAGTCTAGAGGTGCAGTGATATCATTATAACGGCCTCATTCACAATACACAACTGTGAACCATGAGCAGTCGCTGAGCTCCACATCTCTGTCCTGCTTCCTAAATCTGTCTCTCCTTTACCCGCTTCCGAAGAGTGTTGCTAAAATCTCTTAACGCCACTCCTCTTCCTCTATTCTTCCTCCTTTCTTATTATTTCTCTTTCTCTGGTGATAAGTTGAGGAAAACTGTGCATTTGCATTTTTTCCCAGATGCCAAACACCTCATGGAACCAGCTTGTAACTCCCCCACAAACACTTATTAACAAGCTGCAGATTCTTCACAAGGCGAGGGGGGGGGGGGGTGTTCAGTCGATGTCAGAACAGATCCTCATGTTACAACCTCCTCCACCTCAAGGAAAGTGACGGCAGCAGCAGTTTACACCTGCTCATGTAAACATCTCAGTGTTGCCTCCTTCAGGCAAAGTGAGTAATAATGATTGTACTTTTTCCACGTGCAGCCAATAAGTGCTCCACCTGCCTTTGTAGCTGCTGAGGTTTCACATCACAATCATCATAATATTTAAAGTATGTATAAAAATGTGCATATTTGCGTTGCAGAAGCCTCTAGTGGACACCAAAAAATAAAAACATTGCTTAGTTTTGGATTGCAAAATACCAAATGTTAATTGCAACTTAGTTAGCAGCATTAACGATGTGATGCTCATCTGCACACACACCTTCTCTATCTGCACTCGTAGCTCTCTCTCATAGAGGATGGGGCGATGGCTCGGAGAGGGAACGGCAGGAGTGGCAAGTTAATAAAGGGGGTGTGACATTATCCCTCCTTCCATCCTTCTTCAAATCGCCTTCCTGATTATAAACTGATCTGGAATCTGTTTCAGCCTCCTCCTCTAAAACAAACCCAGTTCAAAAAACATCCGTACGGATTCTGCCTCTTCGTTTCTCATCGTTGCACCGGGCATTATGACTCCAGTTAGGAAAAAGACAAATCCTGCAGGTGTATCAGTCATAATCTTCACGTGGCACCTGTGTCCCCGCGGCAGATGCTGCTACCTTCCTTTGCCTCTAGATGGCGCACACTGACCTGTCGTCACCATAGGGTCGTCACACACACTTGTAAACTGCTGCTTCTTTCTCGATAAAGGACGATCTGCAGATCTGTGCGACTCTGCAGCTGAAAGATACTGGCCTGATTACTTTTTATGGCCATGCACCCTCCACCTTAATGGAGGCTTGAACTCATATATGCTTTTATTTCTGTTTGGGTAATGCAGAGCCATAATGGTGCTCACCACCCCCACTGCTACTGTTTCCACTTATTGAGCAATTTTAAACCTGGAATTGCTGTTTTTATCACGACACCGCTGCAGAAACTGTCAACAGGTGAAATAAAAAGCTTAGCTCTGCCTCCTCCTCCCTTCTTTCTCCTCTTTTTATCATCACCTCCCATCTCATCTGTCTCCGTCCTCCATTCCCTCTCTTCATAATTCATTCCCTTGATATCTCCTTCAGGCTTTGATTTACAGTGGTTCCCCAGCTGGCTTGTTGCCATAGAAACAGAGCCCCCCCAGACCTCCCACTCCTCCAGTGAGTGTTGTCTGCCACTGGTCTGGAGAACAAAAAAAAAAACACAGACTTGTTCTGTCTTCGCCCCGGTTTGGTCCTTGTCTCCACCTCAGAGCTGTGACATCCTGTGTCGTATGAATCTCGTCAGTAGAAATATCAACAGTTGCCACTAATGCATCACTGATGGTCGTGTTCTGTGCTGGCCCAAGGTTTTTGGGGGTTGCTACCCGGCTGCTGATGCATTTGTCTGCGTTTCTGTGTCTCAACAGTTGAACGAGGAGCTGAAGCAGAACCTGAGGGACACCATGACCCAGAAATATCAACAGAAGTCCCACGAAGGCATCACCAGGGCCGTGGACAAGCTGCAGCAGGAGGTACGTGTCTGGAGAGTCGGTTAATTGCTTTTTTTAGCACAAAGTCTGATATTTATTCTTTACAGTAAACCTCTTTGACCCAAAAGCAAATTGGACGTTTTTAGGCTTCCACAGCCTCATATTATAAATTAACCTGAGCGTCTTATCCAAGTCACGTGGACCCAAATGTGGCTTGTTCACTGGAAACCTATCATCCCATCAGATTAGAGATTTTGATGATGGGGTGAGTCAAAACAAATCCGATTGTCGTCCGTCTGACTTCAGCTTAATGGACTTTTCTGTTCTCTGCTGTATTTCCCCTCTCTTTGGCTCACACCAGTCGACAGCACACAAAGAAAAATGTATAAATCTGAGGTGTAGTTGATTTATATTTAATGCTCGGGTTTCCGAGTTTGAAAAGCCCCCGGCTATCAGATGTCGGCATTTATTTTTTATACTTTTCTTTTTTATACCGTTCTTAACTTTTTATTTTCTCGACCATTTCCAGCCATCTGTTTGGACTTTCTGCACTTTCACGTTTAAAGGAATAGTTTAACTTTTTGCTAAAAAAAAGCTTGTTCCCTTTCCTGACAAGTTACTGTCGGTGAGAGGATCGATAGCTTCCTTTTTTTACTGCAGCCAGTTAGCTTATCTTAGCAATTCGACTGGAAGCAGCTGTTCTGGCTCTGTCCAAAGGTGAAAAATCCACCTGGAATCGCATCTAAAGTGCACCAATCTAAACTTCCACTTGTACAAATTAAACTGGGTTTTAATTCTCTTTGATTTGGTAAAATATTGTTTTTTGTTTCAACTCTTCCAACTACCTGTGAAGCTAAAATATGTTTTCCTCTCGTCCTCCGTGTCAGTTCAAGTGCTGTGGGAGCAACAGTTCCTCCGACTGGGCCGCGAGCATCTGGATCCGCTCCAGAGACTCCGACTACAGGGAGGTGCCTGACAGCTGCTGCAAGACTCAAACTGAGCTGTGTGGCCGCAGGAGCCACCCGTCCAACATCTACAAGGTGGAGGTGAGAGGATGAAGAGGGATGAAGAGTGATGCTGGGTGTCGGCGGGGTTGAGATTCCACCACCTAATCTGTATTTCTGTCATGTCTCAGAGTCTTGGAATAGACTTCTTTTTGGTGTAAGAGCAGCACTGGGACAAGTACATATGTGAGGTGTATACATAGCATTTGTTTGCAGTGAGACTCCGACATGAAGCCGAGACTTTGCTTTTCATTTAGGGCGGCTGCATCACTCAACTGGAGAAATTCATCCTGGACCACCTGAAGATCATTGGAGCAGTCGGTGTCGGAATTGCCTGCGTACAGGTGAGCAAAGAGCAATCTCCACTTTTTCATCACGTAAACAGAGACTGAATAAATGCACAGTGCATCCATTGAGATTGCAGGTTTTTTGTTAAATTGTGTTTTCCTTCCTTCCTCCTTCACTCCAATCCCCAGATCATCGGGATGGTGTTTACATGCTGCCTATATCGAAGTCTGAAGGCAGAGCCGTACTGAGAGAAGCGAAAGAGGAGAAGTGTGTGGGTGACGGAGGTAACTTCATCACCGCGCCGTGCCACACTCAAACAGCCCATAGCTTCTTTTCTTTGCCGTGCACTCAGGGGGAGGAGAGATCTGGCGAGGGATCCCATCGTACATCAGAAGATCTCATCTCGGTAAACAAAGGGTGGAAGAACACTACAAGGTTTCTTGAAGTAATTAGGCACTTAAATTACTGTCTCTGCTCCACAAGCGCTGTGAGGAGAAGCCTCTGAGAGAAACTGATGAGAGTTACAACACAAGATTGTGTAACTCGGTGTGTTCAAACATTGTAGTTTTCTTCCACTCTGATTCCCTTGATGTACTTTGATATGTGTGGGTCTAGTGTGACACCAGAGAGAGGGGGGGGGGGGGGGTGTAAAGATCAATGGAGTTAAACTGGCACTTGTACAGCAGCTTCTCTCCCAGCAGCAAGTTTCCACCAACCCACATCACGGGTTCTTCTTCTACTGAAACATTTAGTTTTCACATAAACTCAAGCAGTTTATATCTCTGTTCGATCGCGGCCTTTTAAACTTTTTAATTGTTAGTTTTTATACTTTGTAAATTATGATTTTCTCCAACACCTGATGTGCGATTATTTCCCGTTTGATGCCTTATGATTCTTCAGTGTCATGTCAGTGGATCGTCATGTTTTACACTAACCTGTTACGATTGTCGGAGAACGTGCAGGTTCACAAGTCGGTGCCATTTTCTCTATTGCTTCTCTGTTAATGAAGTGATGTTGTGATTGTGTTAACGACACATACAAGCAGTGCCACTGATAGTGCTCATTAGAAAGTTCCTCATGTTTGTGTTTTTACCTTTTTTTTACTCGAGGGGTTTATGCCAAAGTTGTCGACTGTAACTTTTTGTGAGGACCTACTGTTTCTCTTCCAGCCTTATTCTACTGATGCCTCTCTTTTTTAGATTGTTTTCCTAAATGAAGATTTAGTTCACTTTCCAATAGACCATGAATATGTATTATTTTGTATTTAACAAGACACGTGTTAGTAGATGAGTTTCTCACTGTTGGTAAAATGATCTTATCCCGTGTGCCTCAAAGACGACATTAAATTAATCTGCTGTATCTTTGTCTTTGTGATAATCCAGGGATTGATTTTACTCTGAATAAACATCAGTCAACACTTCACTCTGCCTCTGAAGTGCTTCTTTCCCAGCTGTCGAGCAGCCGTCGCTAAACAAGAGGCAGCAGCGTTTCCGTCATTTTTAATAACTTTAAACGGCAGCGCTGCACAAACGCTGAGTGACTGTCCTTCACTCACCGGGTCGTGTCATCCCCCCAAAAATGCCAAAATAAACCATTATTGTGTTAAGACAAAACCATGTGCCTGTAACCAGTGGCCCTGACACAAGTGGCACCAGCTTACAGGTGCATTAGTGTATTAATCCAGCCTCAATTCACTAATGTTACTGTAGTGTAGTGGTTTGAAGGTGAGATGTGAGTCTATCACCTGTACCTGGGCCTGTGGCGTGAGTTGCTCTGCTGCGAGGTAGGAGGCTACAGCTCATTTGACCCCCCCCCCCACCGCCTCTGTATTGTCGAGAGTGACTGTGCATCAGCGTCATTGTGTAACAGCAGCAGTTACCGAGTGCAAACACAGGGAGGCAGCACCTGTCAGGCTTTCACCAGCACAACACTACCCTGATGAAAACAGCTGGTCAGAGTGTGTGCAAAACACCCAGAGGCTGTGGAGGATCACCACCCCCCCCCCCCCCCCCCCCCCCCCCCCCCCAAACACGTTCACACCTCCAACTCAGAAAGGCCAAAAAAGCTTCAGCATGTGTTGTTTTGGTACGAAACATACAACTGATTCATCAGAAGATCTGATTCTCAGTCTGTTCTGTAGCAGCCGGTCAGCTCACAGACTAATTGGTTTCCATTGAGATTGCTAACAATGCAAATTAAGCCATTTCTCAGTCTGTGGAGCTGCCGGTGTAAACCCCCCCCCCCCCCCCCTTTGTGTAGCAAGGCCAAGTGGCGGAACGGAAAGGACAGAAATCAGCGTGTATTGTCATGGCAGCCCCTTGAAGGTGCTCTCGCAGCACACCTTGTAAAAGCTGAGTCATCCCTGGCTAAATGAGCGGGAGAGAGAGGTTTTTTCTTTTCTCTCTTCCAACATTCATCATTTCCATTAGAGTGAAAGTGGTTCAACACATGGTAATTTAACAGGGCACTTTTCAAAAGGAGCGGACATCTGTGGAATGCAACTCCTTTAACCTTCTCTCGACACGGCCTTTTGCTTGTTGCTGGAGTGTGAATCTAAACGCACGACAGAAATGATGACGTCCTAATACAAACCATAATAATTCTCCCTCCAGCCATGCAGGCCTCCCTGTGTTCGGCTCGCTTACTGTGACAGCTCACATCCCGCCCAGCACCAGGGGTATGTTAATAATGCCGGTGCGTGACATTTCCAAAATATCTCCTCCAATACTCACTAAGCAGTTGTCCATTCGGTGCACATGTCACCCGCTGCACCTTGACCTGTTGGGCCCATCCAGCTGAGAGGTTTGCTATTTTCAGTCTGTGTGTGTCTGTGTTGTGTGTGTGTGTGTGTGCGTGTTTGGAGAAGGGGGGGTGTACACTCTTCACCTTAAACCTTTTTTTCCTGGGAGATGATGTGATTTCTGTGGCCCGCAGGACGAACAGACGGGAGAGAGCTTTGCCACAGATTGCAGCTGACGACAGGAGGAGCAACGCGGAGGCGTTCGTTCCCAGGGTCGCCCAAGGACAGGGGAACCCAAGGGCGCGCAAAGCTGCCTCTAATTTTGGGCATAGTTGGTTTTATTTTTAACTCTAACTTTAACTCCTGAGGTTAAGAATTTGTTGTTTCTGATTTGGTTTCCCTGTTCCATTTATCATGAGCTGAAACGGCTCCTCCTTCGGTTGAATATCAGTGATCAGGTCCCCCCCCCCCCAAAGAGGTCTCCTGAGAGTTGATGGATAATCTTTGGATATTTTACCTACGCAGGCTCCAAAGTTTCAAATGGATTAGTGGGAGAAGGGCAAATTATTATCTGTCCACAATTAGAAATACAGAGCGTGTGGACAGAAAAACAGGAAACAAGTGCATCCACCATCAAAGCTGTTTAGCCACTGTAGCCTGTTTATCGTTTATAGTTTTACTTAAGTGTTTTTAATCGAGATGCACCATCAAATGATTTAATTTTGGCATGTTAATCTTTAGTTTTTTATGATAGAGTGAATAATTATTATCATGTAATGAATTCATTCAAAAATGTATTCCAGTAAACGCATTAAATTACAGTTTTGAAATAGTTTTATTATAAATAATTGTGTAAATATTAAAACCGATGCAAGAAATAGTATATGATCCTTTATTTCAGCTTTAGGCCCACAGTGGTTAATTAACTATTTCCGTGACAAAAACATTTATTCAATATTCAATATTTAACCTTTGACAAGGAACTGCAAATACACTGTGCATCTTTAAAAAGAAATCACAAGCATAAAAAGTTAGAAACTACTGAGCAACATCTGTGTGTGAACTTCACATAAAGAAAATGGGGCATAAAGCGCTGCAGGTATTTCTATGGGTAGAATATGTTACACGGGCTTTGAGGCAGTGACTGTGATTTCCAGGCGGCTAATCCTGTGCTGTGGCTGCAGGTGGAAACCGGAGGTCTCAACATAATCTGCTGTCATGTTTAGCCGCGTGCACGCTCCGCATCCCCGGACATCTCTGCTGCAGGCGGAGACGTCTCAGGTCATTTCATTTTCATTCAAGACCTGGGCTGTTTACATTGTGTATGTGAGGAGGAGGAGGAGGAGGAGGTGGAGGAGGTGGAGGGGGGCTAACAAATGTAATCTTGAGTCTGTAGATGGCAGCAACACTCTTGGCCAATCAGTCTCAATAAAATGGGGGGAAAAAGTCTTTTGTCTTGGCTGTCGACGGCTGCCAACTGAAATTGAAATTAATTGGAAAATCCAATGTGAAGGGGAAAAAAAAAAATGCACCGTAATCGTGAAATAAATCCAGTCGCTGCAAAGATGAGTTGTTTCACCGTCTGTCCCTCTGCGCATATACATATCTGCCTGAATGAATGCACACTCACACTGTTGCTATAAACATGGTGTGATATTAGTGTGTTAAAATCCAAGTCATGCCTGAATCAGTCAACACAGAGTCACAGCTTCAGCTTCATCCCCGTGATGGTCCGGACTCTGGGTCAGGGATGAACCACGTTACGCAGCAGCAGAAGGAGAAGCCACGTAAATCATCAGTTTCAATCTGCTGCACTTGGACAAACTGTAAATTGACTTGCTGAACACGTCTGATTGTGTTTGACTATTTTTACACATTTATCAACAGTGTTAAGGGCTGAGTTCACTTCTTTAGGGTGAGTGTGTGTGTGAGGGGAGGGTGTTGATTACACATTTACGTTTCCCTCCACTTTGAGAGGGACTGGCTCAGCCGAGTGAGAGACTTTGAGCCCCGGCAGCTTTTCAAGCTCCGCTCAGACTAATACTGAACACTGAGCTGTGTGAAATAAAACCTCTCGCTGAGCTGCCTCCCAGATTTGACGAGATGTCACTTGCACATCTGTTGAAGAAAGGAGCCACTACGAGGACGTGCGTCTGGGGGGGTAGAGCTGCCGAGTGCTGACAGGCGGCTCTCATGTGGCTCTCATCCCTTTGCATGCAGGTACAGTACCACACAGCACATACATCACTCCCTCCGCCACTCACTTGCTCACTCGGGCTCACTCCAGCCGTCGCTCACTCCCCTGAAGCGGAGCGGCCTCCAACATCTGGCTCTCCATCCTTTCCCCCTCTTCTGGGTCACATCCCATGTAGGCAGAGGAGATTTTGAGTCCTGAGGTGGTCAGACGTCCTCCAAGGTGGTTTCACCAGCTGGCTGTTGGTCTCACTCCCGGGGGTTGTGTTGTATCTGTGTGAGAGGGGGGGGGGGGGGAGGTTTATTACTTTGGGTGTGTGTGCCCCTCAGGGATGGAAGCAGAGTTGCAGCTGTAGATGTGGAATGAGGAGCCAGTGAGGCCCAAGTATCCAATATTTCATTAAATAAAGAAAGTTTAGAGAAAAGTTGAAAAGATAAACAAGTATTTGTGGAGTAAAACTTTGTTTTGACCTCTGTTCTGTCCTATTCATCATCTCAGGACTCATCTTCTTCATCGCTGCCCATCTTCATCTGGACTCTCTGGCAGAAGATGTTGTATCTCAATGGGACCTTTCTGGTTAAATATGAATTCAGATTTATTTTGTGACCCAAATACAGAACATTTTTGTTGAAGTCAAAATTGAGCTCATTTAAACTCCACAGTTGGTATTTTAAACTATGATAATTCATAATGTGTATGTATTAGGGAGTAAAAAGCACTGGAGTAGTAAGTATATATATATATAATGTAGTGGAATGGAATTATGAAGTTGTATTTAATGGATATACTGTACTTTTATAAACACAATTAATAAGGTGCTTTACCATATGCACTTAGGTAACTTTCTACCACCAGTTTCAAGTGATCTTCAATTGGTTGTGATTTATTAGAAAGTTTTTAATGCTATTTTTTAATGAAAACTCCTTAAAAGCCTCTGGATGATCTCAAACGTGTATCAGAGTCTAAAACAAGACTGGAAGGGACCGAGTTTTACAGTCATTGTTCAAGACAAGAAAATGACACAAGTCTCCTGGTGCACAGCACATGTGATGAATTATAAAAGTAATGAAAGGACAGAAAGATAGATGTTGATTAAAAAAGACAAAAGACTTACAAGGTCTATGAGAGTACTGAGCTGGTGCTGGTGTGTTATTTCACACTGGGGGTTGGTGAACTATGAGGGTAAAAGCAGAGTGCTCTAATAGAACCACCACTGCTGGGACCAGGAACTGTTTTTCATCCTGGAAGTCCAAACTGCACAGTCTGTAACTTCCAAGCGTTAGAACAGGTGGTGGCTCGGGCGGGATGGATCTTTAATGATGTTGTGAGCCGGCCGCAGGCACCACGAGGTGTAGATTGAGTCCTGATGAGATCCTTCACCGGGTTCACTATCCGCCTGAGAGCTTTACTGCACTTTATGTGTATTTACAATTGCAGCCTGCTTGAATTTATTACCGCGATAATGACAGGGCACTAGTAAGCACATTTCCCTGTTTTGTGTGTGTGTGTGTGTGTGTGGTGTGTGTCTGTTTTGTGTGCATATCTTTGCATGCAGTAATGCGCTTTAGATTTCTGAATATTCTAAACGCTGCATGTGCACTTTAGATATCTTATTGATAGCGTCTCCACAGTGCCGGGGGGTCAGTGAACAATGACCAAAGCTACCAGGGACATTAAATGTACATTAAAACACTTTTCAAAGTGTATAATAAAATGCTCATTGACAAGCTCGGATAAGGACACGAGGTGAGATGAGGGATGTAGATACGCCGGTTAATAAATTCCGCTTACAATGAATAAAAATGTGAAGGTGAAATCGTAATTAAAGAGCAACCACAGGCCAAGAGAAATACGCACGGCCTGTTGTGTATTTAATGGAGCTGTGAGAGCTGGTGCACCTGCACCCAGTGGGGGCGTGGAGAGGAGGAGGCCCATGCTGATCGCTGGTTGTGACAAGGGGAGGAGAATCCATAATTAAACACCCACTGTACATTTCTGCTGCTGTAAACTCTATCGTGCATCACAACAAACACCAGTAAATAACATCTATAATTAGGTTACAGGTATAGATGAGTGCACCGAAATGATGTATGTATGTATATAGTAATGCATAAAGGAAGTAATGTATGTATATGTATGTATGTATGTATGTATGTATGTATGTATGTATGTATGTATGTATGTATTTATATAGTAATGTATTATGTAGTAATATATGAATGTAGTAATGTATATATATATATAATTAATTTACTTAATGTATGTACGTATATAGTAATGTATAAATTCAGTAATATATGTATGTATGTATGTATGTAGTAATGTATTAAAGTTATTTATTGAGGGAACAGTAGCTTCTGATAAACAATTCGGCTTCTTTAACTTTTCAATATGAGCTCAAATAAACGGTTTGAATAAAAGATCAAAGTTGACCTGTCAACAGTTTGTTATTACCTGTTTGTGGCAAAGTGAAAATCCTGCGACATGTTTAACGTCTTCAGACGGTGAAGCTGCAGTTTCCCTCCTGACTCCATGAAGGATTATTACGTGTGTGTGAAGAAGAGAAGAAGTGAAGAAGAGAAGAAGAGAAGATGTCCGCCGTCACAAGAAGCTCAGTCTGCGGCTGTAGCTGCTGAAGCTAACCTGGGTTTAAGCTAGCTGCTAGCTGTGGTTGGTGGCTAATTAGCTAGCCGCTCCATTGCTCTGCTGTGTTAGCATCTGTTACCTCATCAGTAAAAGAGATTTTAAAGAGATTTGACATTTTATTCACAAAGGTTTTACAATATTTGTCATTTCAGTTCTAACATTTGGCTGCAGGTCAGGAGACGATGGCTCCGAGGCCCAACGTCTCAAAATGGACGTGGGTCAATTTGACAGGTGGATGAATTATGAGTCAATAGGGGCCTTTACTCTAGAGAGACTCCATTCTGTCTTTAAATGGTCATTTTGCATCTGTTTATAGTCATTTTTCATAATGTTGTTGTCATTGTGTCCATCTTGTCTTTTTGACCCCTTGGACCCGGGGGGCCCGTAGCCCTGTAGGAAGCGTTGCCAGATGGGAAATGTTGAAGAATCGAACCAGAAGTTTAGAATTATCACAGAATTATGACAGAAACGATCCTGGCCATGTAAAGCCCCATCAACAATGTGTAGATTCACATACGACTCATTAACTAATTGTATATTTCTTTCCCATAATTCCTCCATTGGCAAACCACAGAAACAATGTAATTTGCATTTGTTTTAAAAGTTAATTTCAATGCCTTTGTGCTGCTGTGACATATTAATACTTAAATACTATAAGTACTGTAAATGTTATGGGCGTAAGCACTTCTGGATAACTTCCCCCTTGGTTGCTGTAGTAGCTTTGGAGGTTTCTCATTGGAACCATATGGTTTCCTACTGGATGATACTGTATATAGAATCTAGGGATTCATTTCCATGTAATACTTGTAAATATCATTTCACAATTTCACACGTTTCAATACAATACTTCTCATTGTCAACTGCTGAGTTTTGCGAGCTGCCATTTACATTACTGCCTCACTCAGCTTCGCTCACTGTACACCGTGAGATTATCGCCATGTTTTGATCGCTATCAGCTCGTTCTCGATATATTGTATAAGAACAGGCTGTTTCATTTTCATTAAAAAAAATGACATTAATATTCATGTATGGTTAGTTGGACAAATCCATATGACTTTGCTAGTTCATATACCCTGTGCAGTTTGATATAACGCATATAACGTCCATGCGGTTGGTACATGGCAGATTCCACTTCATCAATCAAGCTCAAAACTCAACTTAAACGTGAATGTTGCACAATAATTAAGTGGATGTGCTCTTTTTAAAAATTTATAATCACCAGAACCACAAAATAAAGGAGTACAAAAGACAGACACATTTATGATATTTTAGTTTTTTACAGAGCAAATTACTCCGAGTTCTTTTATGTACAACATAAATGTGACTGATTTTAATCACCAATTTCCATCAGATGCTTCCAAAAAATCAAAACATCGACACAAATCACTTTAACTTTTATGACAGGTCGTCCATTAATCAAGTTCTTACTTGCTCCAGTTTTAACGATGTTGACAGTTTTAGTTTAACAACTTTTGAATGTGTTGAAATGGTGACTGCAGGAATTTGATCCTTGCTTTTATCTGTGCAGTCCTCAGTACATCACCTCAGTGTCCCACCTCCCTGAGACCCCCCCCCCCCCCCCCCTCAGATTCAGCCAGTGAATAATATTTCAGATTTTTTATTTTTATTTGTTGTTATTTTTATGTTTTTCCTTGCCTGCTGGAGAAGCTCGGAGCTGCTGATGGGCTGTGCCTCCGATCTCTGTTTGTTCCACTGATGGGAAAAGAGATGGAGGAGGAGGAGGAGGAGGTAGAGGTGCAGAGGGTGTGTGTGTGTGTGTGTGTGTGTGTGTGTGTGCCGAAGTTGGAGGTGGTGGTTGGGGTTTTGCGAGTTGCTAGGGCGTAAAAAAAGTCCACTGCTATTTGTCACCGTCGACTCTGGGCCTGGCTGTCAGTTGCACTCGCCTGCGCGTCGCAGCAAAGGCCTCTGGGAGCCCTGCATCTCACCACCATCCCACCAACAGCCCCAAACCCGGAGACATTAACTTTACCACCAAAGAAAAACTAAGGAAATGGATTGAGGAGCTGCAACCAGGCATTAGTTTTATTTTTCTTAAACCACAATTAAACCCAAGGATTTAATATTAAATTGAAGCTCTAGAAGCTATAGCAATATTAAATGATCCAGTGGACCACATTGACTGGGATTCTATTGATGTTTCATACGTTTTTATTAGATAACAAATGGATACGTGCCGCAAGGAATTGATTTTCACTAGAGCCTGACAGATTAATCCGTTGGCCATTCATTTCAGCCGATATGAGCCTTACACAAACATATCGGTATCAGCATTTATGTTATTTCCTTAATTCAAGTTCTAGATATTTGGTTGCATTTGTGTTTTTGTTTCATTTTGTTATTGACAACACATTTTACATGTTTTACAATTACATTATTACCACGTGTTGATAACAAATAAGCATATTTATTTATAAATTTTTTATGAACAGTTGTGGTATGGGAGCCTTTGCTGTCTACGGGTCTATTGACGCCTTTGGTTGATTCTGCTGGTTGCTTGACCCTCACGTGGCAGCTTGCAGCCGTCCAGTCCTTCAAGGTTCTCCAGCATCACAGCTGAATTACTCTGCGCACACATATATATGCTCTATATGCAAAGAAAGGGAAAGAGAGGAAGGTGTTTGTATTCATAGATTTGCGGATCTTCTTCGTGTAAACAGCTAAAAATGAAGATGGGCAGAAGCACACACATTATATTCATGCACACACACACACACACAGGTTCTCCCCTATAGCCAGGGCTTCCTTTCCACATGATTCATCTCTTTTGACACCCAGGTCGGCAGCTCAACATGGCGCTGAATGAATGAATTCCCCATCATGTGAAGTAAACGGCGATCACCAGATCGGCCCAGGATGTCTTAGTCAAGCTGTCGGTTGCATTAAGGTTATATAACTGAGGGAATGGAAGAGGACATGTATGTGAGTGCGTCGAGCGTGTGTGTGGGTTTGAGCTCAGTTCCTTTTATTCACAACTGCGTTCTGACTTTGCTCTTCTGAGGATTATGGAGGTGACAGATAGCTTCAAAGAGTATCGCTTCCAAAGGTCATTATGAGTTATCCTCGCTCTCTGTGTTTTCTTTTCGATCTAGGAATAATATATATCTTTACTGAAACGGTAAATCCTCACGAAACCTACAGATTCCACTGTGGCTCTCAGAGGTTCTACCAACTATCCCAGTGCTTAACTGTAATGCTGCGTTCACAGAACCTTTGCCCTTGGTTCTTTGTGGTTATATAATCACCTTCTGTATCGTAGTTAAGGTCTGTAGTCGATTAGCAGAGGAGTTTGCACGATTTCAGTCAAATAAGATTTTCTTTGGTTGATATTTAGTCAGATTTAGTGGAAATGTTGCATCATTTATTTCAGTTTCGGTCATGATCTCCTGCTGGGACTCGGCTGTGTTCACAGATCCTATGGGGATGTTCGCAGAGTCCCAAAAATCTGTTAAACTTGAAAATGTCATTGAAAGGACGCATAGGTCCAACATTAAACTGGAGAATTGTTCTGCTCCAGCGAAGTCCTTGCCACTCTGCAGGTCGGCTCGGAGTTCCCCAACGTGTCGGACTGTTCACATCCCATTAACTCACTGTTAAAGTGCCTCAGTCTCACAGCAACGGCCCCTGAATCTTGTTTATCTCGACTATAACGGAGTAACAGCGATTCGTCATCTGACAAGAGGCTCTTGAGCCATGTGACTGTGAAGCCAGTGAGCGTGTGTGGGCAGGGAGGATCCTCGCTCACTACGCACATGTATCTCTGTTTACCCTCCCTGTCCTTCTACTAGCTGGGGGGGGGGTCGAGGCTGCCAGCTCTGACTGCAGCACCGACGAGAGAGAGTGTGAGTGTGTATAATGTGCAATGCATTGTGTTTGTGAAGAGAAACAAAGGGGTTATATATATTTGGATTTAGTGGTAGACAAGAGGTTGGAAGCTCCGTGAAAACATGATCACGGTTTCCTCAAATTCAATTTTGTTTCATTCCTGGACTGGAAATGCTCCGACTGGGAACCGCGAGCTCCTTCCAGAACACAGCGGCCGTATTAAGGTCGACACTTGTGTTTCGGCCACACTGTGTCGACTGTCTAAAGGGGCGACGAGGAGCTTTCAGACGGTTGCACTTGAAGGAGGCCTGTGTTCTCCAAAACTGACAATGTCGTTCCTGCCCTCTGCAACGAATCCTTCCTCTTACTGAAACGACAAAACTTGAACTACATTAGTTGCCTCATAATTGGCATTAATGGAGTTGGAGTTTTCAAAACGAGAGACAAGAGGAGCCCTCTCATTGGCTGTGATGATTAAAGACTGATGTCGTTATTGTATTATGTATTAATATCGGCCAATGTGAGCCTTTCACAGACGTGTGAGTGTCAGTATTATATATAATCTATCTTACAGAAACAAACGCTAAATCGCACTTATACCTAAAGAAATTCAGATATTTGGTTGTATTTGTGTTTTCTCTTTATTTGTAGTAATTGGCCTGAATTGTTTTACTCTCTAATATCATCGTCTTGCCCCCAAATAAACAGATATATTCATGTGCAGTTTGTTGTTTTAGCTTGGATGAGTCCAGCCTCCTCCCCCATGCTGAGCGAGAGGGAAAGGACTTTCTAGGAGTGCACACTGCACCGAATTACTCAGTCAACAGTAAAGTGGACTCACACGAAGATATGAAGTGTATGTATGTACGCGACGCCTCGGGAGGCTCGGAGCAGCATGTCTGTCATACATAGACATCGACATCCATGAGCGGCTCATTATGATAATGCGTCGGAGTGCGCTGCTCAGATCCCGAGGCTGAGGCTTCGCGTGCCTTTCTCAACAGTTTAGTGCACGTTTTTTCTGACTATCTGTAAAACATCATTTGAACCAGTGGCTCAAGTGCTGTGATATTTTTGGGGGTCAAGTGAGTCTGGAAGTCGTGATTTATTCTCCTCTTGATTTGTTTGTTGAATCAGTTTGAAATCCACTTCATGAATCTCGTCCTCGTGTGAGTGAGACTCGGAAAGGTCAGTTGATTTGAGTTTAAGAGAAGGACGACAAGACATCAAATTAAAAGGAATGAAATAATTACATTATATTAACTATCGTGATTTCGTGCAGAGAACTTTTACAATAACAATCTGCTAGCTGACGACACTCTGACATTTAGAGGTGAATTAAATGTAATGTTTTATTACGCCCTCCATGCCGGAGACAGCCAGTGGCCGGAGGCATTACGGGTTTTGGGTTTGTCTGTCTGTCGGTCCTATTCTTGTGAACATCTCCCGAACGCCTCGAGGGTTTGTCCTCAAATCTGCTACAAACGTTCAGTTGGAGTAAAGAATTAACTGATTCAATCTTGGTGGTCAGAGGTCAAAGTTCCAGATATCTGTGACCTCGCAAAGCAGATTTTCTGTTTGCCTTGTTGATATCACGATATCTCATGAATGCCTTGAGGAGATTTCTTCAAATTAGTTTCAAGCATTCACTTGGACTCAAAGATTACTGGGTCCTTCTATGTAAAGTGCCTTGCGATGAAGTATATTATGATTTGGCGCCATACAAATAAAATTGAATTGAATTGAATTGGTTAGAATAACCTAACGATCTTAAGACATTGTGGGAAGTTGTGTCAGATTTGGCCGAAATATTCACTTAGACTCAAAGATGAACTGATTAGATTTTGGTGGTGGAAGGCCAAAGGTCAAGGTCACAGTGACCTCATGTTCTTGTGGTAGAATATAATTCTGCCTGAAAAGAAACACATACAGCTTCAGGCTGGTAAGTGTAGTTACTACTGCAAATAAGAGAGAACTGAGATCAGCCCAAAACACATGCATTCACATGTACACATCAACAAAAAGACAAACCAATCAACCAGCAGCTGAACGCACACAGCCACACGTCCTTAACTCAACAGTTAAGTGGGAGCCTCCTCCCTGATGGAGCGGTCGACTATGAAACAACTGTAAAGTGGAACAAGTGAATGGGAACAGCCAACTAATGATATCTATTTAATTGTCTGTGAGCCTGGCTGCCTGGATGTAGGTCACAGGGTGATTCATCGCAGAATCATCCTTGCAAAAGCAACAAAAAAGACAATATGGAGATGTGTGCGGGAGCTGCGTGAACCAGCACGTTGCCTCCTGCCATCTCTGTCCGTCTCTCTGTCTCCCCCTGTCTCCCTCTGTCTCTCCTGGTCATTCTCATCCCGTTCGCCGCTCAACGCCCTCACCATTCGTCCACATGACTCTGTGCAGTCAACCTATCTGCTGCGACAATGAGGGTTCTGCCAGACGCTCATTTAGAAATGGGTTAGGGCTGCATCACTGACTCAATTGAGATGCGTCGGAGGATGTTAGCTTCGCTCTGGGCCGCTGTAGCTATCGCTGACGTGGCTCCGGCTTCGATCGTTTTTTTTTGTTGTATTTGTTCAAACGTCCGCTCTTGTTTTAACGCAATGTGACGGTGAGGACAATTTGCTACACACTTTGTTGTGGGAAAACACTTTTTATTGTCGTGTGCCTGTTGTGCTGTACTTTCAAACATGTATTCAAAGCACAGCCAAGCATTTCATAACCGTGACGTATGAGACAAAGAAATGAGGATCACAATCTTCTTGCTTAGAATTGATTGATTTATTTATTTGTTATTATACATTGTTTATTGCATTCGTTGACCAGAAATGTAAAACTGCAAAAACCCTCCTTGTATCTGTTGTTACATGATACAGTACAAACCTACCCAACCACATTCCCAGTCAACTAGACCTATTTCCTCGCGGGGCAGTTGTATCAGGTGGATTGCAAAACAGTCACGTAACCAAGAGCTGACCTCACTGACTGTCTGTGGGCGGAGGGGGGGGGGGGGGAGCCTTCACATAACAGCCACTGAGCTGGAGGGTAGCTGGCAAAGTCCCTGTTCCAGTTGAACTTATAGGACTGTATGAAGAAGCATCACAGAGGCAACTGAAATCTATTTGATAATTAAATATATTGACAATCGGTTAAAAGCAGAGGCAATATGTGCGTCTCAAGTTTCACCTGTTTAACATTTGTTGTGTTTAGTTTAATCCCATCTCAGTGAAGCACAAACCAGTTTGAATTCAATCTGCGGGTTTTGAGACGCTGTGAGAGAATTCCTCTCGCTGATTGATGAAACTTCTCGCTGATGGACATCTGCTTCCTGTCCCTGCAGCGACCCACCCAGCCTCCCTTCCTGTTCGAGTGGGGCTGGAACATAATGTCATGCTCAGTATTACAGCTATATTACAGCCTGATTGACCATTTTTATCCTGCTGTGATCAGATTAATCCGTATGGGTCTGGAACAATGAATGATGATATAACAATCTGGGCACTGGCCACTCAGCTTTCCAGAAATCGATCGGTCTTTGGCCAGAACCAACGCCTGCACAGAGAGTCCGGTGTGATGTGCAGAGTCTAACGCGTCTGAGTTAACAGACTGCTGAGGGTAAATTATTTCATCCGTTTTATTAAAATGCATTTTCCCACTTTAATTACAGTTCAGTCCCACAAGCCATCCGCCACAAACTGCAACACAGAATTACTGTCATTAAAAAATACGACCGAGCGCTTTAATGTGAAAGAATCTGATCTGCATCTAAAAATCCCAGCTTGTATTCATCGTCTTGTTGTCTCTGTTTTTCAGTTTCTTTTTTGAAATTCAAGTTTGCACCTCTCAGTTTTCCTGAATATGGTCGGTTAATGGCATATTGTTCGAGGGGCGGGGATTTTGTGTCGTTCTTCTATCGGTGTGAGAAACCCTCCATCATTTCCCGCCAGTATTGTTGTTAGTTGCTAGGAAATACCCCATTTACACCTGTATGAATCCAGGTTGTTATTATTACTGTTCTAAAGATGCAGTTTGATAGCGTTTAAGCACATGAGAGTGTCTGATCAGCCAATCGCCTGTGGAGTCGGTGAGGGACACGTTGTTTGTGTTGTAAGTGCAGATGCATTGTCAGTCCCATATAAGACAACTACATTTGGCAGCCGGTAGCCAATAAACACACAAAGCAACTTCTTAGTTCTCAACTGTGGACGGTGAAGTGAAGACAAGACCAATCAAAAAGCAAGGAAACTCAATAACATAGCTTGGTGGAGTTTTCTTATTTCAACTGGTCCTCAGATGGCTTTTTAATCATTCTCCTCCCGATGCTCTAATAAAGTGCAAAGTTTGAAGAAGCAGCAGAGGATGTGAGGATTTCATCATTAACTTTGATCTTCATTTCAAACTGTCCATCCTGAGTCTGACAGTGCGTTAGCAAGCTGGTGGATTCAATTCAACACACTGTTCACACGTGAAATTCAAGCTGCAGCTGCAAGTTGACACAAACACCACAGTGACTAATACAATTAAATACAGACACAGTCATTACACCATACACTCACCTCTGGAGAGTACTGCCTCACCCCCACCTGGTGTGTACTCCCCCCCCCCCCCCCACCTCTCCTTCACCATGACTGCAAACGTGTCTCTTGTCAGATGGAACTACCTCTGTTGAGCAGAGCGACATCATCCCACACTGAGGTGCATGAGTCAGAAAGCCTGAAACTGTGATCGCTGAGCCACCGGCAGCCATTGAGCCCGACAGCTGGAGGCGGCTGTGTGACTGGTCCTCACTTGGGGCGGACCCTGACAGATAGATGACCAGAAGTGATCAACGGCTTGTCGTGTTGATTCTGGGGCATGTGGGGCGCCGCCGGAATCTCAAACTTGCCAAAGCAGGAAGTGTCGGGGACGCGCACTGTACTTGGATGTGACACAAGTCAGGTCCAGAGAATGATTTCCCCGTGATCAGTTTGAATTTGTCTAGCGTACAGAAGTGTTGTCATAGTGAACCACACACGGATGTGCAACTCTTGACCCATATAACTCTTTTAGGGCAATACATTTATTAGTTTATTCATGCTTTTTACTGAGGAATTAATTAATTATGATTTAAATTGCTTTATACTTCAGGCTTTAACATCAATATTCATTGCAGTAAATGGGCCGTGTGAGTATAAGCTGTCAGCTCTCGGGCAGGTTTTTCCATTTTTCTTGACTTGCAGTGTTTGAGATACATTTTCCCATTTCTAAAAGTGCAACCGCATAAAACAAGAACATCACGATTCAAGATGTTTATTGTTGCACTGGTTTTTACCACTACAACTTTAAATGGTGCGGCCCATTCAGTAGAGCAGTCAGGGAATAAAGACTCAGTAATAATAATACAAAATATAAAGTAATAAAATAAAATGTGTATTGTGTGCAAACTGTAATATACAAAAACAGAATAAGGATACTCACTGAACAAAGACTATAACTAATACTGGAAATACTGAAAGGTTCTTTGTAAAATATTGCACAGTCATTGTTATTCTACTGGTTTGCTCTTGCTTAAACTGAGAACAGTTACATTTCGTGTTTCTTTAAGACATATAGAGCATTTCTTTGTGTTTGGAGTTGTTTGTGAGCGTGAGGAAAAAGGTGCATTCACCGGTTTACAGATGTGGCTGAATGATGTCAGACTATCAGCTGCCAGTTTGCAGTTAGACCGTCTCTTTTCTGCCAACATAGAACACAGTGATACGTGTGTGTGTGTGTGTGTGTGAAACTGAAAATGTTTTTTAAAGTTTTTCCATCTTTCCTTCATCATCGTCACCATACGCTTTGGATTAACCCAAGTTTTATACGGTGTGTGTCAAAGTAAATTTCCAAATCCACCAATGAGTCAAATAAGGAATGCTGCATTTCAGAGTGTGGTTTGATCAGAGCTCAGGTATTTCACCTTCCTTTGTGTCTGTTGTTCAAAACCAAACACAAGCTCTTTAACCAGTTTGTTAAGCTGTGGCGTGAATGGAAACATCCATCCTGCATCATTCACTCATTCAGTTTGTCTCCCAGCCATGTTTGGGACTTTGGGACCAAACCAGCAGTGTCTGTGACGGTTGTTATTTTAAGAGCGTCGCATTTTTCCACGCCACGCACACAGACGTCCTCGAGCCACAACACAACTGCGACACGGGGAGGCAGCCGCCCGCAGGTGATCCGCAGATCATCCCGCTGTTACTATACACTGGTTTGCCCTCTGTGGGTTTTTCTCTTTGTTCAAAAAAGCAAACCAAAGCTGTTATTGTTGTAGTTGGGGGGGGGGGGGGGGAAGAAACAAAAGGGACTTAGTCACGTACCTAAGGGGAATCCACTTCAGTCCAACCGGCAGCTCAGCCTCAGTGTATTAAGAGATGAGCAGGATGAGCAGGTTTGATGGGCTTTCACTGTAAATTCCCGACCTGACTTTGTTCTCAGTTTGAATTTATTCACTATTGAACGTACAGTCTTGATTTAATGAGTAAAAGTATAAAATCTCCTAAAATGGAAATACCCAAGTACAATATTTGAGTACATATACTTTGCTATCCTCCTGAAATGCTTATACTTCACTATTTACTACTATATCTTTAATCACTATTCTGAGTTTCCATTTTTTCCATGTTGAAATCTTAAATACAACGTTACCAAATGTTGGACATTTGAGTTGTTTTGCCTTTAACGATTCCGGTCAGGCGTCCCAGCACCGGACCACGAGCCAGCCGGTCTCATATTGAGCGGAGGAGGCAGGTCCATTCATCACTCGCTGTTGTGGTTCACTCAGCAAATCACACACAGGCTGCTGACAGATGTGGGTCAGTTTTATCGGCCGGAATGTGATAATCGTCATCTGTGCCTCCATAAGTCCTGTGGAGGCCTGAAGCTGAGGAACCACAAGAGCCGAGGTCCCCCCCCCCCCCCCCCCCCTAAAAACACAATGACAGAGGAGCCATCCCTCAGCTCGGATCTCGGAGGACTGCGGGTGATCTACTGGCAGAAACGGAGCCTAATATTCATTGTTATGTTTTCATGTGAACTTGAAATCAATAACCGTTGTGTTTAGAATGAGCACCATCTACAAATACAAGACATACATCATTATATTTTTATATCTATCTTTGAAAGGCTCATATCGGCCGACCAATATATCCGGGCTCTACTCATAACTGGCAATCCCTCTTGTCCAAACACCAACTCCCTTAGTGGTAACTCAATGGTTACTGGTGTAGCCGTGATTGTGACTAAGGTGTGGATGAAACGAGAGGCTATTTGTACAGCATTCATGTTTACTTCAGGTTTTCTAAGTCATACAGTATGTTACAGTCTGAAGTAGATTCTCAGCATTGTTACGGCAGAATTGCAAAATTTACGCTGTTTAAATTTGGGGTGAAATTAACATAAATGAATGACTGCACAGTGTTGAAAATGCACTTCAGTATATCATACAGATGTGTGTAAATGCACCTTATATTATATTATTGGACAATGCTTTAAAGTGAGAGCATGTCACCCTTTATGTTTAAAAAGTGTTTGACTAATTGAATTGCATCATACTGTCCCATTTAAATGTATCACACAGTGTATCACACCCAAGGAATTTTATATAAACTAGTGAATTGCCCATTCATAATGTGCCTGTTAGTTTGGGCCTGCATCAATCCAGCGTGCAACTTTTTTGAGAGTATCATCCAAAACAAACTCAACACTGAATTTCCTGAGCAGGATCCTGAGCACAACACCCCTCTCTCATCCGATAGCATGTCGGTAACAGCGTAGAAAGTTCTGTCACAGCTCAGTTCCACCTTTCTTAAAAACCTTGGCGTGTTTGCACTGTAAACTGTCCCGGAGCTGCGCTGCCCTCGTTGCGTAGTTTTGCTTTTTCCTCTTGTCTAAAACATAAAAAGGGCAACAGGTGAAGTCTCATCGAGGTCCGGGGGCGGTCCGCGGGTCCTCAGCTCAACACCTGCCAAGTTTGAAGCCGATCACATGAGCGGTTGTTGAGAATATAGAAACAAGGACAGAAAGTAATACTGAGATTCCTCACTTTATTTTTAGAGATGAAATACAGTACAGTTAGTCAGCACTCGCTCTCCATGCGAGACGGCAACAAAGGGAAAGTGTTGATGCTTTAAACACACGGCACATTAAACCAGGATCAGTGTAGAACTTATTAGGTGGTCCATGAATAAACCAGCAAAGATATGAATTCCTGTGCAGAGCCAGTCTGGGGACCTGGACCAGCACAGCATCACGGCATCCTGCCAGTCTGTCTCCTCTTATGATCAATAGCAGGGAACAGAAGGCAGCTGGAAGCTCGCCTCTCCAAAACTTTTGTAGTGTGCCAATTCATTTTTTGTTGGCACTCCTCAATTAGTCTTTAATCTCACTGGCCTTTGCTAAATCCTATTCATCATTGATAAAATAAACTGTCGGAAGCCTGCACAATTAAAACCAGGACACGTTGGATTCCTCTGCATTAGATTCAATGCAGAAATAAACTCACTGAGCTTAAAACAAGTGAATTGCTATATATATATATATATATATATATGTATATATGTATGTATCTTCTTGGTTTGTCTGAATATGTGTTTATCGTGTTTATTTTCAGCATCAGCGTTAAAATAAAAAGGATGATGGCACAAATTCCTTGCAAACATTCTCGTATTTTTTTTGGTGCAGAACCATTTATTCTCTTTTACTTACTGTGAGGGCTTTTACTTCCTGATAAATGGTTCGGATAATTCAATACATTTGAGGATTGCCAACAACCTATTAGCAGATAGAATTTGTTGCCGTCCTGCTGGACTCGGAGCTGATTCATTCACAATCAAATCATTAAATAAACAAGCGTGATGAACTAAAATAAAAGGTGAGACCGACAACATAAAAAGTCAGGTGTATTTTCTGTGAAGCTACAATCACAGATTTGTTTTTGCCCCATTAGGAAGCAGAGGAAACACAAAACTAACATCCGAGTTGGAGTTTTATTTCTGGTCACCTGGCAAATGCAAGTCGAATATCCGTCGTCTCTTTGCTCTGCTTTCGATCTCTATGTTCTGCATAATTCTGTTTTTAACTTGTTCTGTTTGTCATTGAGCAGGTCATGTATAAAGATATATATTTGTTTTCAATGAAAACAGCAGCTTGCTTCATTTTAGACCCTATGAGAGCAGAATTCAGGAGTTTGAACAATGAGGTAAAACTGCCGACTCGGGTGATGACTCTCTGTGGGTAATTATTCATATACAAACATGTAGGACATAAAGTACCAGGGCTTCTCTTGGTCACCTCCCTGTTCCCAGTTCTACTGATGGTCGTGCAGCGAAGATGAGATGAAACTTTATTGATCCCTCTGGGAAAACTCTGTCACTGCCGCAGCAGAGAAATTGGTTTCGAACTAGAATGAGCAAAGCTATATGACAGAGAAACATCCAAGATTATTATCCAATTTTAACAGTGCCCTGTTAAAGTGGGAAGTATGGGAGGGAGATTGATTTCCAACAGCAATGGATTTATTTGCAGTCGCCGCGGATGTCTCGACTGCTCACATAAATATTTATTTGCTGATCTGAAGTAAAAAGGTGCACGCGAACGCAACGCATCTTCAAATGTGTGTTGACATTGTCGGAACAGGCCTCGCCGACGAAAGGGCACGAGAGCAGAAAGAAATAGGAGGCGATAAAAGAAGAGCTTGGCATCACCGAGCAGCCAGTGAACGTCTGCATTGGTTCGTGTGCGTGATTTAAAGCTTCCAGCCGGCCGGAGGTCGGTGTGTATTGGTGTTTGGTTTAGTGGAGATGGGCAGGGTCATGTTTTCTGCAGGCGTACAGCAGGCTGCAGCACACGCACCCCTCCCTGCTCTCTCTATATACATATAAACATATATATATATATATTAGCAGTGAACCAGGGGGTGATGGCTGTGTCATCCTCTCCCGGTGACGTGCGGTGTCAGCACGAACAGGAGGGCTTTCTGTCCTTCACAGCTTCTGAGCTGGAGGAGCTCGACACCACAGGGTAGAAAACTCTGTATTACATCTGTGGACACAAGCAGTGGTTTGGTCCCAGAGTCTGAGACCACGTCCCCATTCCAGTGAATCCAATGGGTTCCGTGCTCTTTGCAAGGTGTCCTTCATTTAATTGGTTTCCTACAGGTTTTGTTTGCGTAACAATGCAGACTTCGGTTAAGTGTTGACAACAAAGGGCAGATTTTCTCCCAGAAGCCTCAGTGTTTATACGCTGTGAGTCATCCATACACTGAATTACTGCTGCAGCTACCTCTGCAGATATAGTACACACTACATCATTTATTGACATATATTTATATGACATATGCCTGTGTATTTGTTTTAACAAATATATGCATGCACACGCAGAGGGAAGGAATTATGTTATGAAACAGTGAAGGGATGAATTACACTGGGCCGGAGTCTGATTCATCCATATGTGTTCCCTGAACCACATTCTTCTGCATGGTTGGTTTTTATGGCCATCAGGTTGAATTTTTTCAAGCTTTTTTCTTAGAATCATGTTTTTTTCCCCCCCTCATCATGTTGCTAGAGAGAGGGAAATATGTCACAGGCTGTTACAAAGCATAATGTTAAGCTCTTATTAATGCAACAGTGCGTGTGACAGTTTAAAGTCCAGTGATTGGATGTTTGCACCTTCAAATTTGTATTTAAATCATCTCCTCATGTTTTTATCAGCAAAGATATGATAAATTCCTAAACTGATGATTTATGAAGTCATGCCCATTCATTCCTTGGAAGGTTCAGACTGTCAGACACTTTTTTTTCTCGAAAATACAAACAAATACACGTATAGAAAATATACCATTACAAAAAAATGTGAATTCAAACAGCTTGTTGTTTTTTCAGTCAAAGTAAAGCACGGAACTTGTCGAGTCATTCAGGACGAGTGTAACAGGCGAGCCGGGCAGCTTGATTTCAAACAGCTTGGAGAGGTTGGAGGCGCCGGCCTTCCAGACTCTGAGCACTTGGGCTCGGTCCCAGAACATATGACCATGACTACCAGTTGCTTTTCAAGGGGACAAAGAGCACCAGTGGGGGTCAGCCATTATTTTCATTGAGTGAAGCTTCCCAGACGTCAGATTCTTGACTTCTTTGGGACTTTTTGCTCTGGGAACTTTACGCAACATAAATAACTCCGGCCATTTTGCAAGTAAAAAAGTAAAAAATGCCACATTTCAGCTCCATCTGGTCTGTGATGAAGACACCTTGTCGTGTATTATCACTTTTCCTAAATCGCTGATGCCTGAAATTATGTTTCAGTCCTGGAAATTCAAATGCAAGATATGAAAAACTGCTTCTTCTTCAAACCACAACTATTTAATAAATTCCTGCAAACCGTCGTAAATCACTGACATTTAATAATCTCACGGTCATAATCCATATTATCTGATTTAGATGATTTCGACTGATATTTGGTGCTGGTGGTGCATGCAGTAAAAAAACAAACCACTGTAATTGATTGGGGCAAGAGCAACATGATGAGAGCTGGACTGGATTGTATAAGTGCAGATGAGCCCCAGTACAAAGTGATATCATTTGAATTCACTCCATCGCCAACTTGCAGGGAGTAAATAGAGTGAAAGGTCGCCTCTTGTTTAGTAACAGCATCTGTGGAAGCCAGAGGTCGAACGCCTTTGTACCCAGACGTGTGGCGAAAAATGGCCTGGGACGAAAATTTAACATCACATATCATTAGACTTTAATTAGTAAAGTGGGCTTCGGGGACTGCATTGTCCATCTGCCTCGGTTTGACAGACCCCGTCCTTCACATTTCATCGGGACGAGGGAGTTTGAGTGGCGGCCCGTCACTGCGTTCCGGCACGTGATCAAGTTTATCTGGCACTTCGAGATCTGCGAGTAGATTAATAACGTAATTTGTGTTCGTGACAGAACATCTGTCCCCAGGTTGCTGTGTGTTTACTGTGGCTCCGGGTTCACCTGCTGTCGCTCATCATTTATTCACCATTCGTTTCAGAATGCACACACACACACACACACACACACACACACACACACACACACACACACACACACACACACACACACACACACACACACACACACACACACACACACATTTCCAGTTGAGATGATCTGCTCATCCATGAAAAAGTGCAGCAGGATTAATTCACATTATCCTTAATTACTTAATTTAATGAATGTGGATACATTAATATTGAATATCTGTTTTGTGCAAATGATTCATTTTAAGTAAATATTATTTTTTCTTTTTTGTTTGATTTTTCTAATTGAAAAACCGAGTAAATAACAGAACCCAAGTTTGTCATTTACTAGTTGGATTTCCATCCTCTGCATTTTTCATTTTCAATCGACTCGTCCAAAAAATTAATGATGGTTTATGTAGAAACCACAATTCAACAGTGCAGAACATCAAAATACATTTGTCTGGTAACTGTGGCCATGTAGAACACTGTCCTTAATTTATATCTATATCACGACAGGTTATGTTGTATGTTTTTCCAGTTAGAGTTCCTTTGCGACATGCAGATCCGTCTCTTCCTGCTCCACTTTGCCGCTGCGCCGCTCGGCCGACGTTACGTCATCACACGTAGCGGGTGGAGAGCCCGTCCCTTCCACCTCGTGCTCAGTGGGCCTACAACCATCACACTATCTGCTCGTGTCGAACAAAATGGACAGAGGAGTATCTACGGGCTTATCACTGACATTGTATTACCCAGAATTCCTTTTGCCCCGTGTTATGCTCATCTCTCTCTCTTGCTCCTGATCCACATTTGGCATGGCTGGGTGGTCATTTTGCCAGAGGAGAACTGGAAGAGATCGTGTGCAGCCCCTCAGTATGTTCTCCCCTCGGGTCTTCGGATGTTGCCGTGGAGCAGAGAAGCAGCTAAGCAACAGTCTGGAGACAGGTAATTTCTTCCTGCTGATGAGACGAACTGACATCCACTTGGCGTCGGCGCTGTTTGTTTCCCCCCCCCGTCTGTCCTCGGCGCCGAACACAGAAGCCAAGTCGGGAGCGTGCGCGAGACTGAAATGCATCACCTCTCTCTTGAATTAATACAGTCCTGGGCTCCGTGGCTGTGACTGCGTCTGCTGCGATATTCAAATTGACACAGCGTTGTTCATCCAGAGTGGAAAAGAGTCGTTTGTCCTCTTGCTAACGCGCTCGGTGATGGGTCGCTCTTACCATTATGCTTCGGTGCACCTGAGCGTTTCCTGTCTGCGGACGCAGTGAAGGGAAAAGAACACATCCTGCAGAACTGACAGAGTTTATTCTTTTACTGTCAAAGCTATTTGTAAAACAAGAGGTTCTTTAGTGAAGATTCTTTGAATATTAACACTCTGCACTATTTGTTCTGCAAATCGGAACGCGCTTGACTCCACCACACACTGACACTGGCGTCTCTGTCGCTTGTGGAGGTGAATGTTCACGCCGGAGGCTGCAGGCGTAACTTCCTGCACGTTCCCGCAAAAAAAATTCATCAGCAGACGGAAGCAGGAATGAAACGAGCCTCTTTTTCTGCCTCATCGTAACATTCAAACTGAGCGTGAGTTACGTAAGCGCTGCTAAATTTATCAATGCTCATTTGATGCAAACCTGAGCTCCCAGGCGCAGACCGTGTGATGTGGAGAATGTGAGGGAGGCGGTTGTTTCCCTGCGAGCCATTTTTATTTCTATTTTTGTACCAGGAAAACAAGATATTTAAAAAGGTCGTGCTAATTTTAGACGTGTTGTCTTGAAGGAAAGGGAGTGTGTGTGTGTGTGTGTGTGTCTTTCCTCGCAGATGATCACAGCAGACGTCAGTCACTTCACAGCACTGGTTGCACAGGGGACTACAGTCAAAGGTGAATGGCAGCCACATGCTGCATCTGCATCTGGTGCTTTCTTTAGTCAATCTCTGAGAAAACTGTCTTTCTTTGTGTGTGTGTGTGTGTATGAAAGAGGCAGAGTCAAAGATTGAGAGTGTGTTTTTCTGGTGTGTAGGAATCTCTCTGTTCACTTTATTCACAGTGAAGTCTGAAACTTGTCAGAACCAAACGTGGCGAGTCCCAGATCTCGCACAGCATCGTTGTAGACAAACAACGATGCGGCTTCCCTGCTTTTTGATTCATTGTTCCTGCTCCATGAAAACACACACACACACACACACACACACACACACACACACACACACACACACACACACACACACACACACACACACACACACACACACACACTGACACACACGTCTTGTCTCCCACTTCTGTCGACCTCCACTGACAACTGTCACTCCTTAAACATAACCTGAACCCCTGTCTGTTTCTAATTCCAGGCTTTAATCCCCATCCTACCGTAAACTTAATCCTAATTTTGACAGGTTATTTTCCATTTCCAGAGACTTTGAGACTTTATATTTGTCATATATATTAAACTTGTATTTATATCACACAGGGTGAACGACAAACACTTTACATTCACAAAATTTAGCAATTAAAAACTTTCCAGATTCACCTAAAATGCATATTTTGCCATGATTGGGTATTTGGAGGAAATTCACTCAAACACAAGGAGAACATATTCATTTAACGCTGTGGTGACATTTTAACGTCAGAGCCATTGTGTTACCCTTAATTTAATCCACCATTTTTTCATTATATTTGAAAAGTACTACATAAAAATGTAAAGTCCCTTTACCTGCAATCAAGCCAATAGCCAAATAACACACAGTCATAGACGCAAGTCCACTAAACATACGTGATTCTTTACATCAACACCCATGAATAATATCCTGGGAAATTGGTGAAAATAATAAACTCTTGCTCTGTTAACGATGGTACCAAAGAATTTCTGGATCCATATAGTGTGTTCTTTCTTGGTCCCATCGTTCCACCAAGTTTTGTGGAAATTGTCTTTTCCGTTGTCTTTGTTTAATTCTGCTAAATACTAATGGACAGGGGCTGCACGTGAATAATGTATGATAATGTCTCTGATACATTTTCATTGCAATTTAAATACAATCTCTAGGCCTCTTCATAAAACCACGAGATTGAATTGAGATTAAGTGATATGGAAAAAAATCGTGTAATGAAAAAAATATGTCTTTACAGTTTCAATGCCTCAAACAGGAGAAATCACGACCTCAGGAGTACATCAAACTCTCGGATGTATCGTGAATATATTTTCATTTAGCGAGATTTTTGGAACAGATCATGAATATAAAGTGTCTTGAGCAAATTATCACTGGCTAAGCAAGAGTAGCACGATGAATGTTCAGACCCGGGAGGAAATAAAACCCAGTTGCAATCAACCGGCCCCGCAGACGTGCAAATGTAATCTGCATAATTGTCGGTATATGTCAAAATGTCCAGCGCTGCCTCTGTCAAACCACCTGAGGGAAGAGTTTACAGAAGCATAACCGCCCAACAAAGGTCATAATCATATGTATCATATCCGAGTGCTTTTTTAAATCCTCTCACACTTCACGGTTCTTCCAATCCGCTTCTTACTTTGTTCTGTTTCACCCTTACAGTAAATGTTGCTGACATCTTGTTTCAACCTCTCACCTTTACGCATGGCTTCATTCAAACGCCACACACTATAAAAAGAAACGTCTTCCCCCCCCACAATGACTCACCTCCCATTTACGAAGCCTATACATCCCCCCCCCCCGATTGTAGTACAGCCGGTCTTACATGAGAATCTCTCCCTGTTTCCCCTCGGCTCGGCTGATCTGTGTGTTCCATGTGAGTCGGAGCATCACGGATCATTCAACATCTGCAACACAATCAGCGTTCAAAATGGAGGAGGAGGAGGAGGAGGAGGAGGAGGAGGAGGAGGAGGAGAGCTGTGCAGCGAGGAGCCGCCGCTGGATCCCGATCAAGCCTCTATGCTAGGGATATGTTTTTGCCACAGACCACACTGCCTGTTACCATGACAACAAACGGAAATTTCCCTTCATACACTTCACCCAAGTGCTTTTCAAAACTGAAAACACCCTCCCCTCCCCTTCCCTTCCCTTCCCCTCCCCTCCCCTCCCTTCCCTTCCCTTCCCCTCCCCTCCCCTTCCCTTCCCCTCCCCTCCCCTCCGCTCCGCTCTCCCCCAAAGTTACTGCCCGTTTCCCCCCTCCCACCCTCCATCGGGAGTTTGGGGAATACGCTTCGATTGATATCCTGCAGACGAGCGGAGCGAGACCGATCACATGACTAATTCAGATGTCAATGATGTAAGTGCCTCATTTCTTCTCTCTGTTCGAGAGGGAGTGAGCTTCGCCGGTGGTGACTGATTCGTGCAATCAGAAACAGAATGAAGCTGAGCTGCTATTCGTGGATGCAGCGTTGAAGTGCTCAGTGGTGACCCGACCGCACGACGATTAACATGCATCGCAGTCTGAGGAAGCTGCATGTGGGGGAAACGCTCTGTCTGGCCTGGGAGCGATGAGCGAGGTGGGAAAGGACACGCTGTCACCTGCTCAGGCTCCTTTACCACATGAGGAAACACATTTTTTTAGTCTCTAAACAGAAATAGACTCTCCCCCCCCCCCCCACCTTACCTTGGAGTCAGCAGTGATGATGGGCAGCAAAGATACACGTCCTCGCCGTGGGAGGCCCTGACACAGAGATGCCAGACCCGTCAAGTACAGATGCCAGTCCAAACCTGGGCCTGTTTTGGACTGGCATCTTGACCCTTGACCTTCTTCCATCACACCTTCAAGTCTCAGAGATGGATGGAGATCTGTCAGAGGCTCTATTCTGGGTGGAGGGAAGCTTTGAGATTTGACATTTTGACAAGGCACTGGCACTTTTGAAAAATATTGAACCCCCCAAAGCCTCTGTTGCTGTGAAAAAAAGCAAGTGCAAAGGGGAAAAAAAGCATCTTGAATATTAGGATTAAACTGTTCCTGTGAAACCCAAAATGTCTGACTGGTATCTATTTCCTCGGTGTTTTGCAGGAAGGCTGCGAGGAGAAACACATTCAGACTGAATTCACACTTTGGAAAGTCTTATCAGATTAATAACAGCGCTCCTGACAACTCAAACAGTGAGTTCTTCTCACTCTGTATGCAGAGAGATTTGAAACCCAGCAAGCTGCTTAATCCCCCGGACTTCAAAGCAGCTGTTGGGCTGCGAAAAATAAATCCAACAGAAACCACTGACGGTTCGATGGGAATTGGGTGATGAAGTCTCACGGTGGTGTTTCTCCAGCTCGCTTCTACCTCACGCTTCCTGAGAATCGATCCGATGCCGCGGTTTGTCAGTGTGTTTGCATTCGGAGGACTTATCTCTCACGGTGTTCGATAGGACTCCCCTTCATCAAACTAACGTTGTTTCTCGGTTCCTGCCCTATAAATCTATCATCTGAGACAAAGAGAAATATGTGTTTCCTTGACAACGCCTCCATCCAGTGTCAGGGACTGTCAAATTGAATAAATTGACAGTGAAAGGAATATGCCAGGGGAGTAAATCCAAGGTCAGCGCCACTGGAACTAAGTGCAGAAGCTGGTAAATGTTCCCCTGAGGAGGTCACTGGCCTGAGCTGTATTTGCCTGGCACAAGGCCTGCTGATATTTCCTGGATGTAAAAGAACAGTTTGTCAATAGCGGCGAGCACAATCGCTGCTGACAACTTTTCCATCCGCTGCCATGCGACGGGCGCTCGGGGCAGGTACCTTTTGGGATTTGGCCGATTGGGTTTCAGGGACCTGCAGCGCAGAGTGCGGCGGCGTTGGGTTTCCACGCGGAGGGGAAGCGGTGAACGCCAAATCCACTGGCATGAATGTATGAGAGCAGCCTCCGAGCATGTGCCAGAGATATTGTTCCCTGTCAGGTGTCGTCTTACACCTCTGAGCGATGTGGTCTTTTCCTGGAAGACAGTGGCAGACTCTGACAGAAGCTGTGACAAGTGTGAAGCTGAGACTTTGCTGTGGCAGCACTCCGACTTGTTTACCTCAGTCCGGATGTTTTAGTTGAAATTAAACTAAAGAGCGAAAAAGAATCATTCTCACTGAAACTGTGACTTTTTAAGCAAGAGCAATTAGGTTTAGAGCAGTAACTGCTACTCCAGGGCCTTTTGGAGTTGTGTCTCATATATGCTCTGAGATTGTGGAGTGCAACGTACACAACAACACTCGTGGCCATTCTGCAGCTACTCTACATAACTACTTCTGAACAATTAAAATGTGGAAGCTGTGGAGACACTGTACAACACCATGGAAAAGAAGCAAGAAGAGTTGTTCCTTCAGGTCTGCTGCACGCCCGGAGGTTTGTCCTCATTTCTACCTCAGGATGCTACAATATAAACTCACACACACCTCCTCCAACTTCAGTCAACCCAGAACAGAAATAACCCTCTTCTCAAACTCTGTGTTACGTTTGAAAAACGTCCTTCTGGAAGACGATGTAGCGTATGCACAGAAAAGAGAAACTTAAAGCAATCTTTCATTCCATCTTCTGTCAACCAAAATACTTTTGTCTGTGTTTTTTAATAGACTCACTTAATTAAACCTTTTGTGTCTCTCTTTTTTTGTTTTGTTATGTTGGCCGTAGAATCCCACATGTTTATGATGTGCAGTCTATTTTTAACCAATCGTATCAGACCCTGTGCTCTGCTTTGCAGCCAAAGACAAATTTCCACAAGTAACTTTCTGTTCTGTATTCACAGTTTTTGCTTTTGAAAATACGACGACAGGAGCAAACCAGTAAATGAACTGTTCCCCATCACTGTTTCTTCAGGTTCACTCCCAATCACAGAGCAGTCGTCCATGTCTGGGTGCGGATACAGCATTCACTGCTTGTTAGGGTTTCTTAAAAGTGTGTGTGTCTCTGCTTCTGTGATGGTGTAGGACAGAACTCGTGGACCTTGTCTGGTTTTGTGGAGGTAGCTGTAAAGGGTGAGCTGCTATATATATCTTCACGCTATGGTCTAATTGTCTCTCAGTGTGAACTGACGCTCTCAGGGTCACTGTCACGCTCAACACACTTATGACAACCTCCTTTAGTTTCTAAAATGATTGTGAGACATTAAATATAATGAATAACGTTTATTACAGTCCGTGAAGGTTTTACTCAAGGTGAGCAGGCCGCATCCTCACAGGACTGGTTGTGTTTCGCAGCGAGGAGGCGGAGCACCAACCGGCTGCAAGCGCGTCCATCACCAGCTTGATGGGGGAACTGGTGCTCGTCCAAGAGTCAAGTAATTGCACCACAACGGACCCATTTAAAATATTTAAACAGTGTCAAACATGAACGGCTCGGGCGTCGGGTTTCAAAAGCAGCCACCGTAAAAAGGCCACTGTGGATGAAAAGTTCTGTCACCATGAATACCCGGCCTCTGCTGACTGAGCGGATTCTGACCGGGGGACACGAGGAGCTAATGTTCATAAACATGTTCCACGAGCAGAAAACAGAACCGCAAATTAACTTCTTTACATGCTGACACCGGGACTGGATTACATGACATGAGAATTTACATTATTGGACTAATGTCTGTGGAGTGCATTCATCCACTGATGTCCCTATTTCACAAAATAAAGTGACTAAAACTTCCTGGATCTTCCCTTTTTGTCTGGATCTCAACTGAAATCTCAACAATACAGCAGCTGAAAGAATCCTATATACCCTTCTTGGAAACCACATTTAAATCCACTAGATCTGGATTTTTATTTGGATACGCACCTAATTGCACGTACATGTAGATCACCCCGTAAATATTCCAATTTTTTTTAAATCAACATCCATTCATTATTTCCTTTTCAATTATAGAAAGTGAAGCAACTGCCCCTCTGTGTAGGTCCTGCTTATCAATCATCGAAACAAACAAACGGACCGTGGTAATGATAAACATAAATAAACAATATTTAATGTATTGAACATTTGTTAGAATGAAGTCCCTATGTTACTGTTGCTTTCGCTGTGGTTGAACTCATCTGTGGCTTGACCAGAGAACAGACTGACCTGCTTCACTCTGTCTTTCTAAACTATCATCAAACCGTTATCACAACTTTCTGAGCTGCAAGAAATGAGAATAGTACAACAATTCTCTTCCTTTATAAAGACTTGATCTGGCTTTTAATAAGTGCTGCTGATACCCCCCTCGCCTCAAGGTTAAACAGCGTTGGATCCTTTATTTGAGAGGGGATGAAAGACCTGTGAATATAACTTATGGGATGTGCTCTCTAGCTAACACTATTTACCATTTCCTACACAGCTGAAAGAAGCACATTTAAAGTAAGAGCAGGGCTTCCCCCTAAGTTCGAATCTAACCAGCAGTGGAGAAGCTGTTGACTCAGTCAAATCGAATCCGTTTTTTTTAAAGCTGCATTCTACAGGGAGCAACTCAGCATTTTGTCTCAACATTCCCCAACTACAAGTGCAATTTGTTTTTCTTTCAATGTGCTGATGTTCGTAGTATTTCAAACTAGTTTTAAACCAGATGCAGGGACATCCCATTCTCTCGCTGCCTGATGTGAAGATGGTAAATGTTAAGTTTTCACATCACAGATATAAAAAGGGTATTAAATGAGACATATCGTGCTTTTCCAGTTTTTCTTTCCTCTACTTTGTTGCATAGGTTTGTCGTGTTTATAAAAGGTTTGCAAAGTTAAAGTCCACAGTAAATGGAGCTCGTCTCCCCCAGAGACAGCCCTGCTCTCCAAGCACCTCTCATCAGATGTCCGGACAATACTTTCTCACAATGTCATGTGTCATGTGGAGTAATGGCCCTTAGCAGCTGGTCTGACACACTCCCTGACAGAGATAGGTAAAGTGAGATTGAAGTTGGAACTGGTTGACCAATCAGAACAGAGTGGGATAGCCGGCCAATCAGAGCAGACGGGTCTTCGTTCGAGGGGGGGTCTTAAAGAGACGGGAGCGAAAACCAAGTGTTTCAGACAGAGGCTGAAAAGAGGACCAGCAGCAATGGACAGTCTGAGGAAAGTGATGTGTTTTCTGCATGAAAACCTTTTTAAGTAATAACACTAATTAAGATTATGAACCTGAATATGAGCAGATTAGGTCTCCTCTAAAATAAGAGTCTTACAGGTCACTGGTTAGCTGTTTTGCAGATGTACCGGACTTTCCTGTAATAGAGAAGTTGTCTTGATGAAACCACATTAGTGTCATCGTTGAGTATTAAAAAAAAAAAAAGCAGAAGTAAACATGATTCACAAGCAAGCGACAAGGTTTATAAATAAGATGCAGTTAATATTATGTATAACAGCAGAAGCTGCAGGGGTTCAGAAAGAACAGCTCAAAACACTTCTGTTTTTCTGAATTTTTATTGAATATATTATATTTTTCTTTAATCAACATTGCACATATTCCATTTTTCAATCACATCTCATATTGCTGTCTACAAAATGTTATGAATGTAGAAAATCCAGAAGTTGGAAGGTTTACCAAAAAGTAAAACAAAGAAGAAAACAAAAGAGAAAAACAAAAAAAACTGAGGATTAAGGTCAGAAGTGACAAGCTCCACAGAGAGAGAGAGAGAGAGAGAGAGAGAGAGAGAGAGAGAGAGAGGAGAGAGAGAGAGAGAGAGAGAGAGAGAGAGAGAGAGAGAGAGAGAGAGAGAGAGGAGAGAGAGAGAGAGAGAGGAGAGAGAGAGAGAGAGAGAGAGGCACCCCCGGGAAAAGAAATACGAACATACCTTGGGTTCGGATGCATTTTTCTCAAAACAAAGCATCATGCAGAATAAAAGCAAGGCTGGCCAAAACCTCACATGGATATTCCTCAACACCTGAACTGTAGAAATATTACACATGGTCGTTAATAGTAATTGTCGCTGATTGATAATGATTTACCTCCTTTTGCTTTGAGTCAAGACCAAACAGCAGCAGGTGAACAGTTTGGATATCGAGCAAACGCGCACGTGAAGCAGTAACACTGAAGCAAATGGAACCTCAGTCCCTCGACACCACCACCGCGAGCATCCTGGGAAAAACAGGTTCCACCACACTGCGTCTGTGCTGCAGCATCTTTGACCTCTCTGCAGGTGACATGACTGTGTGAACCATCGTGACTGATGTGGATATGCTGCACTTCCAACGTGTGAATGTAACCGTGGCGTCGGGCTGACCAAACTGCAACCAGCTTTGCATAGACACCGGAATATTACGGGTTTGAATCCCATCCGTGTCGGGTTCGTTCAGTTTGTTCTCCATCTGTAAGGTTATGATTTTCCAATGTCACACACAGTGGGTCAGTCCTTCATCGAGCTCTCGTGGAGGGAAGTTCAGAAACTAAAACAAAGTTCTCCAGAGTTTATTCACTGTTAAGAGTCTCTGAGCTAAATGCAGATGATATCGTGGATTGATTGAGTTATACATACTCAGTGATTCCCTGCCTATAAATTTGGAGGCTTATTAAAGGGGAAATATGTCAATATCTGCTGCAGCTGTGAAGTACACAGCATCTAGTCATCGACTGAAGCTTTGTTCTTCAGAGTATTCGCATCAATCTCCCTAAATGCAAGAATTACAGCGGCCCTGAGAAGTCGATGCAGTGCACTTAAAGAAACCACATCTTCACCAATATGATAACATAAAACATAACAGAGCAATATTCTTCTATATGTTGTCAAACCTGTTTTCGTTCACCTTGTTTTCTACCGGCTGCTCAAGTGTCGTCATATTGTTGAAAAACGTTTTCTTCGTTAGTTTGTGTTGTGTCTACTCGGATGTGTTTCCTCAGATGCAGCGCGTCGAGCTCCCAGGGCATTGAGCACTGGATTTTGTTATTACCAAAAGTGATATGAAACATTATGGTGCCATATTTCTGAGCACGGAGCATTTATCACACAGCAGACATTACGTAATATTCGGAACTAACTATTTTTTCACTTCTGCCAGTTATTTTGTCATGTTATCAATTATCAATCGTTTTACAATAATGTAATAATGTCTAATAGCGAGGGGTTGTTTTTTTCAGATTGCTTGTTTCATTCAACGGTCCCAGAACTCAAAACATTCCATCATCAAGTGGCAAATTGAAGATATCAAACTTTCACATTTGCGATGCTTGAACGGGGCCGAACCTAAATAAGTGTTTTGTCTATCAAGCAAAAGCTTTGTTGAACTGCCGGGGTTTTCATCAGCGTTCAGCAGGAGGTTCAGTGTGACATTAATATTCATTAAATATATAAACAAGCCAGGTTACCCATTCAAGCTAATGAGCACTATCTATTCTTATGATGGATTGGAAATGTGCAACAACATTTTTGCCTTTTTGACTCTAGATATCGAATAAAAGCACAAGACTTTATCAGAAGGCAGAAGATAACGTTGGGACGGAGCCTGAACGGACAAGTTCTCTGGGGGGGGCTGCCTCCATATCCCTCGGACTGACCCTTGGTCCGGGTCTGCAGCTGGATGTACCTGTTGCTGACATCCACACCAAGCGTAGAGGACGACTTGATGTAGTGGAATAACTCAAGCAGCATGAAAACCAGGAACCCTGACTCTGCAGTGTACTTCTGGGACTGAAGAGGCCCCAGAAGTACACTGTGTTCTGACTGAGAAAAAACTGCTCAACCGGAGGAATCATCAGTCAACCGATGGGACGTCCGACTCGGGATTTGACTCTATAACTTTCACTGCACAGCCCTGTCTGAAACACAGACTATTTGGCACTGGTGCTTGAGAAATGACTAAAACCATCATCAAAACTGTTGCCAATCAATTAACTTCACATCCTGGAGAGCTCCGTCTTGAGAGTCACGTAGCTCGATGGACGAAGGCCGGTGTAATTAAGGGTGTGTTAACATATCTGTCCGAAACACCCAGAGAATGTCAATGTCAATTTTTATTAATAAAGCACATTTAAAACAACTTGGTTGACTAAAGTGCTTCACAAATATTGGAGAAGACTGCCGCAGCCAGGACAAGCAGTTCTGAAGCAAACAGAAACTCCTTTGCTCAAAGAAACTCTGGCAGCGCCGAACTCACAGGTTGTCGTGACACTCCAGGAACAAGAACTTGTGCTCCGACCGAAGTGCGATGTGGGCGCGCGCGTGTGCGTCTACCTGCTCCCGTATTCCCACCGCACCCTTCACGACACTGCATCGGGTCCGCGGTCGTCATTAAATTGGTGGAAATGCTAATTTGCTTTTAAGGATTAGCACTTAAGCATTTAATTCCCCTTCTTGATTGACCATAACATGGCCTCCTCGCCGCTCCGATGCTCTCTGAGCCGGAAATTTAAAGGTGTTCCAATATTACCAACTTTAATCTGTGTGACGTTAAATCTAATGAAGGCTATTATCATTTTAATCATTCTCATAATGTCTGAAAGAATGTGTCGTCTTCTATCTGCGACCAAAATGACAGCTTTAAGTGATGATCATCGAGCGTTTCCCAGATCAAGTGACGTGTGATAACCCCGTTATTAACCCAGTGACGTCAGTGAAGAGCTCACGCTGGCCGTATACACCGAGGCCTTTCAACAAACATATGAATTCTGCAAAGCCTTTATATTTATCTTCTACGCGGGACAACTTCCTCGATACAGATGTGACCGGGCAAACACTGTAGCAGCAGAGGGGCCCGACTGTGCAGAACAACCCCAAAATCCAGTCCAGTCACGTAATATCCAGCACGAATACTAAATAAAATCCGACTGCGTCACTGTTCAACAGTTTTTGCAGCGCTCCTCATAAGCCACCTTGTTCATAAGGAGATTAAGACATAAAACGGGTCCCGGGTGTTATCTAACACGGTGCAGACTGATGCTTTACCTTTATTTTTTAATGTGTGTGTAACCAAGCCGCAAGAAAATGTCGACAATGCTGCCTGCGTAGAATGTGAAGTGTTTTTAATACATGATAAATGAATTCAGATATGTAAAACGTCGGTTTCGTATCAACACGTCCATCCTGATTACGATTACACCAGTTTCCCTGCTCCTCATTTGATTTGATGTGTTTTTTTAACACCATCATGGTGGTTTCCTCCACTATTTCCCAGTGATGTGGCTCCTCCTCTCCTCTGGGTAGCATCACAGAGATTCACACGACCCAGATGATCAATAAAGAGAAAAGAAGAAGACAATCCAGTTTGTTACAGCTACGTTGAAACTCTTATTTTTCCTGTTTATGTTATTATTATTCATTTATCGGATTTTAAATAACCTGTGAAAGCTTTAGCCTCGTTCTTATAAATGAAATTCTTAATGTTTAATCAATACCCAAAAGATTAGCTTGAGGTACTTTTTCTCTTTTATGATCCGCAAAAAAAACCCCCAAGTTTATGGTTTGCTTAATGGTGCAAATAAAACAGACGACAGAGGAACTTCCTCCCAGCACCTATTTTACGCACGTACGTACATAAAAAAAAATTACTCAGATTGTGTGTCGTGCATCGGTCAAATATGTCTGGGAGCCGTGCAAAACTCAGTACATCACTAAAACACTGGGCTGTTGTTCTGCGTGTGGCCTTAGATCTGTGGTCAGTTGGTGGTTTTTAGAAGAAAGCCTTTGTTATTGATTAGCGGAGGCGTTCATCCCAAAGTCAATCTCGCCCGAGTGGCTCTGCTGAAAGCACAGAGAGGATCGGACGAGTCTCTGAGTTGTTTAGGCCTCGGAAAAATTCGTGAGCTCGAGCTGAACAGCAGTTCCTCACCATGTGGACACCGGGACGGCTCTGCCTTAACGCGAAATCAATCCCCAGTGAGAATTATCTTGCGAATGAGTTCAATTCTTATATTTATATATTTTTAAGAGCGTAACTGAAGATGATTAAACTGTGTGGGGTAACTTTCCTCCTCCTCCTCCTCCTCCTCTTCCTCAGGCCAGCAGCCCCGATGGTGAGAAACATTAGAAAACGTAGCTCAGAGGTGATCGTAATTAAACTGTTCTTCTCTCACCTTGTTCTGTGTTTTATCTAACGCCCCCACGCAGACTCACTGTTAACCTCCCGAGCAGCTTTTTCAAATCTACTCATTAACGCTGCTGAACCACACACGTTATCACTGCAGGTCATTCTAACATCTACAAGAACATGTAGCACGAATAAGTCCAAGAAAATTGGTTGTATATATATATATTTTTTTCCCCGCTCGTGATATGACCTGAATGTCCTAGAATCATGATAAATGTCCGTGTGGATCACTCTGGATTCTGACCTTTTTATTCTCTCATTCAGCTCACACCAGGATAAATTAGTTTTCCTCCTGTAATATTTAATCTGCTTCAAAATCTGCCTATCGACCTTTATCATCCTCTCCCCTCATGCTTTACAGGACGCTGCCCTTCTCCGGGTTCCCCGTGATGGAAGCAGATTCTAGCGAGGGCACTGTGTCGGTGCAACTTGACATTAATTGCGGCCTCTAACCAAATAAATCACTTTAATTAATAGGTTGAGGAAAAGGGTTGGACTGTCCAGTTCAGCAGCATTCTCTCAGTTTTCTTTCTTTGCTCTTGTTTGTTCTGATTTGATGCGGCGGCCTCGAGGTTCGACTCCCAGGCTGATGCTGATCCTGAGCTCTGTGCTGACCTGTGTGCGTGTTAATCTTCGGCTTTGCATCTCTCCTGCTGCTTCGGGTCAGCACCCGACTGAATGTACGACTAAATAGATTCATTTGTGTCTCACAACTTTATCAGTATTGTTGCAGTGCAGCTTCTGGCCACTATTAGCTGTTGGTTATGATAGTCCTGGATCTGGGTTCACCACACGCCGGCCCCAGCTCAGGTCTCCGTCAACACGTAATCTGACGAGATTAGTATTAAAACCACCGCTTGAAAAAGATATTATGCTTTTTATTTATTTATTTTCTTTGTCTTTGACTTTTTGGAAATAGGCCTATTCTGTTTTGTTGTTGTCTGAGTCTTAGATGACGAGATCGATACCTCTCTCATGTCTGTGAAGAGAATATACAATACAGGTGGAGCTGGTTAGCGTAGCTTAGCAAAGAGGCTGGGGAACAGGGGGAAACAGAGAACAAAGACCTGAGTACCATCCTGTCTATCGCTCTCTTATTAATCATTGTTTCAAGTTTGTTCAACCCTTCAAAAAACTCAAAGTCTAAACAGGGAAATTTGGGAAAGTTACGTATCCGACTATTCCTTGGCAGAAGGTTAATGTTGATCGAGTTAAAAATTAAATTAATAAAATGGTCTTTATGCTAAGCTAAGCTAAATGGCTGCAGGCAGTAGCAGCAGAATGTTTTTTTGATCTTCTCATCTAAATCTCAACGAAAGGGTGGTGACTGGATTTATCCTTAAACATGTAACATTTACTTACTTAACTCTTACAAGATGATATTTCATCTTTACATGAATGAGATTTTAAAATTCTTCACTGTTTACCCTTTAATTTTGGGGGTTTTATGTAATTTAGAAGCAACAACTTTGCAAATTTGACAGTTCCGGTACCGGAAGTAATCTTAGTAAAACTGTTGGTGTCAGCTCGTGTCTGCTCTTCCAGTAAACATCCTCCGCATAAGAATTTCTACAGTATTGACATCTTAAAACTATTGTGGCTATTCTGTGGGTCTGACACTACGAAAATATCTGGAACATTCAGTAAACAGCTTTTCTGAGGAATGCGATTATTGAGGTAATAATAGATATGAATATTTGGAAAAGAACAAGAATGTGAATTTTGGATTTTTCTCGAAACAGACACTGAGATTAAGAGTGTCCTAATCGTTAACATAGTATGTTAAGGAATTTTTTTTTAAAGGAAAACATATGAAAATAAAACACTGTCTTCATAAAAATATGTCATATAACTTATTACTCCTTCCAAAAAAGTAAAATAAAACTAGTAATAATTTCTCTCATGGGCAGCACAGCATGTCTGAGTGAGGTAACACACGATCCGATGCCTCTCTGACAAATCTGCACAAATAACACCAACGACTTCATGTTTCAGAACGTTAAATCAAAGAGAAAGGGGGGGGGGGGGGGGGGGGGGGGGATTTTCAATTCAAATGCCAAAAAAACATGAGAACGTACAATGTTGAAGCAGCATTCGCAACAATATGAAGACCAGTATTGTATCAGCGAGGACAAACCGAACACAGATGGTGGATGGTCGATGGTCGTAACAGTCAAAGAAAGTCAAAAGTCTCAGTTTACTCTAACCTGCAACACATCTCAGGACACACAAGTATAAACGTCTGTTATTTACATTTTTTTTTTTCCTCCTATTCAGTGTGCATCTATATCACAACATTTCCAGAAGTCCACAACATACAATAGATTCAGGGTTTCACCTTTGGTTATGTAATTATCAAGGCTAGGTTTAAAAAAATATAGAACACACACGTCCATGTTGCTTTTGCATACAGTTAAAGTCAAAGTGAAAACATCAACAAAGCAGCCGGTCAGCTCTAGAGTTGCATCTGAGAAAAAAACCTACGGTACTTCGCCGTTATGTCGATGACTCTCGGGGGGGCAGACAAACGCCCTGCGAGCCTCATCCGCCGTGGTTCCTGTGATAGAAAGTGAGTGTGGCGGATATTTATGAGGATGTTTATCTGCCTGACATCTTTGCTTTAGTGTGAGTGGATCTTAATGTAAGAGGATATACTTCTGATGTTGCAATTAGTCAGTCAGTATTTGTCTCGCGTTTCTTCTCCCCCGATCCCTCTGTGCACTTTGCGGATGAGGATTTTTCATGTGTTATGACTTAAGTTTTCAAGTTGCCAGCGTTTTTTTTTTTTCCGAGTGAGCGAGCAACTCAGGCCAGCCTTGTTTGGTTGACGATATGAAACAAGATAAAAATAGGTTGAAGTCGTGCTGCCGACTGCGCTCGAGCAGAGAGCAGAACTCACCACTGATAGGAACCGGTGACACCTACGAAGCCGACCCAACTAAAACATTATGTCGACGTTACAACCAAAACATTAACTCTATCATATTAAAATATTCACATCTGTTCCTTACAAGACACTTTTTTTCACATGTAGAGAAAACATCTTTGAACTCGTGTAAGTCTCTTAGTTCCGTCGCTCCATACATCTGTATATGTGTAGTAATTAAGGCAATCCTTTTGGGCCACGACTTACTCATTCAGCCAACTTCAGTCCCAACCCTCCGGGGTTTTATTTACTGACGTCAAACAGCAGCTCTCATCTCCACTCGTCCAAATGCAGAGTCCCGTCCATGTGTTGTTGTTGTTGTTGTTGTTGTTGTTGTTGTTGTTATCAGTGTCCGCTCGTGCTCAAGACGACCGGTCGCAATGTTTTGCTTGTTCTCTGCAATTTCCAGAGATTTGGGGGCGGATACTCCCTCTCCCTGTAACTGGCAGCGCTGCAACACAGAGACAGAAACAGGAAACGGATGCAACTCTGTCATCATTCTTGAGAGAAATGGGCACCGTGAAGACGGAGCCGATTGCCCAGTCGTCAAACTGATACTGAACATGTTTCCCTCTCCCACCCGGCGACTGAGCAACATGCACCCCCCCCTCACCACCGATAATCATCACGCTCGTTAAGCAGCAGCTCCCTCTGAAGGAGAGCACAGGTCTGGGGTCTGTTAAGCACAGTCGGGGGGGATGTGACCTACGTACACATTTAGGTACATGATAATAATAATCATTTCAATAACTCCTTTACATACACGTCTCCCTTTGTTTGCCCCGTCAGTAGCTGAACGATAAAACTCATCTTATTCACCTTTTAAGAGCATTGTTTTCATTTGTATGTTTTTAAGGCTGCACCATTCCATCAAATGTAAATATTCCCGATGTAGAAACACTTCAACCGCATCCAGCATTTTGTACCTATGGGGGTTTGAAACACTTCATATTCTGGGCACCATTTCAAGCATATTTTGTCTGTGGGATTTAGAATGAATATGAGTCTGTTGTTTTGAACAGAGTTCGGCTGTAGAGCGTGAGTTCGTAATGGAAAGCCTGCTGGCGTGCAGCCGAGGTTAATGGCCATGTTCAAATTCAATTAACCTCAATATTATTGCGTTAATGTTGATTGAACTTCTTCTACAAATTTAAATCATGAATACTTTAATGATAAATGTATCTAATTCATATTTTTTAATCACACAAATTAAGCTCTGCAAAAGCATAGAGATATGTAAAACCTTATTTTAAGTCCCCCATTCAGCAAATCAATATGATTAATAAAAACACTATAATGAAGTTTTAAATAGATGCAATGGCATTTTAAATGTTTATTAACAGGGAGACTTAAACTGAGGTTTTACCAGAAGATGATATGCAAATAAAAATGGAATTGTTACAGACATGTAGAGCTTAGTGACATTTACTTTCTCTCAAGAGGAGCATGTGTTTATGTTAAAGTTAAAAAACAGAACGGCCGTCATAATCCTGACAAGAGCAGAGGAGGAAGTCAGGAGACGCTGTTGGACGTTGCTCATTAGAGACATCGTCCACGAATGGATGATATCTGAGGTGGACGTCAGATTATTTTAAAATGAGTTGCTTAAAATATGACAATAAACGTCTCTTAACCTTGAACAACTAATCAATTTGCGTTTGTGTGATGTCCTGAAAGCAGATATAAGAGTTTGTGGTCGGGTAAATTCAAATTTACCCAGCGATTTCCACACGATTTTAAAAATCCTCAATAAATTTGCATGAAACTACATCAAAAACTTCTACTTGAAGTAGAACAGATTTTTTATAAATAAAACAACAATTGAAGTAGCTTCCAAAAATGTAACTTGTACTTAAGTAATAGCAGCATACAGTTTGCTAAGCCTGTAAAAAGCAGAGATCCTACCAGGCCAAATGGCTTGAGCAGCAGTGCTGGTCCTCAACAAAGAAAACCTCATCGGACTAAGAAATCTTTGTTATTTATGCCAAACAGAAAAACCACACAAGTTGATCAAAACCAACTGACGGACACACACATGCTAATTGGCTTTCAGCCCAATACGACCCACCGCTGTGTTTGTGAAAATGATTCCAATTCCTTCTTCACAGAGTGTTTATGTTATTCTTGCTGCCCCCCGTGGGGCGAAAACATTTCACAGAATAACTGTTCTGTGCCATAGCTATTTGTGTGTATTAAGATGCAGACTATTAGGGACGAGCGTTCTCTTTAAACAGAGCAGCTGCTGTATAATTCTCCACCTCAATAATCTGAGGATTTCCACATAGTCTCCCAGGAGTAGAAGACGTTCTGCATGCAATCATAGCTGCGGCAGGCACAGGGCAATTACAGCAAACACACTGAGTGTTTCTATCTAATTCCCTTATTAAGACTTAAGAGCTAAATCTGCGCTTGTTTACATTTCAGGTTTTGTTTGTTGGGCGGCTGCTTTGGTGAATACACACAGGTACCATGTCCTGCGTTTACCCTGCACTTGTAATGGTAAAGAGGACAAATATGGAATTCAATATTCAGGTCAGCATAAACACTGAACACGCACAGAGAGTTGGAGACATTGAAATTGCCAAACGCGCGGCTGTAGTGTGACTCCAGAGGAGAGCCGAGGATGTCCTGGATATTACAGTATTCATCGTTGTCTCCCGAGGCTCAAAATGTCACAGTGTCGCTCTGGGAAAAGAAAATGAAAAGTGCAGTGTGAGGCGCCGTGGTGCTCGGCACTGAAGTCTCTCTTTTCAGGTGCGTGTGTTGAAATATCAAAGCAGCTCCTGGAGTATGAGTTGAGACGAGGTAGAGGTGAACCAAGCTGCGACTTTGCTCGAGGTTTACAACCGTAATTACAACAAACTGTGCGACCGCATTTAAAAAAACGCCTGCCTGGGATTTTATGAGCTGATATGACGGCAAGAAATCAAGCTTAATTCCCTCCTAATGGAAGGCTGTGGTGCGGTGAGTTGACCGAATGTGATGAATGGGAAGGGAGCAGGGGGGGGGCGGGCAGCCCCAGGAGCTTCAGGACTGGTTGGCAGGCTGGCAAAGTTTGGTTGCCAAAGTTGACAGAGTAGGTGCCATATTTTAACAGCCTATCACTGGAGTAATGTGATGTTTATTAGACAATTTATTTGCGTCGCCAAGGAGGTTGTGTGTTTTTCGCCCCCTTTCCGTTGGTTTTGTTTGTTTGTTTGTTTGTTTGTTTGTTTGTTTGGATTACACCTGGGACACGGGCCAAGAAACAACCCGTGACATTTTTTTTGCATGAATCCAGATAAAGGGTCTGAACCTGGTATTGTTTCTCACTTCCTTCAACACTGCAAGATGACATGTTTCACAGATTTCCCAGGGAACAAAGCTTCTGGTCGGCTGGTCCCCAATTTCCGAGTGTGAGCAATTTGGTGCAGCTTCATTGAATTTATTGATTACACAAAAAAAACTGCAAAACTACTACAAGGCGTGTAAAGAGCCCAATCAATATAAACACTGACAGTGGTTTCATGGTGTAGTGGTTATCACGTCTGCTTTACACGCAGAAGGTCCTGGGTTCGATCCCCAGTGAAACCATCAAAGTCATATCCTATTCAAGGAGTTTAACTTGCTAAAGTAAATAGCGCTGCATCTTTCCTTTCTGAGTCGTGTGTTCGTAGTATCGCCTCGCCACACGCATGCACAGTTCGCCTGAGAGACACATTACTGTAACACAACGAGCGGTCCACCTCCCTTCAGATGACAGTTTCTCATAAGAGTTTTAGCAATAAACCAGTCGTGATAAAGGAGAAATATTTCCCCCGAGTTCTGCTGAAATGAATCAGAGAACTGGTGGGACTCAATGTTCAGACAGTACAGAGAGAAGGGACTTGGTTAATTTGCTTTCCACGACTAAAACACAATCTTCAGAGCAACGGCTTGTGCCACGACTGTGGATGTGTAAATCGTGTACCGGGCCCGGCAGCTGTTTGCACACCTGGATGCTCTCGGTTCCGTGGCCCAGCAGGAGGCAGGGCTGCCCTGCGGCGCCACATGCAGATTCATGTCACAGCCCGTCACATTATAGGATGCGGACTGCTCACGGCCAGGCCAAGAGCACCAGGTTAAACGTGTTCTGATCTACAAAACCACCTGCTACCCTGACGCTGTTTGTTCAAGGGACTGTATTTAAAATAATTGCGGTGTTTGCAGGAAAACATTGTACCAAGGATGATTGTCACAGCCCCAAAGGACAATATTAACACAACAGCAGGGCTTAGATTCAAATGACTCAACAGCTATTTCACCAGGTTTATGAAACTTTTGTTGCTGTTTTGGGACAAATACGATTTGATTGACGTCATTTCAACTAAGGGGAATTTCACACCTACCTTATTTGGTCCTAACCAGTATAACAGGTGTGATTTGTGCCCTGTACCACAGTCTGGACCAGCAGACCAAAATATAGTCTGAGCGAAAGAGGTGATCCATGGTTTGGTTTGTTGGGTAGTTTATGAATTTTTGGACCAATTGCAGCATTGAACAATAGAGGAAGAGAAAGAAGAGGAAGCGGTTCCTAGGATTATTTGCAGTCTTCACCGCCGATGATATAATATTTGAACGACGAGGTAGTAACACCATAATGAGATTACAGGGGCAAGGAAAACAATAAAGTGAAACGGTTCATTCATTTTCTCCATTAAAAACAGAAAGATTACTTTCTTCAATGCAAATTATTCCAAAACGTTAGCAATACCGTCGCTGAACTGACGTCAGACACACACACACGTCTACAAGAGAATCAATATAAAAACAGTCCGCTCCCTAAATTCCAAATCAAATGTTTACAACATAACAAAGACGTGACAACAGGTTAAACCACGGTCCAGACTTTAAGGTGTGAAAATGTCTTGAGAAATCGTCTAACTCATCCCCACAGATTCTCTCCTCCATGCAGTCTGGGTACAGCCTCATGCAGCCTCACTGCCCGCGTCTCGTGGACAAATCATCTCGGTCGGCTGTTGTTCCCGTTGACGGCAGTTTTCATCCGTCAACGGGAACAACAGCCGGCTGGCGTTAAGGATTGGGTCGTGACAAATAGCAGCGAACATGGATGAGATCAACGCCGCCGTACAAATCGAAACATTTCCTTGATCAATGTGAGAAATTTGCCCCAAACAACAAGCGAGTGCAGCCTCTGTGAAATCTGAAAATTACATTGGTGGAACTGATTGTTCATGGCAAATGAAAACAAAATAACACCCCCCCCCCCCGCTGAACATGACTACAGACTCAATGGATCAAGTGATATAAAATGGCGTTTCCCTTTGATTATCATGCTCCTGTAAACCAGGGCCAGTTATTGGTTTTCTGAGGGGAGTGGGAGGTCTTGACAAAGCTGCTGCAGTTCTGACACTTGCAGAAAGTGGTCATTGCAGGAAACGTACACGTGAGCTCGAGAGCACACGCGTGAGTTCAGAGAGAGACCAGGGCTGAAAAGAAACGTTACGAACGAGCATCTTTCAGAAAAAAAACCACCCTGTGACCCTCTCGACTTTTCATCACCTTCCAATTTTCTTTTCCCAGAAACCACTTCTTCTTTGCTGCTCCTGCAGAGCTGTTGCACTGTACTCCCTGTACTCCAGTAGTGTAGTGACAACCAGAGCTGACGCTACACTGAACTAAAATGTCAGCAATTCGCCGACATATCAAGCTGGAAAGTCCCACAAGTAAAACAAGAAAGTGTATGCGTCTGGAATCAGAACATCTCCTCTGCTGAGGGTCGCTAAGGGGGGTGGAGCCTCAACAGTTGAGGTTCATCCTCATCAGGTCGTCAACGACTCACGCTCATAATCCATAATCCAGTCAGTGATTATGTCACCGCAAATAGTTTGGGGAAACAAAAATGTAGACAGTACATAAGTGTAATTTTCTAGAAGGCAGCGTTTTCACTGCCACACTACAGATCTATTGATATGCAAACAGGTGCACGTCCACAGTATCTCTACAGTATGTGTGGTTCAGTGCGAATGCAAATCAGGCTTTTGCATCTGTACCTGGATTTGAAATGAGATTTATTCAACAGGACCACGTCCATATAAACAGCTTTGTGAATTTTTTTTGACATTCGAGTTTTAGTCTTGACCCTGTGGGCGGTTTGATGTTTGATGTTTGATGTTCAAAGCCGAAAATGTTTTCCACATGGACGGAGCAGTAATGTCTGCACCCCCAGACCGGAACAGACTCCCCTCGAGAGGGCGAATAGGTGAGGACATTGGCGGTAAGTACTATTACGGCTGAATCAAGTCGGGAAATGAGACATACCATCTTCTCGTTACGGACTGCTTTGCCTGCACAGCGACCCTGCAGCTGCCCTTGACATTTTTTCTTTTTCTTTTACGAGGAAATTGAATGATAAATCAGTTTTTAATGGATCTTATTACCTCTCTTTAATTTAACATGGGAATAACCAAGCAGTGTGTTGTCCGTAATGTTCAATGAGTTCTTGTGTAGCAAACAACTCTTCCTATAAAAGGAAATTATATTTTCGTGCAAAGAATTCGGCAGTTTTTAAATATAACGGGGGTGTTTTTCGGTCGTTTGGATGTTTGGAACGTGTTTCCTGTGGCAGCCTGATTATATATTAATAACATTACATTTTCATCAGAAGCTTAATTGCTGGGATCTGAACATATATACGGAGAGGCCACCAAAATAAAAAGCATCAGGGATGGTGGCTTAAACGGAAAACAACACCCACTAATTAAAAAGGGAAAACAATGAATTATCCGTCAGGACGCACCAGTGCAATGAGGCGTGGTCGCTGGCTGCAGGCTGTGGGCTCATGGTTTTATTAATGTGCCATTTGTGCTCCTCCTTCGTTTTAACACTCACCAGGTTTCTCAGCTTGGTAAAGAACAACTCTGACCATAGGGCTGTAAATGAAGATGGACAAAGCATCTCCACTTCCTCCCGTTGTTTTAAAATGAAGCTTAAAAAAAACCCTGTGTGTGGGCGCTGCCATCTTGTGATTTTGATTTGTAGTCTGTGCAGTAGTGATCGTGGCGTGGAGCTGCGGTATCGCCATCCCGTTGATACACTTACTCTACCAACTGCGAGTCAGTCTCGGCTGTCAATCAAGAGGTTTCACCGTGTTTCATAGCATGAAATAACTCATTAAGCCAAAAAGCCAGAATCTGCTGGTTGTCTGCTTCTCTGCATCACGTGGGGTAACGCAGCGTTGAGGTAGAACACAAACATAATGCAGTATTATGTGCTGCTTTAGGTCCTTTGGGAGGAAGTAGCTGCATTTGGTCTGATGCAGCTGAATCATGGCTAGTGAGAAATTAGCTAGCATACCGGTGTGAATGGAGATTTCAATAGGATTAAATTGTGAAGCCCTATGTGACCTCTGCTAACATGGAGAAGGCCGGGTTTATGACCTATACTGCAGCCAGCCACCAGGAGGCGATCGAGCTGATTCTCCTTCACTGTTGGGGAGCTGTCATGTCAATTGCTAAACACAAAACAACTCCGCTGCAGGTGGAAAACTCACTGTTCAGCAACACCTGCATGATAATGACAGATCTCCCTCCCTGCAGAATATCCTCTGTGTAGCTGAAGGGTGTCTGTTAATAGACTCATCTAAATCTTCTGGTGTGTGTGTGTGTGTGTCACTAGCACTCAACACTATCACCATCAAAGCACCAGCACCAGCAACTCACCTGTCACTCTTTTCAGAAGACGCCTCAGAGCTCTCAGGTGGTGTTAAACCACACGGGGACGGGGCTGTCTGTCAGCGGGACAGTGTCCGGGGGGGGGGGGGCTTGTTGGAGACTGAGAGGTCAGACGATGAGCGGCAATCAGGACCCACACAAGTACGTGCACGCGGTTCTCTTCTCTGGAAGGGCAACAGGCCCACCATGCCGGATGCAGAAATCACATTCAGAACTGAAAACCTTGACAAATGGATGTTGTATGTCGACCACGTGTACGGCAGAGCGTCGCGCTGCAATTCCCACGCTTCACAGTCATTTGACAGCAATTACCACTCTGGCTAAACATCAACAAATAGACGCGCCGCCGCAATCGTTTCCCGTTAATTATCACAAATTAAACAAACAAATTTAGGCGATATATCCGAAAAAAAGTGAAATACAATAATGACGAGTATAATCCTGAAGGGACTGACTTCAGGAGAGTGCACGGGGCACATGTAGCACGGTGCTCGGCTTCCTGCTCGCTGACACTAATCCAAAGGCAGCAGGGATTTTCTGCCTCTTGCTGCTTCTTGCCTCACACCCCTGCAGGGCTCTCAGATCCACACTGGCTTTCCCGGTCACACACACACACACGCACACAGACATACACAGATGAACGCATGATAGACTATAAATATTCAGGCCAGGATCGGCGCTATGTGCGGCACGAGGTACGCCGGGGACATAACACACACTGTGCTCATTTCAACCCTGCCGCCGAGCTCTCTGTCAGCACTTTTTTTTGTGGGGAGGGAGGAAAGAAAGAAAAAAAAATCCTCGCACATCTGCTCATCTGATGGCGTTCATTTAGGGCCGACTTGTCCACGTACGCGCACAGACTCAGACGTTGCTTTCTTGTCCGCTCGCAGAGGCCTCATTAAATGTGTTAGCTGCTGCGTGACAAGCCGAGCTTCAGGTGTTGTGTGTTTGTTTGTGTCTGAGGGTGAGAGGTGCTGCTTGGAAAGCACATGTGTCGAAAAACAGCGAGTCGCATTACACCGTGGCAGACTGTCACGCTGAATTAAAGGCAGGGCACAAACGGGGGCAGTGGTCAGAAAAAATATCATTAATGCCAAGATGCTGTTGTTTACTCTGAAGAAGCCCCCGTCGCTCACAGAGCCGCCAGACACGAGACGTGCATACTGAACACGGCCAAACATAACTTTACCTTCCTGGTTATTGTTGTTTTTCAAGAATCCTCCATTTCTCCAAATGTACTGTTCTCTCTTACGTAACCAATGTACAGTATATGTAGGACGATAGGGGAGAAGAGAAGCAGCTGAAAACTGGGTTAGTGCCAATTACTTCCATGCCAGCAGCCGAATAATCTATAAGTTTAGATGTTTTTCTTTTGTGTGACGCTGATGAAAAGAGACGGCAGCTCTTATCTAATCTTTCAGACCCACGACTTGCTGACAGAACGAAAGGTTGAGACTCCACAATGTCAACGGATATAGTGGGAGAGCAGAAAAGAAACATAATATGAATGCAGCTGAAGTCAAACGTTGGCTGCAGATGTTTAAAAAAAAAAAAAAAAACGTGTTGATATGGTTAAGTGTGTCTGAGGAGCTGCAGGGGTCAGTGCCAATCGATACTGCTGTGTGCGTGTGTGTGCGTGTGTGTGCGTGTGTGTGCAGAGGATTTCACACGATTCTGTCAAGTTTGAAAAGTGTGTTTTATGACACGTGTCTCTCGGGGACGACAGAGTCTGCTGTTGGATTGCATTTCATTTAATAAACCCTCACCCTTTTTTAAATGTGTCAACTTTTCCCAGTATTAATCCACCACTGAACAGTACAGGACAAGTTGCATTCACCCATTCACACACACACATTCATACCCAGTACCTTTTCTCTCATCCACCAGTCATCCACTGCTGGCAGTATCTTTGAAATGCACACTGGAGGAGCCAGGGATCAAACCACTGGTCTTCTGGTTACTGGGCAAACCGCTCTACCTCCTGAGCCATAGCCCCAAGTCCTAAGTCTTAATATTTTATTGTCTTAAGTCTTAATGTTTTATTGTTTTATCAATATTTCATTCCCATTTTGTCTGTCTGGTGTGTTTTCTTGCTTGTAAAGCATGTTGTAAAATTGTTAAGGAAAATGTAATACAAATACAGAACTATTATTATTTATATTAGTAGTAGTAGTAGTAGTAGCAGCAATATTAGTACTATTAGCAATAATTATTATTTGTATAATTAAAAAGATTATGAATGTTACATGGTAGTTGTTCCCAAGCTTGATAGAGGTATAGTTGAACTGGATGTTATGCAACACATGACATTATATAAAAGTAATTAAAGTAAAGGATGCTCTCAAGATTAATGCCAATATTATTTTCTATTTATTAATTAACTTAAGTGCAGTTAAACAAATACTTAAAATCAATATTTGTTGTGATCATCCTTTTACAAACAAACTTCCCGACACCAGTGCGCAGTCATTAAAGACACCGGGGGTGCAGTTCTGCCCAGTTTTCGTGTTTGTCTCGGTGTGCTGTCTCTTCTTCTGTCCGTGTCGTCCGGTTGTTCTGCTCGGTGTCTTCTGTCTCGGTGTTTTGTTCGGTGTGTTCTGTCGGTGTTTCTGTTCGTGTCTTCTGTCTCAGTGTTTCTGTCTCGGTGTCTTCTGTCTCGCTGTCGGTGTTCTGTCTCGGTGTTGTCTTCCTGTTCTTTGCGGTGTCTTCCGGTGTTCCTCAGTCTCTGCGGGTGTCTCGTCTCGGTGTGTTCTGTCTCGGTGTCTTCTGTCTCGGTCTCGTCTGTGCTTCTGTCTCGGTGTTTCTGTCTCGTGTTTCTGTCTCGGTGTCTTCTGTTCGGTGTTCTGCTCTGTGTCTTCTGTCTCGGTGTCTTCTGTCTCGGTGTGTTCTGTCTGTGTCTTCTGTCTCGGTGTCTTCTGTCTCGGTGTCTTCTGTCTCGGTGTGTTCTGTCTCGTGTCTTCTGTCTCTGTGTCTTCTGTCTCGGTGGTTCTTGTCTCGTCTCGGTGTTTCTGTCTCTGTGTCTTCTGTCTCGGTGTGTTCTGTCTCTGTGTCTTCTGTCTCGGTGTCTTCTGTCTCGGTGTGTTCTGTCTCGTGTCTTCTGTCTCTGTGTCTTCTGTCTCTGTGTCTTCTGTCTCGGTGTCTTCTGTCTCGGTGTGTTCTGTCTCTGTGTCTTCTGTCTCGGTGTGTTCTGTCTCTGTGTCTTCTGTCTCTGTGTCTTCTGTCTCGGTGTCTTCTGTCTCGGTGTCTTCTGCTCGGTGTGTTCTGTCTCTGTGTCTTCTGTCTCGGTGTCTTCTGTCTCGGTGTGTTCTGTCTCGGTGTCTTCTGTCTCGGTGTCTTCTGTCTCTGTGTCTTCTGTCTCGGTGTGTTCTGTCTCTGTGTCTTCTGTCTCGGTGTCTTCTGTCTCTGTGTCTTCTGTCTCGGTGTGTTCTGTCTCTGTGTCTTCTGTCTCGGTGTCTTCTGTCTCGGTGTGTTCTGTCTCTGTTCTTCTGTCTCGTGTTTCTTCTGTCTGGTGTCTTCTGTCTCGGTGTGTTCTGTTCTGTCTGTCTGGTCTTCTGTCTCGGTGTGTTCTGTCTCTGTGTCTTCTGTCTCGGTGTCTTCTGTCTCGGTGTGTTCTGTCTCGGTGTCTTCTGTCTCGGTGTCTTCTGTCTCTGTGTCTTCTGTCTCGGTGTCTTCTGTCTCGGTGTGTTCTGTCTCGGTGTCTTCTGTCTCGGTGTCTTCTGTCTCGGTGTGTTCTGTCTCGGTGTGTTCTGTCTCGGTGTGTTCTGTCTCGGTGTCTTCTGTCTCGGTGTTTCTGTCTCGGTGTGTTCTGTCTCGTGTGTGTTCTGTCTCGGTGTCTTCTGTCTCGGTGTCTTCTGTCTTGTGTGTTCTGTCTCGGTGTGTTCTGTCTCTGTGTCTTCTGTCTCGGTTTGTCTTCTGTCTCGGGCGTGTTTCTGTCTCGTGTCTTGTTCGTGTCTTCTGTCGGTGTTTCTGTCTCGTTCTCGGTGTGTTCTGTCTCGGTGTGTTCTGTCTCGGTGTCTTCTGTCTCGGTGTCTTCTGTCTCGGTGTCTTCTGTCTCGGTGTCTTCTGTCTCGGTGTCTTCTGTCTCGGTGTCTTCTGTCTCGGTGTCTTCTGTCTCGGTGTCTTCTGTCTCGGTGTCTTCTGCCTCGGTGTGTTCTGTCTCTGTGTCTTCTGTCTCGGTGTCTTCTGTCTCGGTGTGTTCTGTCTCGGTGTCTTCTGTCTCGGTGTCTTCTGTCTCTGTGTCTTCTGTCTCGGTGTGTTCTGTCTCTGTGTCTTCTGTCTCGGTGTCTTCTGTCTCTGTGTCTTCTGTCTCGGTGTGTTCTGTCTCGGTGTCTTCTGTCTCGGTGTCTTCTGTCTCGGTGTGTTCTGTCTCGGTGTGTTCTGTCTCGGTGTGTTCTGTCTCGGTGTCTTCTGTCTCGGTGTCTTCTGTCTCGGTGTGTTCTGTCTCTGTGTGTTCTGTCTCGGTGTCTTCTGTCTCGGTGTCTTCTGTCTTGTGTGTTCTGTCTCGGTGTGTTCTGTCTCTGTGTCTTCTGTCTCGGTGTCTTCTGTCTCGGCGTGTTCTGTCTCGGTGTCTTCTGTCTCGGTGTCTTCTGTCTCGGTGTGTTCTGTCTCGGTGTGTTCTGTCTCGGTGTCTTCTGTCTCGGTGTCTTCTGTCTCGGTGTCTTCTGTCTCGGTGTCTTCTGTCACGCTGCAGAAGAATTCGAGGCCGATCACATGCCTCCCATGGTGGATAAAAATCGAAATATTTATGCTTAAAATCGTTGCACAGTACTGACTACTTTTTATCCAAATATAACTTTTATTCTTTCAAATCATTTGAGTTAGGTTTCCCAGTGGAGACGAACGTCCTGGGGTACGAGTTCCTCTCCTGCCTGAGGTTCTTGATGTCAGTTTTTCTGCTGCTTCCCTGGAAAATGGGTTTTCTTACAGCTTCCACGATATGGAGGCATAATTTTAATCTACACTGGCTGCTGTTTATTTCATGTAAACATTGTTCCTGCGGTTGTGCCACATTAAGCGCAATTTCATAATTTGCGTGAACAAAAGCCACAAAGCCACTTATAAAAACCGTCACTATCTGCTCATCCCCTTCAGTCACGTCGAACCGCCTCTACAACCAGCCTCCTCCGCCTCGTGCCCCCCCCCCCCCGCCTCGTGCCCCCGCAGGCGTTTCTCACATGTGCTCTTCACAGAGACTTAATGAAACGCCTACAATCACTTACCAGCAGCAGATGGAAACGCCTGCCAGTTGTGCTGCGGAGCATGGAAATCACCATGTTGTTTACTTGGTAATGGCGGCTGCTGGCAATGCATTGTCCAATTTGCAAAGTAAATGACAAACTAGGTCTTTCACAGACTGACCCATTGTAATTGTGTTATTGAATATTTTGATTGTAAGACTCTAAAAGCAGCGGCTGCTTATCTCCTGCAGCAACAACTCAAACAACTGTGTGAAATAAAAAATAAAGAGGTGGCTGGGATGTTTTACTATCTCCTCTTAAGGTCGTTTTCTGCTTTCAACTGCAAGGACGTGATAATTAGCAAATGTGCTTTGATAAATGTATTATATTTGTTTGATAAATTGCATATGAACACCTGATTTTCCAACATTTAATGTGGGGAAAGTGGACCTGATACAGACACGTCTTCCTCTTGCGAAAGGGGTCATTTTAAGTGATGAACCTTCAGAGTATTATCGCCCAACACCCCAGCATCCATTGGCTTCACAGAGATTTATATAGCGAGGTTCAGGTCAGGGTTTGCCCGTTGTGCAACCTTTCACTCCCACAGCTCTCACAGCATTGTTTTCAGTCACAGCAGGGAAGAGGCTCTCAAAGCCACTGCACGCAACCTTATCAACTCCAAACAACAGCAGACACAGTTACAGACGAGCCGGGGCAGTGGTTTCTAGCAGTGAATCCCCTCCACGGATCGTGGTCTGCGTCCCTACCCAAAGGTAAACAGATAAATAAATAAATAATATGATCAATAGTGATGTAATTATTTAGACGCCCTCCACATCACTGCACTGAGGCTCGTGTAGTGAAACAACTCTGATTATAACCTTTACTGTATCCAGGTGGCCCCTCTGGCAGCGCCGCTCCTGGCAGCGCCACCGCATCCAGGCCCATTACTCAGCGCCGGTCAACGAGAGACTCGGCTCCTCGGCTCTTTTCTAATCACTAAACACGCAGAACTGATCTTTATAAAAAAAACCTGCTGAATCCATGGTTATGTCCCTGGATGAACAGGGAATCGCTTCCTCTGCAAAACAGTGAAGTTAAAACACTGCGCTGCGTCATGATCTGCAGGAAGAGCCTCTCTCCGTGTCTGCAGGAGTGTGTGTGTGTGTGTGTGTGTGCGTGTGTGTGTGTGTGCGTGCGTGTGCGTGTGCGTGTGCGTGTGCGTGTGCGTGTGCGTGTGCGTGTGCGTGTGCGTGTGTGTGTGTGTGTGTGTGTGTGCTCGTCTCTGTTACTTCACACAAACTAAACAATCACATTTATTTATTATTTAGTTATTAATCTAAGGTGTGGGATCTTGACTCCGGATCGTTCCGGTCACTTACACCCTGAAGCCTTTTCTGTCGATGTCTCATGAACTCTGGAGCGAATCAAACAAACAAAGTAAACTTCAAGTACTTGTTTGTGTTATTGATTAGTGATGGTGTGTATTGTTCAAATGAGCGCAGGTCAGCGATATATTTAACTCTAAATAGGACCATGACTTTGAAGCTAGAGATTTAGACCATAAACTCCTTTGAAAAAATGGTTTAGTAATGTTATAAACCAAGTGAGAAGTAGAGTCATTTCCCCATTGACTTCTATAGAAACAGACTTATTTGTGCAACCATTACTTTTGCTGGTCATTTGAGATAATACAGTTTTTAGGCTCTTCCGCATTGGCTTCACTTTTCAGAACCAGAGTGTAGGTTGTTTTCTTATTAATGGTTTATGCTTAAACCATAATGATATAGCCTGTGTTCACAACTTGTTTCTGTTGCCTACAAATGGCCCAAAAATCTGTTATTGTGTGTTAGAGGGAGTTCCTATATCTTGGGTTAATTAGATCCATGATGATATCAATAATCAATTCTTCATTTCTAACTAGGCCAGAGTTTGATCAGCTCTGAATCGGTTCCGTGCTCTGACCCGACAGAGTAATCCCACCGACCCAATCTGTTAAATTAAACTGTGCTGGATTGAAATTGATTTAAAAATAAAAAATTAAACCAAGACTTAATTGTATTTTGCCAGAGGTTTGGTCAATACACCGGTAACGAGAAATTAGAAACTGAAACCAGCAAGTTGATCTGGTCAGATATGAAACAATGCGGTTGCTGTATGATGTAATGCATATATATTTATCACCAACAAAGAAAGCAGCACAGACACAATCCCACCGTATCGCTGATGATTTGTATTCAGCTCAGCACCGGAGGCTGATCTCTTAAACGTGATTTCATGGCTTTGCCCTTGTTGCCCTTTTTTCTAACCGCCCACCCACTCGTCTTCTTGGCAAAGCAGAGGTGTGTCTTCATGAGACGAGACATCGCATTACTGCCCACTCAACATCTGCTCCTGCAGAATCCTGCAGAGACATATTGAGAGGTATGCAGCAGCTCGGCTGAACAAAATAAATAGAGACAAACATGGCAGAGACGGACGTCAGCCACAGAGGGCAAGGGGGCCGAGACCTGAGAGACACTCAAATCCACATTTCAGGATAATTACCATCGCCGGGGAAAACTCTGACAGGCGTAATCCGCCATGATGGTCAACCCAGTGGTTCAGAGGCTGCATTTAAATGTTTGAATATGTTTTAAGAACAACAGACAATTATCTTGAGTGTAAATTGCTTCACACATGCATCACAAACAAGAAACCGAGTGATCTGAGGTAAACTCACCCCCCCGAAGCAGCATTCATAGAACCCGACTGACACTTACACAATAATCCAACAACCAACTTTTTCCTTGTTACCACGGTACGCAGCCACATCTTAGCTTTGCTCCGTCTGTGAGTGTGATCGACCGAGTCTTCCGACAGCTGGGCCGCAGTTCTGTGTGCTGTCAAACCGCTGAATGAATTTGTCCGACGCGTCTCACAGCGTCTCCCGTCGGCCCCAAATCACGGCCTCTCTCAAGAAATCTCTATTTACTTTCTTTCACAAGTAAATCTTAACAAGCCGTGTCACTCAGAAGTCCCAGCTTAAGTTAATAGTAGGTTTTTCTTTCTTCATTTACTGGGAATGGAAAATGGAAAACGTCCAACCTGGAAATCTAATTAAACGGGGGGAAACGTGGCAAACTCACTCTTCTTTCCTTTTCGAGCAAAAACATTTCCCCACAACTGTTGGCTGTTTTCTCACTGTTGACAACTCTCAAGTGCATGTATTCAGGCCTGGCAGTGAGGTGGTGCAGGAAAAAGAATATATTCTGTTTCCTAGTGAGCCCGACTGATTTATATATCATATCAGCGTTTGCAATTTGAGCTTTTATTTTACAGAAGAAGTAATGTAGAAAAGACATTTTCCATTTGCAACTAAAATTCTATGTATAAGCTACTAACTTGTGTTTTCACGTTATTTTATTATAATTTTAAGTCTTTTCTAATTGAGCTTATGGTTAAAACTGTCAAATATCCTGAAATGAATTAAACAATGGATCAACTTACAAATATTTATCAAACTAGTCCATATTTAATGCTGACTCAATGTAAAGAACTATTTTCAATCAAATCAAATATTGTTTTCTTTCTTGACTTTATATTAATATTCAACTCGTATAATAGCTGTGATTATAAAAATGTTATAGCTGATTAAATCAGACATTAGTAGCTTTAAATGGACTTGGATCAATTACTTCTCAGAACCCATGAGAACACATAAACAAGACACACTTTGCTCCCTAATAATTCTCCATATCGGTTTGGGCTCTAGCTTCCTAAATTATATCTTGTTCTTATCTTGTATTTCAGTTATTACATATGTGTAAAAGTGCCCGACATGAACATGTGAGTGCAGTGACTCAAGCAATAATCCACAGCCGGTCCACAACTCGGGGATATTCAATCTGTGGCCGTGTGACGTGGACACAGCTAGAACGGTTTAGTTGTTGCATGTTGTGTTTATTGTGTCAGAGAAAAGCTACTGATCTAATTTGTGTGTGTGTGTGTGTTTACGTGGCTGATGTGTTGTAATAAAGCTGCTTCACAAACCTTCAGAGCGATTAGATCTGCAACTAATCATTGTTTTCATGTTCTTGTTTCTTGATTAATCCTTCAAGCTACAAAATGTCCGAAAATTGTCAAGAATATACCGTTTTGACGCCCAAATTGATTTTTTTTTTTTTTCTCCAATCAGTCGTTGAAATGATTATTTTTCCACTCGGAGGAAAAGAAAAGGAGAACGTGCTCAGAATGTAAGAGATGGAACCGAAGATTGTTCCTTGTATTCTTGCTTTATAAAAAAAAAGGCTGAAATGATTAATCAGTTATTATAATTGTTTCAGCTCTAAAGAAACTGTACTTACAGCTTAATGGCCCAACGCTCGATCACACTCATAGATATCAGTCCGGTAAACAAGCCGTGTATTTATTTTCTTGAGCATCCATGAATTATTCCCTCCAGAAAAGGTAAAGAAAGGTAAAAAAAAACACCCGTCTCTCACAATGTTAAAAACAAATAGCTGGATTTGCCCCCTGATCCGGATCGGTACCACAATCCCGGGCCCATGTTTCGATACTTCAGTTTCAAGGAAAAGTGTTTTTTTCATTATCATCCTGTCAAACCATCCAACCAAAACAGACGGGGGGGTGAAAACCTCCTCGACAGACATGATCATAATTTCACACAGAGAGGTTTACAGATTCCATGTCGGCCGATGAGCTTCGGTGTCAAACTCTGGGTGAAAAAAACCGAGCGCTGCATCTCCGACGTTCTGATTCTCCTTCTTTTCCTTGCCTCCATCTTGTAACCCTCAGCTTTATCCTGAGCCCCCAGTTTGTACACCAGTGCACTGACTATACACTGTGTTATTATTATCCACCTGATGCAGATTTATTCAATCCCCGTCAAGAATGGAACACTAAAAGTCATAATAGGATAATTCTGTGCTCGTACTTAATCCGTTTGTTGCATATTTCCCACACGTTTTGACTGCAGGTGACAACATTTTCCCCGCTCTGAACAGAAAAGGCACTCCGGAGCATTTTGTATTCTGACTTTTGAGCACCGAGCACAGGCTGTATTTACACTTAAGACATTGTGCTGCTTTCATGACATCGAGGGGGGGGGGGAACAGCTCCACGCGAAACACCTCCCGTGTGTTTGAACCGTTCTTCGCAGATATCCTCCTGCTCTCTTACAGGTTTATTCTTCACCCTAGAAACTGTGCTGCTTCTTCTCCCACCTCGTTCTGTGCTGTACTCTGTGTGACTGCGATCGCTCCTTCGAGGTGTTCAGTCTGCCTGGGACAACACCTGGTATCTATACCGCTCATATCCTGTGAGGGGAGCCGATCCCTGCTGGGCCTGGGTGAGGGTTCACTAAGAGTCTCCAATTAACCTCAGACTGAGCATGTCAGAGAAGACTCCAAACACGAAGGCCCTGGCTGGCCGTCAGGTTCGATGCCAGAGGCGACGGTGCTAACCACTGCACCACCGTACCCTCCATTAAGATAATCAGAATAATCCAATAGTCTGAACTAGGGCAGTCACTTTAAAAAAAAAACTCGAGATTGAACAAATCTGACCTGACAAATCATTTGTTCAAACCTTACAGCTTTTTAAAAAGATGGACGACATGACTGCTCCCCACAAGAGAAGGCAAAGTGCCTTGATAGCCCCCTGGTGGCTGGTTGCAGTATAGTTATAAACCCCACCTCCACCAGGTTAGTGGCTGGGACATGGACCAAACTGAAAAGTCAAAGACATGTGAACTAAATCTTTCTCAAAGAAGTTTTTTGTAATTTTAGGTCGCTTTCATCGTGAAACGTGAAATGTCCTGATTGACAGATGAGACTAGGTTGTGGTTGGTCGAGCACACGTATGATCAGAACCTCGATACTGTGGCTCCCTCCCGAAAATTGGGCAACAAAAGAAGTCATCAACACAAAATGGCATAAATCTTATATCTATGAAAGTTTGGCTTCACTTTATATACAGTCTATGGTTCAAATGTATTCAAACATAAACATATATGGTACCTAAGTTGCTACAGCATCAACATTTCATCCGTCCCGATGCTGTGTGGAAAACTACTTGCACCGAAATCAGATTTTGGTCGCTCGTGGCATGATGGAAAAAAATTATTGACTGACTTCTTTATTAAAACAACATGAGTTTGTTTGTTTGCACTGTAAACACACACAGCAGCTGCTCCTCTGTGGACAAGAGTCAGGCTCTCCGTTTATATGTCACAGCCGCAAGTCGCAGTGACATTAGTGAAACCACGAATCACGAGCGTGGAGCAGAGAAACTAAACATGTTTCTACTTGTGCCACCACGTAACAGGATGACAGCATCACTTTCTACTGGGAGGATTTGCACCGCCGCTAAGGGGTTATGTCTCCGTCTGTGTTTGTTTGTTTTTCTGATATTCGGATTATGCAAAAAAAACAACTGATTACCATGAAACTTGGTGGAAGGATGTGGTGTGAGTCAGAGAGAACCCGTTAAACTTTGGTGTGGATCCAGGAATTCGTTTGTCCCTTTCTGTAACATTGTCAGATAGGGATTCTTGTTTCAACATTTCCATTCATTTCTCTAAGATACATTTACAAATATTGATGAATGTACAATTTGCGCAGATCCAAAGGCAATTGCGTATTTTGCTGAATTTAAATGTGGAGATCTGTTGACGGAGGTATTCGCTCTTACTGAATGTCATTCTAGTTACAAATATATGATTAATTTTGGTATATTTGGCCCTTTTTGCCGGATTCATCCACTGAAGAGCAGAACAAAGATGAGATGTTTGGGCGTCGGTTCACGGCGGCTGATTCCGGCGTTCAGGAAGAAAAACGACGGGTTCTGCAAACAGCTGATGTGGACGACTGAGAAAGGGTTTTGTTTCCCCCTCTGTGCTGCTTGATTAGACTCTTGTGGTTAATTGCAGGGGTATAACGGTCCTGATCACTGGGTTGATTGCGGGCCAGCTTCCCAGGGATTGTCATTAAAACCTCAATCTGGAAAACAAAGCGAATCCTTCCGTTGAGAGTTGCTGTTAACACAAATCGGAATATTCTCAGAAATAAGCGCAGTTTCCATTTCTATCGTTTCCTCTTTTTTTTTTGTATGAATATCGATTTCTTTCAGAGGTCCTTCAGGGCAACATAAACACTATCTGCGTTGTGTATAAACATCCTCATCCACTGTATTTCTCTGTAAGTTCTTCTGTGTGCAGCAGGTTTCCACACCAGAGGTCTACATTGGCAGAGCAGCACTTTTTATTTGCAATAAACAGAGCAGCTTTTCCGCTTCCCCCCCTCAGTTAAACTGAAAAGTTACGGTTGTCAAAAGGTGGGAAAGTTCATTTCGTTCGCCTCTGATCCTCCCGGGACTGGGAAATCTGAATCATGGCGGAAAAAATATTAAAGAGGATGAGGACACCTGTCAAGAGAATTAGCATCGTGATTATTTACAGTCTAACGCAGCGTGTGGCTCGGCTCTCGAGCTGCTCTTCACTCTGAAACCCACCTAGTGGAAACTGCTCGCTTGAGTCGGTGCTTCACACAAAGTCTGCTGTGACTGTCAAGTAACATGCTGTGTGTGTGTGTGTGTGTGTGTGTGTGTGTGTGTGTGTGTGTGTGTGTGTGTGTGTGTGTGTGTGTGTGTGTTACACTTTAATGTGGTTTGGGGATTTAAGACAGGCTCCTAATTAAGGGGGGGAAAAAACTGAATTTGGTTTGAGAAGGAATCCATGAAACTCAAATGGGAATTTCATGTTCATCCAAACAAACCACTTCTCACTCTGACTACAGGATAATTATATCGGGGGTGATATTTAATTAATTAATTCATGAATTCATGAGTCATTTGAAGGAAAAATTGCAAAAACTTCTCTGGTCAGGTTTCTTTATATGAGAGTAAAGTGAATATCTTCGGGTTTTTATGTTGGTCAGACAAAACAGATCCGACTATATCCACCTACACAACCCTAATTATGTTTGCTGTTGTTGTTTGATGATAAAAAAACATGACTGGACCAGTTGGCCGGCTTTATAATTTGATCTGTAACTGGATAACTTTTCAGATAAACACCTCAGATTACACAAAACCCCACCTGGCAGCGACTCTGCGACTTCCTGTCATCTGCCTTCTGTGTTCTGGTAATGAAACCTCACGATGTGGAATTTAAGTCGACGGTCGTCAAGCCGGCTGACGTCAAGCTGTCAAACATTACAAACGACCGAAAGCTGTTTTCAACTCAACACTTAACGTTTATCGCGGGGCGTCGTAAATCAGCGGCAAACGGGGGGAGCTGTTGCCTAATGTTGCTGCAATCTTTCAGAGGGACATTAGTGGCACATCTGATGCTCGTTACAAGCTGCACAGAGCGAAAATGGTTCAGATGTGCTATGCTATCAATATCATATCCATTAGCAATGAGATCGGAAGCACAACAAAGGGAAGAGCCATTATTAATTCTGCCTAATTTCCGCCCTTTGTCCATTTGTTTGTTTGTCGGGAGGATTACGCAAAAACGTCTGAATGTATTTCCACAAACCTTGGTGGAAGGATGAGACATGAGACAAGAAATTATGGATTTATTGATAATAAAAAAAGTTTTCAAAATGTTTTCTGTCAATGTACAATAACAAATAAGGCCACAAACCTGTAACTACCACCAACGTGTAGCTTAGATAATGTGGATTCTGTAAAGGATCAACAGTTTTATGTATCTTCAACAGTTTTATATCTTTGTCCACATGAACAGGATGGATACGGTGCCGAACTAAAGGCGACTGTCGGACCTTGGCGGAGGTTCGACTCCACTGAATGCCATTGGAGTGATGTATAGACTTAACTAAAAAGAGTTAAACAGTAAAAGATAGGTTGGTTAGGTTGAGACAAGCCTATTCCCCAGTGCCAACGCAGAGAGTTACTGGTCATTAAAAGAAATGTACGACTCCCAACAAGCTCACAGACCTGGAGATATGAAATGTGAAATAAAACCGACAAATTCTGGGCAATCTCAGGCGTTTACAAAATCTGCATTGCAGCTCCAACGCACTAACACTAACCTTGAAAACAATAAAAATACAAACGTACAGTAAAAACTATAAAAAAAATGATAGAGGCACAGAGAAAACTCTGCAAATTCTAATGTGGAAGCTATTGTGTTTATTTCCTCCTCTCTCTCTCTTCATGTGGCGTCCACAGATGAGCTGCATGCAGAAGCAGTGTGGGCCTTGAAGACAGGACAAGCCCTGCATTTGAATAGACGTGGTGTAACGTTCACAGTAGAATCAGGATTCAGCCTGTGGATTAAAAACCTGCTCCCCAGCTGTTACACAGAGCCGCCAACACCCTCAACCGCTACTGATATCATACGCTTTCTCTTTAGCTGTGGAATTTCTCTCCAGAATATGTGGCTGATTGAAAGTCACTCATATATATATATATATATATAATCTTTTTTTTTTTTTTTACAGTCCCCCTGTTTGCCAGTTCTCTGTTTGGAAAGAAATCTCACATTTTCCAAACAAAGGTGAGAAAAAAGAAAAGTGCAGAGTTACAGAAAGGGCAAATGTTCACACACACGCACACAGAAACACACACACACACACACACACACACACACACACACACACACACACACACACACACACTCACACACTTGGTGACAGTGTTTTCCGTAGACAGATCGGCCCAATCAGATATTCCAGTCCTTGTTGCCAGGACGATGACCACATTTACCCCAAACACTGGTTTTCTTTTTGTTATGACTTATGGTGCCCTCCACCCCCCCGTCCTCGGGATGAGTGTTTTCTTCACAGTACATGCGAAGTGCAATGTCTGCACAGGGAGATAACAAAAGATTAAAAAAAGAATGAAACCACAAGTATAAATCTAAATGAAATCTGAAAACATCTCACCGGTCACTTGCATCTGAATATTTCCTGGACGTGCATTTATTATATTTAGATTTTAAAACGTGGTTTGTGTCTGTTAGTTCGACCCGATCCACGTCCGCACTCGCATCTTATTAATTGCACGGAGCAGCAGAGAGAAAAGGAACGTCTGTCTGTCCACGAGAATGAAAGGAAATTGGTTCTGTATCTTTTTTGGGAGATTTGCTGCTGATAATCAAGTAAAACTGACTCGAATGCAACGTTCTGTCATCCAGCAACATCCTGCGCTCGGTAATGACATGCGGGTAATTGTACCGTTTATCTCGCGGCCGTTTAAAATGAGGGATAGAATAAATACTTCCAGGGGTGGAAAATCCTTCCTGTAGTTTTGTAAACCCCCGGTCGGTGTTTTGTACAAGTAGCACGACACATTGATCAAATGCTCCTTGTGTGTTTGGGCTGTTTGAGATTAAATGACCAGGGCAAAAGGGCAAAACCTCCAGGAACAAACACACATAGTTTAGCAAAGGGCCGGGGGAATAAAATGATATCATCACAATATCATTTTCAGTCAATATAGTGCTAATGCACTGTGTAAGCACGGTGAGGACATATAGCACAATGGATCTACCTCGGATTTGTTCAATATTTTGCGTTATCAAGTGTTTGTCATTCTCTGCTCATAAAAAAAGAGTTTAAAACCACAACCGTCTCTCAGGAGCCAAAATCGTTCAAGTCCTTAAACTCAAAACAAAGAATAATGTGACATTTATCGTGGTAATTATCAGTATCGACGATAATGAAATGTTTTATCTTGATATCCGGCCCTAATTTACTCCTGAAATATTGTTTAAATCTGCAACTTTATACAAATATCTGTGCATCTCTGCAACAGAATCCACCAGAAGCTGCACAAACCTTCGTGTCATTAACCCTGAGGGGTCTTGGCCATTGTTTTCCTGTGACTGCTGCCTCAGCCACAAGTCTGTAGGACGTCAGTACCGCAACGTATAAAACGAAAAACATTTTTATTGTCAGCAGAGCAGTTTAAATATATGTGCGACAGTGTTGTCATATGACATCATGAACAGTTATGGAGGACATCTCAAAAAAGGTTTTCATGGACTATATAGTGCTTTTCTCTCAACCAGTCAAAGTGGTTCACACCACAAGTCACATTCACTCATTGCGGTGATTTTTCATCCGCACACCGGCAGCACGCTGTCAGCAGCAATCGGGGGGGTTCAATGTCTTGCCCAACGACTCTTAGTCAAGCGGACTAGAGGTTGTCGGACCACCTGTGCCACCTGCTGAGCCACAGCCCCCCCGATGCGTATACATAAACTAAAACCTCTCTACCATTGCAGGAGGAAAAGCCCAGATTAAAGTCACCACCAGTGTAAAATGTCAGTTTTTCCTTTTGTGAAAGCAGATGTGAGAGCAGGAGGATCAGTGGTTCTGTGGACATGAAATATTATCGAAGAACAACTGACAACTTCAGACGTTTAGATTTGTACGATGCAAACCTCATCAGGGAGGCGTCTGCCGGGCCACAATTAAATCAGCAGCACGATCATCGACCCCAAACACAGAGTCGGAGTCATGAAGTACAATCTTCAACGAGAGGAAAAAGGGAAAAATCATGTCTGTGCCCCCAACGGAGTCCTGATCGCACCATCACAGAGTCAACGTGGGATCACATGACAACATTGAGACAGAAGAGAACCACAGAAGAACCGAGCCAAGTTCTCCAAGACGCTCAGAACAACCCACCTGCCAAGTACCTTGGAAAACATTAGAGGGTGGTCGCATCAAATACAGATTTAAATTATTCTTTCTACTGCTCTTTATGTCAAGTTAAATGATTAAAAAATATATATATTCATGTTTTTTCAACAGCCTAAAAGTTTTGCACAGCATGAGTTTTTTGCTGAATGTTTGTGTTCAGTTGAGCGTTGGAGGAAAAGTAAAGGAAACCAAAAAAAACATAATAATATATTCAGTAGAGCTGATAATAACATAACATCAGCCAATATTAGAGCCTTTTCCCAGTGTCAGCGTTTTATGTTTGCTGATATGAAATCTTTTACTGATTAAACAATGCAGAAACAATGAGTGTTTTGGATTTTACATAAAACCAGATTTAATTTTCTTAATTCAAGCTCCATAGATTAGGTTGTATCTCTGTTTCTCTTTTTATTTAGTTGTTTATAATAAAGTTTGTGGTTGAACTAAAAAAATATTAAACCTGCATCAACCTGCAAACATCCACATCTAATATGAATCAGGATCAAATATTCTGCAGTGGAACTTCTTCTGCTGAGTCAGTGTTTGGGGCCGGGGCTGTTTTTCAAATTTACATCTACTGTACATTTTCCCAAAAAGCAGTCACAGTAAATTTTGACAAGTTTATATGAACTAGGATCCTTCACACTGATGCTGGTATCATAATCATGTTAGGAAAACGCTGACAGATTTTATACGTGATAAAACAATGACACTGTGTTTTTTTTTTGTAACTGGTGGTCGTGGTGGTAAACTGCCTGTTTGGAATGGGCTGTTTCTTGTTCTGTGGTGATGCCGGTTGCAGCTTCTTTCTCTCTGACACTGTGAAAAGTGACCTGCAGTAATCGAGCCACAGCGAATACAGACCTGCTGCTGCTGCACACAACGCTGTTCACCTGTTAATTCAAAGATCAGTGAAGCTCCGCTCAGAACGCAGAATCCTGAACCGGAGAATCGGATGTGGTTGCCGTTGTCGTCAACATCCTGTAGTTGTCAGAAATCTGTCAAGGAGGTTGTGTTTTTAGCCTTGTCTCTTTGTTTGTTGGTTGGTTAGTTAGCAGGATTATGCACAAACTACTAGATTACCAGGTAATCTGGTGCTCTGTGGATCAAGGAAGAGCCGATCAAGCTTCGGTGCAGATCAGGGTCGAGGACCCGGGACTTTCTATCACTTTCCTTTAACGTTGCGAGATTGTTTGTTATCTGAGTTCCAGAGAATAATTTACAGATCTTGATCGAAAAAAATCTGGCATATTTAGGGAACTGATATCTGAGTGTGTGATAAACTACTGGGCCTTAGCAGAGGTGTGGCCTCCACTTAGTGCCATTCTAGTTCAAAGTTTAATCGTAATGAAACTATAACATGTCCAGATCGCACTAAATTCAACACTGCACGTCCTCTTTCTCATTGAAGCCAATAAGATGAACAGCTCCTGACAAATTTGAGCCAAATACATGAGATTTCTGGAGTCAGTAGATAGATGAGCTGTAAGAAAAACATGGTGTGTAAAGAGTTAAATCCCACTGTGACTATAATGACTACATATAAATCTTTAAAAATGCTTCAGTGGATACAGTGTTTTGTTCACATTTGCAGGCCTGCGTGATTACTGGATTTTAGAGGCAGCAGCTCGGATTGAGAATTAACAAGCAGAGGCGAGGAGGGGTCTTTTTGAAACGAGTACTGATCCTGGCCCAGCAGGAAACGCTGTACCTATTTTTAACCACAAACATGCAGTTTCTCAGCTGGGACACATGGGAGGGCTCCAATTAGCTCGCAGGAAAGCCACAGAGGCAAACGCACCGAGATAACTAATAATAATACGTCTTTCCCCAAGCACACGCTGACACACTGCACCAGAACGAGAGAGAGAGACGCTCAGCGAGGACGAGGAGGGTTTGGTTCTTATTGTTGCATGTTAACGTGAGGAAAATCAACATTTCACTCTATTTATGAGCAAAATATACAATGAGATACTTAAGAATCGATGTATTTTCAATAGTTCGGATTAAATCACTTCGGAATCTTGTTTAGACTCAAAAAACCTCACGAATATACATTGTTTGACTCATTCACTCGTTCAATCTTCCACAATCTTTCTCATTTCTTTCTTTCATTCAATCACTGAGTGTCATCCATTCATCAACTCATTCATTCATTTATTCCTTTATTCTCACAGACATGTTCGTTCTTCTGTTAATAAGCAGATGATTGAATTATCACTCACTCATTATACATACTTTAGCTCTAAAGATGAATTCATTCAATCATTTATTCACAGACTGACTCACCCAGTCACCATTCATTCATTCTTTCATAAATCAATTTAGTTAGGAAACCAGCTACAATGGACACTAATGTCTGCTGTTGGTTTTACAAGGTCCATCAGAGGAATCTTATCTGAACGGAAATCTTAAGAGAATTTTATAAATATGATCAATGGCAAAAAATTATAAACAAAAAGTGATTTAACATCCTATTCAATTTTCACATGGAAATAGTAGAAACTTAGAAAATTATTATTATTACACGGAGCATTTTTTTCATTTTGAAAGAAGTTAGATAAATAGTTTTTATTGTGAGTAAAAGTGACGCATTGTACTTGTCGCAGAGTCACTTTTGTCTCTGGGATTTTAAGTGTTTAAGTACATGAAATTAAAAAATACACCTGAAAAGGTCCAGTTCAAGCTGCTAGTTCACTACAATGACTTTAATTAAACTGTAGTTTCCAGTTCTGACCAACCTGAAAGTTTTGAGTTTTTGAGTGGGGAATATTTCTCTAATAAACGCTGCTTCTGTAGCACAGCTACGATTGTTAATGATTAACGGCGGTGTGGAAGAGGAGATGGAAGTGTAGGTGTGATATTATCTGCAGTGGTGACAGATTTACTGAACTGTCTCCGTCACAGTTAAAGATGCAGTAAAAAGGCAGTGAATGTGCTTAATGTGGTTAATGGCTATAAAATCCTGTATTATCTTAAGTATGTAATAAAACATGGGCTGGTGGAGATAGTGGAAAAATATGAAAGCGATAGCAATGGTATAAAATATATATTACTGCCCCAAACTTGTTCTCTGAGTATTATTGGAGTAAAGAGAAATACACTGCAGTCTGCTTTCATGTTTTTCTATTCAGCCGGTAGCTTGTGCAGAAGATGTCGGGCCCACACAAGGAGACGATGCAGCTTCAGGAAAATCAACAAATCAACCGTTTGTTAACAGCAAAAACATTTAATGGAATTTTCCATCAGTGCTGTGGCGGCAATTTAAATCTGCCAACTGCAAAATCCAGCGTTCTAACGAAGAGGCAGAAAACCGTGACTGTATAAAACAAACCAGGAGTTGGCTGCAGGGAGAAAGGATTTACTGTTAGTGGCCTGAGAAGTAAAACAAAAAAAAACTAAAAGAGGACGCTGTGGTTTCCCTGCATAATCCAACAGACGTCAGTGAAGGCGATTCCAAAATAGCTGCGTGGACCTGGCCCAAGGAAAATGAAACTGCAAAGTCCCTCGAACATTAAGGCGTTTTTCACCCTCTGAGGTATAAGCGAAGCCAAAACTGGTAACAGTCGTCCGCAGGGAGAATTATTTCCACAACATGTCAGAGCATTTCTGAAATCAACTACTAGCTCCTTAGAGAAACTGGACGAGCAGTATTGGCATCCAGACGTATCATTAACTGATATCGGATCCACGAGAGAAAAATAAACACAACGAAAGTTCAGCAAAATTATGATTTCATCCCACGGAAAAAAATGAAACTTTCTCAGCTTCGTCAGAACAGTTCACATGTCAGTGTGCAAAAACACTATCCGCTGCTCTCTTAAAAAACGAATGCACACATTTTAAAAACAACATCTAACCACAGCCTCATCCTCTGAAGCCTAACCCTAACCTCATTTACATATATCTCAGCACAGAAAATCCAAATGACCACAGTTTGCACCTCAAACAGAGCCACAGAGAAAAACACTAATTGGAGCCAAAGTGGATAGAATGAGCCGAGGCAGAGACACGGAGCCCAGAGGCCCGACAACAAATTATCTGAATGAGAGGTAAAGTGGCGTAAATAAATTAAAGCCGACCTGCTGCAGTAAATGAAATCGAAAGGAGGACAAAAAAAGAGAAGCGGGGGGGGGAAAGCCAGTGGAAGTGCTGTGTGTGTACAGTGTGTGTGTGTGTGTGTGTGTGTGTGTGTGTGTGTGTGTGTGTGTGTGTGTGTGTGTGTGTGTGTGTGTGTGTGTGTGAGGCCGCAATGACCCACTGAGGGAAAGAGTCACGCGGCTCGATGAATCACAGATATTTGCTGAAGACGAGAGGGGACGTTGTCTGAGTGGAAGTGAAAACCACAACTGGCACAGGATGAGACTCAACCCCCCCCCCCAACACCACGGGTTTATTAAGTCACACATCAAACTATGACCTAGATCCTAACGTAAAACTGATCAAAACATGTCGTGAATATTATTACTGCCATCAAGGAGGTTCTTTTTTCTCATTGCTGCTTGTTAGGAGGATTATGCAAAAGCTACTGATCCGACTTTCTTGAAACTTAGGAAATGAAACGAGCCCGAGCTGAGCCCGACGGGCGTTCTGTTGTTTGTGTCCGAGTCCGAAAATCCTCCCAAGATTTTTGTCCAATATATATTTCTGAGCTGAAATAATGTGAAAATCAATAAACTATTGTAAAATTGAGGAGGCCAACTTCATGCAGCTGACTTTAAAAAGTGCCACCTCGGAGCCAGGAATGTTTTTTTTAACATTCGTTCACAGTATAGCATCAATATAGTTTATATTAAACAGCAGACTGGTTTTTAGTAACGTCACATTCATCATGCAGACTTGAGAGTAGTCTCAATCTTCATATTTAACCCTTGTCACCAACTGTTATATTAAAGGACTCCCAGCACTTGGACTCGGTTTAATGCAGAACAAGTCAACAGGGATTTGAAAGAGGAAGTGTTTACGCTATGGTCATTTTCCTGACTTTGACCACAGTGCTTCTGATGCTGAACTAATGTCGGGATGTTAAAGTGTTATTTTCCCTTGGCACATATCCTATTTAAATGAGTTTTTGTGTGTTGCGCCTCTTTGGAAACTACACAAACTGCTGAGAGGAAATAGAACAATTATCCTCCCAAATGTCACAAGATGACGGTTCTGGAATCAAGACGTGTTTTACTTACTGAACCAACCCGTCCCAAAGTCTACAGACAGGGCGATTCAGGAATAACTCCCACAAGCTAAAAGGCTAAGAGGCTAACAAGTCCAGATGTCCGACTCTTTTATCTGAACCTTTCTGTCGGACTCTGAAGCTCCCAAGAATTCTCCTCAGCAGATTTGTTCTTGTAGCGGCTTCTGTTGGGCGCAGACCCGTGTAGCGTTGAGGGCAGCGAGTCTGCACGAGAGCCGGCTGAAGATTGTAGTCGTGTCGGACAACCAGTGGAAGTGAGTCGTTTGTTCATTTCAGCACTAACTCAGGTCTCTGCAGTCAGAGTGCTGCACTTTGTATTTCCAGCGTGCACCGCAGCATCCTCTCTCACCGTTTCCCTTGCACTTCCGTTGCCTTTAAAAAAAAAGAAGATTTGAACACAATCCAGGCAGCGGTTATGTTTCCAATCACGTATCTGAGAAAAGAAGTCAGCATACAAACGTAATTTACCGGAGATGAAAACAGATATGGATGGAAAACGTAATGGAGGAGAGTGTAAATGTGTAAGAATGTGTGAGTAGATATTTTAGCAGCTGTGATTCAGTCGCTGACCAGCTGCTGCTTTGAATTCATCTTTTTTTTAAATCGCCCTTCTTCTCGCCCTCAGCTCTCGGTCTGTGTTTACAGGGACTGTGGAGGGAGGCGACGTGCGACACCCACATCACACTGCTCTCATAAAGCGTCTCTCACCTCAGATAGCCAGTCAGCAATTACCGCGTAATGTGCTAATCAACTACGAGACGTGGAATGTCGCCAGAAATGTCCCTGCATAAACATTACAGAGACACGAAGAGAAAGCCAGCCGCTAAAAACACAAGTGCAGTAACCATGATGTTAAAATACAAGCTGCAGGCAAACCATTGTCTGCTGAGTGAACCACCTGCATTAGTCATCATCACATCCATAAACCTGCTGCAAGGTGAAAAACACTGATCCACTGTGACGCCCCGCCCCCACATAATGATAACTGCAAGATGGGAATTCACTCACTAAAGAGAAGGAGTTCCTTCTGGCACTAGAAGCGTTCATCTTAACTCTGTGCCTGGAGCCCTTACTTAGAATAATAATAAATAAAATAAAATGAAGAATGGGCACAGACATCGAGTGTTTTTTTGCCACAGATGCTTTACTAAGTAACTATCACTCTGTAACACTGTCACTATAATTATTACAGAAACACAAAGCAACACAAGCCATTTTAAAATAGACATTATTACTTAATTATTAATCTTAAGGAAGTCTCAGTGAAACAGACTAACTTGAACGGCCACCAGTAGAACGCACACACCACTGCCAAGGTCCAGTTGCCTTCAATTAAATCAAGCCGCATCAAATTGCTCACACACTCATGAACACCAATCCCCTTAATATATCAGATTATCTTTTCATCAAGATCCATTAATTGTATCCTGGGATAATCCGATGTTGAAAAATGTCAAAGAATCCCTGGATTCCCCCCAAAACCCTTTGTCCTGATTCATGCCAAAATGGGATGGATTCTTTCTTGGCCCGTGTCCCATCCTCCCATCATTGAAAAATCCATTCAGTAGTTTTTGCGTAATCGTGCCAACAAACAAACAAACAAACAAACAAACAAACAAACAAACAAACAGACAGACGGCAAAACTTGGACGTGGACGTCTGAATGTGATGAAGGAAAATACTGTCAATGCACCTAGAGGCAATGTGACAGTCTCACAGTTTTCCTAAGGCGCACCACACACCACACACACACACACACACACACCACACACCACGTGTTCACACAAATGCACAATACCCCGACTCTTTCAGTACAGACCACAGTGTGTGTTGTTGTTTGTGGCTCTCTGCCCTCATCAGTCTCACCTCCGACCTCATCCTCTCCCCCCTCCAACTCTCATCCCGCTGTCCTTCACTGCGCTTGAATTGGCTCCACAGCGTTATGGTGCACACTGACTCCTGTGCACGATTACAAATCAAACCATTTGCATGGATCGAGATGAAGTGTGTGTGTGGGGGGGGGGGGATCTCGATCTTTGCAGACCATGAAACTGACTCATCTTCATGTTGGCTCGCTGATTGGTTTGCGTAGAGCATTTGCACGCACACACACACACACACACACACACACACATACACCCGCACACATGCACACACAGTGAGATACACCCGGGGCCCTTTGGAGCGAGCATTAGTCACTCCACATGAAAGCATCAAGTCACTCCAAAGCAGGAGAGCAGAGAGAACGAGTGGGAGAAGAGGTCTGCCGAGGTCTGGTCGTGGCAGCCATTTTCCACCACGTAGCACCGCGGCTCGGGCAGGACCAAAGCCCAGAACACTCTCATGTTTGTGAGCCGGGCTCAAGTTTACATAACGCTGATCGATACAGGAGGAGACACCCCCCCCCCCGGATCCTGGCTTATCTAGGATTTGTGTTTTCCGTGTCCACGCCAACCGACACTGACCACGGGGCGAGACCTGAGGTCGTCTGACTGTAACCGATGTTGACTCACATGTGGCGCTTACATAACTGGATATCACCTATCACCGATTAACAATCACGGGGTCGTCACACTGTCGAGAACTGGTGGAGAAAACCCCCCCGATGAGCGACGTGCACTCTGCTGCACGTGGCACCGAGAGAAATGCTCAGATTTGATCTGGATTCAAACCCAAGTTGTTCTCTGCTCAGTAAGTAATACAGGACGTCCCTGTACTGTCTATTAGGTAATGGTGATACACCGCTTACTGACAGTGTTATCAAACTGTGTACGATGTAATCACCGGAACATTTTGTCAAGCTGCTGATATCTGACAGGTCGAGGAGAAATGTAAGAAAACCCAACAGTTGCTGGAGAAAAGGATACGAGCAGATGAGGGATTGTTACTAGTATTCTACACTGAGCAGAATACATTTGTAGGTGACGATGAATCAGCGTGCTGCTCAGTGCATTTAGATTTCCATCTCGCTGCAAACACAGATCTCCAGTTTCCCTTCTCTGTGGACTTCAGTGATTTCAACTAACACGCGAGGAAGAGTGATTTAAGTACCGCTCATCAAACGAGCTCGATGAGTAGCACAGAGCGCATCTTGTGTTTGGTGTGTAAATGATGTTCCCGTGGAGATGAGATGGTCAATGAGAACAGAGTTTTCAGATTTTGAGACAACATTTTAACGTGTTTTCATCCGTTTGTGTGTTTGCTGTTTGGTTGGATTATGCAAAAGCTACTGAACAGATTTCCAGGAAACTTCTTGGATGGATGGGACACGGGCCAAGAAAGAACCCATCAATTTGGCCCAGGTCAAAGCACTCAACTCTTGCCTTCATTGGAAATACTACATAATTACTTAGGGTACTTTACTTTACATGTAGTCATTACTGCATCATTGGGTCCTCGGTCGCCTGGGTCGTCTTGAACTCGCTTTAGAGTTGATTAAATCTAGACAAACAGACAAGCAAACACCTGACAAGTACTCAAAACCACCTCTCTCTCACACACACACACACACACACACACACACACACACACACACACACCACACACACACCTCAAACATTCAATCACACTTTATTTGTATAGCACCTTTTTTACAGGATAGTGCCAAAAATAAGACGAAACCAATAAGAAGTAGACAAGAAAAAAGTCAATAAAATGGAATAAACACATAAAAGACACATTAAAATAATATTGACAGTATAAAGGGGAATAAAATGATAACATAGATGCAATCAAATAAGTGAATACAATTAACGTTAGTCTATAAACCATAGGGAATCAAAAGTCAGATGGAAGAGATGGTTTTAAGCTGTTTAAAGATTTAAAGAAGGTGTAAACAATCCCTCACACCTTCTCACAACACACACACACTCTGAGGCTCATATTTGTATTGTAATGTGTTGCTCAAGTTAATGCTGCATGCGATGTATGCCGCAGCCTAATAAAGCATGTCTGCATGAATAATGTACATAATTTGACTCATCGTTAGTCAGAGGCTCCGGAGCCTCCTCTTGTTACGTGGGTGATACTATTGATGAAGCACAAAGACGGAGTGGAAACAGCCAAAGTTGTCGAAAACCTACAAATTCAGTTTTGTGACTGCAGCTGTTGTGTCTCCTCTATTTGAACATGTCGCAGAAGGACGTTGGCTTTGTCCTACACGAGTCCTTGTTGTACAGGAAGGAGAATTTGTCTGTTGTCTAACGTGACCATCACTGCCTCGGGGTATTTTTAGACAAACACTTTTAGTGGCACGCAGTCTGTGTTTAATTCTCGCTCTGACACTGATCCAATGAGACACCATGAAAACAAAGAGTAAAACCGCGTGAATCAATAATTAGTATGACGGGAAATCACAGGACGCAACTAAATTACCCTTAAATGTCCACATGTAAAGGTCAAAATAAGATAACAAGTAGTTGTTTAGACATTTTAATGAAATATTGTGACATATAATATCTTTAAATGATGAAATTCATTCTTATATGTCCAGAGCTAAATGCTGACATTGCTTCTGGCCTCTAATGACTCCTGCATGGCCTTTAATCATATTTACAGTTTTGCACTGATGTTTGTGAGCATGTGTGTGTTTTGTGTTTCGAGTCCCGCAGCTGATGATCAGCATCTGCAGCCCCGCACAACTTTGCAGGGGCAGCGGGGCGCCTGTCCTCCGCTCACCAGCTCATCTTCACAGCGAGCGCGAGAAGAACACTTTTTTTTTTGTATTACGGTTGAGCAGCTGTTTCATTTAATCAAATCTCAAACTTGGTCATAAAAAGCTGCAGCGTCGTGCGAGTTTTAGGTCTCACGCTGGAAAATGAGGGAGGGGAAGAAACTTGTCATGACAAATCTTTGAAATGCTTACCTTTCCCAATGCCACAACAAATCTTAAATCCTCTGTTGGCCCAGATTGTCTGTATGTGACAGCGAACTTAATCAACATTTCGACCACACATACCTCTGAGCGCGCTGCAGGTGAACCCGCAGAACAGGATTACCGTGCCATATTGTAAATATACCTTTTTGTAATCTTTACTTTTCAATTTACATTTACCATTGTGGAATCTAAAAGCCCAAATCCGTATTTCTCCTCTTAACACACACAAGCAGCGGATTTGTCAGAAACTGAGAAACCCAACACGGGGGGCATATGTGTAATTGGCAATACGATCGACACGTCTAGAATGAAGTAACACAATAACTGTCAGATTAATGGAGCCAATAAGAAGGAGGGGAGGGGGGGGGGGGGGGGCAGGGGACAGGGGAGTCAGGTTGCTATCCTTCAATAGAGCGACATTATGCAACTGCTACATGGAAACCACGCGCTGGTTTAAACTTACACTGGGGCTGAAATCCCAAGTGTGCTTTATTAACTGCTCTCGTCAGACGGGGCCGTGTGTGAACACTGTGTTGACATGGAAAACCGCAGGTGACAAACAGACTCTGTCAAGTACACGATGTCCTGGAGCAGCTACGACGTTGACGTGGACCGTTTAATTGTTTACTGACACAGGAAGTTGATGTTTTGGTTTTTTTTGTTTGTTTGTCACACAGTTTATAATGACGGCGGCAGGTTTACTCCACAGTCTGTTGCTCTGGAAGCCTATGATGAGATTACTCTTCTTCTCACTTCATCCAACGTCAGTTATATTTGTTGCCGGCCTCATGGTCTCAAGTTTCCAGTGCAGAATGTGTGCAGACGTTATCCTTGGCGTATTTTTCCTCATGAATAAATAGAAAATATTTTGCGTTTGCCTCAAATATTGAATCACATCGGAGCCTTTTAGTTTATTTCTTATTATTCAGGCTTCACACCAGTATCTCCACTTCGATCCAAACCCAGAGCACGACGGGCCCGCTGTGCCTCGTTAAGGTTGCTAAGCTGTGATTGGACAGTCTTTGCTTGGCGGAGGGGTTTGGCCACAGAGCAGCGCTGGGTCTATTTCCTCTCACCTGGTTTAAAAGCCTGCTGTCTTTATCTCACCGCTCACGGCTCTTGGCTCGCTCGGTTTCTCTCGGCGTTCCTCTGACCAACAGGTTCAGACAGCGGCTCGGCTACAATCACTCAACCGCCTTCTCGAGTTGAACCTGACGAATCGACCCCCCCCCGTCCCGTTTGAACCGTTGTTAATGATTCTACAAGAAGCTAGCTCACGCACGGGGTTAGGGACAACAACTACCGTAAATTATCATGTGATGACAACAGCTAGGATCGTATTGTTTATGCTGGCAACGCGGCCGAGCTGACGGCCCTTTATCAGGTCTGATTTATGTGTTTGGCAGGACAGGAAGCCTAAATAGAGAGACATTCCAGCCTCGTGAAATTCCTTCGCTGCTTTTCGTTGTTTCCTTTTCATTTTGCTTTGATTACTTCTAAGAAAAAGATTTTTATCAGTGAGGCATGACGGCTCATCTATGAATTCATTATTTATACTTACATTTAAGGTCATTTTTCAAACAGGCAGACGTTATTATGTTGTTCCAGTTTCTGCAATTGTGTTTGATCAATGATCTTTTTCACTAAATCATTACGTATGTGGAAAAAATTACCGAATGGGTCAGTGGAAAAGCTGTTCGGGAAAGAAGAACTCTCCTGGTTAAATGCTTGACATTTAAGTATTTATTTATTTTGTCTGCAATAATGTGCTGAAGCTGTGTTGGAAATTCGGTGCTCTTGTCGATTTCACTTATGTTGGTAGATTACATCTGTGTCTGGGCTTGTATACACTGTTTAATGGACATCTACTTCTCTCTGCTGTGCAGGTGGCACATTTGACATCTTAACGGTACAACTAAGGTGCTATAGTAGATTTTCCTCTGCCGCCAAATGTGTTTTCTTGCCGGGAGTGGTTGGTGGGGATGGCCGCTTGCCAAAAAGCTTCAGGCGCTGCAAAAGGTTATAATCTGAACTCGTTATCTGACAGGGACTTGATGGACTAGCCAGGTTGGGGCTAGTTAGCATGCTGACTTCAGGAGTAAATTGTGATTGACATATATACGTTGGCGTTGTTTTTCCACTGTTGGAAACAGCTCTCAGCAAGTAAAGGAATCAAGTTTGACGCTGAACTCATTTGGATCACAGCAATGTAAACATGGGTTATGTCGCAATAGAATAAACCTGCATACGGCCTCTTTAAGGATTGAGGAATCACACAAATTAGTTTCTGAATGGAAAGATTCATATGAACGCCATCTCAAGTCGGAACAACAACAATTTACTTATCACTTACAAACCAAGTCAGATAATTTCACATTCAGCTTTAAACAGTAGCTTCTAATGTCAACTTGTCATTACTTGTCACTCGCAAACTGCAGATCCGTCTATCAAAAGCACTTAACACCACTTTTGTCTGCGTACGTTTTGAATGATTTATCTGCCTGTCACACCGGATCCTTTTCTCTTTGCTCTTCGGCATTACGCAAATATTAGACAGAGTTTTTCAAGGTATTGTTTAAATGCTCTAAACACACAAATACAACACATTTAGTTTACAGCATCCATGTTTTTTCCACATTTTTCCAACAACCACTTAGCAACTCACTTCTCAACTAACCCTCACCCTAACTGGACAGTGCTCTCCCTTAAATACACAATTTCCTTCAACGATTTTAACAATTCTTCTTCGTGTCAGCAGTTGTGGGTTGGTTAGGCCCCTTCATGGTGGTCAGGGTGGTGGTGTCCCATTAAAGGTGCCCTGCAGAGATTTTTGACCACTAGTTTTTGACCACTGTGGAGCAATGTTTTGATGTCTGGGTCCTTGTTTTGCTTGTATCAGCAACACACACACACACACACACACACACACACACACACACACACACACACACACACACACACACACACACACACACACACACACACACACACACAAGCGCACAAGCATGCCAGTGACATAATACACAGTCATGCCAATGGTTTCACACTACTCCGCTGCTCAGCAGGAGGCGGTGATGTGGCGAGAGAAGAAGCAGGAAGGGAGAAAAACTGCAAGCCAACAAACTTAACAGTTCACTTTTTTTTTTTTTAAAGGTTTGCAAAGGTTGAATGACTCACACACAAAAGCATACACACAATGATTTTTGGTTTTATATATATAGATGCAAAGTAAACACAACTGACTAAAACAACTGTTGGTGTGCAGGAGCTTAAATATTAAAACTTTTTATGACAAGGTCTAATGTAAAGATCAGAGTCTTACCACACTGCTGCATTATCGCCATTAACAACCTGCTACTAAACTCGCCCCTTGAATAATATTTTTGAATCTCATTCAATATCCTATTTGTGGATGTGAAAGATTGAAGGATGTCTTGGCTGCAGCTCGGAGTCGTTTTCTGAACAGCTCGATGAGCCGCTTGTCAGCAGCATGGTCGGCTGTGACTGTGATCTACGGTTGTCAGCACGGTTTCACTTCTGTTTACGCAGAGCAGGTTGTTTTAATCTAGAAGTGGGATGTTGGGAACACAGTAAAAACATTAGTTAAAAGCTGATGCCAAACACCGACATCTAAATCCAAACCAGCCCAACTGAGACAGTTTGTCTGATCCAAACATAAAATTATATGTTTTTGTACGTGTGATTTTTATTCAGTTTGTTTGTTTGTCAGCAGGATTACACAAAAGCTGCTTAACAGATTTTCCCTAAACTAAAATATAACAAATATAAATAAATTGAATATTAAATAAATAAATGTTGGCACTGATCTGAACAACGAGGCAAGTCCAAAAATCATTTAACACCATCAGCCAAGGTGTTTTCACCGATTTCCCAGACAATAATTAATGAATCTTCATAGAAAGGAAATCCGTCACATTAAGCGGACTGATAACTATGAGTGTGTGAAATTTGTTGACGCTTCATTGAGTTTAAGGGGACAGTCGGCCCTTAGCAGACGTATACACTCGACTGAGTGCCGTTCTAGTTTAGCGAATCCTTTCCGCCTCATGTCCTCTGTTATGGTTTTATAAGAGGAGGTTGTAAATGTTTTTTATGTGACTCATTATTATCTCCTCTGTACCATTGGCTAGACTTACCAATAAGATCGGGTAAAGATGTAGGAGCCAGTCTAGGGTCGTTCTCTTCAGTTTGTAATTGTAGTTATGATAGATTGTGCTTTGCATATCATCAACCAAATTTGTAATTAATTCAAGTACAACCGAGTTATTGCCAAACAGAAAACCTGGGGCCTCTGTGAACTTGCTTACGTTGCCCGACGTTTAGCTTTGGCTCTAACAGAAATGAATCTCTTACCACAAGAGTTCCTTCAACAAGCAAAATCTGCCACTCGGCCATTTACCATTGTTTTCACTGTGCACTACAGTGAAGCACTGTAAAAAAAAAAAAAACACAAGAGCACAAGGCTGTGATGGATAATTACTTTCAGCATCATCTGTCAGTAAGTCAATAAAGCATTTAGTCCGTATACGACATCACTAGCTTCCAAAGCTTAAAGTGATATATTCAAACTGTTTATCTTTTCTGACCAACAGACCAAACGCCCCAGAAACCTCATCAAAATAAAGTCAAGCAGCGACGTGACTCACACTATTCATTGATGAGCAAAACTAGCAAATAACCTCCTGTTAACCAACTCGACTCGTTTGCACTTCTAACTAACATCCGAAGTTCGACGACGTCCCAAAACCACAGTAGTTTGAACAATGATCGTTTGAAACATATATACAAAGATGGACGACATGACAACCCCCAAAAATGGGGTGAAACGTCATGATTGACAGCGGAGACTGATTGGTCGAGGGTGCGTATCGGCAGGACCTCTTTACCGCGGGTAGTTTAGAGAAGTTTATTTACAGTCTATGGCTCGTACTCTGCTAGCTACCAGCATAGCTAGCATGATAGTTTTGTGAAACGCTTATATCACAAACAACAGGGTTCCAACAGGATGCAGCCCCCCCCCCCCCCCCCCCCCACACACCACAACACTTCTGCTTTGACAGGCATGGAATACCTTTCTGAAAAACATTAACCATAAATAACTCTCACTTCGTCACATGTCCCGGCCATATGTTCTAAATCTGCCCTACAAAGACTCGCCGTGCACGTGACACAGTCCAAACCATTCAGCTCTTTTTCTGTGGCTCGGGATGAAACGGGCTGTTTTCACAGGCGGCTCAGCAGCTACGGGCCTAAGAATATGCCTGACCCACACACTTTGCTTGAAAAATGTTTTGGATGGCGCCTCTTGCCATAAGCCATATTATGTAAGTGCTAAGTGTGAGGTATCAAGAGGAGTTGTGGCCCCGTGCCAGCATGGTGTGTGTCTGTGGGTGCAGGTGTTGAAAATATCTTATGTGCTGGGGGGGGGGGGGGGGGAGCAGGGGAGCTCTGATGAAGTGACTGACAGGGTGAATGGACCTCCTGAATAAATGCAAATGTCCATGGACTGTGACAAAAGTTAGGAGAGACAACTTTAAATGAAGTTACTATAACTCAGAAAGCTGCCGAGCCGTGTCGAGTCTTTTCTGAGAGCGACAATTTGAACTTGTCCTCAACTTTTTCCCAACACTTGATATGAAGTTCAGTTTCCTGTTTAAATCTCTCAAGATTACATATATAATCCTTCCTCATTGAAAAAGGTGAATATGAATATGCAGTTGTTGCTAAGTTTTAAAGTTAAACTGCTGCAGTCAAGATGCCTTTTTTGTAGCTTTCTGAAAAGTCAATTTTCATTGTACTGATGTTAGTTGTGTATTGGACCGTGATTGTCGTTTTGCTGCGATGCCACAATAATTCTGCTCATGCAAACATCTTTGATTCAGATTTAAGGTGAACACACTGAAGCTTTTCCCACCAGATGAATATGAAAACAGCCAAAGTGTCCAACTCTGCACATATTCTACATCATTCTATAAAGTGACGGTCAAACCACCAAAAGGCAATTTCGAATGAAAACTAGTTTTGCTATATCTGTAGAACCATAAGGATTAGATGGTAAATGTTTCCGACAGATAAATGCAGTGTAGTGTGCTTCACGTCACAATGTCCTCGTCCTACACTTGATATACAAGGTGAATCAATAATGTGGATGGACTGCAGAGACAAAAAAAAGAACCTCCAAACCTAAATCACTTGTTTTGACTTGAACACAGAGAAAACTGTCAAACAGAGCAGAGCAAACTCGGTGGTGATTAAGCATTATTTTCAGAATTATATAAAGGACCTACTAATCCCAAACTGCATCTGTAAACTATCCAGACACTCTATTAATGAATCCCTTGTGCTAAATCTTCCAAAATCACTGGCACGAGTTCTCAGCAGGCCGACCTCGTGTGAACTTGGATGAGATCATTACTGCTATTATAAATGAGAAGGGACGTTACCTGACCACATGATGACGTCATGTTCACCATGATCGATCCTAGTTTACAGTATTTCACGAGCTATTACACACACATCATCAGGCGTCATTCATTGATAAAGGACAACCGAGGGTGCAAAGTCAAGGTCAGGTTAAGATATTATTAACAGTGTTGTATTATCTAAACACACAAGTTGTTTGCATCATCACTGAATGAAAATCACTGTCACACATGAACTGCAGGCCACATACCTTGGAAGACATCCACATCCTGAAGATCCTCTGAGCTCGGAGGTAATCATAGTCCTCTTGAGAAAAAAAAAAATGTTGTGCACAAAGTCCAGCGGACAGGAGAGGAAGTGGCTCACAAACTCCCCTCCGCGGAGTTTCCACAACACAGAGTCATTTTTGCTATAGCTTTCCATCTGCGTCCATGTAAAGGGATATTGTCATTTTGAGGTGGTTTAAATGAAACTTGGGAAACTGTTGTTGCCAAGGCTCCAAGCCTGTCCATACAAAAACCTGGCGGGGCAAGTCGTTTCTCCAGCCACTTTTTGACTCGGATGACTCATGTGCTTAGCTCTCATGGTGGGTCAACAACAACTCCAACTGTTGTGGAAGTTATGTCGTAAAAATAATTCTAGCCCTGGTTCATTTGATGACTACTAAATGCTTTGTCTTGTCAATGGAGGTTTAATTAATATTAACTGTTGGACAAGTAATAAATCTCTTCGACTTTTCCTTTGTCGGAGTCCAATTTCCATTGGCAGCATATTAGAGGGGTTGTTATTATCCTTAGTTTGCTCTCGTTGTGGAAGTCGCTCAAACATTCTTCAGCTAAGTTGGAGGATGACTAACTTGTGGCCATTTGCATGGCCTACAGTTTTTGTCTCTGAAATAAAAAGATGCCAAACCCAGCGCAAATTCTACATTAGTGCAAACAAATTTGTAACTTTATTGCATAACAGCAAAAAACCACCGCCCCCTATCCATTCTCTTATTGACGGATGAAACCCATAAAGTGCAAATGCAAAGGTTGCCTTGTCTCGAATTTCCATTTTAATGTCGAATTCGGAAGCCCATTCAGGTTAGATGGATTAATGAATCAACCCATTAGGCAAATATTAGTTGTACTTGTTCCTAATCGTGTATTCTTCTGTGTGGAGAGAGGATTTAGGAGAAGCTATTGTTCTGAGATGGGAGAGAATGAAAACTGCCAATTGGTGTCTGCGTGTGTGCCTCTGTGCCTCTGTGCGTTTGTGTGTGTGTGTGTGTGTGTGTGTGTGTGTGTGTGTGTGTGTGTGTGTGTGTGTGTGTGTGTGTGTGTGTGTGTGTGTGTGTGTGTGTGTGTGTGTGTGTGTGTGTGTGTGTGTGGCGTGCGTAAAACGTGTGTCAGAGGGGACCACCTGCTCTTGGGCGTAAAGAAGCATCTCTATAGGGAATATTCTTCTTTCGAAACCAAAAAGAATACGAAACGAAACTCTACTTGTGATCACACGTCAGTCTGAATGGATTTTGAGTTCGTGCTGTTTTTCTGCTGATGTCTGTGCCGTTTCCTTTGCTCGGGCTCTTGTCCAGGCCACAGAGCGACTCCGTGACCCCCTCCTCCATCTCCATATACTCCGCTTTGTCGCCCAGTGAGGATCCAGAGGGCGAGCCTTTGAATTTCCTTAGAAAGTCCGGGAAGTAAGGGCACCCCGGGGGCAGGGTCTCCACCACCGCCGACGGGTCCTCGTTGTCCGTCTCCCGGTGGTAGAAGTAGTTGAAGTTGGACACGATGACCGGCACCGGGAGCGCGATGGTCAGCACGCCCGCGATGGCGCACAGCGAGCCCACTATCTTCCCCCCCACGGTGATGGGCTTCATGTCGCCGTAGCCCACCGTCGTCATGGTCACCACGGCCCACCAGAACGCGTCGGGGATGCTCGTGAACTGGGACAAGGGCTCGTCCACCTCGGCGAAGTACACTGCGCTGGAGAAGAGGATGACACCGATGACCAGGAAGAAGATGAGGAGGGCCAGCTCCCGCATGCTGGCGCGCAGGGTGTGACCCAGGATCTGCAGACCCTTGGAGTGCCGGGACAGCTTGAAGATGCGGAACACCCGCACGAGGCGGATTATTCTCAGGATGGCGAAGCTCATCGCCTGCTGCCCGTTGTCTTGGTGCTGCGCCAGGTCCGTGCCCAGGGTTATGAAGTAAGGCATAATGGAGACCATGTCTATAGAGTTCATAATGTTTTTAAAGAAAGCGGTTTTGCTCGGACACGCGAAGAAGCGGACTATGATCTCGAAGGAGAACCAGATGATGCAGACCGTCTCCACGATGAAGAAGGGGTCGTTGAAGGGGGTGAACCCGTGGTCCGGCTCGGTGGAGTTGAGTCGCGGCTGCAGATACTCCTTCTCGTCCCTGAACTCCGGCAGCGTCTCCAGGCAGAAAATGACGATGGAAATGACAATAACTAGGACGGACACGACCGCGATGCCCCGGGCGGGACTCGAGCTCTCCGGGTACTCGAACAGCAGCCAGATCTGACGCTTGAACTCGTCCTCCGGCAGCGGCTTCTCCTCCTCCTTCACGAAGCCCTCATCCTCCCGAAACTTGAGGATCGCCTCCTCCCCGAGTTCGTAAAACCTCACCTCCTCGGAGAAGATGTCGAACGGGACGTTGGCGGGTCTTTTCAACCGCCCCCCCGACTGGTAGTAGTAAAGAATGGCGTCGAAGCTCGGTCGGTTCCGATCGAAGAAGTATTCGTTCCTCAGCGGGTCGAAGTACCTGCTTCTCTTGTCGGGGTCTCCCAGGAGAGTGTCCGGGAACTGGGTGAGAGTCTTGAGCTGAGTTTCAAACTTCAGCCCCGACACGTTGATGACCACTCGCTCGCAGCAGCCGAACTCGCTGTACACGTTCCCGTATCCGGACTGAGGTCTCCGGTCGGTGATCGACACCGTCTCCTCCTCCTCATCCATGTTGCACAGAAAGCTCGACCTCTTGCTCCTCTTGTCCTCCTCCTCCTCCTCCTCCTTCGCCGCCGCCTCCTCTTCCTCGGCCTCCTCCTCCTCGATCATGATGTCCTCCTCGGATCCGAGCAGGGCCAGCTCCGAGTGGCGCAGGTCCCCGCCGAGAGTCGTCCGGCTGCGTCTCCACCGGCCGACGCCGCGCTGCTTTTTGCGCTCTCTGAGAACCCGGTGCGTCTGCTCCGGCTCCTGCTGGTGTTGTGGCGGCTGCGAGGAGGAGGAGGAGGAGGAGGAAGAGGAGGAGGCGGCGGAGGAGGAGCGCGAGGCGGTGCCGCTGATGTTGGCGCTCGCGGAGGAGGAGGTGGCGCGAGACTGATGCTGGCGGTTGTTAAGGAGATGAGCGCCGGCGGAGGAGGAGGAGGAGGAGGAGGAGGATGATGAGGATGAGGTGGTGGAGGTGGAGGAGGTAGAGGAGGTGGATGTGGACCCCGTCACGCCGCCTCCTCCTCCTCCTCCTCCTCCTCCTCCTCCTCCTCCTCCCTCCTCGCCGCTGCCTCCCTCGGCCGAGACCTCCTCAGCCGCCGCTCGAGACTGTGCAGCCTCGCGCTCCACGTCGCGCTCCCTCTCCCGTGCGCGAGCCTGGGCATATCCGTACGGCAGGTGACTGTTGCACCCGCCGTCCGCACCCACCATGGCGAACTCCATCTTGAGGGTCGGCTCTTCTCCTACTGGGCCAGGGGGTAAAAGTTGCAGCTCGGAGCGCGCGCGGACGGAGAACGAGGCATGAACTGGTTTGGTACTGGGAATAGGAGAACCGTCACGATAACAAACACGCCTCAATCCGGTCCATGCTGGGTGCCGTCCATGTGGCTACTTACATGACAGGAGATAGTCACCTCCTCCTGGCCTCCAGCGGGTTATGACATCATTACCATAACCTCAAAATATACGTCTGTCTATATTTGGATGATAGCGGCCGGGGGGGGGGGGGCACAGCCTGTTACGCAGACGCCCCGTGCCACAAAACTTGCAGCGCCCTTTATCTGTTCGCCATCACAAATCACCAAGTCAACGAGCGACACCCAAACAGTCTCCCCCCCCCCACGGTTCCTCCGGTGCCCATCAGGTGGTTAATTCCTCCACGAGCAGGGCTGGCGTCCAAAATGCGTCCGTGCTCTCACTCGTCTGTGGCCATTGACTGCGCTGAGGTGTGAGCAACTGGAACCATCAGGAACCGGAGAGTGGGTCTGTGCTGGTCTGTGCTGGTGTGTGATGGAGCTCCGGTGAATCTCCCTGACTTTACCCTGCTGCCGCTCTGGAGCTGCGAGGAGAGGAGACAACAGCAGTTGGTTCAGGCAACAAACAAATAAATAAATAAATAAAAACATTAAAAACGATGTGATCACACTGATGTCTGTGGTTGCTTTGGCGACCGCACAGTGCAGGTTGCTACCCGCGTCTTTTTTTCTACTGTGAGGCAGTAAAAACTTAATAACCTCATTATTATTATTATTATTATTATTATCGTTATTATTGATGTTAGTATCAGGCTGACGTGAGTTCACGTGAAGGCAGGGCTTCGGGGATGAACGCGTGGATGACATATATTTTTAGCGCAGACATTACGCACGGATTTTTTTCTACTCGTTAAAATAGCCTCCCCTCATTCTGACATCCATACTTACATCTGAGAAAAGGGGCCAGAGCAAAGCCCTCTACAAACAGATCTGCTGGAGGAGGAAGAGGAGGGAGAGGAGGAAGAGGAGGAGGAGGTAGGCTAGGTGAGGATGCAGTTGCTTGTTTTTTTGCCCAAAATCTCCCCTCTTGATTTCAGGGGTGGGGGGGTGGGGGGGGCAATATCTCAAATCCCTCGATCGTATATCCAGGCAGCGACCATGATAACATCCACTGTGCTCTGACGCACTCTGGAGCTGGAGGACACTTTTTTGGGGGGGGGCTGCGTCTCGACGTCTTGCCTCAATTCAACAGGATCTGGTGCCACTTCAGCCCCCGTCTGTGGTGCATCGCTCCCGGTTCACAGGCAGCCGCGATGGGGGTTTTATCCCCAAAATTCAACACAAAAAAAAGAAAAAGAAAGAAAGAAAGGGGGCAGGTGTGCAGCGCGGGCAGCGAGTTGGCGTCAGCGGCGGCTCCGCGCGGCGCAAAGATGCCCAGGGTGGGGTAAAAGTTTACCTCCAGTGAGGCGAGGGGGAACGGCCCCGCGGTGGAGGCTGAGCATCACACATCTGTCTGCCTGCCGCTGGAGAAGCTACCTCCACTCCCGTGTCCCTCCCATTGTGTGGTGATGGAGAGCCTCGGTGAGAAAGTCGCTCCTGCGCCGCAGCGCACGCAGGCGGTGCTCGGTCCTCCCCCAGTGGCCGCAGCCGGTCACTGCGCGCCGTCCGTGCTGCAGTCTCACACCCGAGCCTCCTCTGCCCTTCACCACCACTGCCGGGTGGCAACCGGTGTCCTCACCCCCCCACCAGAATGAAATGCATTACCTCTGCACTGTGATGTAACGTGACCAGTGCAGAACGTCATTATGCTCGGGAGGTTGGAGTTACAAAGATCACCCCCTCGACCCACCACAACAGGGCACTGCTGGGGTTTCTTAAAAATGATTTTACTCTTAGGGAATCAGTCTGGGAAACGTTTCGGTATTTTGTCCTCAGCCTGTTTGCGCCACAGGACAAGAAATCCAAAACAATATTTCACCTGAACCTGCACAGACGTGTACAAGTGTGAATTTACAGCAGTGGAGACATCGACACCGATTCCAACATATTCTTTCCTCCCTTTCCTCTGCACTGACACACTGCACCAGGCCTAGCAAATCATAATTAACCCTAAAAACTAAAAAGGCTGTTTCCTGTCTCTCAAGTGTCTATTTTCTCAGTTCTATTTCACAGTAAGCTGCTTTTCTTTGTAGGTTTTAGACTAAACAAGACATCTGAACCTGTCACCTTGGATTTTCCAGGCTAATCAATTAACTGACGAACTCTTTGCTTCACAAACCTTCAGAAATCCTAATATATTTGCAATCTCCCCTGTGACTAAGCAGGGAAATATAAACTCAATTTAGTTTTGTTGTTTTATACTTTGATATTTGATTAAGCATATAGAGCACTTATCTTAGAAGTGAAATCGTTGTATTTGTTCATTATCCTCTAAGTTTATCCAAGAAAAGTTCAGTCAATAAATAAACAGAGAGGAAAAAACACTGAATTTGTGCCAATGCTGCAGATGTACAATCTGTTATATTACAATATAACACAACTTCAGTGTCTTGTCACAGTGGAAGCAGTATTAAACCACGCATACAAATCAAATCCACATGTGCAGCCAAATAAACGTCTGTGATGTACAAACATCAACCCTGGAAACTTCCAGCTGGTTTGAGAGTGAAGGACTTTTTTTTTTTTATAAATGTTCTTTTTGCTCGAGGCATGAAAATATAAATAAGTGATGTTGTCGAGGAACGTTAATGCTTTTAAACCAAGAGGAAATACAGCTTCGCCTCTGTTGCTCCCTTCGAGGCAGAACTCGTGTTTGAACGCACCTCAGATCAGCCCTCTCTCTCCGGAACTGATTTACAGATCTGTTAATGCAGAGTTTAACGGCCCTCTAAATCAAAGGTTTGTTTATGTCATTAATATTTGTAAAACGCAGCAGTAGGAGGTGGCATATATTTGGAACAAAATGCAAATGAATAATTGATACACAACTCTTTAGTTAGCCATGTAAAATTTATATTCAAATGAATGTTTCTGTGGAATAGAAGCCAAGAAAGATTATGTTGCATTATTGCAACATAGTGAAGATGGAGATGAATGAGTGAAGATTGAAAGAGTGACTGATTACTGTACTTACTGATTACCTTTCAGGAGGAAAAGATTAAATGAACTTGCAATATGGAAATATAATGCAAATCAACATAACAAGGGCTATAACCAGGAGCTCTGAGGTTTGACTTAGGTTCAACCAGGAAGTACAGGCAACGTACAACAGAAAAAAAAGACTCTTTGAATTCGACAAGTTTTTGTTTCCCTCTCATCCTCTACACATTCTACTGTTAACGCACCAGCGAACATCATATCCCGGAGGCAGCGTTGTGTGACGAGCAGCTACGTGTTCACATCAGTCCTGCTTGTTCCAGGTTTCTCTCTGTTGGGTTATATTTCAAGGAAGTTTCAGAGGTCTGCAGGTTTGCAGATCTCAGCCAAACTTTGTTTCTAATAAAAAAAATAAAAAAGTGGTGGGAAAGAAAAAAAAGAATTCAAACATTCATAAATCTACAGTTGACAATAACAACAAGCCGTGAAGTGTAGCAGCGCTCCGCTCGGGGGGGACCTGCGGTCGCCAGGTTGTGTTGACGTGTTTAATCACGTTATAACGTCTTATTGGAGTTTTCCCCGGCATGAAGCGACATCGACACGTGACCGCTACCAACCGCTGGACGACACACGTCCTGGGTTCCAGTGTAAACAAGCGAGTGAGTCCTAATCAGACTATGAACTTGTAAACAGGAATATGAAAGGAATATCCTATCAGCGAGCAGTGTTCTCCTTATAGAACCTTATCGAATTAGGTCAATGTTTTGTACGTCCCTGTAAAAGTAATGACTGAGTCTGGGCCTCATCAGAAAATCTCCCCCAACAGGACTGAGGTGTAATGAGCTCAGTGTGACCACATCACTTTCACACACACACACACACCTCACCGTCTAATTAGAGTCATACAATTTAAAACCACAGCACCACATTCACACGGTGGGTGTATAATTAAAGGTCACCTGCTCGCCCCGGAAACAGCCGAGCTCCTTACTCCCCGTGTTCTTCATCTTTCACATGACCTGAAACAACCGGATTTTTCTGACAGTACAGTCACGAGTGTGGAGACTGTGCCGCGACACGCAGACTAACAAATGGCCGTGTTGACGATGTGTTCAGGTATTAATTAGTCAAAGAATGCATTACTTTTGAAACAAGCTATTAAGAATGCATGACCTCTTTTGAGTAATGAGTATTGAAAACCCTCAGACAAGTAAGTGTTTTTTTATAAATGTGGCCTCATTAACTTTTATTCATACACAGGTATTCTCCACAGTTTGTGAGAATAATGTCACCTGATGAAAGGACGGTTGTTTTTGAGCGTCGTACTGTAAACAAACAAGCAATTTGATGATTAGTGGCCGATGCAATAAATCATCTAAAGGTCTGTGCTGACGTCTGCAATTAGAAATAAAACCAGTGCAGTAATGGTCTGTTTGCTCGATCTGTGGTGATGCTGGTTGCCGCCTTCTCTTCTGAAACGGTAAACATGACCACGTCGACTCACTGGGCTTTCCCGTGGTTTCGGCGAGATCAGGAAAGTTTGCTCCCGACTGGGGAAAAATGTACATGTTGACAATTGGCATCTCAGGTCGGAGCAACAACTTGGAAAGTCCGCGGAAATGTTTTGGTATAAGCTAAATAACTTCATTTTACAATCAGCTCAAAATAGCTTTAAATGTGTATTTGTCAATTGTTATATTTCTGTCTCTTGCAAACTTATGAGGAACATTTCTCATAAGCACCTAACACAACATCCTCTTTCTTTGCTGTTTGTTTACCATGCAAATATTGGACAGAGGTGTCGAGGTGTTTATTTTAACGCCCTAAACACACGAATACAACATGTTGTGTTCACAGTGTCCATGTTCTTTTCCCCACATTCCAACTTCCAAGCAGAATAACACGGCGAAAGTTGGAACAAGGACTTCATAAGCACAGTCAGTACGCAGATTTATTTTTGATCCCCTTTCTTGTGCACTATGGGACAGTAAAGGTCTAATTTACACCTTTGGAACCTCCCGCATTTAATTGGATTTTTCTTTCTGCAGGTACACACTGCAGGCCTGGAAGTGGGATATGCAGTAATCAGTGCAGCCCCTGAAGTCCTGTCCATTTGATTCAGTCCATCCATTCCACTCAAAAACTCTAATTAGGACAAGAACAGCGTGTTATTCCAGAACGGAGAACAGATACGATTCCTCTAAGGAATCCTAATCATTCCCTGAGGCGGTTTTTAAAACCTCTAGTTCTACTACCAGATATTTTTGGGTTGCTTGTGCCGAATCTCTGAGAGATGCCCTGCTTTGTTTTCATAAGAGGAAATCTGGAAATTTAAGGCAGATGGTTTTAACTTGTGAAATAATTGGTGCTGCTGACGATGCAGGCGGTTCGTTAAAGAGCTCGTTCTCACAGTCGTCTCTCTCTCTCTCTCTCTCTCTCTCTCTCTCTCTCTCTCTCTCTCTCTCTCCTCTCTCTCTCCCTCTCTCTCTCTCTCTCTCTCTCTCTCTCTCTGTGTGTGTTTCAGATACTTACCTATAAGATATTAGAGGAGCTGTTCATGCCCTGTACAACATGGAGGCAATTTTCCACACACACACACACACACACACACACACACACACACACACACACACACACACACACACACACACACACACACACACACACACACACACACACACACACACACACACACACACACACGCACACCATGCACACTCACTCCTTGCACTTCATTGAGTGTGCTCCTCAGTCAGCACCAGGGGGAGGTCAGTAATAATTCGAGGGTGATGGAGTGAGGATAGAAGGGGCCTTATTATACACAGGTTCACATGCACTTTGAGCTGATGCCAGAGCTGCAACAGAGCTTCATCTGTTTACAACTCCAGCCTGCATCCTACTCTCACACACACACACACACACACACACACACACACACACACACACACACACACACACACACACGCACACACACACACACGCACACACACACACACACACACACACACACAGTGAACACATCCAGCTCTGTGAGGTAAATTTATAGGAAGAGAAACATTTTTTGCCTTTTGATTTTGCCTGTAAAAAAGCAGATTACCAGATGCTAAAGTTTAGCATCTTTTTTCAGCACCAATAGAACCAGACAAATTGTCTTTCGCACCAGACACATCACATGATTCGATCAGACACACATCAACAGACACTTGATACCAGCTTACTTGTTGGTAATAAGTTGATTAAACCAAGTCAAATGAAATATCTAATAGATTTTACTGTGATGTGCTTTGGTACGGACACAGATATTATAACTTCACCTATGAGGAGTTACATTATTATTACACCTTTGTTTTACTGTCCAATTCTGAGTCACTAGTAAACCCTATATAATACAGTATATCTGCTAACACCTGCATTATGGTGCGTATGAAATATCTATATAGTACTTATAAATATGAGGACATAAAATAAAGCTTCACTAGTTAAATGAATTCAAAAGAGATGTTCCGATTCTCTCAGTGACCAGTGAAGGGGCCACAGGTGTGTGGAGGCTTGTTTTAGGTCAATTTGGACCAATGATCTCTGTGGGATTTAGAATCAGCAGGATTTAAAAACAGTTGAGTGAACAGAGAGAACACGAGGCAGTGGAGAATCTCTGAGCAGTCGATACACACAAACACAAACACACACCTACCACCTACGTCCACACACAACATGCAGCACAGTCACCAAACAAAAGTCTTGTCCTTGGCAGCGCTGTGGAGGCGTCTGTGGAGGGAGGAGGGCCGTGATGCAGTGTGTTCACGGCCTCGGCCAGTGGGTGTTTTGTGCATGCGACACAATTGTCTTCCAGGAGTGTGTTTCTGTTTGTAACCGTGATCACGAGCTCGCACTGTAGCAGATGGAGCAGGCAGAGGAGGCGAGGGGAGGCGAGGGGAGGCGGAGGAGGGGAGCGGCGTGTGACTGAGTGGGTTTGTGGATGTTGTTAGTCCTGTTATCGCTGGGTTTACGGCCTGTTGACAAAAAAAAGCGAGAAGATTCTGTTCCCCAATTTAAAACCCAATGACCCACGACTCAAATCCGTGATGTCAGCATCAGCTCAGAGCTGTTTTATATGTGGCTTCATATAAAAACTGCTTTGAGCTCTCGCGCCCCAAAGGTGATGTGTTTTTTTATTTTATTTATAGCAGTTTTAAGAGTTACGAAGCAGAAAATCGTTCTGGGCACTGAAACCATCACCTCATCCATCATTTCCAAATTGATTCCCAGGAGACTTTAATGTGACATTACAGTGCAGGCCTTCTGTTCTCATGGCTGCGGCAGAGAGGAGTGAGATGCTCACGGGGGGAATCTCGTTTTAATGCTCCAGACTATTGTTTTGTTTTGTTTGAGCTCGCTGCAGCACAAATTAGCTATTTTTAGAACCATAATATTGACATGTACTTGAAAGTCTTACCTGCCCTTTCCAGGTTCCACTTTATGTGATTAGCATATCAATGCAGCGCAGGCACGGACCCGGATGTTTTCAGCCGCGCACTTAATACATCCATTTTCAGTGCGGATGCACTCATTTTATAGAAGAATTACCAGCTACTCAGGAAATGACTAATGATGTGTCCTTCTCCGAATACGAGATTAATCAGCTATGACTGGTGTTCATTAAGGACAAACCGCATTAGCAGCAGTGATGCATTTCAGCTGAGATTTCCTGAAGGAAGCAGAACCTCAGAGGACGTGGCAGACGCTCTGTTAAAGTCCTGGCAGTCCTTGTTAGGCAGGTACAGCGGTTCAGCAGGACGCTGGGGAGCAGGGAGTCCCTGGAGGCCGCAAGGGCAGACGGAGGAGCAGTTGGATGAACTGTGGCTGCTGCCTCAATATCCCACTGTCACTGCAGAGTGTCCAGCTCGTGGTGCAGTGCTGACTGAACACAACACACACTGACCGAAGGGAGTCAAGCAGGAGGATAGAAAAGAACTGAAAGCACAGTTTGGACTCACTTGTTCTCAACTTGTTACTCACTTTGAAACACATTTCAAAGTGGACGGACAATAGATGTTGTGTGTAACAGAGTGTCTAAATGAAGAGGTGTTTCAATATGCAAAGTATATTTTACAAAAGTAAATGTGAGAAACCAAATAAAGAAACCTCTGCCAAGGAGGTTTGTTTGTTTGTTACGCAAAAAAACATCTGAATGATTTATTCACAACACTCGGTTGAAGGATAAGAAATAAGCAGAGAAAGAAACCATGCACATTTTGGGGTATAGATCTGGACAGAAGAGGCACGTCCAAGAATCCTTTATCACTTTGTCTGATATTGTGGACGAGGGAGGTTTTGACGGAGAACAGGTTTATTAAGGCGACTGATATCTATGAGTGTGTGGAAGTGAATGCAGCTTGATTGAATTCAAGAGGCCTTGATGGAGGTGTTTGCTCTCCTGAGTGCCGTTCTGGTTACTTACTGCAACAGACATTAGGTTCGGACGCATCTTCATCTGCAAAAAAACTATATTGAGTCAAGAAAAGTACTACTTGTACTTAACTTACTTACTCTGGATATTCAAAGTACATTTCCCAGCCTCAAACCTGACGATTTAATGAATCCCTCAACCACTGGATCCCAGAAGAAAAATAAATGGCACCTTAGTAATAAAAGATGTTCCAGGGTCTGATTATTCATACAGATCTATTCCTCACGATGGAGCTTCTCTGCAGTTGCAGACGTTGATGAATCAGTTTTTGGAATCGTGAACAGAAAAGTACTTAAATCCACTTTGGGAAACTTTTTTTGGTTTTACTTTAGCATCACGTCATCGGCCGAGTCTTTTCCAATATTACAGTGTTTTTGGAATCTCACTCCTGAGATGAATGGGCTGAAGTCAACACTCTGTACCGCTTCACTTGGATGGTCTCATTTTTCAACAAACGAAAAAACTTTCTTCAGAACTATTTGGAAAGACGCAACAAACACTTAAAATGTCACATTTTTGGTGTATTCTCTGAAAAAGCTTTGTAATTAAATTGGTCATGAATTGATTTTTAATTATATGGAAAGCAATAAAAAAGGTTTTTCAGTAAGCTACGCATATTTTGGATACATTATCACTAAAGTGCATAAAACATAGACATGTTATTGCCTTTGACACGCTGGGAAAAAAAGAACACAAAGCCATACAGAGAAGGGTGGCGTATTAATTACTGTCAGTGTTTTCCGTCTCGCTGCGGAGGCAGATGGGTGTTTATGTTTCTGTGATCCATCCAAACCATTCACTCGCGTAATCCAAACAAGATCTGTGAAGATACCGACTCGCGCCTCCTCATGTGTAGGAGGAAAGGCCTTGAGCCGCGAGCCGATCCCTGAACTGTTGAAGGAAAAGAGACTGGGATTCGCCTTTTTAAGTCTCACCGGGAAGGAAAAATAGCCCCCGACCAAGGCCAAACAGATTAAATGGATTTATGTGCAGCACTATTTAAGTAGTGGAGGGAGAGAGTCACAGGCTGAACGCTGGTACAGATGTTTACTGAGAAGGAACAAGACTCACAACAGAGATCCAAAGTGACAACAGAGCTCTTAAGGTACGTCTCCTGTTCAGGACCCGTGTAGACCACATGCAAACGACTAAACATGATTTATAAATTGATTGCATTACTGTAGTGTTGTTAAAATAATATGTATTTATAAATAATGTTTATTCCGTGTATGTAGAGGTTATTTAAGGTATTGTATATTCTGACAACTACAATTTAATCATTTTCTTGGCACTGAGGAAGGAACCTCAGGTGAGTTAAACTCTAAAAAGTTTTGTTCTTCTTATCTTCTTATGATTTATTCATCTTTATTCCCTGATCGCTTGTTTTCTACAGACTGTTCTTTAAAGACGCAGCTTGAAGAAATGACAATGTTCTCACTTATCTCCTGTGTTCTCCTAATTTAATTATCTGCTTTATAGGAGAGATGAATCTTTGAGGGTTTTTTCCCCAATTTGTGTTGTTCATAGTGTCAAAAATACGCAGAGATGTAATTCACAGTTCACGTTTGACCTTGAAAGCAAATACGTTTGTCAGGAGTTTGACAAGTCTTGTACCTCAACCTTAAATCTGAGATGTGATGGAAACGTCCAGAAAAAAAGTTATTTAATTGACCTTAAGTTTATTTGATCTATTAGAAAAAAAGCATCACTGTCACACCTAAATCCACACTGACTTCCTCGGATCCTCTGACACGGTTTCAAATGTGTGACGTGAGACCTGCTCCCCTCTCGTGGCAGACGTCTGTGCTGCACCCGGCAGAGGATGCAGCTGGTCGTCATGGCAACAGTGCTGGCGGCAGTGGCAGGGGCGGGGCGGGGCTGCAGCTTCGACTGCCATCCGACCAACGTCAGGATCCCCGTGGAGAGCTGTGGCAGCACCGAGTACGTCGACACCACCGTGTGTGCAGGACAGTGCTACAACGAGGTGACGGACGATTCCAGCTCTGCCTCTAACTCGTTCACAGCGAGACGTGTGCACTGTACATGTGGAGAATGTTTCCTCTTTCATTCTCTCTCCTCAGCCTGAATGTCTGTTCTTGCTCTATATGTAACTTCGGTGAGTGGGTTCGATCTCTCCTGTGAGAAATGTGGAACTGACTGAGAGTCGCAGCTCCAATCGTCCCAATAAGGTCCAGTAAGTTAGTAAAGCTGAACTGTGGATCGGTTTAAAAAGACTTGGAAGTTATTCAGAACCAGCGTTTACCTCCATTATCAACCAGGAACACTTTTTAAACATGAAGAATTCTATACAGAGTTTGGTGGATTCGATGCAGCAGCTTTTCTGATTTAGGAAGCCGGGGATCATGGGTAATCATTTTCTTTCAGTGATTTTAATTGTAAAATGAGTCTTTTAAGTCGTTTGTTGTATTATTGCATTTGTGTTTCATTTTAATTGGTCTTTACTATTTGATCTGTGCTCTGATCATCTACTGTACTAACCTGTACTAGGTCATCAAACACAGATTGATTTATTGTCAGGTACATTTCTCACAAGATGTTATTTATTTGACATTTGAGAAGCATCTATATAAAGGGTTTGTCATTCCCTCACTTTTTGTTTTCCTCTGAAATCGTTGTGTCTGTGTGTGTGTTTGTTGTCGTCGACGACAGGATCCGGTCTACATCAGCATAGAAGGTCCGGAAAAACAGAATAGCTGTAACGGTGACTGGTCGTATGAGGTGAAACACGTTAACGGATGCCCGGTGGCGGTCACCTACCCTGTGGCCAGACACTGCCACTGCTCCATATGTAACCTGGATGACACTGACTGCAGCCCCTTTCCCGGAGACATCCCCGGCTGCCTGACCACCCTTCACTCTCTCTCTCTGTCCACACTGGACTGACATACACGCTCAAGTGTTGGAGTTTTGTTTCCTAATCTTTGAAATTGTGTTGTATCATATAAGCAATGAAATGAATGAAATAAAAACTACTCCCCCTTAAAGCCTCCGTACGGTACATTCTGTGTTCTCGTGCATAACCTGTGACTCTCTAGAAAACTGCTCATCAGAAAGAAGGGAAAGTACAAACAGCCGGTATTCTGTGCTTTTCGGATTTGAGGAAACGTTCATATGAGCAGTCAGCAAAAAAAACATGAAATATTCTCTCCCTGGGAAGAAACACGGACCCGGCCTCTGCTTTGTTTTTTTATCTCTTCGCTTTATAATTCGGGAAACTGGAATCCCAGATCCCAGCAGAGCAGAGCTAATGGACAAACTAATGGACTTTGCAGAGAAATGAGGAGAATAAATCAGCTGTCCGCCTCTAAGTCCACCAGGGACCGTCATTGTTCCTACGATACGGGGTGGAGGAGCCCTTTTAGCCAATACCACGTGTAGTTTCTGAGTCTGCACATTGTTAGTGTCACGTCTTAATTTGCACAGAGACACGGACAAAGCGGAGACTCACTAACACAACCAGTTGTTAGTTAGGACGGTAAGTGTGGTGACGTGTCAACTTACCAGCTGCTTCACTGTGGACGGCGTCGAGTTCAGGTTTCAACGGTACAATGTGTTGTCATCGCTGAATGAAGGTCACTGGGAAAAAAACCCACTGTGTTTTGATTTATTTTAGTATTTCATGTTTGCTGAAAGGTACAATTATGACTCTGGTGGGAGAGAGAAGGACGAGTCGTTTTTCTAAATAAAGAGGGGAAGAAAAAATATGCAGCTGCAAACAATGAAATATTGGTTTTTATTGCTTTTAAAAGATCACTCGTAAAAGAGCGAGTGGCACCACGGGGCTTGTTGGGACAGTCTGCGTGTGTTTTAAGGTCTGCAGAATTGTTTTTCTCATAAATGGATTCTCCAGAAATTATGTGTTCCACTTTCTGGGCACTCGCAAAACGCCTCTTGTATGTTCTCCCTCTTCCTCACACAGTCAATAATAATTATAATATGTGGATTAAAAACAAAAATAGGTCAACTAAAATATGGTCAGAAAATGTTGGAGACAGTATTAATGCTAATCATTTATCATAATTTATTCACGTCACAGCGAAATTGCATTATAACAATATAAGATCTTCTTCAGACTGAAGGAAGGGAGGAGGAGAGGAGAGGAGGAGGGGGAGAGGAGAGGGAGAGGAGAGGAGAGGAGAGGAGAGGAGAGGAGGGAGAGGAGAGGAGGGAGGAGGAGGGAGAGGAGAGGAGGGAGAGGAGGGGAGAGGGGAGAGGAGAGGAGAGGAGAGGAGAGGAGGGAGGGAGAGGAGAAGGGGAGGGGAGAGGAGGAGGGAGAGGAGAGGAGAGGAGAGGAGGGAGGGGGAGGAGGAGGAGAGGAGAGGAGAGGAGAGGAGAGGAGAGGAGAGGAGAGAGGAGAGGAGAGGAGAGGAGAGGAGAGGAGGGGAGGGGGAGAGGAGAGGAGAGGAGAGGAGAGGAGAGGAGAGGAGAGGAGAGGAGGAGGAGAGGAGAGGAGAGGAGAGGAGAGGAGAGGAGAGGAGAGGAGAGGAGAGGAGAGGAGAGGAGAGGAGAGGAGAGGAGGAAAGAGGAGAGGAGAGGAGAGGAGAGGAGGGGAGAGAGGAGGGGAGAGGAGAGGAGAGGAGAGGAGAGGAGAGGAGAGGAGAGGAGGAGGAGGGGAGGGGAGAGGAGGGGAGAGGAGAGGAGAGGAGACAGGTTTTTAACTTGTTTACAGGCTTAGAGGAAAAGTTCAGAGCCGATGAAGCGATGAGTGAGGACGACGCTGGCAGCAGGAGATGGACGATGGCCTTAAGATACTGTGTGAGCAGCCGCCTGAACTTTATCACTGCACCAACATGTCTTATTTCTAGAGAAGCAGCCAGAGGTGTGAAGCCGGCAGAGGGTAGATGTGACGTGAAGGAATCTGAGAAGGTTTGAAATGAAGCAGTTCATTAGAGATTTTTTTTATTTTCTGGCAGCATTGGCAGATAAAAAGCAGAAGAAGAGTGGAAACCTGGACCAGAGCTGAGTAATTCCTCTGAAGACGTAACTTCTCCAGCTCAGGGAGGATTGAATGAATCCGTCCCTGACCCCGAGGCGAAGGTTGGAAATCATGGATCTCTGATATCTCAAATCCAAAACAACGACAAAATCCCATGTTCATCGTAGCAGAGGCAAAAACTTACACTAACAATATATAACAGATAATTGTGGGGCCTGTAATGATTATTTAATTTATTATTCATCATTTTTTCATGTAAAAAGATATACTGTAAAATGTCTCTCATAACCTTTCACAGCCTAAAGTGATGTCTGTACATCAGGACCTGGGACCAACAGATATTCAATAAAAAAGTGATATAATACAGAGAAAAGCAGCAATTGAAGATCATTTCTGTGTTTTTCACTTTTCACTGTCGTCATCCAGACTGAAACATCCCAACAGCTGCGGTTGTTCAATTTTGTTCATATGTTTATGTCAAATTTAAGATGGTTTGTAATTCACTTTTTATGTCGCATCAGGTCATGTCAAGTTTATTGATATTGCACATTTATGCAAGATACAAGAAAATGATAAAATAACATAAACTTGCATGTATTTAATCTAATCTTAATTTTATTTATTTTTATATATCATAGAGTCAAATTAAAATTTGGCATTTAAGAACAGATTCCTACAAAAGAATCAAGACAATCCCTTCGCCCTCAGTTGTTCTTCATATTGAGTCCTAATTAGAAAATGTATGACAGCCACAGAACTGTATATAAACATGGACGATATTTCTCCATTTCAGGAAAGAAGCCAAAATATCCTTTAAACAAACGCTGCCATCTTGCAGCAGAGACATCATCTGGAGCCGCAGTATCGAGGTCACCACCAGTACACAGGCTTGACCAATCGAGAGTCAGTCTCAGCTGTTATAGCATCAAATAACAAAAAAAATAATAATAACAATAACACTTGAACATATGTCAGTGTGATGGGAACTGCCTGAAATGACCAAAAAAACAATTAATTTGCCGTATAGTTTTATTTTTTTAGTGTGGCCCATGTCCCATCCGCAAAAAATTGAGAAGCCGGGTTCATGAGCGTTACTACAACCAGCCAGCAGGGGGCGAACCCGACGCGTTGGCTTCACTGTGTGGAAGCCGTGTTCCCGTCCGTCCTCATGATCCATCTTTAATCAGGGAGAGAAAGTTGTGACGGCTCAGTTATTTCATCTTCTCTGTCAACATCCTGACAGACCTGAGACCTTTTCACATTCTGGCATAGATTTTGTTTCAGACCTTATCTCACACGCGCACACACACACACACACACACACACACACACACACACACACACACACACACACACACACACACACACACACACACACACACACACACACACACACACACACACACACACACACACACACACACACACACACACACACACACACACACACACACACACACACACGCACACGCTCTTCAGTCTCAGTTCGATGCACTGCCGGCTGGGTATCTGCTGACAGATTTCAGTCCATTCGGGTCCCTGGTGTCCTTTAATAGCAGCTTGTTTTTGTCCGGCCGCTCCCCGGAGGCGGCTGCTCTCTCCTCTCTCTCTCTCTCTCTCTCTGATGACGGCTGCGGCCAATACTTACATCGACATTTTATCAAGTTTATAGACGAGTGTGTCGCTCGGCCTCCTCGGCTGCCGGGAGGAAATGGATGCAGTCATGTGGTGGATGGGTTTGTGTCAGGCTGAAGAGAGTGGATGTTTTTTGGGGAGTGTTGTGAACAGCATGATCCCAAACACATATATGACTTCTATCTTTTATTAACTACTACTTAAAACACACAGGGCTCAGAGGACGCAGATTAAAATGTACTTTTCTTGGAAATTGCAGGGTTTTGAATGAGCGACGACAATTTTTTTAAGTTTAATAAGCAGAGCTGCCGAGTAGACCAAATGACAGTAAGATCAGAGTTACTACATTTCCTCTGGGGACCATGAACGTCTGAAGAAACATTTAGTTGCAGTGAAGGATTCAGTCCCTCGTGACTGGTTCTGGTCATAAACATGAACAAACATCGTGAGCAGGAGTGTTTCAAGGGAATTGGAGGGCCCCAGAAAGATAGAAGCATAGGGTCTTGTCAGGGGGGTTTCAGAATTTAAAGGGGTTCTCACAGAGTTGTTGCTGCTGCAGACTTAAGTAAGACAACTCTTCTCAAGGACCCCCCCCAGCTCATGGCCCCCCTCGTAGCTTGAGATGCTTCTGCACATAAGCAATGAAAACATGAGAAAATGGCCCATCGCGCAATATTTAAGAAAGTGAGAACAAATGCCTGAATCTGCCGCCTGATCTGGATCATTTGATTGGGTTCTTTCCCGACCTCGAACACATCCTTCCACTAAGGTTGATGGAAATCCGTTTTGTTTTGAGTTTTAAAAGTGTCCAGAGATGGGGCAGTGCAGATTTCTGATGGGAGAGAGCTCCAGAGGGTGGGGGGGGGGGGGGTGGGGTGGGGTTGGAGGGCAGGAGAGGCAGAGCGAGGCCGTGTCCGATGACAAAGGTTTCCAGGATGGAGTGGAGGGGGTGGAGGAGGTCAGACAGGTACAAGGGGGCCTGGGCACAGAGGGATTTATAGGCGAGGACGAGGATTTTGTAATTGATGACTGGACTGCAGTGAAGATGGATTAGGGGTGGGGGGGGGGGTGGGGGGGGGGTGAGCTGCCAGAACCCTGGCAGCTCACACTGGAGCCAGGTTGATGCTGGGGAGCCCGGACAGGACTCTGTCGCCGCTGTCGAGACGGGAGGTGATGAAGGTGCGGCCGAGGGTCACAGAGTCAGACAGTGACGAGCGGAGTCTGGAAACACTTGTGATGATGCCCCCGCCTGCAGCCGGCAGGACGAGAGGCTCGGATCTTAAAGCGTCATCTGTTCTTGTGCAAAGTCAATTTGCTGTTAAATTAGAGTTTGTAGCAAAAACGTCAGCCGCTGTGATGAACGACTCGCTCTGTGCACACACTGACGCGGTTTTATAAATATTAATACGCTTTATTTATACATAGCCCCTTTAAAAAAATGAGCTTCTGTATAGGATACATTATGAAGACGGCATAACTGAAAACGCATTCCTTTAACGGGCCTGCACACGTTTCATTTACACAACATCTTAAAAAAAAAAAAAAACTCCCCTCTGTTGTGGTTCCTCTGCTCCCTGGACACCTGACCTCCGGCCGAGCTCAAGGGCGACGGGATGTGTACAGATGAGACGTCACTTGGCAGCGGGATGAAGTGCTGTGTCACGCTGCTCACCTGCTGCAGTCCGTTAGTGCACAGGGGGACGTGACAGGACGGCTCCAGTCTGTGAAATCAAACAACCTAATGGAAATAAGAGAAGCAATATTGACATTTTAAAAAGGGTCTGTTTATAGCAGTAGGATTCCTGAGATGACTTTTAACACTCGTGAATTAATGTCTTTCCTTAAGCCTCTTGTCAAATGTAATAAAATTAGACCGGGGGTGCTTTCTGTGATAAACTTAATGGTGTTATGGCTTTTATCCTTAAGATATGTTAAATTAGGAAGGACTCCTCTAGACCTCAAGACTGAGCACTGGACAGACGGACTTTTAGATTTAAGGTTTAGTTTTCGACCTTTTAATTACACTTTAAATAATATATTTAATTATTATAATGACCTCCAGAGGTTGTTTTCACCTTGTCCATTAGTTGGTTGATTTACCAACTTAGTGAAAGGATGTGTGGGGGGTCAGGTCGCTCTCTTTAACATTGTCTGATTGGACGTTTTTTTTTACATTGTTGTAGATTTAAGGGAACTGTTGGGTCTTGGTGGAGGTTTGTGCCAAAAGATGTTTTCATTCATCAGCTTCTGGAGTGGAAGTGGTCATTTAGAGTGATTTAAAGTCGTATCCGGTTTATCACAGGTCACGATACTGTCCTGACGTCTCACCCAGTTTCTCAGTTTGCCTTCACTGGGAGAAAGTTGTTTGTTTTTCCTGGCTGTGACGACCAGAACATGAGGAATCCAGCTGTTTTGCAGACGCAGTGAGAGGGATCGTACAGACGGAAGAGGTTTGAAGCGCGACTGTAGCAAAGACCAAAATATTTTCTCTTTCTTTGTTTATTTTGCATTCAACACCCAAACAAAACATTACAGGTTAGAATGGCTCTGAAATTCACTATTTATTCCTCATGAATTTAAGTGTTACTGTTCTGGAGAATAATATTTATCTGAAAACAAAACTGTATAAACACCAACTGCACAACAGATCATATTAAATGTGTATATGTCAAATCCTTAATTTCTCTTTAGACCGTCTGAGCCCTAGTGTCAGTTCCCTGTTTCTTACATAATATGATTTCATGTTTTTCCCTTCTGCAATAATCCAATTAAAAAAGTAAATTAATGTTTTTGAAAGAAACTAAATTCAGCATCTCACTGGCACAAAGTGGAGCTTGAGATAATTTCACTGGCAGCAGCTGGACATGAAAACTTCCTCCTCTGCGGATTTTTCGATAAATCAACAGAGCAGGCGTCAATTATTAAAAGTTTATTAACACAATTTGTTACATAAAACTGACAAAGAAAAGAGAAAACCAGGAAACGCACATCCGACATTCAGCAGAACACGTACATTGTTCTGTTCCGTTTACTGCCACAGGGGGCAGCGTTGCAGAACTGGATGTAAGTGGAAGATCCGTTTACACAGCTTCAGAGTCTTGACCGTAAAAACCAGACTGACCTGGAGCTGAATGTTTCCCAGAATCCCTCCGGATCCATCTTTTACAACCTAAGAGTCACCGTCAGCTAAAGAGCAAACTTGTTGCGGATTATCTCTCCACCTTCCACCTCCACCTGCTCGTAAAGCCACTTCCTGTCGCAGCGGCACTCCACCCCACACTTGCGCGAGCCGCACTCGGGGCAGGCGTAGAAGCAGCCCATGCAGTCCACGTCCAGACAGTCACACATGTCCTTGGCGTTGGAGAGCAGTCGACCTTTGTTGTCGTACACTCGGCTTTTGGCTGCGAGCGACTGCCTGCGTGATCCAGAGGAAAAAAAAACTGATATCAACGAGTCGTCTCTTTAATCAGAGTCTGTTCTTGATGCATTTTCTCCTCAGGGGGGATTTATTTAATCACTCTCTCACTTATTAATGTCTGTAATCACAACAACGTCATGGATCTGTGAGAATAAAAGTGTCTCACCTGTCGGACAGCTGTTTTCCTCCACGACCACCTCGTCCCCCCTGTGACAACAAGAACAAGTACATGTAAGGTTGTGTAATTACTATATCATTCAGATGGTGACACATCATCTACCCACAGTACAGGCAGCAGCAGCAGAGATCTCACCCTCATTCCTCCTCTCTTTTCTCTGCGTAGATTGGCGGCTTCTCTCGCTTTGTCTCTGTCCGCTTGCGTTCCGATTTGAGGAACAACGGGCGTCTCCTTTGGTACAACTCCTCGTTTGCGAAGTTCAATCTGTGGAATTTTCACAGTTATCAAGCAGAGCGACTTGTTGTCATCACCACCTGTTGTTAGGACGGAATATGGACTTTCTTCGCTATCTTGATTCAAGAGCGCGTTCTTTCTCATTTTGAGAGCATTATTTTTTCCGTTCCACATTTAGTTTTGCTGAAATGCTGGAACTGAAGCACAGAGTATTTGTGCAGCAGCAGATAATCTGAGTGCAGCAAAACAGTTTTGAGCAAAAGCGACGGCAGGATTCTGAGGGGAAAACATTACAAAATCTGAGCGTGAAATGAAGAAATAATATTTTTTAAATGAAAAGACCACGCTTTCAAAATAAGTTAGAAAAACAAACTCCACCGAGGAATATTCGATATAATGTCGTGAGTCTGCACCTTTGAGGAATCCTGTCCGGTGAAAACGGTGGGTACCGCGTCCTCTCGCAGGAACTGTTTGCCATTGTAGTCCCTGAAGCAGTCGGACCTGAAGTGCTCTGAGCAGAGGCAGGTGTTGATGGTCGGGAGGAAGTTTTTCATCCCCAGGCTGTGAACCCATTTGCTGGCCAGTTGAGGTTTGCTGAGCGGGAACCTGAGACACAGGAGAGGGAGGAGACGGCTTTAAACCAGTTTTAACCGTTTTAAACAGCAGAACGAGATCTTTTCCAAATCGGTCAAAGATGTACTATAATGTTATTGTACTACTATTTTCTTTAGGCCTCTAGTTCACTGCCTCAAGTCAGATAATTTATATTTAGACCCTGAAAGCTCTTTGTAATCAAAGGATTAACATGAAGCGGATTTTAAAGTTTAATGTGTGCTGCCGTTTTCTGTCGAACATCAGCAGACGAGATACAGTTCAACTGGTTTTCTGTATTTACATCATCCGGCGAAATCAAGACAATTCCATGTGATTAAATGCTGTTGTCAAATTTCTTATATCAGGATAAACCAGCATTATATCTTTTCGAGAGGGTCAGTGACAAGCAGAGCTAATCTTTAAGATGCATCATTGCCTTCAAGAACTTTGTGTTTTTCTAAATATATTAAATTTGTTAATTGATAGTTAAGCTTTACGCTGATACAGTTGTTTGAGCAAACTAGATTTCTGATCAACTTGAAATAAAAAGATTGAAATACCTTTTTGTTTTATATAAAAAATTAGGACGACATTAAACAATAACTGCAGCACATCCAAAAAAAGCTGGGCACCCTCCTACGGCAGCAGGTATCATCGCTTGCAAACACTTGTTGCATTTAACCAAGTCTTTTCCTTATTGAATGATTGATTGATTCTCCTTCTCTTCTTGCAGGTGACAGATTTTGATCATTGTCTTAATTGACTAAAGGATATTTGTGTATAGAATTGGCAGATTTCTGTTGAATCCATTATTCATTCTAACTGTGTTTCCTGTTCCACTGACTGGCACACACATCTCATCTCAAGCGAGGGAGACCAACAATATGACATCATACAAGTCACTGTACGATGTCATATTGTTTTGGTAATTGGTGGAAATATAGATTTATTAAAGCTACGAGCACGTCTGCTAACATCAGCTCTGTTGAGTTGCACCAGGATTTATTATGGAATCGGTTATCAAAGATAATAATGAGACTGAAAACACTGCACTGCTGAAGAGGACGTGATTTATATTCAAGTGATTTAAAGTCAAAGTCAATCGTGTTTGTTTCTACGCTGCGTTTTTTAATCAAATTAGAAAATTAAAGCTAACGTGAAGCTTCTGCTCCTCCGGTGTAAACCTACCTGTAAAATCGTATCTCCGACCCTTTAACGAACTTGTTGTTGCAGCCGGTCGCCGCACATATGACGGGCATTGTGTCGGTTCTGGTAAAATACTACGCGATTATGTAAAAAAACGTTTTAAACGCGCAAGAAGAAGTAAACAAACACCAGTGGTTTGTGATTGTTTTCCTCTGGCTTCTTCCTCGGCGGAAATAAAAGGTACACATCCGCTTTAACTTCCCGTCTTGCCTGGGAAGCGTCTGCCCTCTAGCGGCGGCTCGGATAGTTATTCAGAGAGAGAAAAGAGGTGAAATCTTTTAACGCAACTGAAGATACTGTATTTTCTCTGGCTCTTAAAAGGTAAAGTAATAATAATTATTATAATGAATAAGAATACATTTTATTCATAGGCGCCTTTCACACCTTACAAGGCAGAGATAAAACAGAATAAAACACATTAACAGTGAATAAAACATTATGTAGTTTGGCCAAATGGAAAACAATCAGACTGAAAAGTAGAACTTTCTTAATAAGTTCTATGTCTGACAAAGTGATAGAATCTTCTAAGTTTTATTGAAGGAGGATTTATTTCAGGTCTGTTTTGTTTGAAGATCACTTAGAAAACAAAAGGAAATAATAGGTTTACAGATAAGAGAAGAGAAGAGAAGAGGGAGAATAATATATAAACTGGACATTGAATGTTTATGTTTGACTTCCTGAACATCACCACTTACATGCACCCCTGCTGCCTGTAAGACACTCCGCAGGGCAGATCAGTCATTATTTACCCCTCCTGCCTGTAAGACCTTCCTCAGGGCAGAGCAGTCGTCGTTTACCCCTGCTGCCTGTAAGACCTTCCTCAGGGCAGATCAGTCATTATTTACCCCTGCTGCCTGTAAGACCTTCCTCAGGGCAGATCAGTCATTATTTACCCCTGCTGCCTGTAAGACCGTCCTCAGGGCAGAGCAGTCATTATTTGCCCTTGCTGCCTGTAAGACTAGCGGCAGGGCAGAGCAGTTGTCCCTTTATCCCTGCTGCCTGTAAGACCCCCCGCAGGGCAGAGCAGCTGCTTCCTGCCGCAGCCACAGACCGGGCCGCCGGATCACATGATGGATGTACGCTGGTTAGCATAGCGAGCTAACACGCTAGCGTCGGTTGTCAGAGCCGCTGTCAACACGCACCACAGCCGGAGACGGAGTCGCCCTCACCGGATCAACAACCGCCTGGAAACTCCGGTAAATCCACCGACGTCACCTTCTCTCCTCGTGCTACCGGGGCGTTAGCTCCGCTAGCCGAGCTCAAGGTGTTAGCGGGAGTTCCTCCGGAGTGCGGCTGAGCTAACGCGAACAATATCGGCCTTGTTCGGACTGAGCATCGAAGCTAATCTGAGCTAATCTGTTATCACGTATCCACCCGCGCTCACTGCTCGCGTTCAAACCCGCTTCATCACAAGCCCGAGTTTAGGCTAACTTTGTGTTTACCTCCTAGCTAACTAGCAGGACTTCTTCACTAACTAACCAACTAACTAACTTGGCTAGTGGTGGTCGCAGGTCTGTGGGTTGGAAACAGCCACTCAACCTTTCTAACCAGGTGTCAGATTCAAACACGGAACTCAAACACATGTGATTTTCAAGTCGTTTTTACTTTTGTTTTGCTCTTTTACGCGTCAACGAAGTTCCTCCCGGTTGCGAAATGTCATCGTTAGCCTGTGGACAACCACCACCGAAGCTAACTGGAGGCTCATGTCTCCGGACAAAGGGCTGAGACAGTCCGATTCTTAAGTCTCTGTCTTTATCCCTGGTGGCTGTCTGTGTGTGTCTGAATGTCCTTGATCCACCCACACGTGTCTTTCAGTCCCCCTTGTTTTGTCAGCTCTCTCTCCTCCTCCTCCATGTTGGTGATCACACCTGCCCCCCCCCCCCCCCCCCCACAGTGTGAGTCAGCGTGGATCAACTCTCTGTAACCCGGGGTGGACCGGACGTGTGTCCCCACCCTGTGTTGACCCGAGCACACGACCTGTTTCAGGGAGAAGAAGTGAAAACACAGGGTGGGTCTGCAGGGCCTTGCGCCACTTGGGGTCGACCACTTCTTCTTCCATCACTGTTTTCGTGTTCCATTCATGGGAACAGTCGCCGTGGAGCCGCTGACTCCTGAAAGCACTGACTCTTTGCTTTCACTCTGACTTGTTGCTGAGTGGGTTTGTCCGTTTTTGCTTCACCAGGGAGAGTTGCATCCGCCGGGGGCTCTGAGACTTTGAGAAAGGGACGTTTCCCACTCGCTTGTGCTGACTGTATTTGTACAATCAGGTGTACCGAGAGGGAAGTAGTAATCATTTCAACAAACGCTGTCTAAACCCTCCACGTGTTCTCTCTCTCCGACAGTGACGGAAAAAATGTCACAACGGTGTAATGTTTTCGGGGGGTTTGTTATTTCCCCTAGCAACAATGGAAAACCGGATTGAGTAACAGATTCAGTGTTTGGTTTCTATCGTTTAGGGAGGGGTTGGCAACGAGCCAGGGGCCAAGTATGCAGTGAAATCAAAGACTGTTGGCGAAGATGGACGATACGTCTCCACTTGAGATGTTCCAATAAAGCATTTCCCCTTCCCGATGCCAAATGCGATACCTGGACTTTGTACCGATCCGATTCCAGTGCATTAAAGACACATAACAACTTGTAGAACATATTCTAACAGTTGCGAACTACTAACCCTGTATGGAAGTGGTTTTATGAGATTGCTAGTGTTGTAATTGCCAACGCTAGCGCCACCGCTCATAACTGAAGTCCTGCATACAGTGCACATCGCCATTTTACACGTGGAACATTCCAGCGTGAAAGATTGTCAAATTGCAGACATTTTAGCTAGCTCTGTCTAACGGTACACTATCCAGAAATCACTTCGTCACTGCTATAAAAACATATACATATTCTTAAAGGACACGGTATCAGAACAGTGCATAGAGACGTATACTCGCTGATACCAGACCAGGCGTATTCGGCCTCATCTCTACTCTCCACATCCTCTTGTCTATCCAGAAATGTAGAGAATATTTCGCTGGTGATTCATTTGTTAACAATTAACTGAGCAGTTGAGTGATTGTTTCAGCTCGTGTTGCTAAATAAACGTTAGTCGATTTTATTATATTTGTTATATTTACACCTGATAATCTGATGTCAGCAAACATATATGCAACCAGAACTCATCCTGTTTGGTTTTCGTACTTGGATGATGAAGTTTTGCGCTGACTAGCAACTTATATTCACCTGTAGAAGGTTGTAATCAAGGGAACCGGTTCATTATACGTGTAATGGTTTTTTAAACAACATGACTGTGAGTAATGAGACAAGGCTGTCAAGTGTAAAATATAATCAGTGCCTTTTGGTTTTATTCTGTGTGATTGATTTTTTTCGTTGGTGCTGTCATTTCCAGCCGTCTATGAAAACACGGACACGGACAAAGGTGACTGACTGATAAGGTGCAGGGGACATTGGACCGGAGCAGAGGGCTCAGGGTGGGGATGACATAGGGTCACAGGGAGAGTAGAAATATTTTACGAGCGCAGAATGTGAATTCGCCCAATAAAACTTGATACCTGTTGGATTAGCAGACAATGAGCAGCCTGTGAAACAACTGTTGCCGTTCACCTGCTTCAGAAAGATCCAAATCTCATCAAAACGTCCATCAGGATCTGCAATGCTGACATGACGTTGGACATATTGATTTGTGGTTTCCCAATATATGAATATCACATTAGTCTTTTACTGTTAACTGATTGATGCGTTCAATCTAGATGTAGTATTGCTTTTGTGATGATCTCCCCCCCCCCCCCCTCTTATGCTGTGACATTTCCTTGAGAGAGGCTTTCTGGTAGTATTTCATCTTATTCACTGGACCACATTGGTGGTTTTACTTGGAAAGAACTGTAGAAAGCTTGGGGTTATTCTGAGGGGTGTGTGTGTGTGTTGTATGAGGCTGTTCTTAGTCAAGTCTGCTTCCTAAATAGTCGAAGTGAAAAAGGCTGGAACACCACAGCTCTGTGGGGAGTTGGGAGCCATACATGACCAGTAGTAACCTCTTGTGTTTCCTCTTTCACCCCCCCCCTCCCCTCCCCTGCTCCTCTCTGTCTGTTTTCCCTCTCCCATAGGGCATAGTGGAAAGAGAGTTGTCTTCTTTTCTCCTCGCACTCTTCAACATATCAAGTCATTAAACCTCAGCCCAGTGACTCACGGTGGTTTTGGCGTCAGGGCTCATCGCTCCAGCAAGCCGTCTGTCGGCGCGGGGACATTGACAGACTGAGGTCGAGGACTCGCGTGTGGGAAAGATGCATCGGCGGTAAATAAGACATCGACTTCAGAGGTAGGATCAGTGGAAATCGATGCCTGTCACAGAGTCGGTGGAGCAGGTTCACTTGAGCTGAGTGGTGCTTAGTATAAAAATGTGGTCCTTCTGGTTTTGTTTATCTGTTGACTGATGTTATCTAGAGCGAGAATGCTTTCTCATTTAAACGGTCAAATATAGACTTTTATAGAAAATCTTATTAGACTTTGATTCTTTCTGTCAGCAAAATAGCAACGTGACTGCTCAACTCTGACAATTATATTAGAAAAATATGGTATTTGTCATAATCATACTTTTCCTCATTTCCTCATAACCTACTACAATAACTGCTATCATTGAAAAAGCCAGAAACCACAAATGAAACTCTACTTCATCCTGTGTGGAAGCTTTTATCTTAAAGCTGCAACAATAGCCTCTTAATCTCTGCCAAAGACTTTGTTTGTTTGCGTCTCAGCTGCGATACTGAAAAACTACTGGACCATTAAACCAGGTTTTTGCAGGTCTGGCTTAAAGTGCACGTTGAGGAATGTATTTGATCATTGAACATTGCAAGTTCAAAAGTTTCATGAATTTCTCAGACAAATCATTTTTGAACTGTGATGCAAAGACCAGACGTATTTATGGTGTTTACATCCACAAGTTTGTAGAATAGCAGATTATCATTTCTTATTTAATAAGAGCTAGACAGACATGTATAGGATTGTTGGTGGTGCTATATGCTTTCTCAAATAAGTGCTCTTCTACTTTAGCACATGAAAACCATGTTTACACGATTATCTGTTGGGCTTGGGAAGTTACTGCTGTCGCCACTTTAGCTTTTTCATTCAATGTTCCATAGAAGTTTTCCTTTTTAATTAGTCGTCCACGTAGTCTGACCAGAGTTTATGGAATTTAAAACAGACATTTGTTGTTTCTTCCTGAAAAGAAATCCAGTCGTGTAGTAAATACTAGCATTGGAAAATGACATTTTTGACTTGAACCTGTGATCAGTTTTTGTGAGAAGTTAATAAATGACCCTGTGTTGTAGTGATGGAAAAGTGAAATTGCTTGTGGTCATATATTAAAAACCACACAAGTTTTTTTTTCTCTCTCTCTCTGTCACTATGTTGAATTTACACAATAACATCAAACAGATTTTACTTGGCGATGATGATGTGATTATGTCTCTTCTGCCTATTTTTGCTAAACTGTGTTTCTCATGTGTTCACCGAAACTAAATTTGGAAAGAAATACATAAAATATACAAGGAATTCTTTGCTTGAAACAGTTCAGTTCTAGTTTGGATTGTTCACAGAGGAATCAAACACGTCTCAGGTTTCTAAAAAATCAAGTTAAGCAATAATGACGTAATAGAGTTCTTTCATATTGTTTAAACTTAAGTACCAGTTCAACCTGTAGAGGCAGGTGTCCGTTCACCCTGTTAGTGGTTGTGCAAGAGGTTTCTGCATTTTGTATTTCTTTCCACTCTCCAGTGTCTCACCCTTTCTTTGTAAAGAGCCTTGCGATAAAGATATAATTAAATTGAACTCAAAGTATTTGTTCCTTAAATGTCTGGTAGCACTAAACCATTTTTAGCAATGTTCCGAAACCGTTTTTAAGGCAACATTGAATTGAACTTAAATATATAAACAGTTGTAGAGGATTTGACCCGTTTCATTCATCCTACAAAAGCCAACTAATAAAATCGATTAAACACACGTGCAGTGCTATGTTGTAATATTACAAAATCACAAGGGGCTAACACGTGAGATAAACTGCAGATGGATGGGTATTTTATAACCTGATTTTCCTTCTTGCAGGTTGTTTAAAAATAACTGGAAATCAGGCACGAGTGTCTGCTGAGTCAGTTTCCTGAAATGCATCCATATGTGGCACATGACAGACTTTCATTTCTGCTTTCACGGCCTGTCGACCTTCCTGCATGCACGTATTTGTCGGCAGGGTCTCGGTTGACTGCAAGACTTTTCATATTTGAGATCTTTCCAAGAACTTGAATGATAAACTGCTTCGCTTTTGTCAACATAGTGTTTCGGTCTATCTCAGGTATAATGTTGCTTCAGGAGATTTAGTGGTCATAATTTTTAACTTTTTGTCTGCTTCACAGGTGCACGTTGGTTTCGTAATGACAAGCTGTTGTGCAGAAGATGTCCACGCTGTCTGTGACTGATATCCCAGATGTTGGTCATGGTGAGAGACGCTTCTTTGACTTGTTATCAGTAGAGCCCGGCTCTTTTATCAGTTGGCTGATGATGTCCGCTGATAGGAGCCCTTCACTGTCTACTCAGTATCAGTTTGCTGATATGTGCCAATATGAAAGCTTTGATTAAAAAAAATACATTTCTTAAATTTAGGAATCATTGCCAAGTAATATACACACACACGACTGCTTTGATTCCTCCAGTCTCGAACAAAAGAATGGCAGATATTCAAATACTAACCTTCACATAAATTGTATTTATTCCATGAGTTTTGTGTGTTTGTTGTGTACCACCTCTTGGCTAATGTACGCTAAAAGTTTATTTTGGACAATGGCCAAAACTGATAACGACAAGTGGAAACTTGTGTTGGAAACGTATCAGTGTAACGTAACGAGGGGATTGAAGACAGTTTTGAATGTGCGTGTGTGTGTCTCCTCTGTCAGATGAGAGTAAGGTGTTTGAAGGGGCCTCTGAGCTGCAGCTGGACTGCCTGGTTGAGGAGAGCAGTGGAGGCGCCACAGTGAAGCGCGGCGGCCTGCTGTCGCTCGCTGACCTCTCCCAGCCTGATGACTTCCATGCCCCCCCTCACAACGGCCCTTCACTGACCGAGATGAGCAGCCCCCTGCCGGTCGAGACGAGCGACATCAAGCTGGACCCAGCTGCAGGGGACACGTCCGGCAGCAGCATAGGTGAGAGTGGAGAAATGGCTTCAATATACAACTTGAGCCGATGTTACATCTGAATCCTTTAGTCTTTAAATAGTTTTCTTTAAGAAAATGAAGTTTCCCCTTATGAATCTGGACTTCAGTTTCTGTTAATGTCACTGCCCTTTGTGTTTCCATTTTCTACCTTTCTGAAAACAATCACGTCAGAGCAGGAACGACTCAAATGGCTCCAGTAGATGATTCAATATATATTTGGTCAAGATGCTGTGTGTTTTCTGGCAGATTCAGTCAGCACCTGATACAACAGTGTTGTCGGGTGTTGTGTGTGTGATGTGTCATCCAGTATCTTTCTGTGTGTAACTGGTGTGGTGTTCCACACTGCACGAACCTGTTTGTCACAGACAAGATCTTTTTGTAATAACACCGTGAGCTCGGGCTGGATTGTTTCAGAATGAAAGTTTCTATTACATTTTCCATCTTAGCTGCAGAGAAAGGTTTTCTTCTAAGTTTCATTGAATGTGTTTGGATTTTAATAGTTACACTTTTTATTATTATTATTAATTTGATTAGGTTGTACAAGTGCACAGGGAGCAGTGGTCTTAAATATGTCAAAATATTACATTCATGTAGGTAAATCTTAATTATATTAACGTCAATTTAATGCTGCTTCCTTTGCACCTTATGATTGTATTTTTATTTTTAAGAGAAATATTTTGGTATATAATGAATCTTGTTGAAACCTGCAGGAACCCTGTTTAGTCCCATTACTGCCTAAAAGAATGCTTCAAAGTACTTAATATGATTTATCCCCTCACTCCATGTGTGTAGATGGTCAGCCCGTGAAGAGGAAGAAGGGGCCGGCTCCGAAGATGTTGGGCAATGAGGTGTGCAGCGTGTGTGGTGACAAGGCCTCGGGTTTCCATTACAACGTGTTGAGCTGTGAAGGCTGCAAGGGCTTCTTCCGACGCAGCGTCATCAAAAGTGCCCAGTACTCCTGCAAGAACAACGGGCGCTGTGAAATGGACATGTACATGCGCCGCAAGTGCCAGCAGTGTCGCCTGCGCAAGTGTCGGGAGGCCGGCATGTTGGAGCAGTGTGAGTTGTCCTTTTACCAAAAGGGTCAAAGATATAGAAAATGTAAATTCCACTGTACTTTGACATGAAGAGTGAATAACATGAGAATGAAATTGATCCTCTTAACTGAGAGATTGAGCAACGTGCATCCCCTGTGACCTTCAGGTGTCCTCTCCGAGGAGCAAATCAGACTAAAGAAGATGAAGAAGCAGCATGACGAGGACACGGCCCGCACGTCCAACGTGGTCACGCCCACGCCTCCGCAGGAAGTGGCCTCGCTGGATCCTCAGCAGCTGGAGATGATCGAGAAGCTGGTGACCATGCAGAAGCAATGCAACAAGAGATCTTTCCTCGAACGACCAAAAGTCACGGTAAGTGAACGTCCCGAGGAACAAGATGCTGCATTTGCGTAGGTGTTTAGTGTGGGTGGCTGTTATTCTGCTATAACCTGGCAGGTGAAGGAGAAGCTACAGCTGCTACATAGACGACACGTATTCATGTGCGCGGGAACTTTGACAGATGATCTGTCGTCAATTTCTCGTAAAAGCTTAACCAATCCATAAATATGCTTGTGTTTGTTAATGTATATGTATTTTTTGCGTGTGCATCAAACAGCCGTGGCCTCAGAGTCAGGACTTGCAGAACCGAGAAGTGCGTCAGCAGCGGTTCGCCCACTTCACCGAGCTCGCCATCATGTCAGTCCAGGAGATCGTGGACTTTGCGAAGCAGCTCCCTGGTTTCCTGGAGCTCACGAGGGAGGATCAGATCGCTCTGCTGAAGACGTCCACCATCGAGGTTTGTCCTGATTTATAGGGATGCACCCAATTGATTTCTCATGGAAAGACTGGAATCATTCTTTTGAGTAAGGCAACATGAGAATGGACGTAAATGTTGCTGTAAAACAAAATATAACAAACACCTGAATGTGTTCGTCTCCCTCAGATCATGCTGCTGGAGACGTCACGCCGGTACAACCCTGCTATTGACAGCATCACGTTTCTGAAGGATTTCAGTTATAATAAGGAGGATTTCGCAAAAGCAGGTAAGTTTACTCATTTGTGTTCATGGAGGATATGAATATTCGATATTCCTAAAACTGATTGTCCTGTTTGTTTTTAAATGCTTCAAATAAAGTTTGAGCAGCCGTAGCCACTTTTGAATGTTTTGATTTTGAAATCGATTAGAGCCCAACAGTCACATTTTTAAATCCGCATGTAATCCAGAGGTGCTGCATCTGGTTACCTGATGGTATGGAACTGGTATGTCTGATAGAACATTTGTATCCTAGGCCTGTAACGATACTTCAAATCCACAGTTAGGTTTCAAAGAATTACCTTCCCTCTGCTAAAGACACAGTGTACTCTCTCTTCTTTTAACAATAATCTCTCTTATTTCCCTGTGTCTCTCTCAACCTTCTCCTCCGCAGGGCTTCAGTTCGAGTTCATTAACCCCATCTTTGAGTTTTCAAAAGGAATGAATGACCTGCACTTGGACGAGGCCGAATATGCTCTGCTCATCGCTATCAACATCTTCTCTGCAGGTCAGAATGTCGGAACACACACATTCTGCAGTGAATCCTCCAAGTCCGCGGCTTTAAGGATCAAAACAATCTGATAATCTGTTGCAATTAGAGAATTAACAGTTTGCTAATCTTTGTTTTGCTTGTTGAACTTTGTTTAGATCGACCAAATGTGCAGGATCATGATTTGGTGGAGCGGCTGCAGCAGCCCTACGTGGACGCACTGCGCTCTTACATCATGATCAAGAGACCGCATGTGAGTGGTTTGCATAAGCACTTCTCTCGTGACCGGCGGTATGTCAGCATAGCCCGGTTGCTGTCATCACAACAAGCACATTGGGTCAAGGCTGAGGTTAAATCCTTTGGTTCAGACTCGGGGCGGTTTGAGCAGCTCGGTTGTGTGTTAGATGAGAAAAGGACGTATAGAGGAACTGTTTTAACTTTTGCTGCAGCTAGAGCCTTTGTTACTTTGTGTTTTTTTATTTTAACTAAAAGCAACATGACTCATTGCGACACACATTTTAGAGTTGATCGAAGGGCAAAACGTGTCCTCTCTTCCTGTTTTTAAAAACTTTTTTTTAATGTTTCCTCAGGATCACTTGATGTTCCCCCGCATGCTGATGAAGCTGGTGAGCCTCCGCACGCTGAGCAGTGTCCACTCGGAGCAGGTCTTTGCCCTTCGCCTCCAGGACAAGAAGCTTCCCCCGCTGCTCTCGGAAATCTGGGACGTCAACGAGTGACTGCGAACCTGGTGTCGCACTCCTGTGGCTTTAAAGTCCGAGACTGACACGGCATCCAGCAGGGACACGGACCTCTTCCCGCACGGACTGCTTTAAGGCGTGGAGATTAAATTTTCTCGTGGCAGGAGAGCATCATTGCCCTTCGCTCTCACACAGACTGCTGAACGCTTTTGTGTTCATGAGAAGAAACGTGGACACTTACTTTTTTCTTCAAGCCTTTTGTTGTTCTCCCTCTTGTGTAGATGCTGACATGATTGTGGCAATATTGAACACCAGCATCAGGCTCCGACAGCCATTTATCTGATTTAATATTTGTTGAAAGTCTCTCTAGTGCAGTTCTGTACTCATCCTCTAACAATCATCAGAAGGTTTGGATCAGGTTTGAGCTGTTTTCCATTTTACAGCTGAAGTTTTGGTCTAAAAAAAAAAACTGGGATTTGCAGACGTGCGAGAAGTGGAAACGGATACAGAGTTGAGCTCCGGCAGATTCGTATCTGATATTCACGTTATTGATGTTGGGGTGAAGCAGTAGGTCATCTGGACGGTATTGTGCATCGTGATATGGCAACAAATAGTTTGTTCTCTTTGATGTCAGTTCAGAAATCAAACGTTTGGTGTAGTCGCTCAGGTAAAGTAATGTGAAGTACACCTCTGGGAATCGGGGGAGGGAGGGGGGCGCTTCTTTAATTTCTAAGAGAGGACTTGAGTTTTCTTCCAAGTGCATAAGGGACCCTTTTGGTCTTTTATAGCTGCCCATAAAACTTTCATGTAAATTGTATATTTATTTTCACAGGACAAAAGTGTTGTAGTTGAGTGCACACAGGGGAAGTTTCCACGAGATTGTACAATCACAAGCCAACGCACAAGAAAGTCAAACTGCAGGTGACAGAGAGGCCGTGCCCTCGTTGACAGGAAATGGTGAAGTGACACATTTTCTTTATTTTCAACACAGCGCACTGGTACCTCGAAATAGACGAGTGGCTTCAAATTCCGTGTAAAGATGAAGAGTTGGTTTTTTAAAAAAAAAGGAAGTGAATCTCCTCCGATAAGTTTAAAAACCCCCGCTCCCACAAGTTTATGTTCATGAATCAATATAGAAAGCACCTCTATTAACACCTAATTCATCGTGATGTATATGTAAGAAGTTTCTTTTATTCATTTCATACTTAAACCGTACAATCATTTTCATATTTTGATCTAGGCTAATCATCGTGACAGTTTGAACAGGATACATAGAAATTAGCTGCCTTTTTAATTTTGATAATATACGAATGATACTGATAAAAAAAAACATCTGTGACTGAATACACACATTAGGAAAAAAAAAGGTCTACCATCGTCCGAGTATCCTCCTTGAACTGCTACTCGACACAAACAGCTTTAACTGGTCAGACTTTTTCAAAGGCTTCTTTCAAAGAAAAATCTACGTGGACGTGGAGCAGAGGACATCAGGAAATGAATAGAAACATTTTTAAATGTCGTAACTGCAGAGATCTAGATGTTTATATTCATTCTGTGATTTTAAGGCATTTCTCCTGTGCAGTGCAAACTTGAAATGCTGCGTAACAGCCGATAGAGGAATTTAAATGTAAATACATAGTTGTGATGTTTATTCTGGCTTTTAAAAAAAAAAAAAGGAAACTGGACGAGACGGTGCTACTGCAGCGTGTTTTCTGTCTGTGTGGAGCTACTTACAAGTATCAACATTAGACTTTCACAACCGCAGAAGTAAAACATTGTATTTGCTCTGTCAAACATTTTCAACCATTCATATGAGCTGCCAGTCAAAATCAGAGCCTTTACATCATTGTTGAGCTTTTTTGAATCATGTTCAGAGACAGTTTCTTTGCTTTTAACAGCTAAAATGGGACGATGATTCTTCACATGAGCAGATGAAACCAAACTGTCATCAAATAGGTGAACGCCGTGTGGTTACACGCGCATCTGGCAGGATGAGGTTTAATTTGATCTGAATTGGTCTCGTAAAGCACTTGGTGACGGATGAATTCAATTGCAGACTTTGTTCCTTTTTTTTGGGGTTGTGTTTTTCTATTTCTACGTAAAGTACCAACATGTCTGTTTGCATCGTGTTTGTTTCGGGTTAAAAACCTCCTGAAAGTCAAATCATTCTTTAAATCCTCCTTTTCTCACAGCAGATATTTTGGGCACACTGCAGTAGTAGAAACACGTGTGTTGCTTATAACATTAACAATGACGTCATCAACTTTCTACTGTGACTTGTTAAAATGTCTTGTCTGAAAAGGATTCTACTGTTTCATGTCCCTCCCCGTTGCACAGGAGAGGAGTGTGTGTGTGTGTGTGTGTGTGTGTGTCTTTGAAACCCAGTCTGAAGAGATCAATGGAAAAACCACAGGATTCACTGATCCACTCGTATCATGGAAAAAAACATAGACCTCTGTGTAAACTGCCGTTCAATCCATCTGTGATATATATACAATTGATTCTTTTCATTTGATTGATTAAATGACAAAATGGCCAATTGAGCAGCATGTAAATGGCCTCAAGACATGTAGAGCTCCACGCCCATGTGCTGCACTGTTCATTTGACATCACAAACTTTATCAACCTAAACTTAATTTCACTCTGACGTGTAAACCGAATTTCTTGAGGATCACTTTCATTCGGCACTAACACACGGTGACCTGGCAAAATATGACCATGCATTGTATGAAGCCTTCAGCCTTCCCTCTCAAAAACCTGGTTTTGTTTTTATTAATCGCCTAAAAATGGGAACACATTTGTTTGTAATGGATTTTTCTGACATTTCTCTCTAACATTTGTATGAATGTTTTTGGATTTGTTTTTGACAGATGGATCGATAATTAAAAGAAGCAGATCATAAGCGATTTGTTTCAGTTCTGCAAAACTTAACTTTGGGTTTCAGTGAAATGTAAAGTTTGCCTTTTTGGTTTCTGGTTTGCTGTTTGAGGCCAAATGCTTCAAACCACTGAATTTAAAAGGAGCCTTTGCAAGTTTCCCACCGTGTTCTAATGACCCACAGGTCAAAGGACACAAATGTTCTTGTGTTGTACTCGAATCAAACGAGCAGAAAGTTGATGGCTCTGAAATCTTTGTTTCTTGGTGTACATGTTATGTTAATGATGTAGGGATCAGTTAATTTTGCTGTATATACTGTAAGTGACATCTGATCTCATTTAATTCCTGTCCTCAAAGGGTGACACTAAACAATATTGATATATAGAAATGCAAACCTATTTTAATACTTGTAACTCCTGAAGACCTTCTGTTTTGTATGTACAGTATAAATTAAAGCTATGCTGTAGTGCTTATGTGTTTGGAACCGGAATCACTTGTTTGCCCGTCAGACTTTAGACGTGTTGATGCTCAGGGACTTGATTTAAAGGGTCAGACTTATTAATTTGTCTTTATCGCACCATGTTTTTATTTATTTTTAGGTCTCTCAAAAGTTTCCTCATTGATCTCAGAAGATGAAATATAAAAACATCCAGATTGTGTTTAAAGTAAAGACCTTTACATTGAACATTTATACCAACAGGGTTTGGACACCTCAAACTATATTGATACAGATATTTGTCACCAGTCAAGATAGAATTTTATTATATATCAGGTTACTTTGTTAGAACTGGCCTAATAACAAATTAAAAACAAACTTACTAGAAGAATTAACACTTGAATATACAGTACATCAGTGGGACAACAACCTACAATGATCTTTGTGAAAAATGTATTTAACGTGTTCTTTGACTTTTAAAATTTGGTCCGTGTGTCACATCCACTAACGCAGTTGAGGCTTGATTTATGATCGATACTGCAGCCGGCCACCAGGTGTTGTTTTTAGGGAGCTGTCATACATCGTCTCTATTTTAGAAAGTAATTAAAATAAAGAAAAATGTGTTATTCAAACCAAGAAGTTTTTTTGAACTCACTATATAGTTCTCTACACCAGTGGTTCTCAACGGGTCTGGCTTCGGGACCCACCATTCCCCCTTAATGGCAAGCCGCGACCCGAATCGAGGACAAGTTTCAACTTCTCAAATTGATTTAATGAAAAGATGGTGCAGTTTGAACCTGAGATAGTAAAGAATATCACAGTATGCCAACACAAAAAAACAAGTTGAATGATAAACCAAAACGACCAGCAGGTGGAGATGCTCGAGAGGGAAATATTCCCTTTTACACTCAATTAGCTGCATTTTAATTAAAAACCAAAAAGTGGTAATACACAAGGTAATACAACATGCATAACAATTCAGTAACTTAAGTAAGTACTTGAAGAGTAGTGTACAACCGAGTAATAGTAATATATACCATCAAAATCCCCTTCAAAATAAAAGCGCAGGATTTTTTTCTTAACATATTTTTTTTGTAGTTTCCTTTGTAGTAGTAATATGAAGGATTTGTTGCTTTTGTTGTGCAGAAAACCACCCGTTGTGTGTTGTGCATGTGTCAAAAAGACAAACTGGGTAAACTCTGCAGCCAATTCTCCGGATTTTTCCCGGAGGGGGCCATAGTTAGAATCGAGGGTGGTGGTGGTGAGGGGGGGTCGTCATACACACAGGGCCCCACAAAGGCTGGGACCGGCCCTGTCAGATGATAAAACACAGTGAGAACCTGACGGACACATTTCTGCTGCTGTCACCGTCACCGCCGACTCGGATGCCCGCCCCTGCTGGCCGTGTCACCGCTCGTCGCTGCCCTCCTCTGGGACCGTGAGTATGCGGAACTCCCTGCGGACTGACGGTGCTGTCGGAGGGGATGTTGTGAAGGAGGCAGGTCGGAACTGACCGAAGCAGCGGAGCGGAGAGGCGGACACACACACGCACGCACGCGCACGCACACACACACACACACACACACCTCCTCCTCCTCCTCCTCCCATCAGTCACACCTCTGCCGGCCGGACACACGGGAGCAGCTCGCCCCTCAACCCGTCCTCCACACCCGGTGCTACACCGCGCTCTTCACGAGAAACGCCCGAATCCAGACGCTCCGCGCGGCCTCTCTCCCTCCGTGACCGAGCAGGACACCCTCCGCCCAGGCCGTCATCAGCAGCTGCTGGCTCCGCAGCGAGCGTTAGCGGCTAACCGGCTAACGCAGCCAGGTGAGGACGCTCTTTCACACCGACACCTGAGCCGTTCACCCCCGCTGGGTTCGTTTCATCATCACCACCATCACAAAGCCACCTCCTAACAAGCCACCATGTTTTATACATGTGTGTCGTTATCCGCGGGGGACGCTAGCGTTAGCAGCTAGGCGGCTAGCTAGCTAATCCACCCCCGTGGCGTAGTGACAGCCGTCGAGCTAGCGGAGCGGGGCTGAGAGGATGGATGTTCGGGGGAAGGGATGTGGAGGACTGGGCCTGGGTCCTCGTCGCGGAGCTGGAAACACGGAAACACGACCTGCAGCTACAGGCTCAGATCTGTGGGATTCACCGGGAGATGTTAGCATCGCCTCATCTCTAGTTATTAGCCCAGTTACCTCCAGCTCATCGTCTGTAATCTCCATAGGTTGTAGGTGAAATTCCCTTTAAACCTCCACTGAACTGGTCTCCTGTGGGGGGGTTACTGGGTTTTAACCTCCCACACTGGTCGAAACGTGTTTGTCATTGAGGCCTGATCTCTGTTGGGTTGTTTTTACTCAATGTCAAACCTGCAGTAGTGCGAAGTAACTAAGTACATGTACTCAGTTACTGTGAGTATTTCTACTTCAACCAGCCTCTGTCTATCTTTCATAGTTGGTACGTGTCAGAGGAGCCAGTATATGTATCTAGAAGATCCTAGTTACTTCTCAGGGGTCAGACTTCATTCATTCTGTCATTCTGTTTATTTTGGTCCACATAAACAATTTCCACAAGAAATTGGATAGAAAACACTGAAGTAAGTAACTGAAAAAAAGAATTATAAAAGGTCAAAATGGGTCCAGAATAAGTTCACTGCAGTCTAGTACTACAAAGCTGTCACTGTAAAGAAGTATGTGCTAATGGGGATATTGACAACACAATACAATATTTTAAGATATATTTGGAGATATGACAGGTGTCGGCTGAAGCTGTGACTTCACGTATCATAATCGTAGAAAATACAAGTGCGTCAAAGCCATTTTGTAAATCTAAATTGTTGGCATCCACATGACAGAGCTGTTTATCCTGTTGTAATTATCAGGTGGTTTCTTTTTGTATAACTGCTCCGCATCCAAATTATTCCCAAAAGACCGAATGCTTTGAAGCTTTGGCCGTGGCCATGGAAACGAATTACTTGATGTTTTTTTTTAATTTCATTTTTATCATGACTGATTTATGCATGACGGCAAAAACACCAAATAGCCCCCGACTCGAAAATAGTCATCCATAATTAGTTGTCATGCACGAGTGTTCATTTTTCATTTGTTAACTTCAAAGCAAATGCATTCGTATATTTATATTGTATCATAATATCGCGTTATGACACTGGGATAGGGTCACATGACAGGTTACATACAATAAATAGCACATTTGTGAAGGTGACCCCCAAAAATACCAAGTAATACTTCAATTTATTTGACAACTGCTTAAATATTGTCCTGGTTGATTATTAAACACAGATGGACATGTGGATTGACAAAGGTATCGGTACATGGTTAATTGTTCAATACCCGTTTTGTATGTGAATGTCTTCATGTGCCACACGCTGAGCTCAGGCCCCTCCCTGTTTCGCATGAGAAAGTACAAGCTCGACATGACGGCTTGAGTCATCGCACCCGGCCCCGAATGCAACCTGTCATCACATCCAACTGTTACTGTTATGACACAAGTGAGACGGGTACAAAGAGGATGTAACGCAGATTCTAACACATGCATTCATCTTCATACAGACTTGTATATAAACATGGACGCTGCTAATCCTTGATATGAATGTTGGCATCTCGCGCCAAGAGAGTCAGTGCGAGGTTCTGCAGATACACGTGCTCAGATCTCTGTGATGAGAACGACCTAACATGAGAGAAACCATCTTTGAGACTTGTTTTTTTGGTTTGGCTCACGTCCCAACCACTAACATTGAGGAGGTTTATGACATATTCCGCAGCCACCCACCAGGGGGCGATTTAGACACTTTCGGCTTCACTTTTAACTGTCATGTCGTCAATCTTAATGTAAAGTCTATGAGACTGAATAATGCAACCAAGATGGGGTCACAGCCTGGACAACATCGTACATAATAAGAGGAGGAGGGGGAGGGGTAAAGAGGTCTAGGCTATAATTTTGTGCTAACCAGTTTTATTGACAGGGTAATAAATCAGTTCTTGCATTTGTTCAGGCATGTAATAAACAAACCCGGCGTCGGTAATCTAATTCTAAAAGTGAGTGTGCAGCGATCAATACTTTATTATTAATCTACACTTCATCTCTCTCTCTCTCTGGTTTGTGCTTCGTCACTCGGCTAAAACAAATTCAACAGTCTCCATCGCTAGTTGCTGCCGGTCGCTGTGACTGGCAGGAAACACTGTGAATCATATCCATCTTCCCCTCCGCGCTTACATAACCAGCGAGAGGCGCAGCCTGCGAACAACTCCGACCAGATTCATCTGTCGTGTTAACCTACATCATTATCTTCCCCTTCTGCGATGTGTTCTGATTACTTCCTGTAATTAACCATTTCTGTGAGTAAGGATGAACTGTCTACCCCTCCAACCCTTCAACGTGCTCAGTAGTATGCAGAAATACTGTAAAATAGAATATTCCCACACGGGGTTATGTGGTCTCACTAGCTGCTTAGTGCTGATATCCTCGTTAATGTTAAGTGACAGTTTACTGTGGCCTTCTTGTTCATTAACATGCGAAGAGCAGCAGGAGACTGTCAGGCTTGGGGAGCACTTGAATAATTTTACCAAGTGTGATGAGCGGTGACATTAAGCTCCCTCAAAACGACGTGTTTCAGCGTTTCACTGTGTGGTGCAGCGTGAACCCACATCTTCAAATACTGTCAGCCTGTTTACTCTTATCCTCCTCCGCAAGGGAGGTTATGTTTTCATTGCCATCTGTCTGTCGGCAGGATTATTCAAATACTGCTGGACTAATTTCCATGAAATGTTGTGGAGGGATGGGTCATGACCTAAGAAAGAATCAGTACAATTTTGGGGTGGATGCTTGAGAACCTCGCCTAGATTGTGTCCTATCAATTAAGGCTATAGTGCCAAAAATCGATCTCGACCTTATCGAGTATGGACCAGCTCCACCCTAACCCTAACCCTTCAAAATGAGTCTAGCTGACATTTAGTCCATGTCAATTTGCGAATGGCTCCTTACTCAAAAGTAGAGCTATTAGACATAATTATACCCATAATGCATCTGAAGCCTTCTGTGATGGAGTCACCCCCACTGGACACGGCTGCATCACATGCTGTGGTTGTCGGGGGTTAGAGGCAGCCTGTGTCAGGATGTGTGACAGTAGTGTCCCTCTCGCCACCTAAATACAATCACTCCTGTCATTTACCTTGTTGCCTTTGAGGCCAGATAGTTCGGGCTGCTTTAACATGCGCTGCGTCTGAAATGTGCCCGTGTGACATTGATACGATTTTTGGAAACGTGACACAGTGACGGTGCAGCCGACACGACCATATCAGGTGGCCGTTTCTAAAAAAGCCCCAATTACAACACTGTCTGGATAATTTCCAATGTTAATAGTTGTTTATTTCAATTGTTTTTTTTATTTTTAATGTCAAGATAATTATGAGGCCTTTAAATATTTCTTTTTTTAATGGGCTGTGGCATTTAATTTTTTTAATTGAATACATTTAAAAGTAAATACAATTAAGCTTGCAGCCACAGAGGACTTGCCTGATTATTTAAAATGTCAAAAGAGATAATATTCCGTTTTCTCTCTTAGTGTGATAGAGGTTTGGTGGTTTAAACACTGTGACGCCTCTTCCTGTATAAACGGTGGTGTGTAACCGCCCAGGTTTTCTTCAGTTGGAACGCATGACACCTACTGGCTAAATTACTGATCCATTAGCTTATCAGTGCAGGGATAACAGCCCGTAAGAGACAGTGGAAAGCTGCTCTCGGTGTTTGTGTTTCAGGGTGGAGTTTCTGAAGCTCGGCCTTGTGTGGCATTTGTTTGCTGCTCGCTGTGGCACCAAGTAGATCCTGTCACTGTCGCTTTTTCTTCTTCTCCAAACATCTGCTCCATTGCTGAAGGAAGCTTGTCCTCACAGATATGTTTTAACACCTCAAGCTTCCATGTGACAGATATAATAATGTGTATTACACCGTATGATATAACAGAAGAAGTGAAGTACAATAGAATCTACTAACACGCATGCGTTTTGGTTTTTTATTCGTCCCCCCCGAATCAAAGAGCCACAGCTTGTTTTGCAGCAACGTTTAACAGTCATGCTGAGTGAAATCTGTCGTGGACGTGACCAGCTTTATTCGATGCGGGTTGTGTCCCTGCTGGTGTGAAACACAGCGGTGTAAACAGCAGGTAACTAACAGGCATAAAGAAAGCAGGTGGTTTCTTATCCTCTTGACCTCTGACCTCTGTTTGTGGGTCAGTGTGCGTCAGTAACACCACATTATTGCACCTCATAGCACAACATGACATGTCAGTGGGAATGATTGTGTCGCTGCAAGTGGTTGTAGAGCTGAGTTGAGCCCATCATAACCCCCCCCCCCCTCCCTCCTGGTTTGTTTGTTTTTGAATGGCGTTGTTAATGCGTCCTCATCACCTCCACAAGAGTACTTCTACTACAAGAGGACTTTAAAGGGGGGGGGGGGTTATTATACTTTCTCTCTCTAGTGTGGTTTTTAGGTTTTTGTTGTGTATGTAAAGGAGCTAAAAAGCCTGAAGTCAACAGTAAAGTCCCCCCCACAGAAAACAGTGCTGCTCGAGCTCCTGAAACAGCTTGTGTGTGGTTGGGCTGTTACTGCCGTGGTGTTTTGTGATGTCACGTGACCCACATTTGCATGAGATATGCAAATAACACAGCCAGGTAGAGCGAGAACAGCCGCTCGCCTGTGTACACGCTGGAGGCAGTCGACCGATTGTCTCCTTCGTGTAAGCTCTTCACTAGATGGAATGTGTTTTGGTATCGAAGGTTTTGACGATGCTCCCGAAGCTTTGTTCCCGTCTCGTGTTTGCAGTCGAACATCTCAAGGACTTGCTGGTTTCATATTGAGTGAAGCCAGGCAACCTACTCCCCCCCCCTTATCATCATCAACCCTTTATGTAAATGTTTTGGCTCAAGAACTAAGCAGGTCAACCTTGGTTCATGAATTGATGTGAATTACAGTGTTGCTAAGTTTATGGAGGGAGTAATGGAAATTGACTATTGATGTTAGCAGAGCAGCGGCTGGAAGAGGGTCAGTGAAAAATAACATGTAATCGTCACCTGACCCTAGTTTTTATTATTTATCTCTCCATAATTCAACCGTCGTCTCAGTTTCATGATATGCTGCAGTAGCGTGGCATTACGCAGATTCCCCTGATAGGCATTGTATCCAGAATCGAACACGAGATGCTTTCTTTGGGTGCATAAAGTTACTGTTAACAGAGTTATTTGAGTTGATATGAAAGAGGAGCTTTGTCTGTAAAGCAGAGAGGGAAACTGGAGAGGTCGGAGAATTGCCTTGTTCACTTGCCAGAGGAAAAAAACGGACCAAAAAAGATCTTGAACTGGGATCGTGCTCAATTATTTTCGAGAAATTTCCATCGTTGATCTGAATTTTATTTGTAGGAATAGCCTGCGTGGTAATTTAAACAACAGTTAAACTCAAATATATTAAAGCTTCATAAAGATGAATTGAAACAATGAATTTGTCCAAAGTCAAAGCTTAGAAATTACATCCAGATGAAGTTATGGCTTATTGTGCTGAATCATATTTGAAATACAATTTGCAGAGAAAACAGAGGGCTTTGTGTGCTCGGATCAGAGCTGGTGCTTTGCCACTGGCAATTGACGTAGGCAGAAGCAAAGACATTTCTCACTCCTGCCGGGCAACGTGTGTGTGCTTTTGTGATCCAAGGGTTATTGAGGATAAATCCCATTTTGTAATTCTTTGACGGGCCAAAGGAAATTGGTGTTTGACAAGATCCAGTAGAAGAAACCGGATTTGTTTTGGTTTTTGATGCAAAAAACGTTGGCTTTTTAATGACGAGACTTGTTTTGGCCAGAGATGTAGGCAGCGGGGACTAAGGACATTGCTTCAAATATAATAATTGAATTACACAGTTATGTTTTTGTGTCTCCGTTTGTTTGTTGGCCGGTTTGTTTATTAGCAGGATTACGCAAAAAACTACTGAGTGGCTTTCCAACAAACTTAGTGGAAGAATAGGATCGGATCAGGAAAAAGGCGCATTGCCAAGAATTAGCTTTCACTTAATTCAACATTATGAGATGGGATGTTTTTCTTTTTACACTTTCACCAATTTCAACAGGCTCCGTGCTGTTGGATACTCGTCTGTGGAGGTGGTGCTTGTGCTACACGCACCTGTCAGTCACAGGCCTGTAAAGACCACACTACAAGTAGAGACGGGTTGTTGCTTGTTTCACCACTAAGGCCCCTAAGCTGCTTATTATATCAGTGAGCCGCTAATGAAAAATCCTTATCCCCCCCCTACAAAAACAAGCAGCTGAAATAATGGTCAAAACAGAATCTAAAAACACTCACAGCAAGTTTAATAAGAACGAACCGTGCATTTTTTTCGAGGTATGTTTTTATTAGTTAAGTCAAACACACTGTAAAATGTAGACGTGACATTGCAGTTACATTCTCAGCAGTTTGACAGCACAGTTTCATAACATGAAAACATTGTCATGTCCCCTTGATCCACATTTTCCCACGAATCATGAAGTCTCCCTAATCATTTAGTGCGGCTTCATTTTATCCTGTTGCTGATCTGACATTGGTGGTTTTGTAAAATAAGCCGGTGGCCATGAAAGGTTATTTAATTGTTTCAACAACCATGGACAGCGTAACATCACAATTTCTCCAACTGAAGAATCACTCTTTTTGTGTTTGTTTTCAATTGGATAGAGATTTTCTGACCGAGGTAAAAGATGAGACACGTCAGTAGACTTGTGTTTTTTTACGTGAGCTCAAACTGAGCTAATGTTTTTTCTTCTTCTCTGTGCCTTACAGGTCTGACTTAGTCATTTCTTTGGATCAACACAATGACGAGCGAGTCGCAGCGGTTGGAAAGACAACACTGACTCAAGACAGAACACATATCCTGGATGCCGTGACATACAGGACGGGTTCAATCCAAGATGGAGAAAAAGAAAATGTGCCCTCGCCTTCTCGACTACTTAGTCGTAGTTGGAGCAAGGTAAGAACCTAATCTGACTTTAAGTGGTAGTTTTGGTTTAAAGTTATCCTCAGTTTAGACATAAGGGTGGTGCTAAATATTGCCTTGAAAACTGAAGTTAAGTGATGTCAGCTGAGGGAATCTCTGTCAGGTTGTAGAGACGCATCGTCTTTCGTGAAATTCCATTCAGTAGTTTTAAGCATAATCCTGCTTTCAAACAAACAAACTGGGGTGAAAACATAACCTCCTTGGCAGAGGCAATAATTATATTTGTTTTGCTACATTCAAAATATTGTTTCAAACAAAAGAGTTATCTGTAAAGACTAGAGCTGCTGCTCTCAGTAATTGTAGACATTTCTCTGGTGAACTGGAATACAATCTCTTGATCTACTTCTTCTTATTGCACGCTATGTGAAATCTGATTCCGGCTGTACTCATGGCGAGCAGCCCCGCCCCTGCAGCTCCAGAGCTGATTAGATCAGGTTTATTATTAATAAACATATCACATGTCCAAATTACACAAACCACAACCGCTGCTGTCCACAAACAAACTATGTGACTACGTGTTTAAGGCTTAGGAGATGACAAAAGACAGTTCATTTCAGGTTTTGCTATACACCCTAAAGTCCTCTGCTGTGCTCACTAGTCAGCACTGGATTCAGTTTGCCATTGGCTGAGCAATAATTCAAAAATAAATCACTAAATATATAAACTATTTTGTTCTTTTCTCCCGGGAGGCATCCTGGAGAATATCTCTGTTCATCTGGTTGTTCCTGAGACGACGTGGTGCCGTTAGTCTCGAGCCCTGGTCATGAGGATTTTAGAATTCATTAGTTGCTTTTTTATGTATTTATCTCTGGGGGCCGTATTGTGGCCTGCAGGCCAGAGGTTCCTCCACCGCTGTGTTAACACTCTCAGGTCTTTGCTTTGGAGTTGATGTAGCATAGTAGCACATTGTTTCAAGCAGAGTATCCACAGGAGAAAAGGATGAGTCATATAAACACTGTAAAATTAGCAAACAGTCCAGGGTGCTAGTGTTTTTGAAGCTGGGCACCGAGCATCTCTGCTGTAACATTCATGGATTTGAAGCGATATGCTTCAGGGGCAATTTCAGAGTCATTATGGGGTGAGATGCATGTAATTTGTGAAGTTTCCCTGATTTAGATTTTTTTTTCAAATCAGTTCTTGTATTTCAAAAGCTAAGAATTTGCTTTTGTAACCACCAGACTACTGTCAGGACTTTGTTTAGACATTGCGTTTTTACTATGAAGTGAGCAAAGACTTTGGCTTTGATTCCTCTTTTATAAAATACTTCTCATGAGTTGATGGCCGTTTCAAATTCAATTTAAAACTGAAATGCACAAAGCAGACTGAGTTATTCAACCACCTAGAGCTAATGATGGGTACAGCAATAAAGTAAACTAGACTGGCTCACAGTAGAGCACTTACTTTGGTCATGACCCAACAGTCCCCTTATGACACATTTAAATTCACTCGATCCAGATTTATCGTTGGATCTTCACCAAACTGCCAGAGGATCCAAGAATTATTTCCTTGGAAATATGTGAAAAAAGTTTTAAGAATTCGTTCTTGGCCCGTGTCCCATCCCTCCACCAAGTTTCGTGGAAATCTGTTCAGAGGTTTTTGCGTAATCGTGTTGGACAACAAAGCAACCCACAAATAAACAAATGGACAGAGGCGAAGAGCTCATACCCCCCCAAGGCCAATGCCCCATTTCAGCAGTGGTTCCCATTAATTATCAAGACTGTGGCAGCCGTTTCTTAATGAACCAAAAATCATTTGACACTTCTCATAATCAATCTCTAACCTGATGCATTGCACAGCTGTGTGCAGCACTGTTTGCAGAGCACTCGATCGTGCCATTGTCCATAAAGTTTTTACTGTCCATGTAGACAAAATCTGCCATACTGTAGTTGTTCAATTGGGTTGAGATCTGGTGACTGCAAAGACCATAGATCATGATTCAAATATTTTTTATTCTCAGTGACCTCATGTGCCCTTTGTTCTGAGGTTTTCCTTTTCATTTGTCGTCAGTCTGTAAATTGCTTCTTTTAAAAATGTAACACATCTTTTTCTATCGCCCCTCCAGGCAACCTAGCAGCGACACTGTGGCCCAGACACCTCAGCTCCTTCGCCGCTACCCGCTGGAGGACCACCCTGACTTCCCGCTCCCACCAGATGTGGTGTTTTTCTGCCAACCGGAGGGCTGCCTTAGCATCCGCCAGCGCAGGGTTAGCCTCCGTGACGACTCCTCGTTTGTTTTCACTCTTACCGACAAAGACTCAGGAATCACCCGCTATGGAATCTGCATCAACTTCTACCGCTCTTTTCAGCGAGGGCATCACCGTGCCCGCGGGGACAAGGGCAGCCACTCAGACACAGCCGCACAGGCAGCAGATACCGCTAGTGAAGGGTCTGATGGAAGTGGCGGAGGCTCATCCTCCGTGTTAGCTCCACCTAGCAATGCTGAGTCCGGAGCTCCGCCTGCCTCCGGGGAAGAGGGCAGAAAACCAGGTGCCGAGCTAAATGCCAGCAAATCCCCACAGCACAGACGAGGCGCTGCTAAGACGGCGGCCAGGAACCGCAACAGCACGCTGACCTCGCTGTGCATTCTCAGCCACTACCCGTTCTTCTCCACCTTCAGGGAATGCCTATATATTCTGAAGAGGCTGGTGGACTGCTGCAGTCAGAGGCTAACGCAGCGGGCTGGGCTCCCTCGCGCCACCCAGAGGTGAGGGTTGAGATTGCCTGTTGTTGTTGTTAACGCAACTCCTTTGTGTTGCTTGCCTTTAAGTTGTTGTGATTCTTTCGTGTTTCATCTTTACTCAAGTCTCACTTAGCAAATCTTCCACTAGCCAGGTTTCCAGCTCATGGATCATTTATCAAAAGTCCTTGAAATACAGTCTAAACAAATACCAAACTTCTAATAGTTTATTGCTATGAAAATGCACATTCATGCTTGTCGGATGATGAATGCTTATTATTTTTGATCACATATATATATATATATATATACTTTTTTTCTTGTGCCTTGAGTCTAAGTCTTAACTTTGATAACAAGACCTCATGGTTTCATAGGCTAATTTCCATTAAATTTGTCGATTACATTCATACCACCAAGGATGAAGGCTTTGATTGTACATTAACCCAGAACTAGGGTGTGGAAAAACTTTAAAGAAATAACAATAGGCCATTAATAAACAATTTTATTTCATGTACATACACACCTGTAAAAATAATAAATAGTGCTCGTAACACAAGAAAAGAAGGTAAATTGTAGAGTCCAACTGATATATGGGTATTTTGTTGCTGATTCCAATACTGATATTAGGGAATATAACGTTTACACTACATTATATAAGTAAAATTGTTTATCCTGTAAAATAAAAGATTTCACATCGGCAAACATAAATGCTGATACTGATATTCTCATATCAGCTGATTTTTATCTGCCAACAAATAAATCAGTCGGTAGCTAAAGCCAATAACTATCTTTATCATCTGTTAGCTATTAAATATATTCTCTGCATTCGTTCATTACAAACAAAAGGCTGTATCCGTTATTTAAAGTCATTGTTTGCTGTAATTCAGCATTTTTTAGTTCTATAAAAGATCACAACAGGAGACGACTAGATGAAAATGTGTTGGTTCCACGTTATGTCTGCTGCTCACACGCTTTCCTTCTTCGCACCGTCCACCTGTATGTTTGTGTTTCAGAATGAATACAGGAGCCTTTGTGCTGCGGCCCCGTGCAGCTTTGCAGGCCATCTGCAGCTCGTCATGTTTTCACAGTTCGCTCTACACTCCACCTTCATGATAAATAACCAAAGTGTTCACAGTGTACTGCAGCAGATTGTTCTGAGCAATTTGCGTTACGGGCAAATATTATTTCAACCAGTGTCACAGGTTTAGCTGAAGACAGTTTTTAAAGGTTAGATGTTATGACTGTGAAGGTGTGTTGATCCTTATGCTCTATGAATAATGTAATAAGTTATTACACCGAGAAAGAAAATGAAAACAAGAAACCTAGTCACTGCATGGTATACTGCGACATGGAGAACTGGCATTTAGCATGGCATTTCACTTGTTAGACTTCAGGCAAAGAATTGCTCATGTGGTAAAATGGCCGATGATTCATATTTTATTAAAGCTGCAGAAATGAGGGAGTTAAAAAAAAACAACCCACACCATTTGGTTATGACTTTGTGATGCGGCAGTTTGCAGTGCTCGTTGGGTTACTCTGTTGCCATGGGTGACTCAATGGGTTGCAACATTGGAGTGACAAAAGTGATAATTAGGCTGTCACTTAACACTGGCTTCGGCCCAGTGTGATTGTTGGTTTTCACCCACTGGTGTCGAACCAGTGCAGCTTTCTCATCATCACTAACAGTAATTGAGTGGCTAATGCACAGCTCATCTCAGACCATCACTGTATTTGTCTCTGGTAAAATGCTGCAGTGGATCCACATGTCTCTCATTTATCTGACAACCTTGGAAAAAGCCATTCTATCCGGCGGCTGAAGCGACCTGAGAATCCCTTTTACCCAGACGTGGTTGGTTGAAATGCGGTGTGTCAATGACGGCGAGGGAGGCAGGCCATTGCATATTGGCTGCAAGCGCTTTGGAGGCGCTGACAGATTGAGGTCTGTGGCTGCCGTTGGGTAGCAGCTGCAGTTGGTGGGAGGGCTCCGAAGGCCTAATGATTTATCTCCCACTTTGCCACACGTGCAGAGAGCATACACTTGAGAAAGGGTTTAATGACACCATGTGTGCATAGAGTGGAGGGTTTACACATCAATACTTTGCAATTCACAATTGCTCAAGAGCCTCTCCTGTGTTTCAGTCTCATTTGCTCATCGTATTAGTGATTTCAGCGGGTGTTTGTTCAGGCCTCGTGGTTGCTTCAGTTTTTAACCCTAACATCACCGTATTAGGAAAACAAATGTTTAAACTTTAATATCTTCTAGTGGTGGATTATGTGATAAACTAAACGAGCAATGCAGAAACATCACATTAAAGTTAGGGGCAAACTTGTTGCTCTTTTGGAAATGATTTAATTTCTCCTTGAACTTAATCCGAACAAATGTAAAAACAACCCTGACATATGCACTGAGCCCGGATTTATTTATTTTTCTAATCTATTTTTTCCCATTTTCCTTCCACTTCCAGGGACACCATGTGGCGAGTGTTTACTGGGGCGCTGACGGTGGAAGAGAAAGGCAGCCAGCTGCTGGCCGACTTGCGGGAGATTGAATCCTGGATGTACCGGTTGCTGCGCTCACCAGTACCCGTGGCGGGTCAGAGACGCGTGGACGTGGAAGTGTTGCCCCATGAACTCAAACGGCCGTTCAACTTCGCCCTGCCTGACAACTCCCGCTTCTCAATGGTCGACTTCCCCCTGCACCTCCCCCTGGAGCTGCTGGGGGTGGACTCCTGTCTTCAGGTCCTCAGCTGCATACTGCTAGAGCACAAGGTAGGGACACGCACAGCGGTGACTTCAGGATGCTAACAGCCGCTAATCAATTGTCACTCAGGTCCATCTTTGCTTTCTGCACCAATGTTTACAGAGCAGGAACATGAGATGTGTGCGTGCGTGGCTTCAAACTGCAACCATATCCCCTGTGGGGTTTTATTAAAGACCAGACTGAATGCTTCAAGGAGAAAGGATAAGCAGAGCTATATTTATTTATACCGACCTCCTTAGAAATGTCCTGAGTGTCCTTCATCAGACATTCTCTGTTAGATGGAGGCTCGCCGAAGCAATTTGTCAGCAGTTTGGACAAAGGATTATGGGTAAATAGAAGACTGAGTACACAGAGTGACTGAACGGAAATACTTCATTTCTGTCTCTCCTGTCTCCAACACTGGAGGCATTTATATGATGTTATAGGAATCTGTGTTTGGCTGTGGGGGTGGTGTTGTGTTGTTGCTCTTGCAAAGGCTCATGTACAACCGATCAAATCTCAGCTTTACAGCCTCAGCCACACTGCGGAGAGACCTGGTTGCTTCTCTGCCTTTCTGTCACTTAAGCATTTCTCAAATATGAAAACGTATTTGTGCAACCCTCAATTCCTACAATGTCATTATGATTAGATTCGGTTGTTGCTCTTTTATCATTTTCCATTTTTAGTCTACGATTTACTGAAGAAAGGAGATAAGAAGATGGAAAACCTGTAAAGCAAGAGGGTGTCATTCAGTGTTTCAGCCTAATTGTCCGATGTGGAGTCACTGGTCGGTTTCAGTGCCGTCTGCAGCCTCTGCACCTCTCTCCTCCCTCTCCTCCCCACAGTCGACCATCTGTATGAAACTCGGCCATTTTGTAGTCATCCATTTTCTTTTATTCTGAAGCTGAATTCAATGCATCATTAAATTCAGTCAGTCTGAACTAAGTGCTGCAGAGAAGCTGTCGGAGGTATTTTTATTTTTTTTAACTTTCAAGCACTTCATGCTGCAGATATAAGTTTCTCCTAAAAGCTCAGTTTTGAATATTGCTGTTATGAGTCCACGGTCAAATGGTTGTTCACATCTTAACATCACACAAGAAAGAGGAGGTATTGATAAACCATCGTAATGTAATAGAGCAACAGAAGAAGCCGTCAAGAGGTGTTAGTGTGTCTGCTCATTTAATTATGAAGGAAACAGGGCAGTGAACACCCAGAAAAATTGTATTGAAACACAGTGAAATAAAGATAATAAGATAATAAAGCCCATGTTTGTATTTTTCCCCTCAGGTCATTCTTCAATCCAGAGATTACAATGCTTTATCAATGAGTGTTATGGCCTTTGTGGCCATGATTTACCCTCTGGAGTACATGTTCCCTGTCATCCCTCTACTGCCAACATGTATGGCCTCAGCTGAACAGGTAAAGATATATTTCAATTAAGCAGATGTGCTTTATATTTGTATTTATTGCTGTTATAAATGCAAATGCTGTTTGTGGTTGTAACATCGAACTGTGACTGACGGGTGTGTTTACTCGTCTCCTCAGCTCCTTCTTGCCCCCACTCCCTACATTATTGGCGTTCCAGCAAGTTTCTTCCTCTACAAAGCAGATTTCAAAATCCCGGATGATGTGTGGCTTGTGGACCTTGACAGCAGCAAGGTCGGTACATCAACATTAGTTTCCTCTCCTCCTCCTGATCTCGTTTTGTCTGTTTTCATCATGTCCGGGGAAAGCTGACAGATAATGTCTAATTAACCTGCTCCTGGAGGGACGTTTTATAGAATTGATTAAAGAGGACTGTTTGTTTGCCGGCAGGTTGTTGCACCCACCAATGCAGAGCTGCTACCACCTCTTCCAGAGCCGGAAGCATGCGAGCTTAAGAAACATCTGAAACAGGTACTGCAAATCTGATTCCTCTTAGATTCTGTGTGACCTTTCTCTGATTCTTTTACATGATGGCCGTCGGCACAAAAACCAGTCAAACTGCTACATATCAGCATTTTGCTGAGACGTTTCTAGAACTCAGGGACTCCTGTGGAGCCACCGTCTGATGCATCTTCCTGTGACCTGTGATTTGAAGTCTTATAGAAGCATAAAACTTCTCTTTCAGCAGTGGGAAGAGTAGGGATTTCCTTCCTCAACACAGTTGTATGTATTGAACATGAGTGTGGCAGCATTTGAGAAGGGTTTTGTCGTGCACTAACATGAACAACTGTTTTTTTTGTCCTGTTCTTTTTCGTCCTGTTCTCTCTGCATGCTCTAGCTCTTGGAGGTAAAAGCAGATGTTAGGACCCTGCTCCCCAAGCAAAACCTTTAGAAATACTTGTAGTGACTAACTTACCCCTGTAACCTCATTGTTTAAAGGGACCTATTATGCTTTTCTTTATTTCCTGTCAGAAATTTATATATTTATATATATGTAATGCATATATTTTAACAATTTCAGATGTTTATATTAGAATTGGCTTAAGTTTCACATACTAAGAATCGTTATATGCACAGGTAATTACTGTCAGACAAAAACTGCTCTTTCCCACTTCCGCTGCTTTTTACATCTCCAACCACAGTCTACATGAGTAGTTCTAATATTTAATGTTAATTTAATGTACTTCTGCATTTACATAACTAATGGTGCAGGTTCATCACACAGTCTTTTGGCGACAGAAACATTTTACTAGCAACGTTACCTCTGGTGTTTCCTGACAGCAGACGTTGTGCATTTCTGAAAAACATTTTACACACAGATTGTCATTGAAAGACTGAATCCACTGTTATGCTGCACATTAAGTAGGTGATTAATCGAGTAGAGGCATCCTGCTGTCATCTTGTTTTGCCATGGATGTTACTGCTGCCCACTCAAGATCGAATTCAGGCTCCATCATGTACAGAGAAGCCATTTCAAATCAATTATTTTCTTGTTAATTAGCTTTGGTTATTAAGTACTTTAAAATATGAGGTGTCTAGTTTGCTGCCTCTCAGCGCGCGTCCAGATGTTCGGCTAATCAGAGGAAAGCAGGCTTTTAAGGAGGCCTGAGCTAATACAGCTGGTTTGAGGCAGAGGCTCAGCTGCCGTGCTAACAGAGAGTTTGGGATAAAAAAGGATTTATTTGAAAAAGCATAATCGGGTCCCTTTAATAAAACATAATAATCTGGTTCTGATTCATGGAAAGACCTTTTCATACGTCTAACATGTGAGTGATACCGACGCCCTCTCATACAAAGTCCCTTCACATCTTTGCCGATATGGAAACAAGTGATCATTCAGTTTGCATATTGTCCGTTGGCTGTTGATCGTCAGTTAGTTTACCATGTATCCAGGCATTGTTTTTCCACTGCAGTTCTAAAACCATAGCTAATTTTATAATCCTTATAATAATCAATTTAAATGATGCAGGGGCACAATTTAAGCATCATAATTTAGTTGCTTTACAGATCCATCCCTAAAGCTTCACAAGCTATGTAGTCAACACCCTGAAACTGTTTTTATCCCTAAACTATAACTTTAATTTGACCTTTCCTTGTGTGTTTTATTCAAACTTAACCTCATGTCTTTTGAAACTTTCAAAAAATGTATTTTTAAGTTAGAATCCTGTGCACATAGTGATTTATTTTGTGTGACATGCCTTGAATCAGAGCCGGTTCATTAGCTGTGTGTGATTAGCAGCTCTCTCCCTGTGTGCGGATGTGTGACTGCGAGGCTGGTGTGTAGGAGTGTGCGAAGCCTCAGTTTAGCAGTTGTATATTTGGAAACAAGCTCACAATATTGAATATCTGTGAATGGAGAAAATGTCGCCGAAGATGGTTGAAGTGATTATCAGATTGTGATGCCAAAGCGGAACACTGCTGATTTGAGAGCCACTTTTAAAAAATACTTGCACCAGGAAGTGACACATTTGTTTACTTTTGGTTTGGTTGTATTATTTTCCCGCTCACCCAACATTTTTCTATCTGAATTATCAGTTACAATTAAGCCTTTTTGTTTTTGCTCCAGGTACTTTGGTCGTGCAAGTATTTTTATCTCTATGTCTGAAAAGATCTGCTGTTTTTGTTTCTGTCATCACCACTCCATTGTAATCACTGGTTTGTTCCAGTTGGTCACCATGGATGGTCTTCATGTGTCTCGTAGTGGCCGGACTCTCTGGGTGAAGTCTGGTTTTTTGGTCACCTGTCTGTGTCCCTCACTGTCTGTCACGTTAAACATTAAAACCAAACATTCCTCCTTTCCTCTCTCTCTCTCTCTCTCTCTCTCTCTCTCTCTCTCTCTCTCTCTCTCTCTCGATCTCGATCTCTCGATCTCTCGATCTCTCTCGATCTCTCTCGATCTCACTCTCTCAGACCGTTCTCTCTCTTTCCTGTCGGACACTCTCTTGCTTTCCTGGCTGTCCATCACCTCTTCAAAAGCAAATACAGATTTACCTTTTCTTATCTCCTTTCTTCAGTGAATTGTAGACAAAATGGAAAATGGTAAAAACAGCAACAGCACAAAAAGAAAATCCATTATGGGCTTTTTTCCATGAAGTTAGATCTATTTGATTCTCGTGTGCGTTTTTGCTGTCAGCAATAAAAAGGAAGTGCTGTTGAAAGGAGATAAAGGAAAGAAAGGGAAAGCGCCACAGTTGTGACTCTTCCGTCATGTGCTGTTCCAGTGTCAGTCACGAAGTTGTCATCCCAGGCCTTCATGTGATTCTCCTCGCATCTCTCTTATCCCCTTCCTAGTGTCTGGTTAGGTTGACCGTGATCACCCAAAAGCAGATCTTCTCCTCTGAAAATAAGGTTACTTATTTCTCCTCCTGTGGAATGTGTAATGCCCCTGCACGGATATTCTTCTCTCTCTCTCTCTCACATTGTTTTTGCTTGTCACTACTACTTGTCTCCTCCTCTCAAGACTTGAATAAAATGCATTAAAAGTGTCGCAGAATGTTTCGGACCAGTCCTCTCGATACACTGCTTAGCTCTGGCTTGCGCATGACTGAATGTGCGTGCATCTATCTTGGCATCAGTGAGTGTTCTCGTAACCAAAGCAAGATATGATGAAGCTAATCACTTTGACAAAGTTAACATTCATCCAGACCCCAGCAACTAAATGTTCCATTATGCTAAGCTAAACCTTGACACTTGAGTCTGCAGCAGTTCCCTCAAAGCAAACCATGCATAGTGACTTACTTCCCTTGTGCTCTTCCTCTCCAAAATGACACACCCACTACAGGCATCAATATGCATAAAACTGATCCTTCAGCCGCTTTATATAATAAGTCAAATTGGAGAAAACCTATAGTTTGGACCATATAGGTAATTATCCTCTTTCCTTTTAAACATTGCAATTACTGGGATTACCATTGAGATCAATTTTAAAAAGTTGAATCATCCTATAATTTCATCCCATGAATCATAATTTCCATATTTAACCCCCTACAGTTTTGCAATCGGATACTTTGGTCCCAATTGTTTCCCCAAATTATGATATATTGTCCCATTAATGGTAAAGTAAATGTTGATGCCAAACGTGGGGGTGGTCCATCGCAGCGCTGTGGTTTTTTTGTTGTTGTTTATAAATCCACTGCTGTGTTTGTAACTAGTGTCACCGTTACTTGTCGTAGGCCTTGGCCAGTATGAGTTTGAACACCCAGCCCATTCTGAACCTGGAGAAGTTCCAGGAGGGTCAGGAGATGCCTCTGCTCCCACCGGGACGAGACAAAGCCTCGCCGTCCTCCACCGAGTTCAACCCTCTGATTTACGGCAATGACGTCGATTCAGTGGATGTGGCCACCAGGTGAGTCCTCGCTGTCTCTTCCCAGGGACTGTCTGTCTGCTTGTGAAGTCAAGGAATATTAAACTGAATTAATTCTGTCTTGCAGGGTGGCCATGGTACGGTTCTTCAACTCCGCCAACGTTCTCCAGGGGTTCCAGATGCACACTCGTACCCTGCGCCTCTTCCCCCGACCAGTGGTGGCTTTCCAGTCGCAGTCTTTTCTTGCGTCTCGGCCTCGGCGCTCTAGCTTTGCAGATAAACTCTCTCACACACAGGCAGTCGAGTTTTACGGAGAGTGGGCTCTCAATCCCACCAACCTCGCCTTTCAGAGGATTCATAACAGTGAGACCCATTTCAGTAGATTTGAGTTTAGTATTCTTTACAGAAAATGTGTTGGACAAACCTTCTACTTTTGTTGCAGATGTGTTTGACCCGTCCTTGATCGGAGATAAGCCCAAGTGGTACGCTCACCAGCTACAACCAGTGTCGTACAGAGTGTATGATGGGAGCTCCCAGCTGGTTGAAGCCATGGCCGGTCCCTTGGAGGACGATGGCAACGAATCTGATCCCACAGACAGGTAAGAAAGAGCAATCTAAGCACGACAGTCCAATCACATCCATGAGTTCTTGCTTTATGCGAATTGCAATATGTAATCTGTAAAGATGGACATCCACTTCCTCCGGTTCTACAAAAATGAATTGTGGTGTATTGAGGTCCTGCCAATACATCAGTGGCGAGTCGGTCTCAGCTGTCAATCACGATGTTTCATCCCATTTTTATAGCATAAAATAACTGAGAAATTAGAAATACATCAGTGTGATAAGAACTACCTGAAATGATATTTGGCAAAAATGTATTTTTGAACTGTGTACTTTGACTTGTTAGTTTGGTCGTGTTGTCCATCTTTATGTATACAGTCTATAGTCATTTCCTTTTGGCAGCTCTTCAATCAGCTTTATTTCTTGCAGTGGAAGTGACAGTGAGGGTTACGATGACTCCAGCTCATCTTACTCCTCACTCGGAGACCTGGTGAGCGAGATGATCCAAGGGGACATCCAGGGAGATACGCCCAGTAAGTTGTTTGACTTAAAAGATGCACATTCACCATATTCATGCTATTTTCCTCCTCATGGTGTTTTACTTTGATGTCTCAGGCTTGGACCCTCCTACCCACGCTGCACTGGGAGATGCCAGTGAGGTGGAGTTTCAGGACTTCCATGAATTCAGGGAAGGTCCTGGCTCCGAGGGTCCACCTGGTGGGGAGGGACCGGCTGAAGCCTCCGATGGACAACCGCTGCGCTCGAGCTCCAGCACAACTGCAAGCTCCAGTCCCAGTACAATAATCCAGGGAGTCAACAACGTGTGTGACCTTTCTAATCAAAGTGTTTCCTCTAGAAACTGTATTTTTCTCTAACCTTCTTCACTTTTGTTATATTTATCGTTTTTGTAGATGCAACTTGAGCGTCGTGAGCTTTTCAATGTCATATTTATCAGAAGAATAAATATTGGGGTAAACGAGGCTCCCGTTAATCCGTGTGCGTTTTTTTTCAGGAGCAGGGGGAAGCACCTGAAATTGAAGCATCGGCGAGCGCTGCTTTACAGAACCCTGTCCCCGCACTGGGCAGTCAGCCGTTCCTCAGGCCTCCAGCCGACACTGGCCTGCAGGACCCAGGCAACAAAAAGCAAGAGTATGATAACCCGTACTTTGAGCCCCAGTATGGCTTCCCCGCTGAGGATGACCCTGATGCAGAGGAGCAAGTGGAGTCATACACCCCTCGATTCAACCAGAACCTCAATGGCAACAAGTGTGTTATACTTGTTCATCACTTGAATGAATGTTTTATCATCATTCAAATGGGCTCTGACCCACCATGCAATGTTCTCTATCAAAACCCAGCATGCCATACAACTCTCTCTCCATTCATGGTGGTCTTGAATCTTTGGTGGTGTGATGTTGTGATGCGGTGTGAATGCTTGACAGTTTCCCATATTGTAAGTTACCGGTATCCTGTCCTGGACACACGCTGATGTCTTTTGGTGATTTCTTTAGGACGCAGCGTCCGTTACGTCCCAGTAGCTTGAGGCTTCCAGGAGAGTCTGACGGGGAGGGGGACTCCCGCAACAGCTCGCCAAACTCCACCATCTCCAACAGCAGCACTGACGGGTTCGGAGGACTCATGTCCTTTGCCAGTAAGAATATTTGCATTTAATTTTCAGCTGAAATACAGGAAAACATGAAAAGTGGGCTGATTTATGTGGATGATGATGAATCAAGGCACCAAAAGCTCTTATCAGACCGATGTCATATGTTCTTAAAGACATAACTATGGTTTTTATCACTCCCACTACAGGCAATCTGTACAAGAACCATGGCACCAGTTTCAGTTTGTCCAATCTCGCCCTCCCCAACAAGGCAGCGAGGGATAAATCCACACCCTTTCCCAGCCTGAAAGGTAGGACATCACAGCTGATGTGACCATTTTTACATCTGTTCAATGTAAACTTCGTTTACATCGTGTTTGTGTCTATTAAGGTGATTAGAAAAATGTTTTGTTAAAATATACAGGTACCTGAGGGAAAGTTTAAGGATACTTTTCAATAAATTCACATTTTTTACCATTAATGTCATTTTTTTCATCACATGTTTGCAGTTATTTACCTGTTTTATTAGGATATGTTTAATATACATCACATGCATTCATACAATTCTAACAATTAAAAACCCTAACTAGTCATTTGTTTAAAGCGAGCAGTGCTTCTGCATTAACAACCATAACTAATGACCCAGTGAAGTGTTTTTAACTTTATTTTTCTATTTAATTAACTTACTGTTTGTTTGTATTTCTTTTTCTGTTTGATTTTTTTTTGGGGATAAAAGAATATTTCAATATTGATATTGAGGAGGAAATGGAACAAGCAGGTTTGTAGAGCTATTTTTAAAGCCTGACTTCCTTCCCTCTGGATTGCCAAATGGATATGGCACTATTTTAAAGGAGAATATTGAGGATATATGAAACAACGTTTTTCTCTCAAGAGTCTTAAGAGGAAAATCCACTCGGAAAAAACAGACTTCAGATTTGTTGTTGAGATGAGCTACAGACTACTGATCAGTTGTTCATATGTAAATTTAACAAAATCTGTGCACAGGCAGTTTTTCAAGGGAACCAATGAGGTATCAGATTTACATCAAATGGGATTAAACAGTTTACTCGATAATTCACATCAAGTGCGACGTGATTAGCGAAATTAGGATTTAAAAAATCGCAACTCGGGAAAGGAGAGATGGAATTAACATTAGACGATGATAATCTGCTCCTTTTACATCAAAATATATATTAATGACATGTCTTTAACTATTCTGAAATAAGTTAATTTTGCACAGCCCATACATTTTTTTAAAGATTTGCTTAAATTACAGGGAGTGAAACTTGATGGCTAATAATCAGACGGAAATATGAATTCTGTTTTTCTGGATTTTCACTCTAACTGAGAGAAAAAGAGAAGTGGAGCATGGTAACCTAACTCAATAGCTCCACTCCGTGTGGAATAGCTGCCATAAAAAAAATGTTCTGTTCCTTTTGAACATGATGTGTTTTGTCTTTGTCGTTCAGATTCCCCTGACAGCCCGGGTATGTTACGTCTGGTGTGGTAGTTTGTTTCAGCCCCCTGACTTAGGCGATCCTTTATCCTTGAAGTGACCTTTTTTCCTATCTTACACCCTGTTCCTTAACATAGGACTAAGATAGAAGACCCCCTTTAATGTCATAATCATGTTTATCCATGTCTTCCCCTCCCGTTCCTTTGCCATTCCCCTCTGTGTGACTGGTGGGAGTCTTTTGGATGCATTTATAGTCAGAGGATTTCACGTGTGACGACAAACTGTTATTTGTGTGGCATCTGCACATCCTTACCACAGAAGGATGGTTTAATCCGTGTTACCTGCATTTACATAATATATGCATTTGGATTGCTGTTGGAAGTTTAAATCCCACCTGCCGCCCATGCTCATGTGTTCTTGCTTTGCTTGCGTGTGTTGTGGCTTTCATTGTTGTGTGTTTCTTTCCCTATTTTGAGGTCTAAGACTATTTTAGCAGAAACGGTGATGAATCTTTGAAGATCACACTCTTTACTCCTGTTAGTCATGATTATCTTTTCTGTCTTTGTGCTTAAAAATACGATTTCTTCCCGGTGATTGAAACACAACTCCAGTCATTGCTAAGAATATGAGCTTATACACATACAGCATCAGACATCTTTTCAAACAGTTTCCTCTTTACTTTCATTTTCTTCCTCTGTTTTGGCGCCATGTTGAGTGTGCATGTCTGTTAAGGGCTGATGTTCAGACTGGTTGTGTCTGGGCCGGTGTCCCTCTCTCTGTCCACCTCTTACGCGGCACTAATTCTGGGTTTTGTGTGCAGTATTTGGGCTAAATTCTCTAATGGAGGTTATTACTGAGGCCGGCCCGGGGAGCGGAGAAGGTGGGTTCTGCCCTTTAATCGAGTGAGCTGCATGCTTCTCCAAGCCAGTCAACTACATCTCCCAGCATCCCCCTCTGTCTGTCCCTCATTCCAGTCACTGTGTGTGTCATCAAAGATCCAGTTGAGCATTGAGTCTTTTGTGTACCATGCTGCCATTCATAGTGATTGTTGTTTTTTCACTCCACAGTACGTCTGGTTTTATTTGTTGAAGTAACTCTATCACAAGTGACTCTGAATAGATTTCATTAGAAAAATACACCTGAACCAACATCGGTAATCACAAGGAAAAATTGAAAAAGCCACAGGGAGGTAAATGAAGTACAAAACACGGAAGCAGATGTTGGAGTTACAGGATTAGAATAGAATAGATGAAGCTAATCTACCCACATCCATTGTTTGCCATTGTTTTCTTGTCCTTTACGCTCCCACAGAGTACAGATGGGGGTTGGGCCTAATCAAGCTTTAATTGTGCTCAGCACAATGAGCAGTGACGGCAGTGAAAATTATGCAAATTCTGAACCTGAATGGTGTTTATTTTTTTTTAATCAGTGAATGTCAGGCTTTCATCAGGCAACATAATGGTTGTCTAGATGGTTCCCGGCGTTGCAGTTATTTGGATAGCACAGCAGATTCTATAGATGAGGCATGATGGTGCATATACGCTCAGTTGGATATGTATTTTAGGCACCCAGCTAAAAATACATCCTACAATAAATGCTCCTTCATGAAGGATCCCGAGATGTGTTGGTTGAACTTTACGGTCGGTTTGGAGGCTGCTGTTTGTGCTGCTGTTGCATCATATGGACACGTGTTTATACTATTTACCCCATTTACTAAATAGTGAGTCTATGCTAAATAACACTTGTCGATATAATGCATTACAATTCAAGAGCTCCACAGAATGCATTCAATAATCCCGTGATTAAAAAAACATAACGTCCTGGAGGGTGAATGTAGGAAGGAGTAATATATCAGACTGTATTAGCTCAAGATGCATTAGGTGGCATTTGATATAATTGCAGTCCTGAAACTTAATACATAATGAAAGCAATGGGCAGTATAATATATCATAAATAATATTTTTAAAATAATATTTCAGAAGTGTATTTCATTATTTTCTTAAATGAAATGAAATTACACATTTCCATTTTCCACTTTTATTTCTCTTTTGTAAAACATGAAACGTCTCCTCACTTATCCTGCAGGATTTGTTGCTGGGTTTTGCTTCTGTTGGTGTCACAATCATTCACATTCATAACTGTACATTATTTATGTGCTACTTTCGTATATAATACCACAACAATGGTAACGCAGCACACAGACATGTTCCAAGATAATAGGCGCAAATGTCAGGAGTCTGCTTAGTCACAGTCGATCACTTATGAATAAATAAACAGCTGACAGACCTGATGACCTTACAGACGATAAATATGTGATTAAAAACCCTTAAAATTGCCAAAGGAAAACAAACACACATAAAACAAGACTTTACAAGTTATGTGGATGATAACCTGGATCTCTGCGCATCAAAAATCCATTTCACGAAACAATCATGAGAACATCTCCAGAACTACTTACCCAGCCCTCCGCCCCCATACCTGCACACTGCTCATCAGGCAGTGCTTCCATTATCGTGTGAAGCATAAACTTTGACAATCCAATTATAAAATCAATGCAGCGGGCCAGCAGGGGTAGAATACATTACCTGTAGCTTCCACTGAAAGAGTTCATCCACTGAGTCTCTCTTCCTTCCATTAGGTTTCGTCTTTCAGTTTAAATGTTTTCCTCTGCATCAAGTTTAACCAAATAATTATCAGATATAGCTGATATACAGAAACAATATAATTTAGTCCTTAGTCCAGAGGAGAATATAATTATGTGACGAAGCCACAGAGAACACTGGAATAAAAAAGGTGAAATGTCACACATGCACTTGGAATGTTCAAATACCATTAGATGGTGTAGAAAGAAATCTCTTAACTGTAAACATCATACAATTTGATGAATATATATACATTTTCACATATTTAATAATGAGTCATCTTTATAAATGACTGCTTAACATGAGTCAGACACCCGAGAGTCTGTCAGCTTGACTTACTATGATTTCAGCTTGACCGGGTATGATCAGGGGTTAAATGTGACCGATGCTGTTACCACAGAGATTCTTTCTATGTCTGTGATTGTCTCAGCTTCCTGTTGGTTGTAGTTGTGTAAAGATTCTGAAACCACGACCGAAAACCACAATACAAATGTTAGAAATCTTGTGTCGCCACACAGGAGTGACACAACGGCCACTGAATGCACTTTTCACAGTGTGGGCAGTAGTGATGTGACCGACTGAACTTGGTTCACCTGCATTTTTCAGCGTCCTAAAGAAAACGTTAACTTCTTGTATTTCATTTCAAGTGTTGTCTAGAGTTTATTGTATTGCAGTGAAAGTGAAATCATGGTCATAGAATTGCTTAATTGATTCTCTAAAGATCTAAAACGATCTTTGGTTGCAAAGAAAGTATTGTGATCAAGTTGCATATACATACGCATCAAGTTTAGTTTCCTGAAAGATAGAAAATGAAAGAGCTTTTTCACTGATGCAGAATTTTCTAAATAAAGAATAGAAGCTCTGCTGTAGAGGACGAGAAGTCGTTTCTAAAACACTTCACAGGAACGGAAACAAGGCCAAGTGCCTGAGGTGGGATGAGAAACACCAGCATTACACAGTGGATGAGTCCTGATGAGTGCAAGTCTGAGATTCATGGCAGGACCAGAAGGGGACTGGGTGCTGTGAATGTTCTAGTCTTTATTCTGCTCTGGAGTTGGACAACTGACCGAGGAGAGGGACCACTTGAGATACAACTCATCTCTGTAGAATGAAGTACTGACACATCAGTGACCCCAAATTCATCTCGAGGACCAGAGAGTCCTGTCATGGAACCGTGATGTCACATCATTCGGGCCTCACATTTGCGTAATGCGCGGCTAGCTGTTAGCCTGACACGCCCCCTGACAGAGCCATGTAGAGCGGGAGCAGAAGCTGACATTTCCTACACGTGCTGGAAGCAGTTGACTAATACCAACAGAGTGGGTCAGCTGGCCAATCAGAGCAGGCTTTATCAGGAGGGGGGGGGGTCGTATAGAGACACGAGCTAAACCCAAGTGTTTCGGACAGAGGTTGAAAAGAGGAACTGTAGCAATGGACAGTTTGAGGACAGCTTGTAAACATTCTCATGTAATAACACTAATTAAAAGTATCAACCTGTGTATGAGTAGAACCTATTTACTTCAATGAAAGTGTGAAAAAAAAAGTGTTCTCCCTCGGGTCCTGATCCAAACCCCCTCACACGCACCAGATTTCATGGAAATCGGTTTTGTAGTTTTCGAGTAACCCTGCTGACAGACCGACAAAGAGATGACAATGAAAACACAACCTCCTTGTTGGCGGGAAATATAATATAATGATAAAATGATTGACCCAAGAGGTTCACTTGCAAATGCTGAGCAGCATCAATTCAACGTGTATTATAATGAGCTCAGGACCTTGAATTGTGGCTCATCTTCTTCTTCCTTATCATCCACTCATCTCTTTATTTCCTTCATGCATGACGTCACTGATGTAGTTGCTGTTCAGACTGTCCTCTGTCTGACCTCACATCTCTATGCTGCTAATGTGTGATGTCACCACCAAGAGCACCATTGGGACTCCTTTGTGTTGTGTGTGTGTGTGTGTGTGTGTGTGTGTGTGTGTGTGTGTGTGTGTGTGTGTGTGTGTGTGCGTGTGGTGTGTGAACCATCCCTGTTTGATTTGCCCTTCACCTCTCTTGCTGTAATAATAGACTCTAGCACCTCCAGTAATGTGTCTGATCAGCAGTAGATAACCTTCAGTAGATTCCAGGTGTGTGTGTCCTCTTCACAGTCAACTGCTTTCTTTTGTATTTGACGTGTTAGCTTAAAAAACAACTTGGTTTGAAAGTAGTTTCTCGTTCCTGGTTTACGGTTCCTGATGTGTGTGGTTCTTCCTCCAGGCGCACGTGCACCGCGAGCGCTCGTTGACCAGAAGTCTTCGGTGATCAAGCACAGTCCCACAGTGAAGAGAGAATCCCCGTCTCCTCAAGGTCGAGTCAACAACACGAGGTAATGGATTCTTCCGAATGTTCCACGCCACTTTCAGACACCAACACCAGAAAATTGGGTCCAGACATTTTTGCAGAGTTTGTTTTTCACATATGAAGAACGCAGCAGGAGAGGGTGCAGGTCAGATGCTTCACAACAAAAGAATAATGTCCAGAACATTCAGGCGAGCGGTGGTGTTTGTGTAGAGCAGCAGGAGTCAGGACAGGACGTATAAATTCCCCTGTGGAAATAACTTGTTTGTGTTTACAGCACATCAACACCGGCGTCGACCCTTATGACCAAAAACTCTCGAATTTCGTCGTCTTTCCAAGTTGACATCTTCGTCCTCTCGTAAATGACTCCTCTTTTTCATCCTGAGATATTTGCATTCTATTTGTTAGACACGCCCACCTGCTCGCTGTGAATTTTCTGGATGTTTCCTGCTGCACTCTCACATTGGCTCAATCTGACATTTTTCTGTACATTTTACTTGGAGCGGGCAGGAAAAGTTCCTGTTCCTCCGTTGAACTAAACACAAACTGTTATTCTTCCCAGTGAGAACCAGCAGTTCTTGAAGGAGGTGGTGCACAGTGTTCTCGATGGTCAGGGGGTCGGCTGGCTCAACATGAAGAAGGTCCGGCGTCTGTTGGAGAATGAGCAGCTTCGCGTCTTCGTTCTGAGCAAACTGAACAGAGCCGTCCAGTCGGAGGAAGATGCCCGACAGGAGATCATACGTGACGTGGTGAGATGCTTGTTTTCGCCCACGTGGCAACTCTTTTGTTTTTCTCAGTTAAGTGAGCTTGCAATGAACATTTCTCAGAAGACGTTTGAGGTCTTTTATCGTCAGACCAGGAGCTACTTGTATTGTCGTTTGTCTTGTTGAGCTCATAAGCCGTGTCACTGTGTCTTGCCTCTAGGAGGTGAGCAGGAAGGTTTACAAAGGCATGCTGGACATCTTGAAGTGCACAGTTTCCAGCCTGGAGCACTCGTACACAAACGCAGGCCTTGGAGGAATGGCCAGTGTCTTCAGCCTATTGGAAATAGCACGGACACATTATCAAACCAAAGGTACGTCACACAAAGGTGTTTAGCACAGGAATGTTTACATTTGATGAATTTATTAGAAGTTTGCTGGGAACCATAGAAGCAGTGGCCCTGTTCTACTAACACATTTCCATGTCTTTGCATTGTGTTAACATTAAGCTTTAAGCTGCATGCAAGATTGACTCTTAACATTAACTGTAACTGCAAAGCTAATGTTTCGTCGCTGTTTTTCCTTCTTTATGTAAAACTGCTAACCCTCTCCCATTTTGAACCCCCCCCACATATTTCTCCCACTTCTCTTCTTAACTTGATGAACTCTGTCTTTGGAACCTTAATCCCGGTAACTCGGTGTAGACCCAGAAAAGCGCAAGCGAAGCCCCACAGACAGTGCTGGCAGCCCGGGGAGTAAAGAGAGTCCGTCTGGTCGCATGGAGACTGCCAGACCTCAGGGCCTCCTGAATGTTCCCCACCTGCAGCTGCCGCACCACCCCACGGGGAAAGGAGACCGCCATTTTGATACCCGGAGTCTGAACGAGGAGAACTTTATTGCCTCGATTGGTGTGTACACCACTCCGGCCCCGGTTGCATGTGCACTGTGAGATCCCCCCCCCCCCCCTACCCAGCCCCCTACAAGCTCATCAACCTGAACACCAGTCCCCCCCCACCCCCACCCCACCCCCCTCCAACCGTCTCAAAGAAAAATCCCTTCAGATAGATTCTTACAGGAGTTCAAATATTCCACACACTTTGACCTCAAACACTGGAGCAGCAGCACAACATGAAAATCCCCTTAGATAAAATACTAGAGGGGAATTTCTGTGTCTAGTCATGATTTTCAAACCTAAAAAAATAATTTAAAATGAAAATCTAAAGTCAGAATTTTCAGACGTATACATTTTTACAAGGTTTCCATCGAAGACGTGATGTGACATGAAAAAGTGTCTGGAATATTTCCCTGTCCTTCAGCCTGGACTGCGTGTGTTTGTCTCCCCCTCCCTCAAACCTCTGTGCCCCTGTTTGCCTCCCCTCTGGACTTCTGTTGTCAGCCTCTTAGCACCTTGAATGCATGTCTTTGTTTTGGTCTCCCAATATCCTAAATCTGCAGTAGTGGGCGAGGGAAACCGGAGGTACGTGCATCGATAAGTCAAAAATCGGTGCCGGTCTTGTGCCTGTTACTGCAGGTTTCTGCGAGGCGTGCTGTAGAAAAAAGCGGCAGCTCCTCTGCTATTAGCATGGAGGGTGGAAGCATCGCTCCCCAGTAAACAGTCCCAGTAAAGAGACAAATTTCACTGCAGAAAGCTTCTTGTATTGGTCACCAAAGAACCAATTGATTGAGAAAATCTTTAACACTCTCTCTACCTCTTAATTCTCTGAGAATTCTCCTGGGTCTGTATACGGGGGACACTCTTCAGTCAACCACCCTGACACCTCTCCTACCTGCACCCCTTTTCTTCCTGTTTTTAGAAGTTGCACCTTCAATTCTACAGAATGCTTTGAGACTTGCATCCCGGCTTCTGCAACTGCTCCATTTCACCTGCTGGCTAGTCGGCCTCTCAACCCCATCCCATGCTCCTTTTTTCCGGATCATCCAGCTCTCTCTCTCCCTCTCTGTCGCTCTCTTTCTCTCTAACCTTTGCTCTGGAGAGCCGCACACATGCAGTCGATGGCGTCAGTGTCCTGCGGGTCGGAGCCGAAGCTCGGTCGGACTTCACTGTGTGGCTCTCCAGGACTCTGGAACCGGAGCTCTGGGTGTTGTAATGTTACCGTAGTAGCTGTCTCACACAGTGGACCCACACGACGAGAGACACCAAATGTTTCATCCAGATTTAAACCGCAGCTACATGCAAACATTACAACACGCCTATGTTTAGCAATGACAGATTCTAACTGCTTGTTGAGTTCTTTGTTTTGATTTGATTGCTCATCCACCATACATGCCTTTTCAATCCGCTCTCTGACTCTCTCTCTGTCTTTCTCTCCTTGCTTGCAATGCATCTTGGGTAGAATTGTGGAGCAAGCACCAGGATAAGCAAAAAGCTTTGGAAAAACCACAGAGTAAGACACTTTTCACACACCAGAAAAATAAAAAAAATAATACAAGTGGGGTGCTCGGCTGTTGACCTTTTCCCACCCCCTTCTCTCACCTGCCTCACCCGTGTCTTAACAGATGAACAAGTAAAATCTAATAATGCTCCTAATAATCATGTACTCAATGGATAACCCATAATACACCAGCTTAGAGTCTTCATGTGAGAGGAGAGGTCGATCGGGGTAATTTCATTTTACAATACCAATATATTGATGTTTTGTACAAAGGGAACATGACACTTAATTTATCATAGTAAGTAGTTTTCATTGAATTTGCCGTATTGGCTACACGACAACTAGGGTCGGACAATTTCTCACAGATGAAGTGTTGTGAGAAATTGGAACACAATTTGAACTATGTTTCATGTTGTGTTTAATTAAGACTTCAGATGACGATGTCTTGGTTTGTTTTCTCCGTTTTTTTCAGCAGCCATGACTTTAATATGTGATGGTTATATGGATTTTAGTCAGACAAGAACTTTATATATTTTTTATCAGCGTTTAGAATCAAGTATTTGCTATTTTTAGTCACTTTTTCAGCTTGAGCAAAGTGTAAGTTTATTTTCCAGTGTGTTTTTTTCTTCCTTTCCCTGCATCACGGTGATGAAATGAAAACTTGCCGCCCTGTCCCGCTCTTTTAACTGTATTTTTTCCAGTTTCAAGTGGCTTGCTGGGAATTACCTATTTACAGCCGACATTTTTTATTAAATATCTTCAAAATTCAAGTGTCACAAAAAAAACACACACAGACAAACGAGGAAGTGTCAGGATCGACGTGTCGCCTGATAAATAAAACGAGTACAAATCACACTTGAAACAGAAAATGTCTCCTTTGCCGTCCATCGGTTTGTCTGCATGCCTAACTGCCTGTGTCTGTTGGTTTTGGTGAAACTTGGGCCACTTCTGCAGCATTGACTGAGAATTAATGTCACGCTCTTGCAGTTTTATTGTTTTATTTATTTAATTTGTAACTTCCCCCCCCCAATTTGACTGCACTCTCTGCTTGCCCCCTTTTGTCACTTCTCTGTCTGGTCTGTTAGAAGAAAAAACAAACTCACCACTGGATACAGAAAATGTGAAAAATATAAAGTGTGCATAACTGTCTGTATTTTTTTACCTGGAGGAAGTTAAAGTCTTCGATATCATTTCATGCCCCGAGTGAGGTAGTGTTCTACTGTTTGCTTCGCTGTGTCTCCGGTGTGATGCAGTGTTGAAATGGAGGCTTTGGCACTTTTAGATGTAGCGTCAGTGTTGCTGTGCTGTGGTGGTGGCTTTGAGTGAGGCGACTCCTCGAGGTAAGAAGGTCGTGTAGGTTCTGTTCACGACGACCTGCTGATAATCATGTGTGCCCTGCAGGGTCTGAAGGGGCAAAGCAGCAGCGCCCCCAGGTGGCCGATGCAGAGGAGAAGAAGTCACAGATCAGTGCCGACAGTGGCCTCAGTGTCACATCTGGCTCTCAGGTTAGCGAATGGGGGGGAAAAAGAGAAACGCTACACATATCTCTTAAATCGTGATAATGACAACAACCGAATTCTTTTCTTGTCTTTATTTTCTTAATTACAGAAGAGCGACACTGAGTCGGTAACGAGCTCGGAGCCACCGATCCTGACGAGAACAACCAGCCAGGACTCGGAGGCCAGCACAGTGGTAGGGCACGGCCAACTCAGATACTCTGTCCAACATACATATGTCACAATACTAATATATATCTGTAAAACTCAGATACTCTGTCCCCATCTATTCTAGATACACATGTATGTTACACTCTTGTCTTTCCTCTTTTGAGGGCTGCGACTTCCAGTATATTGTATACATTTGTGTATATATATTTATATTAAACATCGCTCATGCATAAAACCGTCATTAGACAAAGTTCATGCATACAAAAGGAACTGAGCAAAAATGATGGACAACCTTTGAAAACACAGAATCTTAAATCAATATTCTATAAGAATCTATTTCAAAGAAGAGCTGGAAACTCAAGCTCATAGACAGCACACCACACATGAAGGTTTCAGATGCTGTTCATTTGAAGCCACTTTATTCCACACAGAGCGATTAGGTATCAATCTGAATCCCTGAAGCTCCTCTTCCACAAAATCCTCTGCACTTGTGTTTCATCCCTACACCTGGATCTTTATGTTTAGATAAGCAACAGCTCGGGGGAGACTCTGGGAGCCGACAGTGACCTGAGCAGCACGGCAGGGGACGGCCTCGGTGGGAGGATGGCTGCTCATCTGACTCAGTCCAGGGGGACGCTCTCCGACAGTGAGATAGAAACCAATCCAGCCACCAGCTCAGTGTTTGTAAGTCAAAGACTCTAATGATAATGGGAATGTGCAGGTTATACCCCCTCTTTGTTGAGATAGTAAATCTAATTTGGTTGTTGGTTAATTGAATTATGAGCTTAATATGAAGTGACAGAAGGAGCCTGGAGATTAATCACTGGAGGGTTTCTGCGTGAATTAAAAAACTGGAAAATTAAAAGCTAAACTCTGTTGGGCTGAGCTCACCTGGTAGCTCGGGTGCCCAGTTTCTGAGGCCTGCGTCCTTTAAATCAAACATTCATTTGCACTTTTGAGTTCCCTAAAATGACCCCGTCTTGTTTTTTCAGGGGAGGACTCACACTCTGAAACCAGGCGTCAAAGATCCCGTCCCAGCTCTGTCCAAGGGGCCCCCCCCTCAGCCCTTGGAGGACCTGAGTATGAGGATTTACCTCTGTGAAGGCCTGCTGGGTACGTTCCACCGTCTGCCTCAGACACCTTCTCTCACAGTTATGTCAGTCAATGTGTGATTGAATATTTATTCCTCCATCTACTCACTCCCTCACTTTTTCTGTCACGGTAGTTTGCTCTGATTTTTCTGCATCGCTTTTTCTAACAATATTAAAAGGTACTTTCCACGAAGGTAAAGAGTCATTTGCTTTGGTTTTCCTTAGAATTTGACAACAGTGAACTTTTGATTAATTTTATTTTAGAGGAAAGAGTCAGACGTGTGATGACAGAGAAGTGGTGTCATGTTAATGAGCTGTGTAACGATGAGGTCACAGCCTGGTGTAACTGTCCAGCTTTATATAGTGATGAATAGGAACTCAGGAGGAGGAAGTTGTGCTCACTGCCTTCTGAGAATAGTTTTCATAGTGTGACAGGTTTGATAAATTTGATAAAAATATCAAATGAATTAAATAACACGTCGGTAAAGCGTGAAAACAGATTATAAAAGGAATAAAACATAATAACTGTGATTGAATGTTTAAGGAAACAACGTTTTATGAATTTATAAACACTTAAAAGATCATTCCTCTTTCATATATATTTCTAGTTTAATATTCTGAGGTCAAAGTCTAAAGATAAGAGTAATTAAACGTGGTCTGTCCTTGTTTGTCCTGGTTCTTGTTCCTCTTCTGGTTCTCTGCTCGCTCTGCTCTCATTAAACCTCCTCACCTCCTCGACTACCCCCCCCCCCCCCCCCTCCCCCCGCTCTCGCTGCTTCTCTTCCCTCCTGCTGCTCCTCCTGGGAAATATTTCCAGGCCGCGATAAGAGCTCCGTCTGGGATCAACTAGAGGATGCTGCCATGGAAACCTTTTCTCTAAGTAGGGCTAATCTTTTGCCTTTGCCCTTTTTTCCCTGTGTGTGTGTGTGTGTGTGTGTGTGTGGGGGGGGGGGGGGGTGTATCCACTGATCTGCCGGTCTCTGTGTGTTACCTTTGATGTGATGTGGGGTATTTCCTGTGTTGTTGGGGATCTGCACGTCTGTGATAGCGGTGGAAATATGAGCTCAGCTGCAGAATCGGGTCCGAGTTTCCCCTCGCAGGCCGATCGAGATGTGGGCAGTTTCCACTCGCTTCACTTTCACCGCTGCTCACCTGCATTTTCACAGTCGTCCGACCGACTTGGATTAAAATCTCTTTCATGGCTTTGCATATCGGATGAGTGCACGTTGCCTTCGAGTGCTGTCGGAAATGTCATGACTCGAGCGCTATAAGATATAAGTGAAATATTTAACGCGATTTTAACCTCCTGTGAAAACGGTTTGTTTGTTGAGACATGGACTTTGTTGTAAGGTTTTAATAATTTTGTATAGAGCCGCTATCAAAATAAAACAAAATATTACTTCCTCAGTTATCATTGGCTGAGCAGCACTTAAAGGCAGCATCAGATTCCTCTTATAAATACAACATTGGTCATTTATAAAAAGCTGCCAAATGGTTAAGGTTAATTAGAGCAAACGTTTTATGAGATCTGTTACGAGCTTCACCACAAATCCCCTTAATAAGCATTATAATGTGTAACTAACGGGTCTAATTGATTATAATGAGATTTTCTTGCATGTCTAATAAATGTCCTTTCCGTGATTGAAAGCAGATTAAAACATCATTACTTAATTACCTGCAGTAAAACCTTTAGTAACTAAACTGTGGAAAACAACATGAAAAAGGAATAAATAGTCTTATACAGTTGTATATTTACATTTGATTATGTATTAGATTATTATTATATTTATATCATGTGCATGTTTTGTGTTGCCGACTGTTTTCAGCACATTTTAATCTTTTTAAGTCGATTCGATCGGGACAGAAATCTTTTTAAAGGTTCTCTTGTGGCTGCACCGACGTGGTCTAGGTTGTTTTGAAATGGATCAGCTGTGATGAGGTGCAGCTGAACGTGCTCTGTCCTGGTGTGTTCAGGTAAAGAGCGCTCCACCCTGTGGGACCAGCTGCAGTTCTGGGAGGACGCCTTCCTCGACGCTGTGATGTTGGAGCGCGAGGGCATGGGGATGGACCAGGGGCCTCAGGAGATGATCGAAAGGTTCCACACTCCCGACGTTTTCTTTCTGCCTCATCTTTGGATAATTTTAGCATCGCCTATTCACAGTTACCAGATTCCTCTTGTGAGTTTGATCCCTGCACCTCCCTTGAACTCCTAATTCTCCCTCCTGTGTGTTGTCCGTCACCACAGATACCTGTCGCTGGGAGATCATGACCGAAAGCGTCTGGAGGATGACGAGGACAGACTTCTGGCTACTCTGCTGCACAACATGATAGCGTACATGCTCATGATGAAAGTACGGAGCCCTGTTTGTTATTCATATCACTGAAACCGTTAAATCGCTCACTTAATTTCCTGTTTGACTTTTGTTTTTTTACTGCTGTTTGTTTCCCTTTTTTAATATTTGTTTAGTTGACCACAAACGACATCAGGAAGAAAGTGAGACGCTTGATGGGAAAGTCCCACATCGGCCTCACGTACAGCCAGGAGATCAACGAGATGCTGGACAAACTGGCAAACATGGTGAACATCGCTCCCGTGTTTGTTCAGTTGATTCAGCTGCTGCTGCCTCGGTTTATGGCTCCGTGCGTCCATGATTGTTTCCTGGGAAGTTCTCTCAAACGAATTGTGTAATCTGGTTGTTATTAAAGATGAAAAGAGGGAGTTGCTTTAACTTCCAGTCGTTTACATGTATTAAGGCTTGATCAGAGTGGAGGGTAGTGGGGGTGGGGGGGGGGTCGGGTAGCTGGGGAGGTGAACATCTGTCTACAAACAAACATTCAAAATAAAAGAACTGTCATTAAATTAAAGACCAATGTATAATTAATTACTGTGGTTTAAATTGACCTTTTCTTTCATGGACACGCCTCAGATAATCGGCATAAGTTCTAAAATCCACTTTCATAACTTTATAACAACTTTGTCTTTTGTTTTCCGGATAATTAGAAGCTAATAACATGGTTATTTCCAGGAAACCTTTAATGTTCCTCTTGTGCACACTGTGTGATTGGTAATTGGACTGTGCTTTATTTCCAGAATGGCCGTGAGTGGTCCATCAGGCCCAGTGGAAGCCGTCACATCAAGAAGCAAACGTTTGTCGTTCATGCCGGCACCGACACCACAGGAGACATCTTTTTCATGGAGGTAGAGGAAGTTTACCAACTATGAATAGAGCTTTATTTGTGACATAAGAGACTTCTGCAAACTATCTTTTACTTACGTCAAGATAAGGAATAAGGAATTAATTTGTGTTTTCTTTTAGGATTTTCACATCAAATGTTTTTCTGCTGTTCCTCATAAGTAGGCTTTTCATTTGAAAATTATAAACATCAAGATTATTATTTGTATATGTTTTTTTGAAGCCGTCTTAACATTGATCAGTAAAAATAAATGAGCTGGAATAAATAACAGCATTAAAACATAATTTCTGTTGAAATTAACTCTGTTGTACAGATGAATCAGTTCTGTGGGAAATGAACTTATTTAACTCTTCACTGGTGATTGTTTCAGGTCTGTGACGACTGTATCGTCCTGCGCAGCAACATCGGCACAGTCTACGAGCGCTGGTGGTACGAGAAGCTCATCAACATGACGTACTGCCCCAAGACCAAGGTTCTGTGTCTGTGGAGACGCAACGGCCAAGAGACGCAGCTCAACAAGTTCTATACCAAAAAGGTCAGGAACCTACGACCTGCACTTTTAATCCACTGGAGGAGAACGTTGCCGATTCATTCTAATAACTTTGCTTTTTTGCGTTCCAGTGTCGTGAACTCTACTACTGTGTTAAAGACAGTATGGAAAGAGCTGCAGCCAGACAGCAAAGCATTAAACCAGGTGAGGAGAGAGAGAGAGAGCGAGCTCGCTGCGCTGAATTGTGTTTTTGCTTATTCTTTCCTGTTTCTCTTTCTTTTTTTCCGACTCTTGTTTCCTTACAACCTGCTCTTCTCGCAAAATGTTTCTCTGGATGAGCTGCAGCAAAGTTTCATATCGACCTGAACAAATCGTAACAGACAGTTTGGGGTAAACTACACGCTCCATGACAGCTCTGTGCTCTCTGCAGTCCTGTGAATTCCTTTAAACCATCTGTTTCATTTTATATCAAAATAAAAGCACTTGTCTCTGCTCGGTGGTGTTACTTTACCTTTGGGGGGGGGGGAGCGCTTGTAGTGCTGAAGATGCCTGATTGGTTGAGTACTCCAGTGTTTTATTTCTGCAGTAGCTTGAAAAATCGGTTACTTTAAGTCTTGTATTTTCTACGTTTTGAAATAGTTCTTCTCATCAGCATCTTAATTTAAATCCCCTCGATGTTCAAAATCCACAACTAGAATAAGCTAAAAGATTTCTGCATCCCAGCAGCATGTGGTTTTATTGGATGCAGATCTGAACTCTGAGCTGTGGTTTCCTTCAGGGCCGGAGCTGGGCGGAGAGTTTCCTGTCCAGGACATGAAGACGGGCGAAGGTGGACTGCTGCAGGTCACACTGGAAGGAATCAACCTGAAGTTCATGCACAGCCAGGTAAGAGGGCTGAACCAGCGCAGAGCAACTGCTTTTCATCTCACACGAGGGCATGAAAACAAAGAAGTCCCTCCTGGTGGTTCAGAGCTCATCCCGTCCTTCTGCTCGTCTCATGTTTGTTTCATTTCCCGTCATCTCGTCAGATCTTCCTCTATTGTCATCAAAAACTCAATCTCATTCAAAACAGCAGAGACGACCGATCGCACAACATCTGATCGGCCTTTACTCCCATCTGATGTTTTTTTCCTTTAGAGGAAGACTTTCCGTTTGTGCTTTTTTTTTTTTTGCTTTTATGGATTTGCTTTTTTAAGTTTTCAGATTGTGTTTGTTTGTGTGTGTGTGTGTGTCTTTGTGTGCATGCGTTTCCCCCAAACATTAATTAACACATCCTTCCACACGAGTTTCTTTTCGACATCTGTGGTGCTCAAACCTCATGTTCATTTACTGTGTGGGAGGAGATGAAGTGTTAATGTGTGTGTGTGTGTGTTGTGCGTCAGTGGTACGATGGATGATCTCCAGCAACGACTTTTCATTAATAATTGGCTCTTTAATAGCAACTTCCACGTTTTAGTTGGGACCCTTGAACATCGTCGTGTGTTGTCTTCACGTCTGTGCAGGTAGCGATAGACGGTACGTTGTGTGAAGCTGTGCTTGTACAATGTGCGCTAGGTGAATAGTCTTGAGGAGCGACCGCGCCGAAGGATCAGCCTCTCGTGCTGTTAACACACTTCAGAAGTGTTCGGCATCTTTTAACACAACAACGCAGAAGAGTCCGATAGCTTGAACGGCAGCGTTCCTCATCACACGTCCTGCGTCTTTAAACTAAACTCTCAACAATAAACGTAATCTTCAGGGTCAGTTCACTCAGATTAGACAAACATTCGGTTCTTCAGCGCTCGTGGTGTCCTGGTCTGAGATGGTTGGCTTCTATTTTAATGATCTAAGTCTGAAGTGCACACAGGCTGTGAACAAATCCACTCGTTTAATGGCACAAAATAGTGTCTGCATCAGGAGTATGGACTGAATATAAAGACCGACGACATGTCTACTTCCTCCCACTTTACAAAAGTGAAGCTAAAATATTCTGTTGTGATCTTTAGGTGGAGCTGCAGCGTCGAGGTGCAGGTCACACACACACCCAATCTCGATTTGGTCTCAGCTGTCAATCAAGTTAATCAATCGATTAACTGATTAAGACCAAATTGATCAGAAACAGGAACAAGAATATTCATCAGTGGGAAAAGAAAAGACAGAAACCATCTTAGCATAGAGGACTCTGGGTTTATAATCCATAAAGTGGCGATCCCTATCCAGTTCACTCTCTCCTGGTGTTTGTTGTCGGTCGTAGCTTGTTTCAGGAGACGGGCTCTGACAACCCAGTGTCCTCGACCTCGGACATCGAACAGCAGGAAGATAAACACAGCAACTAGCTGGTGGAAGTAGTGGTGACGGATATTTCACTCGAGATGGTTGAGAGATAAAAAGCTGAAGGAACATTGAATATAATAAAACAAGGGCAGATAAAATCAGATACGGATTTAAATTAATGTTGTTTTATAATATGGGTGAACTGACCCTTTAACCGAGTCACTGTTATGATTCCTGCTTCTTCTTCTTCCTGCTTCTACTTTTCACGTTAAAGTTTTGTGCTTCACATTTCAAGGGGTCGAGTTGTTTTTATTCCTAAAGAGGCTCAGTTTTGCGATTCCGCAGCAGGAACATCCTCATTAGGAGTAAAACTAACTTCTTCATGATAGTGAATGAGCACCGGTCGTGGTCGTGTCCGAGGTGACGTCCTTCACGTGGCGGCGTTTATTCTCCATCGGCTGCCCTCAGTTTATCGGTGCTGCTGTGTGAGCAGGTGGTGTTGGTGCCAGCCCTTGTTGCTGGAGGAGGAGGCATGGAGGGCTCTGGGGGACTGAGATGTTTAAAGTCCAGAAGGTGAATCCAGCTCTCCCCCTAGTCAAACCCTTAGTCCTCTTCTCTTTTTTTTTATTATTCCATTTTCTAGCTTTACGGGGCCGATTTCGTCTTGTGGCCTTTTTTTATTTTATTTTTTATTTCTCTCATATTGGCTCTGGAAACCTCTCAGCTAGATGTCTCGATCTGAATCCGTACGAGGCTCCTGCGGATAGCGCCCTCTCGGGGGTGTCGTCGAGTGTCTGTGCTCTTCTGTCCGATAATAATCCAAACCATTTCTCTCCCATGCTCTCTCCCCCTGCAAGGAGCGGAAGGTACACAACCTCTGCTGTGTTTGCTTATTAGCAGTTACATCTTTATTGGGTTCCTTTTTTTTGTTTCCTCTATCTTTTTTCTTTTGACTGTCGTAGCTGTTTTTTGGCAAAAATCTAAGTTTGTGTCCTTGTCTCCATTTCTGTATGGAAATTCCATGTATGCATCATTTGGGCCCATATTGCATCACTGAGCGTTAAAAAAAAAAGAAATGTGTTGTGTTTTTAAAATTAAAAAAAAAAAATCACTTTGCAGTTTAACAATATGAGTGTAATCTTTAAAGTTGTGACACACGAGTCATTAGCCCCGCCCCCCCCCCCGAGCTTTGAGCGGACTCTGTGCATCTCTCCTCATTTAACCGTCGCCCATGTATGCGTTCGATCATGGAAACTTCTCATAGTGTGACTTTCCTTTTCTTTCATTAGCCGTTAAAAGCTTGCATCCATGTGTAGTCGTTTTTTTTATTTATTTTGACCTTTCATACTGAATAAAACCCAGTTTAACATTTCTTAAATACAAAGTGTTTACTTCTCATCCAGTGTTGTTGAGTTAATAATGTTCTGTCTTGTTTTTGTTTGTTTTTTTGTTTGTTTTTAGGTTTTCATAGAGCTGAGTCACATTAAAAAGTGCAATACAGTGAAGGGAGTCTTTGTCCTGGAGGAATTTGGTAATTACACCATCTATTGATTCTAGGCCTGTACTCGGCACGGCAGTAACTCAGCTTCATGGCAAACGTATTGACGAATAAGGGGTTCAATAAATCGGATACTCGTTCTCCTGGAGGAGAAGCTGAGGCACCGATGTCTGCAGGTGTTAAAGTGATGGATGAATTCTGTCCGGGATGTGGTTTTCTTTAGTTTAGAGCCAGCGGCTGTTTGTGGAGGGGTTAGAGGGGGACAGAAACACGTCTCTACCGCGTGGAGACAAGTGGGAGGACACAACAGCCTGGCTACTATTTAAATATGTTAGTTTTACTTCACCAAAACAGGCAGGAATCAGAAAAGTTTCTCCAAGACCAACACTAAATGTTCCTTTTCATGCTCCAGACAGAAGAGTGAGATTCAAATGTTTTTAGGTTCTTAAATAAAACAGAAAAACTTCTAAAATATGGGACTTTGAATAGAAATGAGAATATAGAAGATCAGCAGCCTTGAGAGAATTGAATAATACGTTTTCCTTCATCATGAGTTAAAGATTTCACCTGAAGTAAATGAGTAAATCAATAAATGCATTCAAGTTTAAAAGTGTGTTTTTATAATGGTTTTCAACAAGGTTTCATGAAAATCACCATTTGACCGTGAGCAAAGAAAATGTAAAAGGTTTTAGTTCTTAAACCAAGAAAATCACTAGTTTCGTCTACATTGGAAAAAAAACATATCCAGGATACTTCAGTGTTAAAAGCCCTGAGAAATATATCAAATCAAATAAACGATAACAAGAAGCAAACAGTAGATTAGACGTGTATTTTAAAAGACTTGAAGAGAAGAGGGTAACAGATATCTAACATGTGTAATGCGTGTGAGGAGCAGGTTGAGGTGTGAGCGCCAGGCTGGGTTACTGTCGTGTCTCTGTGCTGCTTTTGTAATGTTGCCCTCATCTTTGCCACTATGAAAACCTTCATTCTCCAGCAGGTAAAGTGTCGTCACCTTTCTCCTTTCTTATTCAAACCAGTTCTGTGCTGAATATTTCCTCACCCATCGTTTAGTTTCCATCCTTTCTCTCACTTTCCCTCCGCTTCTCTTTTGGTTTCTCGTTTTTTTTTTTTGCGGAGCTAAACCCCAGATTCCCTCCTCCCCCACGTTGGGCCTCGCTCTCTCTCTCTCTTTGTCTCTCTCTCTCTCTGACGTCTCTGCCTCAAGTGGAGATCTGTGGTGGGACTGGAGTTGTTTTTATATTTATATATAAAGATATATATATAAATATATCAATATATATAGGGGGGAGGATGTTTCCCGGCCCCCTTCATCTCTCCAGATCTCAGCCTCCTCATCTCTGCTCTGGATTCTCAGTTACTAATGAAAAGTCCTGTGGACGGGGACATGGTCCCGGGGACATGGTCCCGGGACATGGTCCCGGGTCAAAGGGTCAAAGGGTCAAAGGGTCTTTGGCCTCGTAGCTGCTTCTCTGTTCCTGTCGTTTGACTTTCAGTTCACTTCCTGTTTCCTCTTTTTATTTGTCTGTCTGTCATTTTAGAGCCCGACCAACTCTGGAGTTTATTTTAGGGAGAAAAATATTGTTGTGTCTCAAAATAATATCATATCAGTGGATATTCTAACACACACAAGTACATACATACATTAGTTTAGTATAAATTAGGTTAAAGCTCAATTTGGTATAATAATATTTTCTTTCTCGTAAAAAGTAAAAACGTTTTTCTATCAGAGAATATCTTTGATTGACCAAGTTCCACTGATCGGGCTCTGGTTTCTTCTGGTTTCTTTTGGTTTCTTCTGGTTTCTTTTTCCTATTTGACACTTCACCCTCTTTAGTCTCTTGTTATAACACATCTGTGTTTTTCCCTTCGTCCATCTCGTGGGTCGTGAACGTCTCGCCTCCAGTGTTTCGTTTGGCAGATTGTTGATCTATTTTTAACAACGACCAGGATTTTACTGCTTCTTTAAAAGTAGAGCAGCCATTTGTCAAACATCCGACGTTCTCCTGGCCGACGTGTGGAGCTCCTCCTCAGTTCCCTAACACCTTGTTGATTGTCCATCTCTGTGAAACCCCAGATGTCTCAGACATGAACTCACTGAGGTTCCTGCTGCCTTTGAATTCTTTGTTTTGTCTCTTGCATCGGCGTAGTTCCTGAAACTAAAGAAGTGGTGATCCACAAGTACAAGACGCCCATGGTGAGTCCTCTAGTGTTTGTCTCCAGGAAACTTCCCGGGAGATAATCTGGGAATAAACTGTTGATTCTCTACTTGTAAATAAAGAGTTTACATGAATTCCACTGGGGAATCTGAAAGTTTTCTGAGTTGAATTCAGGCAAATGTGAAATTCAGATTTAGGACCGATATTAAAAGATGCCCTGTGGAGATTTCTCGTGTCTTTGACGTTGAACAGACGGATAGAAATAACTGGAGAGACTCTAATTTTAATTTAATAGAGCTGTCTCTACATCCTGGTTGGCCTGATGGTTGTTTTTGCTCCACCTCAGTTCAGACTTGATATCAACATCTGTCCTGAGCTCTAAACACTAAAACCACATTCAGAGAAGTGGGATCTGATCACACGAGACACGTTCAGGAAACCTTTTTGAAGGTGTGAACAGAAGCGTCAGAGCTTCGCTGCCGTGAGCAGAACATCCGAGCATCATGAAGCTGGAGATGTTCATACAAACACCAGTGAGGAAAACTCCCTCCAGTGTCTTTTAGTGGTCAGAGTCTCCACAGGACAACTTTTTTTATATCTTGAGATCATTTGCTTCAGAGACTTTGCACGTTGTGATGCTTTAACACAGACGTCACCTCACGTCCTGGTTTCTCTTCTGCGTCTGCAGGCACATCAGATCTGTTACTCCGTCCTCTGCCTTTTCTCCTACGTGGCGGCCGTGAAGGGGAAGGAGGCGGAAGGGAAACCCAAGATCATTTCGCCGAGACCCCTTCACAGCTAGTCCACACCTCCCTCGCCTCCCCCGTCCCCCCCCCCCCCCCCCCCGTATTGTCCTCTGTGTGCCTCTCTACTTGAAACGGCATCTCGGCTCTTAAACCACAGACTTTCTGACAATCCATAGTTTTACTCTAAGCACACGATCCCTGCCCCTCCCTCCCCCCCCCACCCGCCCCCTCTCCCGTGTATATACCCTCGTACCCCTTTTCGATCTTGTTGTGATGGCGTGTTTGGTCCGTGATGTCATGTAAATACTTCCAGCTCCTCGTCGCTGTCGTTCTGATGACCTAGCTAAATGTTTGCCTGCTCCTTAAAACTCCAGAGAAGTGACGCCTCTTCTCTGTGAAACGTCTCCTGTCGTTCCTGCTGCCAAGACTCAACAGTGTGTGGAGAGGGAGTACCCCCCCCCCCACCCACCACCACCACCACCACCACCATCCTGAGGCACACAGTGCATGCAGGTCCCGTGCACAGCCTTGACTTCTACTGCAGAGTAGACCCCTCTCGTCTCGTCTCCGTGCGACTGTGTGAGTTGTTCTGTGATTCCGTGGTTACTGTAAAGTTCCGGTCTGTTCCAAGTTTAAACTGGTGAAGGGGGGGGGAGCGAGTCTCTCATCGTGCAGGACGTCCCGCGCTGAAAAACGCTTCTGTAAACCGCACCGGAGCTCCGCATGTACACGCTTCTTACAAGGTGTTTGAACCCTTCGGTAATGTGACGTGTTCTCAGACGCGTGTTCTCCAGCTCGGCCGTCCAGGCGGAGTTAACTGTTCTAGTTCTGCTGTAAAACTTCTCGTCCGTGCTCTGTGATCGACTGCATGTTCCTGTGACAAATAAATATTATATATATATTTCTATATATAGTATTTATTTAATATATACATTTATTGACTGTACATTTCCCTGGAAAAAAAGAGTAATGTTACCAATTGTTCATTTGCTAGATGTGCAATACTTAATGAGTAGTTAGCCATTGCCAGAGCTAGTGGAGTTCACTGGCTTTTCACGGGGTGGAGAATGTAAGATGTAAGATTTCTTTTGTTCCTTTTTTTTTTTTTTACGTTTCGATTGATGTGAATATGACGATTCAATGTGACATGCCTGTTTAGTGTTTGTCTTTTTAAAAGTGAATCTACTTCAGATCACAAACAGGAAAAAACTGTACAAACCACAGGGCGTTTTGCACCCAGGCCCCCCCCCCCCCCCCCCCCCCCAAGCAGTGATGTCACAGCAGGCGTTTTCAATGAGCGGCAGAGTTAAAACTTTATTACCTTTAGATTCGTCAGTTTAAAAAAATAAGTAAACTGGACCTAGTTTCACTTGTTAATAAAGAAAATGATATCCAGGTATTTCAAGCCACTTTCTCTACATCCATCCAAGAATGACCAAGAATCTGTCATCACATTCACAAGTAATGATTATTTTCATTAAACGTCAGAAAAGTTTTTTGTTTTGTCCAACTAATGATGTAAAACTCAAACAGCTCAGAGGACGAACACCTCATCTCGTCATGTTAAAGAGAAGCGGGTCCAAAACATTCCTGGATCTGCTCGTTTATCCAGATGTGACCCAACAATGTTCTGAGGTTCTTCCTGGGGTCAAGTCCCAACGCTCCACAGAACTCCATAGAAATCGGTTCAGTAGTTTGAAAACCTGCTCGGCAAAGGTAACGATGATCAATATAATAGAAAAGAAAAACAAACTGTAACCAGAGTGAACAACCGAGAGAAACCACCTGCTTTTACATCACTGCATCAAAAAGTAAAAAACAAACCTTCTCCGACAGTTTGGTCTCTGCTCCCTGCGGAAAACACACAATCTCTAAATGTCTCTGTTTTGTGTTAAATCTGGTCCCATCGCAACAAGAGTGAGTGTGTGAGTAATTGTGTAATTGTGTGTATTTGTTTGTGTGCACGTGTGCGTTCCTGTGGTGAACAGTTTTCTCCTGATCAGCAATATACATGTATCGGTACAGCCATGTCACTGGAAAGAGGTTTTATTTAGATTCTGACCTGCTCGTATTTTTAGTAACTTAACTGCTGTAAAAGGAAAATGATCAGTGGGACGTTGATGAAATGTTGTTCCTCTCATGAAGTGACACCGCATGTCGGTGTGAACGTGACCAAACCGGATCTGAAGCTGTTGTGAAACTGGTTCGGGAACAGGACACGGCTCTTTCTGCTTAAGTTTAAAAGTTTTTTTGTTTTACAACTGGATTATTCCAGCTCATCTCTTGTCATTGTACTTGGCCAGCTGCTGTAACGAGAAGTCACAACTACTGAGATGCAAGGTGGAAGTATTCCAGTATCTGAAAAAGTATTTATAGAATATATACAGCTTTGGCAATATAAATAAAAGTTGTCCCAAATGAAGCTCCGTGGATTCATCGTGTTTTTTTTAGTAGAACTCAGTAGAACCTCAGCCAGGACCCAACAGGTTTCTTTAAGTCAATCAAATCTCACACGTAAATATCAGTCATTTAAATAATATTTTTTGTTTTACATTAAGATCCATTAAGTCCCTACAGGCCGTCCTGATAAATCACATCCACAGAACATGAGGTCACTGTGGCCTTGACCTTTGACCTTCAGCCACCAAAGTCAAATCAGTTAATCCTATAAACCAAAAGTTAGAGAATTCCCTCAAGTTATTTTGGAGATATCGTGTTCACAAGGCAAAACAGAAAAGTGAGGTCACAGTGACCTTTGACCCCAGACTTCTCTTCATCTTTGAGTTCAAGTGAATGTTTGATTCTTGTGAACACGATATCGCATCGAGGGGAAACACGTTCCTTCCTCCTGGTGACAGACGGACGCTCCTTCCTCCTGGTGACAGACGGACGAGAACATCAACTCTTTGACGAAGGTAAGAATCGGACGAGGAGAAATTCCTTTCAGCTCGATGACGTTTATTCAAGCGAGTGATGTCACAGTTTTACACACGTTTGTACAACACTTTGATCTTTTACACAACATAAAAGAGAAAAAAACCAAAAACATAAAAACCTGCAAAACGAACACAAAAGGAGCCGCAGACGATGAGCTGTCAATCAAACCAAAGCACGACTGACTTCCTGATCAGATGCTCGTTGCCATGGACACAACATTTCTCAATGTCGAGGACAAATTAAAGCGTTAAAAATCGAAACGTTGCTTTTTTAAAAAGTAACAAACAATTTCAATCTCTAACAGTTAGAAAATGAATTGATCGTAAACTGGCCATGTTTTTTAAATAAAGATCATAAAACAGTGAATGGGTCTAAGTGCTATCGGTTTATATATTTTACAGGAATCGATCTCGTGTCATTTCATCCAAGTTCTGCGCTGAAACGATTTCGTTCCCTTTCTATGAAAACTAAAATAAATCTTTTTATTTTTGTAGAAATAGTTTTTATATTTAACAGAAACTTCATAATATTCAGGCACAAGAGTTTTAAACAAGCATCACCCTGAGAATCTGAAATCTCACATTAAAGCAGAAACAGGAAACTTGTACTAATTATAATGAAGTACGATGAAACCTCCGAACCGGGTTATTTAGAGAAGTTCTTAACTTCAAACTAATTTACAAATGTTGAACAGCGACAGTTCGGGAACCAGCAGCGTCACACCACACGACTTCCTGTCTCGTGATCCGGACTCTTTGAGAGTTCACACCACACGACTGCTTGTCAACGGGAGAGTCACAACCTCAACGTTCACCAGGAGAAGCCTCGACTGGGACGACTGGGACGACTGGGACGACTGGTCTCCTGCGCTCTGATTGCAGGATTTAAGGCTTCAGATTCAGACTGAAGGAGAATTCAAGCCTTTAAGTGATTTGAATGTAAAGAGGATTAAAAACCAGAGGAAACCAGATTCTCAAACACACAAGAGAAAAATAAACGCTTAATTCACCCAGAGATCATTTCTGAAGAGACTCAGTGTTCGTGTCAACACCTGAACACTTCTATGTAGCGAGCGTTATCGATATTTGATATCAGAGAAAATGGCCGACTGTAACTTAAAATCAGGTGCAAAGTAAATTGAGTGATTTCAAACAAGAACCAGGAATATTTATCGTCGAATAATTCACTCAAAATCATCATTATAATGATAATGTGAAGAAGCCAGATCAATGTAGAAAACTATACACGTATAAAATGTTTATCTTATACAATGTTTCGTCAATAGTCCGGTGATGAGGGGGATACAGCACCCCCTGCTGGACAAGACAAAGCAGTGAAATGAATCATTAAAAAAAATATGATATTTTTCTGTGACGCTTCTCTTTGCATTGTAGTGTTGCTGTTTGTTTCCTTTATAAGTTCCTGGTGTACGACTTAAGATTCGTCTCTCGACTGTTAACAAATATCTCAGAACCTGACGGGGCAACGTCACCTCAGCGCTCCAACACCAGCTCCTATTCTTTAGCTAAGATCCTTTCTTTAGAAACCGTGATGTCACCGTTTGGTTTTGCCGACGATGTTGCGCAGCAGCCGGAGGCGGGACATGACCTCGTCCCAGTCCAGGTAGGCGCCCTCGAGGTGCCTGGAGCAGTCGGGCCTGGTGACGTAGCTCCTCCGTCCGTGGAGCAGACGCCAGTTATCAAACGTCACCATTTCGCCTGAAATACAACAAACACGAAAAAGTTCAGATGTGAAGTTATGTTTCATTCGACTCTCAGATTGTTTTAATATAAGATATTTTATGTTGTCATTTTTATTCCACTTCATTCAGCTAATTCAGTTTGCATCAGCTCCATGTTTCCAGCTGACTCGTAAAAAAGGATCTCAAGCACTTGATGGCTTCATATTAATATTCTATTATGTTTTATCATATCATATATAATATAATCTGTATTATTATTAAACTTCTCTTGTGTTTAGACATCAGGCTGAAAGAAAGAGGCTAAAGCTGCAAACGTCAGCCTCACAAGGAAATAAGTAAAAACATGAGTTGGATTTTGATTCTAATTTATTATAAATCTTCACCAAATGTTGAGAGTTTCCATCCACCGCTTTTCAGTAAATATTAGGAGTTCATTTGTCGTCTTTAACAGTTGTTGTTAAATTTCTCCTCTAGTGTCATTAAGCTGCAGAAGAAACGGGTGCAACAGGAATGAAAATGTCTTCTGTTCCTGTTCAATCGCTTTTCTCTGAGAAACTCACATGTTCCCTCCTTCTAACCTTCTCACACTTGTTATATATCAGATTGAAAGGTGCCGTCCACTGACCTGGCTCCATCGTGTAGCCGACCACGTTCTCCGGGCGGTTCATGAGGTCGGTGAAGGCCTTCAGCGCTCGGTAGAAGGGCTGGACCTGGTGGACGGGCAGGTCCAGCACCGAGTCTCTGGTGGCGTTGTTGAAGTTGATCCTCTCAACTCGGCCGGCACGATCGACGCTGCTCAGGAAGAACAAGGGAAAGTCACTAGTCACGAGTGATTATTTTAAATAATGGATTAATCTGATATAATCTGAAAGAGGTCGATTTTAAGTTTCAGGAGAAAAACTCTAAAAGATCTTCGTGTTTGCAAATGTGTTGTTTTGTCCGAATATTGTTTTAATCGTTGATCTTTTCATTTAAATGTTTTTCTTTCAACTGAGAACTTTGAAGGTTTGTTAAGAAAAGTGCCGTAAAAATACAGTTAATTATGGTAAAAGAAAATGCGGATATTTTGTTTAATATAATAAATGAGTTACACACATTACATTAATATTATATTATAATACTATCGACATTTTTCACTATTTTCTGACATTATTTATTAATCACAATTATTTGATGTGTGTGATTATTAAACATCTCTTTCCAACACAATGAATAATCACAAAGCAGCTGAAACACACATCTGCTCAGTGTGAGGCCACGTTGAGAACATCTCCCAGCCAGCAGATGGCAGTGTTGCATTTCAAATCACACAAACGCCCTCGCCGGGGTGAGATACACATCTTTCTTTGTGATTCACTGTGTTGTGTAGGGTCTGAAGCTACACGTGTGCGTGCGACGGCTCGCCTCCACTCACTCGATGATGTGTTTCTTGGACTGCAGCAGGAAGTCGCAGTAGTCCCTCCCCATGTCGGTGAAGTCCACGTGGGTGGAGGTGAGGGTCCTGTAGGCCTCCGGGTCCTCTCTCTGCAGCAGCTCGACCATGTGGAAGCCGTCCACCACCTCGCTCTCCCCCCCCTCCACGGCCTGGCTGATGCAGTGCACAAACTGCACCTACGAGAGTCCAACACACACACAGATGCTCAATTTGCAACTCGTGGGCCATAAAAGCCAAATGTCAAAACAAGAACATGAATTCAGAAGTGAGGTTTTTACTCACTCCCGGTGAGAAGTGTAACGCAGGGTAGTCCGTGTGGAGACTGAGCCGCTTGGACGTGTAGGCCAAATTGTTTGCCATGTTTTTGTCCTGGACCTGCCATGTGTGCCTGAGGACAAAGATAAGATTCATTAATAAACTCCACGTCCATTATTTAACTTTGGCTTTGGAAGATCAGCGGTGACAATTAGGCTGTGAGGAGAAAAAAAAAAGATGAGATGAACTCTGCAGGGATCCCTGAGGGTGGGGGGAACGGAGTGGCTTCACAGGAATGCTCCTCTGAAGTAGATACTTCATTGAGATGCAGCAGGAGTCGAGCGCTAATGAGGTGAAGTTATCTTCCCTGTTCTGTTTGCGTGCCTCGTTTTTGGGATGCCCGGCTCGTAAACCAGTCTAGTTCCTGTGGTGGCAGGACTTCAGCTTTAGTCTCTGCAGCCGCTTTACTTCCAGCAGCATGAGCTCATCTGCTGGCAGAGGAAGAAGCGTCACGCTCCAAACCCCTGTTCTGACTGAGTGCACCAGGTAATTCCTCTGGCTTTAAAAAAAAAACCGCTGGAATGCTTTCAGGTTGTTTTGTCCGTCTCTGTCCTCGAGTAATCAGCTCTGCAATAAGTCAAAGAGATGAACTGTGGATGATGAAGGAGGCAGCAGACGCTCGCTGAGCTTCTCCACGGAGACACAGTGAATCAACGCTGCAGAGAACTGGACTCGCTGACGTATCTTCCTCAACATTAAATTATATAAATCGAGAATCTTATCAAAAAAGTCTTCCTGCCTTGTTCGATTCCCCGGAAAATGGACGTAAATAAAAAAATCTTTTTGTATTTGATTTTTCTCCAACAACGTTTCCCCGGCGCTGCTCCAGCTAAAATATGAACAGTGGAACATTCAGCAGCAAGATTTAGTGGCGAGTCAGATTATTAAACAGTGGCTTGGCTGAGGCCGACTGCAGAGGAGAGAAGGATGAACGTCATGCAGACTTACCCGTAGAATGTGAGCCTGAGATAACCGATCCTCTCGGAGAGTCTGGCCACTTGGCCCCGCTCCCTTGGCGCCCCCTTCAGGCGGACGATGCCAAAGCGACGCAGGTCCAGGAGCCAGGCCAGCGCGGCCTTATCGTCATGGAGGACTTCCTCGTAGTCGCCGGTGGGAATGTTCAGCTTGGAATCAAAATAATAACGATCTGCAATGAGAAGAAGGACGTGGAGGAAGTATCATTTTAATAGTTGATAGTTTAAGAGTTTAAGAGTTTTACATGTTTTTGTGCGTCCGCCAAGAAATAAAGTGCGTCTGCAAGGAGCCGACTTGAAGCTGTTCCACCCACAATGCATCTGTGTTCTGACATGAAGCTGAACTGTTTCATCACTTCATCAGAGCTTCATTGTTTCTTCCCCTCAGTCTCAGCTTCTCCTGTCAGAATCTTTTTCTTTTACTGAGCATCGACCCAAAGACTCATAACCACCGCGACCTTTCAGGCAGGTTTTTCTTTCTGAATCTTTTCTTTCTACAAATTTAAGTTTGACTAAATAAAGATAATAACATTTTAGAGTTAACAGGGTCAACATCATCACTTTGAAGGTTCAACTGACAAAAACGGACCTTATATTTACTAACTCATATTTACATATTGTTAACCCTAAAGGACACGTGACAAAGAAAAGTCCAACAATGTGTGTGGAAAGTGCACTATGGGAGAAATATAAACATGTATATATATATATACACACATTACAGGTCCCTAAAAGCCAAAGTATCTGGATCGCCACCTGGTGGTTTGTTACAGAAAAGGTCTTAAACCCCGTTTCCTCCATGTAAGTGGATGGGACATGACTCAAACTAAAAAGTCAAAACACTTCTCAAATATGTTTTTTTTGTGATCTAAGGTAGTTGTTTGTTCACATGTGCATGTTTTCACTACATTCTGGTTTCACTGTGTTTACATCATTAAAATAAATCACAGATTTTTCAAAAACAAGGAGAAATTCAGTTAAAACTGTCAAAACAAATCAACTCAAGTATGAATGAAAACCTTCTACTGAATAAGACACATCGTCAATTTGTAGATTTTTCTGGACTAAATTTAAATTGCATTCAGATCCATCAACAGTTCGACGGACTTTGGTTTGTTTTGCAAAATGGAAGCAATCAATAATACAATACAGTCTATTATTGGCCTCCTGCTCATTAGAGCGGATTTGGTCCATAAACACTGAAACTCGACGCCGCACGCGAGCGGCTGCGCACTTCAGGACGAGAAGCTGGCTGAGAAAAATCTGCATGTCTCCATCAGACGGGCAGAAGTGGAAAAAATCCTCCCACTGCTCTCCACCCAGCTGGCTCGCCTGCCTTTTTCCACTGAGTCTCCCTCCAGTGACTTCCACAGAAAACAGCTGCTAAGTACATTTGGAGGAGGGGGGGGGGGGGGGGTGAGATGGAGGTGGTGCTGGTGCTGGGGGGGGGGGTTAACTGAGGGGATTGTGTACCTGTCTGATGTGTACGGCTCCTCTTTGTGTCTCTTTTCCATCCCCTCCGGCTCACAACAACTCTCTGAGGCCAGGACACACACACACACACACACACAGACACCCAGACACACACGCACACACACACACACACACACACACAGGACGAGCTCACTGGAAAACGTCATGCATAATTGATCGTTCCTCCGAAGCGTCTGCAACTTTTAAAGACACGTGACTGTGTGAGCGCTGACGGCCGTGAGGATTCACAGATGCAACGAGCAGAGTTTAAGAGTTTAAGCCGTAATGAGAAGTGTCAGCGGCACAATCTTTAAATGAAACATGTTTCCCGGGGGAGGCCGGGAGGCACCGAGCGCTCCAGATGCAACACTCAGGCACACAGCGATCCTCAGGAGTCGCTGACCTCCCTCCGGGCTGTTGTCACAAACAATGAGTTTCTGGCCAAACAGTTCAAAGGGTCAGGAACCCCCCCCCCCCTCTCCGCTTGTTAAAACCTGTCAAGCGGTCAAACGGAAACAAAGGCTGAGAATGAGAAACTGGGGCGAAGGTCAAAGCAGAATGTTACAAATGACTCTCGTGAAACTGGACCTGGACGTGCGGTGCAGCTCCACAGTTTGACGGTGTCAGCCGGGACAAAGAGGCCGAGGCGCCGGTCGCAGCGTGACGACACGTCAGCCGAGCGGCCCAGGCTGCAGCTCGGCTCCGTTCTCATTTTGGAAAAACTTCTCACGTTTTTTTTTTTTTTTGCTGCCGCAGAGCGAGTTCACACAGAGGTTGAACAAAAGATGGGGGCTGCGCGTGAACGTCTCTGCCTCCTTATCGTGTGACCATCTCCTCACACGTGCTCGTTTTTTTTTAAACTGGAGACGCCGATAACGAGTCTTAGATGTGACGGATAATGAAGAAGCTCTTTTTTTTTAGTCTCACACTGGCTGCAGATTAAAAAAACAAATAAGAGCCTTGTCTGGTCAGATTTAGAGCAGATGAAAACAGGAGCTCCGGTGGAAAATATCATTAATTCAAGTACAGTACACCGAGGCACGTTAGAGGCTTGTTTACTGTAAATCTACTCTGTTTGACTTCAGAGGGAAATATTTAAATACATGACGGAGGCATTTTCTTTGCAAAATAAACCGTTAGTAACAGTTTCACCTCGTCATCAGCTCCCTACTCGTACTTTTCACCGAGAAGAAATCTGCTTCCTGTTTACACCGACACTGGATGGTCATGTGACAGTCGTCTTCAGATTTGTAAGTATACCGAGATAAAGCGCTTGAGTAGACGAACATCATTCTGGTCTTAAAGCGAAAACATATGAGTATGACGCAGCCAACAAACTTCACATCAACATCACTCGCTAGATTAATCAGTTAAATATGAAAATAAGATGGGAACAGCTTCGGACTTCATTGCTTCCTGAGGAGCCGTCTGTGCTCGAGACGAAGGGAATCTGACTAATCACAGACAGAGCCAGAGACGGTGATTAATGCTCGAAGACTGTCTGTGCCTGTGTAGAAGCATCAAAGTCAGACACAACAGGGAAATGAACTGGAAGAATTGCAGAGAGAATGACTGGAAGAGAAATTGGAAGCAAAGTGAATCATTTTTTCGAGAGGCCGGCCTCGTGGCTCCCATTGAACAATAATCAATACTCATATTCACCAGAAGTAGCGTGTGTTTTTAAGTATTTGGGGGCAAGAGAGAAACACACAGAGTGAGACAGCCCAGAGTTTCTGCTGTGTGCTGATTTGTGTAAAAACCACTGTGGTTTCCACAGGACAGTGCTGGCATGTGCATGACAGGACACCTCTGACAGCCTGACAAGATAGTATATGTGCATAATCCCCACTCCCCAAAGTCCCCCCCCCGCCCCTGCTCGCGGTCTGTTACAGTGGCTTTTCCAGATGAGGAAACCTGAAGCCCCGGCTCCTGTGGCTGCCGGGCAGCTCATGGCAGTTTGGCCCCGGGCCTCGCTCACTGTGCTCTGCTGGAGCTCGGTGGGCTGCGTCGCTCGCTCGCTCCTCTGCAGCTGCGGGACCCTTCAGACCTCGGCTGGAGTCGCCGCTGTTATCCACAGAGCTGTTGTTTTGACTTGGTTAGTTTGATCACAGAGCTCCGATCATCTCACTTCAATGGGCCGTCAGTGGAGCTCACACACACACACGCACACGCACACGCACACACGCACACACGCACACACACACACACACACACAGGAGGGCTGTGAGTCTTCAGGAAGAAACAGGCCTCGTAAATCTGACTGAAGCTGTTGTTTATAGAAGGAGCTCAGTTTAGAGATTCTACTGAAATAAAATGAGATCACCATGTTTTTTTCTGCGCCGAGGTAATCCCCAAATATCCCTCGCTTGAATTTTTCGGCAGCAATAAAATGTGGTGGAATGAAGCCAAGAACATTTATTCAAAAGAAAAAATCACAAACTGTCCTGAAGTACATATCTGAGGTGGTAGTTCTTCACTACGCGTTTCTATAGTATAGCACTTTATAGTTGAGTTAAAATGAAGAGAGAAATGTTGTACTGTTTACTCCTGTACATTTATTTGACAGCTACAGTGACTAGTTACTTGATAAAATAAATGTCCCATATTGTAGAAAGTGAGGTCGCCATGTGTACACTGCAGGTGTGGGTGCTCTTTAAACTTAGAAGAAATAATAATGGGAACATTTATCAAGATGATTATTGATATCGACTGATGTCACAACAAACATTTTGCTTTTAATACTCATGTACTTTTAAAAAAACGTGAGGATTACTAAATTACTTTACTTTAAGGTTTTTAATACTTCCTCCGCCACTAAATAAACATAGTTTAACTGACGTATTTTTCACAGTAAGTAATAAATCAGTATTAATGTTTTCCATGTGTTAACGCATGTTCAAGTCAACGTTAATGAGCAAGTCTGATTTGGTATTTCATCAACTGGTGAGCAACTATAAAATCAGCTGTAATTGAATAACTTCATTAAGGCTTGAAATTGTGTTGTGCTTTGAAAAATAAACTTATTCTCACCAGACCCGTGAGTCCAGACATTTGAAAAAATAAATAAATAAGCTGTGCTCCATCATCACCCATTAGTGTGTGTGTGTTTTGTGAGTGTGTGAGTGTCAATGGAGCGGCAGGAAACCCACTCCACCCTCGGCCGATTCGACAAACGCACCTTTCTTTGCGACACAGTCTTGGGTGACGGGGCGGCCGACCTCTGCGTTCACAGTCTCTCCGTGCAGACAGACTGAGCAGTGTTTTCTCACCAGAGAGCCGCAGCCCCTCCACAGACTAATCCAGACCCAACTCTCTCCATCAGCAACTTTTAGCTTTCCAGAGAGTTCTACCGAGCCTTGCAGTAGTTTGTCAAACGACGTCCTTTTTGCCAACTTATACTCAAGCGGCTCTCAGTGCGGTTTGACGAGCCAAGCGGGCGGTCCGCTTTGCCAAAGCAATGAAAAGTCCAATCATTATAATCGACCGAGCTTTCCATGCAGTCCGATGTACAGAGATGACAAAGAAGAGGGATTACAGGAATACTGTGAAAACACTGAGGGTGAAAAATGGTAATGCTTTCTGAAAATGGGACAATTTAGAAATGTCTTGGACCCGATGAGTGAAGTGTTTGGCTGACCAACATAACGTCTGACACGTCCGAGGCACGACAACCCTCAGGAGTCCATTATTGCTAAATGTTGACGAATGAAAACACTCAAAGTCGAAGTTTACGAATTCAGATTCCTCACATTCCTTTCAGGTTGGTAACACAGCGTCCGCACATGTGTGAGAACGTGTGCGAGAGGCTGGTTGTGATGTGGCGTGTGAAGTGATGCTCAGGTCTGGAGGAACATGAGAGTTTTTCCAAATCGAAGGACCCCCCCAGCTATGTTTCCAGGAGTCATCCTGTCAACTGTCGAGTGATGACACACGCGACTAAATTCAGACCAGATGGCATGAAGCGGGGGGGGGACAGCAGCCAGAAAGAGAATTGGCAAATCAGCTGCTACTTGGCGGAGTAACGAGTCAGTCAGCAGACTTAATGAAGAAACGTCCGAACTCAAGAGTCAGTTTAAGTGACCGATCCGTCAGGAAGTTTAGGATAAACGTGGTCTGTAGGTACTCAAAACAGGGAGTGACTGCCAAGAAACTAATTCTTTGAACTTTATATTTGTTGCAGGTGAGAGCAGATTACTGTTATGAATTTCACTGACAATTTATTTGACAGTAGAAGTAGAAGTGTATAAAGTAGCAGAGTATGGAGATGATTATTGACTCTACAGCTGCTTTCAGACATGTACTGAAGTCCAGACATTTTCTGGAACTTCTCCTCTCAGAACCTGGTGAAATGTCCATGGCGTGTTGATAATGTTTCTGACACGGAACAGACATGAAGCTGGAAGAATATATAAATATCTCAGGACCCCGACAATCTCCTGCTGTGTTCTACATATGTAAAAGAAAAACTCATCAATGTCTGAAAACAGTTAAGTTTGAAGTTAAATGCACAAGTTACTATTTTAGTATCTTTTAAAAAAAGTAACTAATAAGTGAGTAAGATTAATATTATGTACATTTAGGACACCACCATTTCCAGCTTCCCTTTTGGTCCACAGCCAGTCTTTGTTGGATTTGCTCCAACGGCAGATGTGCAAACTTCTCGTGGTCTTGAATTTCCATCAAGAGTGATGTTTCCTCTCCTTCAGTTAATGGTCAGCAGAGATCTGGAGCAGCTCTGAACTCCTCTCTGATGTTTTGGGGTCAACGAGACAGATGCATTTGATTTGTCAAGCAGGCAGAGAAGTTATCGGTATTAGCATCAACATGTTTTCCCAAAGCAGCATGAGTTTAGTATCACAGTCAAATATTGAGTGCACACTGCCAGGGAATATTTTCCACCTTGTATTTCGGGCTTGTATGGCTTTTGTCAGGATTTGTCAGCTTCACAGGGATCTTCATTCAAGCTGAGATCGATTAAGACCAGATAGTTTGGCCGCTACTGGTAACTGGGATTATTTTCTGGAAGGCCAGAGGAAGACATTAAAAAGGGACGGCTGTTGAGTGACAGAAATCTCATTGCGTCTTTGGCGTAACTAATTTGAGGAATTTTCCTACAACGCATTTCACAAAATGTGTCCAAAACTTTTCTGTGTATTATTATGTGCATTATTCAAATATCTTTAATTCATGGGGTTATTTTTCGAAATGTCTGAATGTGTGGAATATTAATAGTGGTCAATTATAGCTCTGCTCCAGATAATCGGCTCCAGACCTCCACGTCTTCCCAAAATCAGGAGCTGGTGTTAACTGGAAATTGTCGACTTCCCTCAATTTCTGAGCTTTGATGCTTCACTTCAAATCACTATTGACATCAGCGGACTACGGATTTCTGAGTATTGTGTTTCTTCCAAATGTGGAAACAAGGAGGCGAAATTTGCTGGATGAGAAATTTAAAATGGGACGAGCCAATTCTGACATATTGAGTCTAGAAATAAAGACTTCAAAAGGAACCAGCTCCTGAATCATGACACAGCATATGTTTGTCCAGTCCTCACAGGGTAATTGGTTAAGAGTCAGCCTTTCTGTGGTAGGGTTGTGGTATTACTCATTCTGTGACGGCCATGTGCTGAAAACAGCTGGCTGAATCAATTGTATATTGTTTTCCGGTGAGTCAGGACAAGTTGAGGAGTCGTAGGAAAGACCCAAAGTCCTCGGGGTCTCATATACTCCAGTCTCTCCATTTCTGTCTAATTCATGGCTACATCATTTATCTTCCACCTTAATTAGCTCAAGTATGTCGACCTGGAGCAAAAACCTGCAGGTATGGAGTTGAGAGACCCACACGGTACCCATCCATAATCTATACCACCTTTTCAGGGTCGTGAGGGCGCTGGAGCGAATCCCATTGGGTCAGCGATGAGGTAAACCCTGGACAGGTCACCAGATATGACACACAGAGATACAGAGTCACACCTATGGTCAATGTAGAGTCTCCAATCAGTCGAGGCCCGGGCCACAGTGCGTGCTAACCACTGTACAATCATGCTGTCCTTACAATTAACTTAATAAATAACAATAAAATACCAAATGAAAACCAATGGTATTTAAAATAACTCCTAAAACTTTAGATGTAACCAGAAATCTGTTTTTTTTTTAATTTTCTCTCGTCTATCCAATCGATTTTAATCTTCACGTGCAGTGCAAAAGTATTTTGGACGAGTGGATCTCAGACCCTTCTCCCTTAGCTCCTTTTAGTACTGGATGAATTTGGAGTAATCCAAACAAATCACTCGAGTTGTAACAGCGATGACATGGCCATTATGTCGAGGGTGAGCAATTCAAATGGTTCACTGGATGAAAGAAGGGGTCGCACAGGGATCTTGGAGAGAGGACTGACGCCATTTGACAAAATACAACTGTGAGGTTGTAGATGTTCGAGAGAAAAAGCCGTGATCCCTCTATTTTTGTCACATTTTTTCCTTTTTGCGAAAATCCATTTATATCTGCCTGTTAAATATCAGTGACATGAAATTAGTCATGATTCACAAAGCGACTAAATAAACATGACAAGCACAAAATTCGAGGCGTGAGACGATGACATCCTCCAAATATTAAATAGCATTTGGCAGCCGTTTCAGCAAATCACTGACAGATTGTCGGTGGAAGGAAGAGTCATTGCAGATAAGCGTGTGAGTGATATACAAGCTTTTGGGGTTCGGAGACAACACTAGTCTCTGTCGAGTGATGCGACAGGTTTAAAGTGGACAAACCGGCACAAAAAATGGGCATGTGTGGATTTCACAGAAGCTGAAAACATGTACGAATCAGGTGTAAATACTTGTATCGATGCAGAAAAAGATGAAAGTGTTGGATGCAGACATAAATCTGAGAGCATGCATATAAACATAGCAGTCAGCAAATTAAATACCTGACTTAAGACGCCAAGTACTGAATTAAAGGAGAGTGCAGAGTCTGTAGCAGAACTAGAGGCTGAATAAGGATGTGAATCTCTACCAAACTAGTAGATAAACATTTTATTTTGAAGTTTATATACAACCTATAGAAGTGTAATAGTTGTGACCAAAAAAATTCAAACCTGTGGTTGCACTTGAGGAAAAATCATCAACAAAATTTGTTAGAAATTGGCCTAGAAATTTTTACAGAGCTTGTACAATTTGATCTTGAGGTATTTCACTTAATATCCAGACCAATATTGATTTACCGGTGGTGCTCCAAACTTTTATTCCCACGGGGGAACATGAAGGTTTGAATCAAATTTCATAACAATCCAGCCAATAGCTGTTGGACAGTTCACTCAAAACCACAGAGGAAAGTTGGGGGGACACCAAAGAAATTAGGTTCCGTGGTATGGGAACCAGGAATGTCATCACTTGGATTTATCCTCTGGGCACCATAAATATAAGTATGAACATTTCAGGGTAATCCATCTAATAGTTTTTGACATATTCCAGTCTAGACTAAAGCAGTGGACTGGGTGATCCACCAACAAACAGGCATTTCCAACCCGGGAGCCAGGCCTCAGCTTTGGCTAAGAGAAAACCCCCAGTGCACTGGACTGTGGTGGCCTTCTGTAGTTTTTTGTCTTTTAAAAATATATTAAAATCAAGACGTCCCCCTGAAGACAGACCCATAGATGACGCACAGCTGCAAACAATCTTTGTTCTCTTGCAAAAAAAAGATGTTTTAAAAAAAAATTACAAAGCCAACAACCGTGCAACCAAAGTGGTCAAATTCAAAAAAATGAAAGTGAGTCAAAACCCAAAATTAGTGTCCAGTCAATGACAACTGTATATGTGGATGTTTAGAGATTCAGTAGGAAAATGTCTGTAAGGTCTCCTCAGTCGGGACACCGGGCAGTTTGAGTTTAAATTCCTGGTTACACATACCTACAGGCTCAGGGAATTGCTTGTTCCCAGGGAAGGAAATACTGGTGAGCTTGTGTTTGGTAAGAACATGCAGATCTTTTCTTGACCCTCAAGTCTAAATAAGTTTCCCATCTGGCGGAGGCAGACGGGGGTTCTGAATGAGACGTTCACATTTAAACAGATGTCAGCTTTTCATAAGGGGTCCATTTACACCAGCTTACGTGCAGACGTACTGTACCGCCATTTATTTTTGTGTAAAGTAAATGTCCAAAGCCAATAAACCAGAAAATCCTGACAAATCTCATGTGCTTCCAAAACCCTGGAAATACACAATTTAATGTCTGGTAATGATGGAAACGTATCAACAGGATCCCAGAGTCGACCTAATCGTGTCACTACTCCATTGAAAACTATTCTAAAATGTGTCATAAGTACATTTCGATGTCAATCAACTATATTTGGGACTGTATAACAGATAAAAAGTCATAATGTAAGTGCCCTTGATAATAACTAGTTCCATGTCGTGCTCCAGAACTTGCTGCTGAACTAAACACTGCAGTTCAAGTTTGCACAACCACGTAGAAACAGTAAAAGCAGAAGAAAAAAACATTAGCCCAGACATAAAAAAACAGGCGGTACAGTGCGGGCTGAATAATATCCCCACAGCTCCAATTATCATATTGACCTCGTGGTATCCTGAGCGCACTTCACTTTCGCTGCTCAGAACACTTTAACAGGCAGGGACGGGCCTGTGAAATCTAGGTGCTCCGCATGGAAAAGGAAACAGAAACTCAAACTGTGGACTACGCTTCGGTGAGTTAACGTCATCGAAAGCTCAGCAGTGGGAGCAGCACGGAAATCCTCGGAGGTGAAAGCTGTTCATTACACATCTTTTGGAGAATGTGGTTTTATTTTTCTGTGTAAGGAATGTCAGGGGGTAAATAATTTAAACCCTGTGCGTCATCTCGTATTGTGTTTTTGGTGAATGAGCGTCTTCAAGGTACGCCTCTGGCTCTGAGCGGAAAAGAATCCACTCAACAGAATGACTTATCTGTCTCTAAATTGCTATGAGGGAGATGTGTTTACACTTCAACATGAATGGAGGAATTCTGAGACACACACACACACACACTCACACACACACACACCCTTAATAAGTCTGGAAGCGAGCAGGAGCCACTCAGCCCTGTGGGTCCTTCAGGACCACGTGTGTGTACACAAACTGACTTCAGTCCATCCCCCCACTCCACTGAAGTGCCGCTACCTTGTTCCACGTTTGAATCGTCTGCCGTCTGGCAGGACTGTAAAGTGTATTGGGCCCATTGTAAATGTACTGTAAAATGACTTCTCCCTCCAGTCTTTTGAAAAAAACGTCCTTCCTTAACAACCCTGTTGTGTTACTGAGGGGAAATGGGTGGAAAGAGGAGTTTAAATCAGCGGCATCGCTTTCCCCCCAGAAAAAAAGTCAGCAGGGAAAATACAGAAATTTTTATTTCACAGCCAAACAAACCAGAGAGCTGCTGCTTAATCACATAATGGATGTGAACAAGCATCTTGTTCCTGCTGTTACCGCATGTTTACCTCTTAAATTTCAATTTAAAATATAATCCAGTTTATATTATTTTGATGTTGTGCATCACAAGTAAGGCAAACTGTTGCCAGCACAACCTATTTTAATTAATACATTTGTAAAAGTAGCAAAAGTAAAGAGAAGTGAAGACGGAGATGAAGCCAAAAACTTCTCGAAAACAGAATGAAAAATCACACACTGGACGTTTTGTTCATTTTGCAGTAATGTCAGGGTGAAATAAATTTCCTCTTTCATTAACAAGCAGCAAAGGACCAGTACGTCAACGTCTTTGTGTGACAAATGAAAAACATCTATTGCAAATTACCCCTTTATGGAATTTCTTTGTCTTTTGGACAGTTCTTTGTGTTCTTCCAACTCAATACAGATGCCGGCCAGGAAATTAGCACGAAGGCCACACAAGGGGAGAGAACATGACACAGAATGTGGTAATTCTGAACAGGAGAAGGACTCAGACCAGCCAAGACCAAACCGAGAGTCCACATTACAACGAGGAGCCACTTCTGTCGTAGAGACGTCGTTTGAGCGCGACTCAAACACCATTAACCTCTTTTACAAGAATCATGTGGCTTTTGCTCGCAGCACATCACATTGAAAAGTACACCTGCAACTCTTTCCAACTCACTGTGACTTCCTGTGCTTGTACTATTCCTCTCTGCAAAATTAAAACCAATCTGAGCCGACAAATAGCACAGAGTTTATCCATGAACCTGTTTTTACTTGAAGAATAGCACCGCTAGGGATGCACTACTAAGCTGGTGACAAACACATTGCATCTCCCATAACTTCTTCACAATAAAAGCCTCCTGCTGCTTTGCCAGCGGAGAGTTTCCCATGTGAAACAGCGACAGCAGGTACGGTTTGCATTAGCATTAACTGAACACAGGTCTACAGCTTAAAACGATCAATTCACAGTGAATTAGTTCTGATATGTGAAAGTGCAAGCAGGAACACTGGACTGAGATCCAGAAGCTACGAAAGCTGAAGACTTTGTAAGAACACAGATTTTTCTCTGATCTCTAGCTCAGAAAAACAAGTTCGGTCACTGAAGTCACAGCTGAGGGAAGGAGATGGTGAAAGAAGGAGGTTGGATGTGGTCGAACCCGCTACCAAGCACAACCACAGCACCGCAGGTCAGTGCGGCTGAACCCAGCTCTGAGGCTGGAGTGACAGCTCATGTTGTCACTGCTTGGGATCTGACATCACAGCGTTACACACGATGATGCTGCTGAGCTGCAGGATTATTGCTCCGAATAATATTGTGTGTTTAGGCATCTGATTTACAAACGTTAGCTTTGGGCTCCAGATGCAAGTGCAACAACTTTTCTTCGCCAGACTCTGAGGCTGTTTGGTCCGGAAACTTTGGACTTTTCAGTTTAGTCCAAATACAAAATAACGGGGGCGTGAGAGATGTCAGACCCAATGACAATATAATGATGTTTGTTTTAGCTGGTAGTAAAAAACATAATTATATTACAACAACAGTAACGATGTGAACCGGTTCTCCATTCAAACGGAAAGACCAATAGTCAAATTGACAACATGCCGATGTCAGACAATCAATAACATGTATAGTTAGACAAAGCCCATGTGGGTGATGATGACCAGACGTTCATCTATAATCCAAAAATCTCTTAAGTGTGCTTTTTAAATTACAATGTGAAACCAAAACTAAACAAATCAATTAGTTATTGACTCTCCCCAATCAACTTTACTTTTAATCATTTCACAACAGACTTACACATGGACTGTGCAACTACCCTCGTATCTCTCTGCCAGCAGCATTCCTTTAGTTTATGTTTTTATGTTGTCGACGTGTCAAAGTTGTAGACGTGGCAGTGGTGACAGACAATAAAGCGCTATCTTCTCTTAATCTTTACGTCAAGGCTAAGCAGACGGAGCTGGGCCCATAGAGGAGGTGAAGGTTAACAACACCAATTCACTACATGAAATTCTAAAATCCAGAGTTATACATTGACTTTGAAATGAAAAAAATATAAAAGCTGGACTCACCATTGAGGAAAAGCTCTTCCTGCAGGGCCTGTCTGGCAGCGGTAGAGAAACAGCGTCTCCTCAGCCACTCGGAGTCAAACACACTGGCGTGATGGTCAGGCCACACAACCGACACCTGAGAGACAAAACGCATATTGGATTCAAAAAAGGTTTTAAGGTTTAGTGTAATATCCAACATCAACAACACGTGTGTGCATCAGTGCTGAATGGAGGATTCACATAATTCATCTCTAGTAAAAACTTCCAGTGAAGGGGAACACAATGTGAAACGGGGTCTATCCCACAGATCTGATCTAAAAACATTATACAAACTTTTTTATGAATAGTATCTTAACGTCATTGTCTCTAAAGTTTTTCACATTTACTTTTCTTGTAAGCTACTTTTATCCACACAACAAGAAACTCTACAAACTGTACTACTACAACTGAACACTTCAAACATGTAGGAGCAGATGGATATAGATTAGTTGAGATATACTCTAATTAAATGCGTCTAAATGTGAGTGCGCTACTTTGCTTCAGTTTCTATGTGCATATGAAGGACTTCATCTACATGCTTTTAACAGGAGGCACCTCATGCAGCTCCAAAATTTTTTTCTATTCTTTTCCAAAAGTTAAACCATATTTACATATTTCAGATTATTTAAAATGACAATATTTACTAACCTGGTTAAGAGCTAGGATCTCAGGATGCAGCATGTTTGTTTGACATATTTAATTTTTATTTAAAATAGCAACAGAACTATACCAAGCCCAAGCAGGTCACTTATTGAAAGTTGAAAGTTAAAACTTAATGCACCAAAAACGTAAATTAACGACAATCAATTTTAAGCAGCTCCACAGTGGTAGGTTACTTTTATGCCAGAAGTCTTTGGACATATACTAATTTTTACATTTATGCTTTTCTCTTAATACAGAACAATTGCACAGTTTATATGAAACAATACCTTGTTGTCATTGATGACCTCGACAGAGTCGATCCCCGTGTGGATGTCCAGATCACACATCACCAGCTGCCTGGCCTGAGCTGACTGCAGGGTGCACAGTGGACACTGGCAGTTGTCCCTGAGCCAGGTGAATGGGTACAGACTGGTGCCTCCATCATCCCACTCCACCTCCACCATCCGCTCCTCGTCCAGAGCCCGGGCGTGCCTCACGGACTGGCTCGCCACAGGGACCGAGGCCGAGGCCATGGTCTGCTGCCCACGAAGCTGCACTGAAGTCAGACGAGCGGGCGGCGGACCTGCAGCCTGCCCCGGTCCACGACAGGCCCTGAGAGCCTGGCAGGCCGCAGCGGAGCCGCGACTCCGCAGGGCCGGCAGGGCGAAACGTGCACATGTGCTCATCCACATTTCTGAAGGGTTCCCACCAGGCACCTGTGTCTCAAGAGCAGAACGTGCCACAGAATCTGTAGATAATGAACAAAGAATATGAAAAAAAATGGTTAATTAGAGAATCCTGAACTTTTACCTTTCGGATGATGTGTTTCCAAACCAGGAGTGGATAATAGACCAATATTATGAGTCTCCTCAACAGAAATATCAACAAATACAATGTCTAAATGCCATATAATTAAACTGAGGATATAATGAGTCAATGGGATGAAGTTCAAATAACAAGAACCAATTTTTTTATAACAACTTAATGACTCTTTTCAGAAGCAAAACATTGTGTTCTGCTTGTTTTAGATCGATGCCAAGCCCACTGGACACAGTTCAGGGAGCTTTTCAATGGGCTTTGAAAAGTCTCCAGTCATCAGGATTGACTGGTAACCATGCCAACCAGAGGTATTTTCTAAGCTCGGTCAGCTGACTGTGTGTTTGGTACGATCCGGGCAAAGCCGCAAAACCCAATATAATAGTAGAGAGTATTTGTTGTTTATCAAATGTTTGTCATCCTCTACTCATAAAGAAGAGATTAAAACCATGACCTTCACTTGGGAGCAAAAATCTGTTGTTAAACTTTTTTTTTAAATGGATACTGTGACATTTATTGTGATAATTATCAATAAAAAATGAAATGAACAGTGTTATCTTGATATAATTTGTAAACACGTTGTCCAGCCTCACAATCGGAGTCTTTTAGGAGATTGAATGCGTCTTTCCTCGGAGCACTGCTGCAGTGACGATAAGCCCGACTGACCTTTGGGTTCCCGGTCACCTCTCCCACAGTGAAATGGGTCTATACGTTGGAATGCACTAGAACAGTAGCCAGTGAAAGTTCAAACATAAATTTGCTTATTTTCTTATACTGATAACAAACCTGCAAAAAGATGTCAACACTCAAAGTCAACACTAATTTAGCAGATATCATTATCAGTGGGTGGATGTAAAGTTTGATTAGCTGACATGATAAAATCACCTGAATACAACCTGATGTTTGTTGACAAGCTAAAGGCAGTGGTGGACATTTACTTTCACTAAAGTACACATTTGAGGTACTTGTACTTTATATTACCCTAGGTATTTATGCAACTTTCTACTTCTACTTTTTAGATACGTCACATACATATGATAAACGTACAGAATATGAATTGCTGCAGATTAAACCTCCCAACGGTCTATGAACTAGTTCGAATGAGCTCAACCTTGAACACCTTCAGCAGTTAAATGCAACATACACGTTAACGCAATCATAATATAAAGTTAAGTACACATTTGAGGTACTTTATTTACTGGTATGCAACTTTCTACTTTGTACTACACTACATCTCAGGTGAAAATATTGTACTTTTTACTGCACTACACTTTTCAGATTAAAATACCAAACAGTGCATAACTGTATAATAATAATAATGGTGCGGTGTAATATAACAGTAAAAACATCAACTGGTAAAATTCAACATATATATATATATATATATATATATATATATATACACACATGAATGCAGCTGTAATAATAATAATCTAGATAGAATTTAATAGATAGAATATTAAACAATTTTAATTTCCCTTTCATACTCTATCCACTTGATGATAATACTTGAGGTTTAAATACAGGACTTCTACTTGTATTGAGTATTTTGTTTGAGTACTTTTACAGAAGTACAGGATCTGAACACATCTTCCATCAATACTTGATGCTCGGATGCTAAAAACATTGGCTTGTTAGCCTTTAGCATGGAGGAAGGTGCTAACTCGTTTGTTGGCTAACTAGCTCGACTACACACAGGAGAGCTGTGTGGTTTAAGTTGTTGTATTGAAGTGTGTGTCCTTACCTGTGTGGTTCACACGCAGCGGGTCCTCCACACACACACACACACACACACACACACACCGAGAGCCTGCCGCCGTCTGTCACGGCTCTTTCTGGGGGCAGAGAAAGTAGGTGAGAGGTCGAGCAGGAAGTGAACGATGTCACACAGTTCAGCTCGGCTCGCTCGGCTCGGCTCGGCTCAGATAAGTGTGTTCTCAGCCACAGAGAGGAAGGGTTTTATGAATATTGGTACTTTGACAACACGACAGTATTAAAACAGGGTTAATGTACAAAAAAAAAACAAGCAGATGTTCATGTCTAGTAAAAGTACAACTGAGGCTCTGGGGCATTTATTTTAAATGTCATTTCTTGTTTAACCAGGAGATTAATAATTTGATTTTCGAGGGGAACCAAACAACAGCCTGCAGACAATTCTCCAATTTTACAATCCATCCCAGTAGCGACAGGATCAGGTAAATTAAAAACAATCTGAGGAGATTAGACTTTTCATAGCAAAGCCTTTTAATGTCTGATTGTTTAACTGGTTTTAACAAATGTTTTTTGTTTTGGTATTTTCTATCATGTTATCTTTCTATAAAAGCCCTATAAAAATAAATTGATATTATTATTATTCCATTCTGAATGGATTTAGACATGAACGTCTGCCCCAGGTTTTCACTGCGTAAATCCAATAGACCTGCTCATTATAGGAAGAAAAATAAGCAATTGAAGTTTCAGCCTGTTGAACAAATACACTTGGTCGTGTGGACTTGAGGAGCAGGGCCATGAACCTGTGACCTTCTGATTATAGGATGACCTGCTCTAACTGCTGAGCCACAGACGGGCCTCCTTGGGTCATGCCCCCTCCCTCCACATAATCTCATTTCATCATTTGAGTGGCATCCGAGAAAATTTTTTCTTTCTACAAGTATATTAAACATGCACTTGCTTGAATTCAACCAACCTGCTAAAGAGGATTAGCAGTTTTGAGATGCTTCCAAGATTTAAGATGTTCTACAGGGAAGCTCCAATATGAGCAAAAACAAAGAAGTTAAATAGTAATAATAGTGGTAATAAATATACAGATTAGAATAAAATGTGTATTTACAAACTAACTATACAATAACAAAATATGAATACTCAGTTTATCTCCCAGGTTTGGTTGAATGGTTAACCTCACCTTGTGCACTTTTCCAGAATTTAAGCAAACATTTTCGAGTTTAATACCAATCTGTCATGTAGATGTTGAAGAATGTTGCCAGATAAGTGGCCGGTTGCTCCAGAGCACCAGGCACAGTTACTGCTGAAGGAACTAACCTAACCTGCCATAAGTAAAAGCCCGTACCTCTTTCAGTTGAACACTTGTGTCTTTTTCAGGTTCAGGAGCGTCGATCACTCCCAGTGGATGTGCAGAACGGCCTTCAGTCCCAAATGGTAACGACTACATCGGAAGTTCTGATTTAAAAAGCTTCATTTTGACAATTATTAACCAGGAACACCAAGGGCCGGACAATCTATGACATAACAGACTGGAGTCTCCCGAGGTAACTGATGATGAGACGTCACCTTTGCAGCATGACCTCAGTGCACACGTGTCAATTAACAACAACATGAAGCTGTGTCCAGACTAGAAAATGAAATATACTCAGTGACACCTTTAAATACTTTGGATCTTACATTATTATAGCATGAAACGTTGTAAATAAATGTGGTATTAGCACAATGCTGCTACCTAAAGTAGACTGAAGCCAGTAGTGATGGAAATATTAAATCTTATAAAAAAGGATGACCCAATTTTTTCTTGATTTAAAAAAAACAAAACGTTTCTAGTTTCATTAAACATGTGAAAAAATATATAATTAACGATAATGTGCATGGAACAAAGAAGCTAGCTGGTATATCAAAATGTTGGATCGAATAATTGGCCATGATTGTCTTAGATTACATATCATGCATGTTTTTAGTTTGTCTGGTCTCCCCTCTTTGATTTGTTGTTCGATAATAACTAATATAACTGTTTTCTAACTGCGGCCTATTTATATTGTAACCACAACCACAGTTACAATATTCTCAATACTTGATTCTGTTTTATTATTCCCCAACACTGGTTGTGTCCAGGCAATAAACTTACAGATCTATGTATGTCACGTTTCATGGTCCACGTACTTGTCTGACCTACAGACATACTGTACATACACATCTATCTGGGGAACAACAGTAGGCCTCAACTCTGGGTGAGTTAATGGTCAACGTGCGCCTGTGATAAAACAATACTTTATTTTCATCATAAATCCACTGTAATGTGTTGAAGTACAGCAAAGGTTGACCTGACTTGACGGGAGGGGACATTGCTCACATTTAAAGTGACCATCACAAAGAATTTAATAAAATGTGTAATTGTGTATTTCCTTTGCAATTAACTAACCAGGATATCACACAAAGTCAGAACAGAAATCTGAGGCTGCAGTGGACACATGGTCACCGAAACCGGCAAAACTGGTCTCAGGTCAGAATTTGGCATCAGTGGCATAAAATCCATTGACTAAACCTGCCTTGTGTCAACACGCTGGTGATAGTAGTGTAATAGACAACAGCAATGCCAATGTTACAACCCAGTGAGCATCTAGGAGTAAGGGAAGCAACACAGCGCCGACATTAACTGGCAAAGTAGCCTTTTATTGTAATGGTGCAAATTAAGATCCACAACAGCAAAGCTAACCGGCATTGAACAAGGTGAGGAACAATGGGTGACGCTAAATCGTTAAACAAACCACTTCCTATACCCAGTCTGACGGTCCCCAACGAAAGAACAAAAGAAAATCCTGTCTGGCTAAACTAGACTATCTCTTGTTCTTTTGAGCCGGCTAGAAGCGGGGAATACTGGATTGTAACGCCAGTGGGCGGTGCTAACCTGAGGAAGAACAAAAGGCCGTAACAGCCCAGCACCAGCTAATTATCAGCATCTGAAAGTTTAGTAACCCTGCACACCACCGACTCCTCGATTGCCGCCGTCCATCACGAACTTTGGCTGTGCACATCATCACATGCCAGCTCAGTAGACATCGTCCAAACCCCAGAGACAGACATGATGAGCATGAGGAGTCAGACTGATGCACATCGCAGACCTCGGTTTACGTAAGGCTTATGGAACACATTCACTTCCACATTTGTGATATTTTACTTGGTCGATAAATCTGATGATAAATCTGTTTTTAACTACTGTGTGTTGACCACTTTAAAAAAATATATATTCTGCTCAAGATTTATTTATGTAGGTCAGAACCCTGAAGATCACTCATGCAGTGGAAAATGGGAGCAGGTCTCCTCAGAGGTAGGTGATGGTGTGACGTCTGCTGTTTCCACTGGAAAGATTCGCTCGCTTTGAGGGGAACTGTGGGTTTAGCAAATTAGATCACTCTCAGTGTGTTTGTTTGGGAAATACAACATTTCAGTTCCAAACTCCTCACCAACGAATTGAAGGTTCTAACCAAGCTGCTCGGCTCCATTTACTCAACAGGTGACGATCACGTGGATTTTTTTCCCCTTCTCCTTGAAATAAACTCGCCCTGTCATTTGATGCCAGGAGGAGACTGAAAACAGGTGGTCAGTCTGAAGCTCCGCGAACATGTGTTTACACACCTCCGGAATTATATGTGCTACCAGCAACAAAGGCCAGACAGGCATTATGGTTGAGCCTGTTATTAGATAATGCAATTATGTCAACATGGACCAGAACTCTTGTGGAATCCATGACACAAAGAACCGGTTGTCTTGTTAGACAAAAAGCCTGTGAGAGCCGTACAACAATCAAATGATACTGTTATAAAAAATGCCTGAGCAGCATTTTAATTAGAAGGTTAACTCCACCTCAGGCAAGTATAATTCAAAAATAAATAATGTACACATGATCCAATAACCCACAGTACCACAGTAAGACATTTAAGTTGTATAAATGAAGGCTACTAATCACAGGACTTTTGAGTTGGATTGTATTTCAGGTGAATAACAAGTGGTTATACTTATTCCTCAATCGTCTAATATAACTTTTTGAACTTGTAATCTACAACGAAACTACTACAAGAAATACTACGTCTAATTGAATCCACGTTTCTGCAACAAGTCCTCAAGTTCTATAAATGTAGGATGATTACAGGACTTTCGTGTTTTTTATTGAATCGCAGGCTTTAGATAAGCGGTTATACTTATGTCTAAATGGTCTAATAAAACTTTTGAACTTGTGCATTGACCCAAAGTGATTCTCCCCGGGTTTGTGTGCAGACTTTAGCAGCTGCTGGCCCCCGGGTGCAGACTGAATGCAGCCCTGTCAGTGACGGAGGGGCTGTAACCTGAGAGCAGCACTGGGGTATTATTATTAGACACAAAAGCCCAGAGAGGCACTTGAGACATCCAGATGTTGCGTCCGAGGCACCGAGACAAGTCAGGAGGAGAACGACCGCTCAGACCGACTTCCACACACACGGACGAGAGGCAGCGATGGGAGCTGGCAGCCTGGAGTGAAGAAGACGAGACGAAGAGGAAGAAGAAGAAGAAGAAGAGGAGAGAGGTTGTTTTTCTATCCGGGAGGAGGAAGAGGAGACTTGGAGGAGGAAACTAACTGCGCACTTTTGGAGGTTTAAACCCGGGTGAGATGTTTGGGTTTCTCCGCCGGGCTGGAGTCAAATAGTCTGTGTGAGGTCTCGAGCTGACGTTTAAACTTTTTTTATTTATTACATTTAACCACCGTGTGTTTGTGGACAACAAGCGGACGCGCCATGGCTCCTCTCCACCGGCTCCTGTGCGCCGGGGTGTTGTGGACAATGTGCGCCGCCTCGTACCTCGGACCGCTGCATCCGGAGATGTCCAACGGCACCTTCCATCACTACTTCGTGCCGGACGGGAACTACGAGGAGAACGACGACCCGGAGAAGTGCCAGATGCTGTTCAAGATGACCGACGAGCGCAAGTGCGGCGTCGACGAGGACCAGGACGCGATGATCCGCGACGACTTCACCATCGTGAAGCGGCAGATCGAGGACGCGGCGCGGGTGCTGGAGGGCATCGGGAAGAGCATCTCCTACGACCTGGACGGGGAGGACAGCTACGGGAAGTACCTGCGCAGGGAGACGGCGCAGATCGGCGAGGCGTTCACGAACTCCGAGAAGTCTCTGCTGGAGCTGGAGGTGAAGTTCAAGCAGAGCCAGGAGAGCGAGCTGCGCGAGGAGCACCGGCTCAACGACGACTTCCTCAGCATGATGGTGCACACGCGCGACGTGCTGAAGGACACGCTGGACGTCTCGCTGGGGCTGAGGGACAAACACGAGCTGCTGTCCCTGATCATCCGCAGCCACGGGACGAGACTGAGCCGGCTGAAGAACGAGTACATGAAGTTCTGAAAAAAGTCGAAAAATACTTTATGGTAGTTTATTTTAAAGGTTCTTTCTCCAATAGCTAAATTGTGTTGGCCCCGGATTTGGCCCAAGCTGTCCCCGATCATCCGCAGCCACGGCACGAGATCGATCAGACCGAAGAATGAGTACATGAAGTTCTGAAGTCAACTAAAATGCATTATCGTAGTTTATTTTAAAGCTCCTTTCTCAAATAGCTAAATTGTGTTGGCCCGGATTTGGCCCACGCTGTCCCTTAGCCCCGGGACAGGACTTAGTAGCCCATAGAACGAGAACATGAAGTTCTGAAAAATGTTTCCTAGCATAGTTTATCGTAGTTTATTTTACACATCAGCCCAGTTGTGGCCCGCGCTGTCGCCGATCATCCGCAGCCACGGCACGAGACCGATCAGACCGAAGAGCGAGTACATGAAGTTCTGAAGTTCCTAACATACTTTATCGTAGTTTATAGTACAGGTTCTTTCTCATAAAGCAAAATTGTGTTGGCCCGGATTTGGCCCACGTTGTCCCCAATCATCCGCAGCCATGGCATGAGAACGACAACTAGGAAGTTCTGAATAAAGTTTCCTAACAAACTTTATCGTAGTTTATTTAACAGGTCAGTTCCCTCAGAGTAAAATAGTTTTGGCCCAGATTTGGCCCACGCTGTCATCTGGCCCACACATGCGTGGAATGATGGCACTTGGGCGGCCTGCTCCTGTTTGCCAGATCTTGGCCACAAGCGAGCCATAGCGTCAACCAAGGCTGGCCCAAATTAGTTGTGTTCTATTTGGGACGTATTCACCTTTCATAGTCAGAACACATGTTGCCTAGATCACCGGGTGTTAGCGAGACCAAGCTCATATTTGTTTTGGTATATTTTGGCCATATTTGTTGTTTTACGGTTGCACTTTAGGCTCACTTTCATTTTGTTCAGGCTACAAGACGGACAGAAGTCCCGCATTATTGCCTAAAGTGGCCTAAATCCGTGGGGTATTTCCTTTAATACTTAATAAATGTATATTTTCCAGATATCTGGAAAGAGTTATGCAGTTTTGTACCAGTTCCAGGAAAACAAGAGCGTTACAGGAGCTTTATTTTAGTCTGTCCTATTGTGTTGAGCTTACGATCGACTTCCAGATGAATTTCCATGCAGAAGTAATATAATGATTTATTAAATGGCAGGGCTCGTTCCAGGAAAGTTCTTAGGAGATCATTTGGAAATAAACTGGGATTTACGCCTGTAAAATGAAACCTCACTCTATTTCATTTTTTTCTATTCTACGTTTTATGGTTGACTGAGACCGTTTGATGGAGGCGAGGGTGAAAACTAATATCAGGGATTTAACGTCAAAGCTTAAAATGTCAGTTCACCTAAAGAACAGGTCGATGGCTGGGGCTGTTTGGACTTTCCGAGTTGGAAATCCGACTTCAGGGGTCATTCCAGTTAAAATTTCCCTCCGGGAACTCTGAAAGATTGACTTCCCAATTCAAATGGAACGAACCATTAGTAACTCACACTTTGCCAGCTGTTTGACATAGGGGGGGGGAAATACTATACTTGGGGGGGTTGTGCGGCAGCAACTGACACACGGAACATTGCGGGAAGAATAGATTCCAGTAAATGTCAGCAAATTCTAAACGTAAATGAGTCATTTAAGAAACTGAAAGACATCATGGATAACTTGATATTAAACTTGCTGTGTGTGCAACACAGCAGAAACTTATCTCAGATTTTGAAGTTATCTGCAATGAAGGAAAATTCCTTAATCAAGACTTGAAAGACTCTTATCTGGCTACAAAAGGCATTTGCAAAACTGTGATATCTGCCAAAAAAAAAGGAGTTTTACTAACTTCTGACTTACACACAGATCCCACAACATGAGTTCATGAAATATACTGAGGCCCATTAGCATTTGAAGAAAGGCTGATATTTAATGTCTGTTTGGAGAAGGGGCTCTTCAAAAATCAACAAACTATGTATTTACCCAGATTTTGAGAGGGATCCGCTTCCAAAGCTGGATTAGCAACCAGGCAGCCGGGTTCAATCAACTTTCCCACAACAGATTTTTCCACCATACGAGGAGTATTGCTTTCTGGTCATAGAATGAAGCTCCATGTATAGTCTTCTCTATAGCCTGATTGGAACACAGGGGCCCCAGTGTATACATGAGTGCATGAGCTAATTCTAGCCTAGGGCCCTCGGAGAGTTTAACATGTCTGTGCTGAGCCAGAACAATGAAGGTGAATCGCATTTTGTTTGTTGTGCCCTCAGCATTAAATAATTACATGGAAAAATGAATCCTTTCTGTCCAGAAACAAACTGCAAAATATCGAATAAAGAAAACTAAACAGCATTTAGAGAAAACAAGCCCAGCTCAAGGTTCCCTAGCGATACATTACTGAAGCGTTGTGGTGTCGTCGTGAAGAGATCTGACAAGTTTATATGTTGTTATATTATTTTTATGACGTGAGAAATCTCAGAGGGATATCTCAGAATCTAGTAAATTCAAATGGTCAGAAAACAGTTTATTGAGTGAACTGATCCATCAAAAGAGTCTGAACAGTATATAACATTAAAAATGTCACTTTCTTTCAACATTACGGTAAAAACAAATATATCATGTGAGAGTGTATAGAGACCATTGTGACTTGTGGCCAGTGTCAGTAATAATAACACACCCTACAAACCATAAACACACACAGTGGTATACATCACCACACTAAACATGGCTGGAAACAAATGAGATTCACATTTCGCCAGAATACAAAAGAAAGCTGTCATGTTTGTTGAATTTCATCCTTTGTTTCAACTGATATAACAATGGTCATTTTTGTGCATTGAATTTATCGGTCACAGGTTTGTGTGTCTGTGTTGTGTGTGTGTGTGTGTGTGTGAGTGCAAAAAACAACGGCATTATGAGTCAGCCAATCGAAAAGGTTGAAAAACAGGGTGATGTTTGCAGAGATTTATTTGATTCACCGGAGGACGATGTCATGTTTTGGACACTTTCGGGCGTTTATGTGTCAGTGTCTATATTCTATACTGAATAATATGTGTTTATGTTTTAATTCTGACCCTTAAATAAACTATCTTTGGAAAACTCCTCATATAGCAGCTGAGTAACAGCTCCCCACACGAGCAACTATTAATCGCTGATCCTCCACATGAATGTTTCAGAAGTGATAAAAGACTGTTTACAAGTGGACACCTATCTGTTTATTAGTTTTTTTTGCTATTAAGGTGCTAAAAGGTTGTGACGGGGTTTAAAATGCAAGGCCTTTACTTTACTGTGCTGTGCAGGCGGTGTAATCTTGTAAAATGTACAGTGTGTTATTAGAAGTAAGTCAATACTGTGAGTGCCAATATCTTTATTACAGAACACCTTGATATGTATGCCTTGTTTATATAAAGATTTGAAATAGAGCAGCGTATATCTATTCCTGTTGACCTAAGATGTGTGTGATGGGTAAGACTGCAGGCAGCACTCGTGGACGTCAGTGTTAAACACTAATCTGTGTGACGGCAGTCGGAGCAGATTGTGTCGTGTCTTCTCAAATAAAGAGGTTTGTGTTTCAAGTGTTCAGTGTTGAAGCAAAATAATTTTTTACTTTTTCACTTTTGTGGATATATTCTAGGAATGAATCGTACTTTATTATCAGGTCATGAAACAAAGGAAAATATAATGAAGTTACACACAATAATTAAACACAGCACATATCAAACATTCATAAAAACTTTGTTTTGAAAATAGAATTGAAATTTACTAAGGATGCTGCCTCTGTTCAGCTGTTTTAAATACATATAATTGAAATTAAAGGTGCAATACGTCATATATATTTTCTCCCACCAAACAAGAGGGTCACATGCAACTATCTTTAAATCTATAAGACAAGATATTATAATTCCAAATGCTCGCTATCAGAAAGTGGCCGGCTGGTGAGCGTGATGACTCCAGTAGAACGACAGACTCTAAATAAAGTGAAGCCAAAGCAGTGAGACCAAAGCGTCTTGACTGCCCCCTGATGGCTGGCTGCAGTATATATTATAAATCCTTCTTCCTCCATGTTAACGGACGGGGCATGGGCCAAAGTAAAAAGTAAAAATACACGTCAAATAAATGTTTTTATCACATCGATCGGTGCTCAAATGCTCAGTTTCCCCGTAAATTTGGTTTGATGCTACTGTGCAGACTCTCAAAACGTTTGTGTCTGGGATACTTTGGCTTAATTTCTAGAAATTGGGAGGAAGTGGAGAGGCGTCGTCCAACTTTATATATACATAAACACATTCCACATCCGGGCCAGGCTCGCTGGGTATAGGGTGCTAGCTTCAGTTATACCAAAGAAGTGATATAAAAGGCAAAGAATATGTTGTGCCGAACGCTGTAGTTTTATAAACACAACCTAATCCTAATGTTTTCTAGCACAAACTTACAAATGGAGCCTTTAAATCTTTTCCTCATATGAAGCCAAGGACCCCCGCGGAGCTGCATCAGGCAGCCCACAGACTTTGTGTTATGTAGTAGACCCATAACCACAGGGACTTGCATGCTGTACTGCCACGTGCTTCACAATTACAAAGCTCCACAATTACAAAGCTCCACAATTACAAAGCTCCCCTCATGTTTGCTTTACAAGCATCTTTCTTCTGTGAATTACACGCAGGCCGTGGCCCCTTAATTAAGAGTTTTCTGAATCAGACGCTGCTCGTTGGTATTTATGAGCAACCGAGATGTAAGGATGTTGTGTTGATGCTATTTTGAGTGCGGCATATCAAATAGCTTGTTTTTTCCTGTCAGCGGAAATTATTTTGGATTAAAAATAAGGTTGTGTAAACAGTTTAAAAATGTGGAAAAGATAGGAATTAAAACATCCAGAGCATCCACCACTGTACTCCGTGAAAAAGTGCCAACTGTACAGTAATGTAGTTTAAGCACACATGGTCTGACCAGACTTTGAGCCCACAGTTTACACTCGGGATGAGGCAACATAAAGGACACACAGACGTGGAAGCTTTACCCCACATTGTACTTTTCCAGGAGGGAGGAAAGTCCCTGTTTTTTTCATTTGTGCAAACAGGTTATTGGCACCATTAGGAGGAAAAACCATTTATGTAACATACAGTACATATCTTCTATGAAACATCTGCTTTAACTATTGTCCACAGAGGAAATATTGTATTTTCCTTCGTTATGTCTAACTTTAATAGAAGGGAAACACAAACGTCCTCTTCTCAAACTCAAGTCTGGGAGATTTCACACTAATACACTAAGGTATTCCTTATGCTAACATTAATCTTATGCATTGACATGTGTGCAGCTCCACTTGTATTAGAAACCTGTGGCGCTAACTCCTGGAGACAGGGAATAGAGTGGCAGCGGAGAGAGGCTTAATGGTGGCTGCCCTGTGTCACCACTCTGCAGAAGGAATATCAATATGGTGTCGGATGAAAAAAAAAAAAGGGAAAATGGAAAATGAAGTCATGTTCTGAGTTCAGGGTGTGTCACTGTGTCGCGGTTTGAAGTCCTTCTGGCACATTAACATTCGGTCATTGTGAAGAAGTGTCCTACTTACACAGGAGTAGGCGTATAATAAAAGAAAACTGGTTCTGTGAACTCCCTGATTTTGCAAAGAAGCTGGAACACGGAACACAATCCAGAGATTTTCTTCCTCTTACGAAGTCTCTGTTGTTTGAGCGAGTGACGTTTATCTGATCCTCTCGCTCCAGATATTGGATGGAATTTGAAATCGACTTCATAACAACACGAAACATCCTTATTTGCAACAAAGTGCCTCCATCTTTGAGCTAAATTGACCAAGTCTGGATGAAGTCCCGGCTCGGCAGACGATCCAAGGTCGATTGGAAATGATTCAGTGATTAGACCCAAATAGTTCTCCCTTTGTTTTAAATTGCTGGAACCAGCAGAGACTGTATTGTGTTATTGGAAACCTTGTTAGTTAGTTCATATATTTAACAGCACAGTATATTGGGCCCACTTATTACCTCATTTCTGGAAGGTGTTGTGTGTGGGAGAGCAGAGTACGAAGGCAGAGGAGGTGAAATCAGAGTTTGTTCTATGTTCAGAACAGATGTTGGCTGCCGGGGGGGGGGGGGGGGGGTGGTGTCCAGAAGGGAGCCGGCAGGTCGGTAACGCCAGGGATCAAATCTACCAAACAAGAGTTTTTGTGGGTGAATATATAGAATAACAGAGTTTATTGTATATACTATGTGTTTCCATGGGGAATAAGAGGCAGTTGTGCAGGTGGTGATCAGGTGACGGGGGGCAAAGGCAGAAAATCACAGCCAGTGTATTGCAATGCAGTGCAGTGGTCTGGCAATAAGTGTTTCTTTTGGAATTGTTAAGCTTGACACTGTGACTCTGTTGACTCAAACCTGTGGCAATGAAATCCGTGTTCAGAGTTGTTCCTCAGATTTACACCACACAGTTAAACTAAGGCTGAATAGAGTCAGTGTCAACTACACTTTGACATTATAAGATTAACTCACTTTCCTGGGCTGAATATCATCGAGCACCTGCACTGAGAAAAACAACACGTATTTCCAAACATATTCCAAACATAAAAACAACTGAATTAAGTTTTTTGTCAAGTTTATCAGAGAGTTTTGCCAAAGTACAAATCGGTTCATCTCCACCGAGGAGGTTTGTACTTTCACCGCTGTGTCTGTTTTCATGTCGGGTGGATCAGGTTAAAATGAACTGACTTTATTGAAACATGGTGGAAGGAGCCAAGAAAGAGCTCATTACATCCAGACAAAGAGATGGATGCAAGATTGTTTTCTTCAACATTGCGAGATAGGACTTTTCCCCCAGGGAATAATTCATGGATTTTGATTTCTTTTTAAAAATCTGGCATATTTAGAGGAGGGATTTCTTTGAGTCTGAGCAATTTGGTGCAGCTTGAGTAAATAAACTTTGGTACTGAGTGACATCCTAGTCTGTGCATAAAATTGCTGGAGTTACTGGGGGAAAGCAGCCCATGTCTAATTCATATTCCTGGTATTAATCTACACAATCGATGCCAATTGGTCTCAAAAAGTTGTGTTGAAATATCCAACGTAAACGATACAGTTTGACACGTATCCTCTCGTGTCATTGAGCTTAAATGGGTCAAATCCTCTGACTTCTACTCAGACACAGAGGAGGGTGCATATTTGGAAAAGTCTGTGTCCAACGCTGCAGCAAACTTCTGCCACACTCACTCAGACTCACACAATTAGACACAAGAGAAAATCTCCCATGAAAATGTTTTTGGCTGCTCCTCAGCTCACTTTGGGCCCTCATGTCACAGTTTACTTCCAATTATATCCAGGCGCCACTTTCTGTAACGCTCTCCCACAACCCTCTGGCAGTGAGACCATGACCCAGCGCACCCAGCGGCTGCAGCACGGTGGCAGTGACATCATGCATCATGCAGACTTTCAAGAGTTTGCTTGTGCAGCAGCTCAGACCTTTTCAGAATGTAACACAAAGAGAAATTCCAATATTCCCTCTTATCGTTTTTTCATTATCGGTTGTTTCTCCCAGTCGGGGAATCTATTGTATGTCCTGACAGATTGTGGGTCAGGGAGGATTAAGATAGTGCAGCCAAGATGCATTGCCTCGTCTGCGGATCCTCAAACGATGAATCTGTAAAGCCAGAAGTCCTTTGTATCCTTAAAGTTGATGATGCTATCATTTTCTTGTGTGTGTGTATGAAATTGTGTCTCTGTTTTTATACTGTTTTACTGCTTCGACTCTCACAAGACAAAGCTGCAGCTGCAAAACTTTCTAGCCACCCGGTTGTTTTAGTGTTTGCAAAACTAACAGAATCCGTGCACCCGCTCCAAAGTGCACAGCAGGCTTTTGTAAACGTAAAATCACAATCTTAATTCCCATGTGAACGGATGTGTGCGCATGTGAGGGGGGGGGGGGGGTCGTGGTATCGTGGGGTCGTGGTATTTGATCTGAAGTGGTATTTGATCTGAAGTGGTATTTGATCTGAAGCTTTTCAGGACTCCCCAGCTTCCGCCTGGCAGCTGACGTCCACATGCTGCAGCGTGTGGACGAATGAGATCAGCTCACTTGAAATACATCTTTGTAGAGTTTGTGCTCTGCAGCAAAACTGCAGTTCTTCTCACGGCTCTGAGGACTCAGTCGGACTGAAATATCCCAACAACTACTGGACGGAATGCCACGAAAGTTTGTACAGTTATCCAACGTGACTTGCGGAGGAAACCCACTCACTTTATTGATTCCCACTTTTTCCTTTAGCGCCATCAGCAGGTCAAAATGTCACTTGTGTGTCCTCCTGAACTTCTGTGATCCCCTGACTTTAGTTGAAGCGATTACTGGAAATTAATTTCCCTCTCGGGATGAAACATAATCAATTAGCTAACCCCTCTAGCTTTTTTACGTAGCCCCTTCCTTAATGAACAAATGCCTGCAGAGATAATGACATTAGTCTTATAGCTGTAGTCTACTTTGTGTTCGATGCTAATTGGTAAACGTTTGTCTTCTTACTCCCTGAACCTGCTGAACATCTGCATGTGACCATACGATGCTACCATCGCATTGCAGTGGCCTATTAGTGCTGCTGGATTCTACAGTTTGATCTAACACAGCTTTGAGTCAATATACCATAGAATACAGTTCCCCCCAAAAAATTGTTTTTCTTCATGCACAACTTTTACACACAATTTTGTATTAAAAGAATCTCTGACTAATTATGAATATACAAAAACTGACGACGATGCACCTGTATGTGCACAATGCAGATTTATGCTTTTTTAATTGGTGTATATTTCAGATTTCTTAATGCCTTTATTTTCATATTCGTAGGCTGCATATTTTGAATATTTTTGGAACGATGTCAGTGTGAACTTTATGAATCAGAGGAAAAGTCGTATTATATATTTGATGCTATATAGTTTAAATGATGTTTTTGTTTGTGTTTTTTTAATTTTATGTTCTTCTAGTTTAGATTTTGACAATATAATATAATATCTAATATATTTAGCTAGCTGCTGCGTGCTTTAACTTTACTTACACCTCATCTATTCCATTCTCAGTTTTCTCTCCTTCTGTCTGTCTTCTCCTGTGGCAGCTGCTCAGTCCCCCCCCCCCACCCCCCCCCCCCCCTCTCTTTAGCCGGAGATAATGGCCCAAGAACAAATCTATTCTAACGCACGCTCAATGTCCGTGTCATTACAAAAGACATTTCAGAACGGCTGGTAATTCAGTTTTACTTGAAAAAAAAAACTTATTATATATTTAATGTGTTGTTTTTTTTCTCCCCTGCGTTTGAGCCTCATGTCTCAAAGTGCTGATGTGGATCCACTTTTAAACTCAGATTTTTAACTCTAAGCCTTTTTCACACGGGGGGGGGGGGGGGATGTTTATTGCAACATTAATTTTAAGGCTTCCTGCAAGTCTGGTTTTCAAAACATTAAATTACCGTCCCCGAGGGACGTGCAGGATTAAAACAAGACATTTCCTGGTTTGTCGTTTTGTGTTGTTTGGTAACTTGAACACAACATCGTTAATTAACATGATTTGTGACTGCTAATTGGATGTCAAGATGACAGCTGTGATGGAACTGATGTGACGCTAGTATCATCTATTCGAACGATTTCCTGCAGCATTCGTCACAAGTGAAACACACGGATATTTTCTGGAGTTTGTGTCTGAAAACGGCTTCACAGTAGTTGCACTGTAGATTTATTCTGAAATGCTGAATCCCTGTGAGGCATAATGTCAGATCAGCCTTTATTTGACTTGTAAAGATAAAGTTTTCATGGACATAAAACCTCCAACTGTGCTGTTTTACTGCTTAAGACTAAAAACACTGGAGAAAGACAATTATGTTGAATGGTATTGCTGTTGTTTTAACCACCGGAGGTTTCAACCGACATTCGTCCACAACTTTCCTCAAGGTTTAAACCATCGGAGACGTTCCATGAATGAAAAGATGAAAATAATATTTTATTTTGCTCTAACTGACAGTTTCTCTTGACGTCAGATATTTGGATATTTTACTCAAACTCTTAAAACCAACATGACAGTGTGTGAGTGCTGCTGGAAGTTTTTTCCCTGAACCAACTTCTCGTCTGTTTTTAATCTCAGTCCTCTTCCACTGGCAGACTCCAGCTGATGCTTCTCATGCTAGCTCACATCCTTTGACTCATAAAATAGAAAATATAAAAGACGGTTCTGACTAATAGCAAAGCACGGACTTCTATTTGCTCCGTGCACGTGTGCAGCTTGGTGGACCTTCGAGAAACAGGTAATAATCCACCGGGGGTGAACCTCATGTGAACTTGTCTTTGTGCCAGAACAGAGCTGGATTCAGCCCAGTGGGTGTTTGGTCATTATTTTCTGTCGAGACCAACAAGAAACCAAAGGCATTTTGATTTCATCCCTTTCAGAGGAAATCAATGTGGCTGTTTTGTGGATGTTTGATTCCAAGTGCTGCAGAACGGTCACTGGAAAATCCCCAGTCGCCAGAAATGATTCATCCCGTATAAAAGTGCAGTGAAACACAGAGACCGGACTTCATTTATATCAGTATATGTAGTAGTGACTTTTACAGATAGAGGAGCAAAGAACCAACGACACCCCTAAACCCTTTGAACCTATTTCAAAATTTTCACACACATTTAACCTTTTATTTCATCTTATATTTTGCTTTAAAGTTGTTTTAAACTGCATCTTACTGATATTAAATTGTCTCTGTGTTGTTTTGTAATGTTCCTGCACAGCACCTTGATCCTGATGCCGCTCTCATGACTGTGCAGGAATCCAACAACAGCCAGTGGCTCATTATCTTAGATTAGCTTAGCACAAAGACTGGAAACAGGAAGCAGCCTCCAGGTTTTTGGCTCAAACCAAAGGTAACAAATGTTCTGGCTGCCAGCTCCTGTAAAGCTGGTTAATTATCACGTTAAAGTAATTGGTCTAATTAGTTAAATTGATGCAGAGTAAAACCAACGTTTCACCGACCATTTCTTGTGTCTGTGCCGTTGCCAGTAACCATTTGGTGAGTTGTTGTTTTTACAAGATGTTAATTAATGAGCAGAGGTGCCGGTTGACAGGGGTTGTTATAGTTGGACGGAGCCAGGTTAGCTGTTTTCAGTCGTCTGGGCCAAGCTAAGCTAACCCACTCTGTGAAATGATCAATCTATATGACAGCGATATCGATCTTCTCATCTCTCCGCCAGAAGTAATTATGTGAAGCAGAGACAGGGGACAGAAGTCGCTTTTCCTCCGATCAGAAACATGCTAGAGTGACGACCCGGTCACTCATGTAGAAATGTGAAGCGAATACGCAGGTCAAAGTTCACCAAAGTTGAACTCGAAGCCGCACCTCGCCACAAGAAGCAGATGTTCCGTTCGCTTCCTCGCTCACACACATCGGGAATAAACAGGAGATGAGACAGGGTTCACAGCAGTAATTATCAGCTTCATCTTTCTTTCTTTCGGTCCTGACCTTTTAGATGAATTATTCAAAACTTGATTAATTTGATTAATATCTTGTTGACTTCTAACTGACATTGTTAGCCTGTGTCAATTTCAGTCTGTCTAGCCAGCTTGGTTGTGTCTGAAATCTCCCACTCACTATTCCCTTACTTCACTATATATATATATATCTATATATATAGATATATATATAGACGACTACATAGTGAGCTCATCGTGAAAAGAATAAAACGCTTTCGGACATTTTCTCTCTCTATTAATACTTTAAGGTAAAAAAACATATTGAATGATCATCTTACGCAGTTTGCGACGCTCTGCTCGTATTTAAATTTATAAGACGGGTCGGACTGTTCCTGCTGCCCTCGCTCCTCCAGTCTCTCCACCGCAAGTGCAATGCATGATGGGATATATTGCATATATCTAACATGTTGCATCAGTCCCCTGGGGTCAGTTGCAGCATCTAAATATTGTAGGTGATAAACATTATATGTCGGTAATAAACAGACAAACTGTGAATTGAATGCAGTGGAAATGAATTGTCCAAATAGTCAAACAGAGAACCAGTGTTGCATCACTCTCCCCAATGTTCACCAAACCTGCAGCTATTCCTCTGACATCATCTGAACACATCGCCCCGTGTGTATACTTTCAATATTATTCCACTGGAAGACAGTTTCAGCTTCTCTAAAAAACGGAAGGAATTACTCCGACGTGAGTTTGACGAGGTCTCTGCCGCTGGCGATAAATCACGCTGCGCTTTAACAACCACGACGTCTTTATCTCAGTTATCAAGCCTTTTCCCGCTTGATATGATTTATTTGTTGTACTTTTTTATTGCATTATCATGTTACGAGTCCAGAAACAAAACCAATTTAAAACAAATTACCAGGCTTCATACCTTATCTCCACTTAAATTACTTCCAACTATTAGACAAATAATTAATTGCATTTGCATTTTCATCACATCTCAATCCTCACTTCAGCAGAGCACCAGCTTCACGGCACCGGGGTCGTTTTTTTCATCTCGCGTTTGTAACGGTGAAAAGGCATCAAGCCAAATTAACTGGGGAGCAAAGTGAATGGAAACCGAATGCTCGCTGATAGCTCCACTACTTCTCTGCGCATTGAAGCACGAATGCAACAAGACAACGACAATTTTGAAAGACAAATCTGCTCAATTAACTCTCGCAGTGGAAGAAGCATTCCGGCGTTTAGCAGCAAAAATCCCCACAAACCTCTTTTATTAGGGGATTACGAAGCTCAGCTGCAGTGGAAGTTCGGTCCTGCGTCACTCGTCCTCTGAGTAATCACTCACATAATGCACCTTGTGCTCTGTCCAGCGGCGACTGCTGCGTTTAACTACACAATTACTGCGACAGGAGACACAGCAGTGACTGAAGGGACCTTTACTGGGACTTTGTGGGGAAGGAACTTTTGAAGTGAAATTGGCCACAGCTTTGAGATAAATCCCCGACCGCTAAACGGATCCATTGTTTAACTTTTGTCGCATTTAAAAGAATAATATCCTCCGTTCATCTAATGAACAAAAGTCACTGAAGAATTCCCGGAACTGGGATTCTTCTGCAAATATAACTGGGATGTAAAATAACGCAAATAGACAAATTGATTTAAATGAGAGGCAATAATGGAGATTTGCTCTGAAGGGAGTAAAATATACCATTAGTGATACAGACAACAACTTTTCCTCACAGCACAGATGACACAGTAATGCCAGGAGAACTGTAATCATAAAACTATAATGTCTTGCATATGCAGTCGGGGGTGGCGTCATCTGGTGCGTCTCACTCAAAAGATAATGACTTTGGGGACTTTGTGGGATTCCAACTCGGGAGGCATAAATAATGCACTGCTTTGCTCAAAGCAAAGGAAATTTGGGGAAAATAAACAAGCACGGCAGCCAGGGCAATCTGCACAACTCAATTTTATGTGCAGCTCTGATGAAAACATTTACCAGCGAGTCTCCGGAGCCAAATTCTCTGATTGTGGTTTCACGTCCTCCTGCAGGATTGGCAAGAGTCGAAGCTTTTCTGCAAAAACAAAAAAAGTCACCGCGTGCTGAAGTTTCTGTGTCCCTTCCTGTCGTCACATGGCGGTGCTTGATTCCTACGCCTGTTACAAAGGGTTAAATGTTGTAGGATTTTAAATTAATCACCACGTTGAACTTGTGCAGACTCTCAGATTCGGAGCCTTTCAACACCTCGATCATGAGACGTCCGGGGATCAGACTCTGTCGGGCCAGCAGAGACTCACTGGAAAAAATACAACAACTTTCTGTAGCTTTGAGATTCTTGTTTAATTCAGAATTAGCATAAATCTTAGTCACTAACACCTTCACCCTCCTGCACTGGAGAACACGGTGGAAGACGATGAGCCTTTTTTTCCCAGGGGGTCAGTTTGTTGAGGTGACACCAAAGTGCTGTTTACTGGGTCTGTTGCTCTGTCATTACCTCAGCTGCACTTTAAGGTTCAAACAGGTTTAAGCCTGTGTTATCACATGATCACTTAAAACCTAATTACTGTTGTGGTTTAAACTTTAACCTGCCGCAGATCCTGGCTCGACTGATGATTAAGATAATAAAGTTCAGTTTAAGGACACATGACGAGTTCTCCGTGTGCTACATGATGTTGTCGTCATTTTGGTCCACAGCTTAGCCAATCAAACGTAAGTGACAACAACCTGATTGGTTCTAATTATTACCATCACCAATGAGGTTATGTTTGTACCCCTGTCTGTTGATCCGAATCAGGGGACAGATCCAGGAATGTTTTTGTAATCACTTTCTCAACGTTGTGAGGTAGTTTGTTTTTCAACCTTTTTCCCAGTTTTCCCAGTGAATCACTTCATGGAACTTGATGAAAAAGAAAATAAAATCTGGCACATTTAGCAGACTGATGAGTAAACCTCTGAAATGTGGAACAGCTTCATCTGTCTGGTTTCCTCCAAACTGACAGAAACCATTAGCCAATAATAGGACCCACTTGGAGCTACAGTCAAATGAAATGACACATCTCTAAGGTTCTATATGGATGACAACGCAAACATCTGGATCACAGACACATTACATCATGACATGTTTCATTTATTAAATTCTTATCTAAGATCTTTACATTTCTCTCTCTTACCATCCGTCTTCGTGAAGTGGACACAGAGGCTGAAACTCACCCCCGTCTTTGAGAGTCTGAACATAATACTTGAGCTGAAGGATCTGGTGTCAGACCCGCACTGACAGATGTTATATAACCCAGTCCTGTGTGTGCTGCCTGTTCCTTCTCTTCCAGTGGGCAGGAGAGGATGAAGGACAGCGGCCTGTCCGAGGGCGCAGCCTCCAGCAGCCACAATGAGCTTCTGGTGTCAGCCGGCGAGTGGGCCGAGAAGACAAATCATGGAAGAATGCATCTCTGTGTGCGACTGGAGGTGCATTCAACATAATAATTCCCTCTGCAGCCGCGGACAGGACAGCAGGTTCATAGTCTGCTGTGGTTTTTGCCAGAGAAGATTTATGTGTTTGACCTGATTCTGGTTCATCTTTGCAGCCAAGTCCGTTTAATCTGAAGAGAATCAAATCAAAACAGACACCGAGGACGTTATATTTTACTTTGTTTGACTTCAAATCAATATCATTATTTTCAATACCACTGAAATGAAAAAATAGTTTCAATATTATTACAAATGATGAGGAGAGGCCCCTGCGTCAAAACCCAATCATAAGTAAATGAATATTTCATTTATTCAAATTATAACTGTATCTGTTGGATATTCTCCCATGTGAACTGCGCGTGGGAGTATGAAGGCAGCGCTGTTCGTACGAGAGAGTCGGAGGATGGAGCACGAGGTCAACAACAATGTTACGAAAGGTTATTCTGCAGTATCGATATATTCTCACACTTCATTTACATTAACAGTTCAACAGTTAGGGTGCACACCACATGGGCGCATATATACGTCTCGGGCGGCAGGTCGCCAGATTGTCTCCCAGCTGGCTGAACCGTTTCCTGTGTGTTTTCCCCCGTCTCTCTCCTTAACTTGGTCTTTTGAAAATAAAGGCAAAAGGCCAGAGAGTACTTTAAAAAATATGCACATTTACGAGTGCATAAATGCCACTCGAGCATGGAGATGAAAGTAAAAATCGTTTTCAGATGATTCACTGTCTGAGAAGAAGAAACTAAACACTTTTAAATAAGTGAAACTATGAGAACCAAGTAGGAGCTTTACACCGAGTCCTGTGCTGCACCGAGTGGGGGCCAGCAGGAGCAGCTGAGGGGGAACATGGGGAATTGCCTGTTCCACATTCGAAGAAAAACTTTTAAATATGCAGAGAACCGCACGGTAGGGTTCTCTCATTGTTTTAGAACAATGGCTGAGCGAGGACAGGTGGAGGTTTGGTTTGTGCAGCGCTGATGACACCAATTCATTTTATTCTGAAAACTAAAGCTGTACGTGCCAACAGCAGAAAGAGGGAGATGACAAACAGAGAAACAGAGAAGTAGATCCATACACTCAGCGTCATCAGTATGAAACATAGCGTGGGGCGGACGTGTTCAATGAAATGAAGAATATCACAGAGACAAGGAGAATAAGAGATGATTTAACCGAGAGATGATTCAACCGGCGGTGAATCCATCCGGCAGTTTGCTGGGAGAGTTGAGACAAACCAGAGAATCACAGAAACGACCCGTTCACCTTACTGCAGCGAGGACAGAGTGTAAATCACTGTCCGGGGGCGTGAAACACTCTAAAGCTACAGAATGACCAGATCGACTGAATCTGTTAATGGCTTAAAAAACACAAACGAACATTGAAATTATTTGCAAATCAGATTCAGAACCCTTTCGTAGATGTTTGCAAACCAGGGCATGTCAAAGAAAGGGGCGTGTCCCATGGTCTCTCCACCACGTGCGACGCATATTGATGTCGGATCCAGAGCGTAATTAAGCGGCTGTGACTGCGGCGTGAAACATGACTGCTGCGTATCAGCCTCCTCCATCACTGCTGCTTCTGCTTAATGTGACTGAGCTAAGCACCGTGACCAAACGCTATGACCACGAGTGCACGAGGATACATCTGTATTCCTCATCTCGCCTGCAGCTCGCTGTTTTGGTTTTTATTTATTAGCATACCGTGCACACTCGTGCTGTTGCCACAGCAACCAGTGCAGAAAGAGGTTAACGAATCCTGAACCGAGGAAATGGACACAATCACTTACAAATAACAGCATCAGGGGCGCTTCAAGGGACATCTGGGGCCCCAGGCAAAAGGGACCCGGGGGGCCCTACATCCAAAGCAAACCAAAGTGTGTTGACAGAAAGTCAGTGGCATGGGGCCTTGTTAGGGGGTTTCCAACCATGCTGTCATTGCAGTTTCCTAATCATAGAATTTAAAGGGTTTCTCACAAAAGTCTTTACTGCTGTTTATCAGCTGTTCTCGGGGGGGGGGGGCCTCTCAGCTCGGCGCCCCAGGCAAGTACCTGCTTTGCCTAACCTGTTGCAACGCCCCTGAAAAGTGTTAAAGGGAAATAACACCTTATTAATCAACATGCTGGCAACATTCAAATATATTATTTTCTACTTTAACACCATGTTGCAGAGAGGCCTCCTTGTGTCAGACATCCAGACACATTATATATATATATATATATATATATCTGCTGTTAGGATGAATTTCAGTGCAGCGCTCTCAGGGACTTGTCTCTGCATCTAGACAGGCTCCATTTATTTAGCCGTACAGACACTCACATCTGAGTCGGAGCACCGGGTCTCGTCTGCCAGTCAAATCATCGCACACTGCTCCGAGCAGCCAGCCAGTCGGCCGGGCCGGGGAAAAGAGCCGTCCACCCACCATCCATCCAAGGTGGGTGGTCGCACATAAACTCCTTCCGCTGCTGGAAATTCAAGAATATTTCCCCCCTCTGAAATGAGAAACGGGCTCTGACACGACTGTGTACAGTGCGCGGCTTGTTTACCAGCATCAAAATACTCCATGTCAAACACGAGGAAGCATTTAGAAGAGAGTTAATGTAAAGTAGCTCCTGCAGTAGGAATGTAATTTATGTGTTAAAGATGGAATCAGTTAAAGTTTCTGAGCACTTTTCCACATCATAACTCAGTTTAGAACATCTGAAATCCAATCTAGTTAAATATAACGAGTTGGTTTACTTTTTATGAAGTTATTAAAATAGTTACACACTTATCCTCTAATGTTTAATTGACTTGTCAGTAATGGATCACAAGTTAGATGGTTTTTCTGTGTAAAATATTGATGAAAAGTGTTTTTTCCTCGAACAATATTTCACCAAATTGATGTTTTGTGAGCTGGAAACGTAATAACTGTCTGCATAATGTTGAGAGGCAACATTTCATCAATGAGGGATCAACATTAGCATCAGAGGAGTCACCAGGAAGTGGCCTTGGGTGTATTATTGTCACGTTCTACTGAAGTGTGTTTCCAGAGTGTGGTCGCTGGTTGTCGGTGGTTAGGTTCTGGCATGAGAGGCACTTTGGTTGAGGGTCAGGGAAAGTTGTGGTTCTGGTTAAATATAAATGTGTCGTGTTTGAAGAACCTGTGAACCATTATCCAAGTGCCTGAACACAACCGTGAAAAAAAAAGAATTTAAAACGCTGTAGTCGTTGAACTGGGATATTGTGCTGCAAGATTTTACTGATATGTTCATTATCCACGTGTTTGCATGTAATGTGTATGTAAATTCATGTAGAGTCGATTTGTTTTTAAACTAAAACATGATGTGGACGATTCTGATTGTTAAATAACCTTTGGATCCTCTTAAACTTGTATTTCCTCCGGCACAACTCCCTGCTGACAGATAATTCAAGTCAGATAACACAGAGTTTGTTTTCCCGAATGAAATAAATCAGACCACACAGAGCCATGACGAGTGTTCCTTCCCACCTTCATATGAGGCGTTCGCATATTTGCCGAAATACACAGCTAAGAGAAAAAAGAAAAAAAAAACCTCTGGATCCTGTCAAAGGAATCATTGTCTCGGCCGCATTAGTGGAAGGAAGGCAAGAGTCAAGTTAGTGCTGAGGGTCCCGAGAGCATTCATGGCCGCCCTTTAATGAAGCTCGTGCTTTTATTGCCGCGGCGCAGGGGTCTGCAGCGTGTCATTACACAGGAACACTTATTAGCCACAGGAAAAGGTCACAGATGGTCGGAGTCTGTGCCGAGAGCTTGAACCTGAACCTCCGACTGTTCACCTCCACCCGAGACGCTGCATTTGTGCCTCGCACCTAATTGGAACATTAATACGTCTCTGAATTACAGCAGAAACAGTATCTTTGGTGAACTCCGCACATTTGTTTGTCTCATGGGTCAACAATATGCAAAAAGGCCCTAATGTTGCTTCTTTGCGACTTAAAGGGATGATTTAAAAAACCTCTCCCCAGATGATAATCTTAAAGGGAAACGACACCGCGTGTGAGCAGGATAATTGTGAAAGCCTCTAATGAAACACAGACGCGACTGAAATGTTTTAATTGGATCTTCGTACGCTGTGCAGCCTCACTGTATATACTGAGGCTTTAAAAACCTTCCATTCAAACACAGCACAATGGAGGGTTTGAACCGCTGCCACACGGTCACTTATTCGAGCTCAGCGTGCGCGCATGCTTTCCACATGCTGTAAGCATTTTGTGTGGTAGTTGGCACGGCGGCCCGAAACCAGTGCGGTAATCTTTGGACCGTGCGGCTACATGAATGGTGGCTGTGGATCTGTGGAGTGTCCTGACTGTGTCTGTGTGGGCGCCAGACCACAGGAAGGAGCCCATCCCCGCCACTGTCCGTCACTGTTAATGCCCACATTGTACTAAGCAGACTCTGAAGTGTCTGCTGTGTGAAACTGGTTTCCTCACAGTCTTTTTTTAAAACTAAACCAATTTTTTTTAAACCTTAATTTTCTACAATTGAACAAGAATAATAATTATTTTAACCATGCAGAAAGGAGCATGTCCTGAATGGACTGTAGGTGGCACCGTTTCTGTTGTCCCATCACTACCTGAGATTCTTTGTTATCTTTGTGTTGCAAGTAGATAAAAAACGAGCGTCGGATTTATAGGTTTTGTCGACTGAAATAACAAACTAAGCCAATTGTAGGAAAGGAATTGAATTGTCATCTTGTTCCACCACAACCCCGTCCGGATGCCAAAGTTAGACACTTGGACGAGTCCCGTATGACGGGGACGTTATGTGCAATGGTTTCCGGACCCGAAATTCAAACACTGGTCACAGACACGTAGGTGCAGTGAAGAATATTGGATGTCTTACAGATGATCCAGTGTGCAGGCAGGCAAACAAGAAACAAATACAAACTCAGAGAACCATAACTCCAGATAACAGAGCAGGAGCACGAGGTGGGACGAGGAGACAAAGAGACAAACACACTAAATACACAACAGAGACGACGATAACGGCGACAAACAAGACAAAGGCAGGAAATAACCCGAGATAAAAGAGGAAATAATAACAGATACGGTCAAAGCAAAGAGTCACTTAGAGGCAGATTATGACAAGAGGTCAGACACAAAAAAAGTACGTTTCACTTTTTGGATGAAGAATGAAGTCGATAAACTTCACCTCATGTGCTACTGGAGGATTCCTCTAGAGGGCGCACCGGACAAGCTGGACCGTAGACATCAATAAAGCCAAAACACCCGGGATATACGAGCGCTGTCATCTTGCACATCTGGACCCAGAGTCTGTGCATTAGTGATGGGGGGGGGATTGAGCTGCAGAACTAACTACAGAACAGACCAGAGCTGCTAACTTTGGCGTGAAGTCTGAGAGAATCCAGGTCTGGATAACACATGTGGTGACATACTGCACAGTGGATGTGTTAGTCCGAAACAGACTTTGTTTCTTTACACGCGTAGAATCTAGTGTGACGGACACGCTAACAACCACAGATTACTTTAGATTAGACTAACCCACCGTTTAACGGCCTTTCAGTGACAAACCCATTCTTTTAAAAAGTCATTCTCCACACAAGGAGAGTTTTAGAATGAATCTTCCAGCGAGACACAGAATTCCACAATGAAGGAAAAGTTGATATCACGTGTGTCTGAGTTCCCGAAATGATCTGAGACGAGTTGACATGTACATCGAGACTTCAGGAGTAGAAGCAGCATCGTGGAAACACGTTTCCAGTCTAGGAGACGTGTCATTTTGGTTTTTGTAAAGATTAATGAGACACCAACATCCAAACACTTCCAACGTCACCTTCCTACAGCCTCATGAGCACCACTTCCAAACTTCACAGACCTCGTTACGGCCGCTGAAGTATATCTTATATAATGACTGTTTGGGTTAGGGGGGGGGGTTTAGTGAAGGGTCGGAGGTCAAAGAAGCAGCGACTACGTCTCCATCCTCTCGTTACATAAGATGGAAAAAGGCCGTGACAGTCTCCTGCTGTTATTTTCTACATTCCTCAGGACTTTAGCTCCATCTGGACGTTTGGCCATTAAACGAGAAACACTTAACTTAACGTGTGTGTTGCAGCTCTCGAGACTTTACCCCGAGGACACTTGAAAACATGCCCACCGAGCACACACCTTGTAAAACCCATTCAGAGACCTCGTACCTCACTCTTTATAGACTCCGTTTAAGTTTATATATCGTGGTTTGCTTTATTGATATTGTGGTTTTCCGGTTTTGCAATTATTTTTTTCCGATAATTTCTACTGTATTTCCTGGAGGTAATTTCTTTGGTTTGGTAAAGAACCGAAGGAGAAATATGTTCTTAACCTTGGTTGTAAACCATAGACTGTATATATAAGTTGTAAACGCTGGGTGGAAGTCGACTGTGTTTTTCGGTGAATCACTTGCACGGCTCGGCGAAGTGGAAAATGAGCACATGAGCTAAGTACTGTGGTTTTAACATCGTGAAACAAAGCTTTTCCAACTCTGTTTTCCCGTCGCAAACGAGACCGGGAGCTGAATACACAACTTTTTCCATTTGTCACCGAAGCTGAGTAACGCTGAACAACTCCAGATCCTCAGATGAAACGCTTCCTGACCTCACGTCAAACGGGCATTCGTGGAAAAGGATTAAATCAACAGGAAAATATTTCCTCGACGTGAACATTGAGGTATTGTGGAGGAAGACAAAATATTACGGAGGTTAGGAAGTGCCGCCATCGCTGTCAAAAATTGGAAATGACTTAATAATCCATCCTAAATACTCATATGGGCTCAAACTTTTCATGTTTAACAGGCGAAATGTTGCTGCGGAGGCAAGTGACAGGTTTTCTCCGACGCCCAAAGCAGTAAACGTCTCTGGTAGCAAACACACTAAACCGCAGAATGCCTTTACAATGTTATTATAGTATTAAAGGGGTTGTTTGAATAAGCTTATTAAAGTATTAACTACATTCACGCCACTTTTTTTTACCCATCATGGCCCGAAGGAGTCTGCAATGTGATATACTGGGTTATATAATGTGCATTGGGCCAGTTTGTGTCAGATCATTAGACTGAGAGTAATTTAGTTTTTATTTATTCACTTCAATCACACCTGGGATTGATTCTCCTGAAGCGACAGAGTCCAGGGGAGGAACATGAGAAAAGTGCAGCTCGTGCTTCCACTTTGTAGAAACTTTGAAAGAAATTTGACTTTTTAATTTGGTCGGGAGTCGAGTTTTCAGGTGAGTGGCGAGAAACTTTATCACTTCAGTCGGATTCTCGCTTCAGGTCACTGAAAGTCACTTCTGGGCTGATTTGCAAGCGCATCAATCGCACGAATGAAATACGATCAAAGCATTAATTAGTGTGATTTTCCTTTATTGCAAACAAAATCTAATTTGAAAGGATCTGAATCCAGTCGATGTTAACAAGGTTGTTATTGCAACAAGGTTTTTATTGTTTTTGCGGGACCAGACGAGAACGGATTCTTCTGTCAAGGCCCAACGCCAATCACTCGCCATGTTAAAGACATAGACTCTAAATAAAGATGGACGTAAACTCCGGATCCGTAAAGCGAAGCCAATGCGGAAGTGCCTGAGTCCTGTATTCTCTCAGGTAACCAGCAGGGGGCGACTTCTTTTTCTATAGAAGCCTATGAGAAAATGACTCTTCTCACTTGATTTATAACGTCAGTGAACATTTTCCTAAGGAGTTTTACATCTTAATCTCTTCTTCAAAGTTTTATTCAATACAACATGATGGTTTATTTTGTAGATTTCAAACTGTAGGGTTCAAAACCGCAGCTCACAAGCGATTGGGTGACGTCACAGTGGGTTGTCGTGTGGATCAGTTTATCTGGATCTACTCAAAAATGTTATGGGTTCTTCTTTGGATGATGCCTCGGTTCAGTACACGGACGGCTATTAAAAAAAAAATATAGGTCTTAAACACAATTTACAGACCATGCAACTCTACAGAGACTTAAACAGGCTGCACAGGAGAGAGGCTTTTCCTTTGCAGAGCTGAAATGTGATTTTTCCATATTTATTTAGCAGCTTTTTTTTTTTTTACAAGAAAGAGAAACTGGTTCACGCCACTTGAGTAGAAATGTTTTGCTGCCGACAGGGTGACGTCTGCGAAGACTGTGAAAAATCTCCGGCTTTAAATCAAGGCCTTCGTCCAAGGGAAGCGTCCAAGACGTGTCAGAGGAACAATGGAAACGAATCCAACCAATTCCCTTTGTGCATCTCTCAAGATGTTTTTCTCACAGGTCTGATGCTGCCTGTGTGTGAGACGCGTTGTTTCTGCTTCCTTTATCTGTCTCGCTGTCTGTGTGAGTCTGGATCTCAGCTCACGACCAGATGGCGAAGTCACATCTGTGGAAGGCCTCGGTTTACGACTGTGCAGAGGCGTATCGCTGAGGGAAAGGTCGGGGGTTTTAACACCAATTTACAAAAAAAAATCCCTCATCCTCTCTTACGTCTTCGGGTGTGCGGAGGTTTTATGTGTTTTGTCGGGCTGAGATCTGGGACCGAGCTAGAACACAGTGTAATTTTTCCTGGAGTCACTCGGAGAGTTGTAGCACGCGCTCGTGTCAAGAAGCGTGAGGCGCCGGGGCCGCGGCACAAAGAGCCGCTGTTACATGCAGTCACAAGAGGTGTTGGCAGAATCTGCTCTTCATCCTTCCACACAGGACACGCTCAGCTGCCGCGCTCATGCACTATTCATAACACTGTAGCATCGTCTTGTTCTTGGATTCGTCCCAAACCAAACACCGTCGATGAAAGGGCCTTTGTTATTCAGGGGGCAACAAACACGAAATAATTGAGGAAAACAAGAGTGAGTTTTATTCCCACTGTGGAATTTTTGAGGGCACTTTATTCTGGATAATGGATTTAGACTTTGTAGTAATAGAGATTGTTGTTGTTTTTTTTTAAATCCGTGTGTGTGTGTGTGTGTGTGTGTGTGTGTGTGTGTGTGTGTGTGTGTGTGTGTGTACAAAATAACTCAACAATGCACAGCTGGATTTTCAACAAAATTTTTCGAGCTGATGGGTCAAAGGTCAAAGGGAATGTAGCGGTCAACAACAAGGCAGCGTTGACTGACGCCATGAATGCTGCTGATTTAGTTGCTCCGGTGTGACGCGTGTTGTTCGTACATCAGAACAACAGATGTTCCTCTTGTTCGTTCCACTCCGTCAGCACTGACTGGAAGTAGCGTGAAGCTTTGTTGTCGCTGCAACTTCTTGTCAAACTCTCGATTTACTTGTTGATGTAATATTGCTGTCCTGAGTTTTACCCTCGTACAACCTTCACGTACTATGCACTGTACATGTTTGTAGGTTAACTGCTGTGTTGTGCTTACACGACTGTATCTGTATCTGTATCGGCTGATACTCTTTCCTGAGGACAGAGGAATTATAAATGTGAATCGATACCTTCTTCTTGTCTCGATGCCAGTTTCACTTAAAGAACCGAACACGCGTGAACCGGCCTCGTTCTGATGTCAACAACAAACATTTATATTTTTCAAATTAGATTAAGATCAGATTAAGATTAGATAAAATCTAAGACTCAGTTTTTTTATGCACAATTTCCTCGGGCCAATGAAACCTTAACCCTTATAAAACACTGAAATAGCATTTTCAGATTTTTTTGGCAATTACTATTGAGATTGAACTTTATTTGTCTCTGTTCTCACAGTTTCACTATTTCTTCCAGTAAAAATGTCAATCAATGCAAAATGTCAAGGTGAAAAACTCCTGTATTCAATCTTCTGTGGACATTTGTAGTTTTTAAATCCATAAAAACCACATCTGTCATTTGTAAATGTATTTTCATATATTTCTCTGTTCATCTTCAGCACCATGGTCCTTTTGGAAAACTCTCCTTTATTTTATTTATACTTTAATTAATTTTATTGTAGCACTGTTATGTTGCAGTTTTAGACCATAATTCTATTTAACTGTATTTCAAGCACAATTTCATTTCTTTTGATTCATTAATTCTGCTTCTCTACATTATAAAGCTGCTGCTGCTTCTTTTGTCCGCTCTGTATCAGCCCGTCCTGCACGACTCTCCTCTCTTCTCACGCTCTTCATTAATGTTTGTCTTTATAAAATATATATATTTTTTGTCAGATGGATAAAACCCCCAGTAACTCACCCGGAGGCTTTAAAGGCAGTGTCACCTCATCATGGATCAACGCTCTGTGATCACAGGTGAAGCTGTTGGAGGATGCTGACATCTAGTGGTCGAACGTGCACCAGCAGCATCTCGTCACTGCTGAAGGAGGGAAAACAGGAAATGAACAAACCACCATCAGGCCCGACGGGAGACATCTGGAGACATTGGAGACATCTGGAGACACTGAGATGTCCTGCTGTGCTCAGAGTGGACATTCAGTCTCCAGGGACAGAGACGAGTCCACTCTGATCTCACGATTCACTGTAAAGGGTCATTTTTCACCATCATCTGTGACGGTTGCTGAAGAAAATACATCTTCATTTACTGGACGTGTGTTTGCTTTTTAAAATTTTAATGAGAAATTACCAACAGAATAAAGCCTAAAAAAGACATAACCTTGTATTTAACAAGTTTCATTTACGTCATTAACCTCTGTTGACCTTCAGCACACTGTGTCTATTAGATAATACAAAGGCATTAATCATTATAAACGTGGCACAAATACAGTGATGTCTAATTTTAACTCTAAATTAGGATTTATTAAAAATTATATATATATATATATATATATATATATATCACATTTTATTTGTATAGCCCATATTCACAAATCACAATTTGTCTCATAGCACTTAACAAGGTGCGACATCATCTGTTCCTAAAAAAAATACATAAATATAAATGATTTGAATATGATTTAAAAAATAAAAACGCTATGTGAAGTAAAACATAAAGAAACAGTCTCAATTTTCCATCCGTCACGTGTCAATAACGTGAAAGCTGCTCGTTCCTGTGACAAATTGTTTAATCCTGATTTTTTTCTCAAAATTAATTTTCTGCCACATCGAAACCATAAAAAGTGACAGACCACTTTCAGTTTGTCCCTTTTTAAAATTCCGAGGACGGCTTTTGACAACACAATTATTTCCACGGATCTGGACGTCATCTTGATGATTTGTCCTTTTGAATTATGGTTCAAAAAAACACATTTTACCGCCATCAGTCAGAAAAACAAAAACCTCTTAAAACTCCATTTAAATGGACCGTGGCCGTCAGAAGTTGGCGTCTGACGAGAGGATCCAAAGCGTTATTATCGCCCCCGAAGGAGGAAAAAGGGACAAACAAACATCACAGGATATGGCAGATGTTTATTTTAGCCGCTGTCACTCAGATGACTCACGGAGTAAATATCAGTTGTCCACATCGAGGCGTGTCTCGGGCTTTGTTCGTCATCCGGCTTGTTTTGATACGTTCAAAGTCATGATGTCAGTTGCATCAGATATTCAGAACACACACACACACACACACACACACACACACACACACACACACACACACACACACACACACACACACACACACACACACACACACACACACACACACACACACACACACACACACACACACACGAAGGGTATCCTTTAGTTTAATGCTCTCATTTAATAGTAGAAGTTTTGCTGTGTGAGTTAATGTGATCCTTCAAACCTTAATCCCAACCAAACACAACTTCGCCCTCTGTGCTAAAATAAACGGGAGAGGCCACGGCTAATAGAAGCAGCTCAACTCGTCAAACTCAGGGAGAAGATACAAGTTAAACTTGACAAAAGGTGAAGTGCGTCATCGAGACTGCAGCGGGATGTGGAGAAACCGAGCCGTCGCCAGGGAGGAGCCAATCACCTGCATCATAAGGCACACACCTGTCTGCATTCAGCAACACACACACACACACACACACACACACACACACACACACACACACACACACACACACACACACACACACACACACACACACACACACACACACGCACACACACACAACAGACACATCACAAACAAAAGCTCTGCTGCTCCATCTGGCTGTTTTGGTTTCATGGCACAATCACTGTATGGTTCAGTCAATTTCATTTGAAAATAGAGCAGTGAAAGAAAACGTGCACATGGTGCCTGTCTGGTACCAACAATGCAAGTCGAGTCATCGCTGCATTATAACAATAGTAATCTGTCGGAGGTGCGTTTCGGATTCCTAATGTTTCCTTTCACGTTTCACTGGCTCATCGGTGGGATTCGTCCCTGTGGTGCATAGGAGAGAGCTCCAGGACTTGGGAGGGTTCATATCCAACGTTTGACTTGAAGTGATGCATGCTGGACTCAACACAATGCATGCTGGACTCAACACAATGCATGCTCTATTCTACTGACAAACAAACAAACCCACAAACCAACAAATAAACAGAGAGGGTGAGACCATAACCTCCTCGGGGGAAATGATTGACTGTGGAGGGTATTTAGGATCAGATTCAAACCTGTGTTATGAACATGGTGAATGTTGGACCGTGTGAATCTGAGGGTTCGACCTTTAGAAGACATCACAGCCGAGTCAATCGGTTTCCTCTCCTGCCTTCCGGGTTCTCACTAGTTTCTGCCAGACACAAACCTGGAGAAGATAATTCAGCTCTGACAGTGAAGTATCCTCCCGACACCTGCAGAAATACATCTTCACTCACACCACACCACACAGATCACGTGCTCTTTGTGGGTTTTAAGAAGGCATCATTAACGCTTTGTGAGCTGCAACATGACGGTCGGACACAGACTAATGGAGCCCACAGAGAAGGCTCAGAGCACAGGGATGTGTAAATAAACGCCAGTGTGAGGGAAAACAGCTTCAAACATTCATTTCCATGGTTAACCCCACGTTTTTCCTTCAGAAGACTCTGTTAGAAGCTTCCTTTTGATTTGAACACTGACTCCTGAGCCCGTGCGCAGGGACGTGTCCGGGATAACTGTTCTTCACATGATTACATCACGTGTTGCTTCATGCAGGCGAACGCATCTTTTAGAGATAATGAACTGCCGCGTTTCACTTTCACTGACTCCTCACTCCTCCTCTCCGAGGAAACCACACAGGATTCGACTCGGTAGAAAATGATACACTTTTTTTTTTTACGATCGGCTGAGGAAATAAGTGCGAGCGAGCGGAGCCGGGGCTTTTTCATTATTCCTCTCCCAAGGTTTGCTAAAAGCGTTTCTGTTCAGACTGAACCACAGAATCTTTAACTCATCAAATCTAATGTTTATCTCGAGCATCCGAGCGATTCAGTTTAAAATAAGAAGATCTGCAGAGAAGAAGTTCATTTCAATTCCACTCATTGGAACTTGAATTGATAATCGTCATTATGGGATTGAAATGTAAATTAAAAACAGCTGTAAACCGCTTGTAACAACACGAAGACACTATTATTGTGAACATACAGACCACAGAGCAATATTCAGAGCAATATTTGTTTCTGTGTTTGCAGAGTGAACTACAGCCTTAGATCCAATAATAGATCACATGATGCTCCGACACATTCAGATAAGTGCAGAGCCATTATCTGGTAGTTAGGTGTTCCCTCTCACAGGCCTCAGATCTCTGGAGAAGACGAGTCCTCGTATTCAAATGTATTTTCTTCAGTATCCTACAAGATAATTCAGCTATATGGGAAATAACTTAATGATAATAAATCATGAATCAGACTAAATGATGTCTCTGAATCCTCAAACCCAGCAGGTTACTGTTTTTCAGAAAAATAAAAAAAACAGAAACATCATATTCCGTCTGCAAAGTTGTTTTTGTTTGAACACTTTAAGTCACAGTGTGTGGAAGCAGAGGAGTGACGTAACAAAGCACGTTTCTTTTTTTAATGTACTTAAGTGTATTTTTCATTTATCTGTATTTTACTGAAGTAGATCTATTGCAAAACACAACAGAAAATAGGAAAAGACAAAAGACACAGTTTGATTTACTGTTGTGTTCTCTTGTTAACCGTTGTGTTTACTTATTAACAGGGCCACTATCATATTTTATCAAACACTTCATTGTGTTTTGTATTATGTATAAAAATTAATCGTTAACGAGAAGGGAACTGGTTCAATGATCCAATCAGAGCGACCAGGTGACATTAGATCCTAGAGACAAACTGGCATATTTAAAAGAAAGCACTTAAGTAAAAATGTTTTACTTCATTCATTTGTACTTTGACTTTTACTAAAGTAAAGTGTTTGATGAAAAGTGATGAAAATACTGCAAAGTGAACTTTTTCAATATGTTTTATATTTATGATTTTATGGGAATAGAATGGTTTTATCACATCCAGTCTGTCTGATTCAGCTTTTAACCATATATGTGCTTGTGTGACACCATTTTCCTCTGCGACATGAAATAGAATTCATGAAAAAAACATGTCTGCACAGATGAACGAGCGAGTTCCCTTCCTATGTGTGGAGCATGAACGAGCAGCACATGTGAATGAATGAATAAATGAATGAACCAAAAGTTATTTTAATCTGAAGGAGGGGGAAATCCTTTCTCCTTCCTCCGCTCTCGTTATTCAAACTACGACTGCTGAGCTCGACAAGTTTCTTTTTTAATGAACGAGGCTCCGAACTGAATTCCTCCACCTCTATGAACGTGGCAGTCAAGATAATAGAGCTGGTTGGATTCTCCAGATGGAGAAGATGAACCTCGGTGCTTCTTTTGACTTTATCTGAGGAAACAGAGGCGTCCGGAGACGATCTGACTGCGGGAGATGATTTCATTCTTTAATATGTTGTGGGGAAATTCAAGATACAGCAGGAACATACTCTGGTTTCTGTGATTTTACGTATTTCCCATCCCTGATACGTTTTTCACTTTAGATTTAACGTATAACTCACTCTTTCAAGCTATAAAAACTTGAGAAGATTACAAAAAGGGGGAGAATGCAATTTGTTTCATGTTTATTTCTATCATTCAATCATATACATCCTGATAACCACATAGTAAATCCTACTTTATACTGCCTCATCTCCTTTACGAAGCTCCTCATAAAAGCATCCTGCCGTTTTACTTCTTCGTGTCTTTTGTACGCTGTGGTTCGGCCCTGAAGTTTGCCGCCTGTTTATCTCCTCTGTTTGAGATTTAGACGTTTCTATTATTCACGTCCCTGATGAGGCTCCATGATCCCATTAGCCCCGAACGCCGGCGGGCAACGTGAGGTGCCAACGACAAGCTGCCTGCGAGGAACTCTGTGTGCTCCGTACAATAAGCCACTGTTTCACTGCAGCGCTGTTTCAAATCAGTGTCATGTGGTTTACGATAAAAGAAACACAGCTTAGTGCACGTGTGCATCTGTACTGGGACGTGCACTGGTTTATAAAACGTAAAACAGTTCTGAAGATTAACATTGATGTAAAGCTTCAGACCTGAGTCATCTCTATCGCTGCTCCCGTCCTCCTGTAACTTAGGGAAGTAGGAAGTCAAACTAAAACAGACTCTTACAAACAAAAAAACAACAAATAAATAAAAGCCCCCCCCTCCATTACACCAAATGGTCTCAATCGTCCTTCAGTCGCAGGCCCCCCCCCCCATAGGTCAAACCCTACCTCCTCCATGTTAGCAGATGAAATATGAACCAAAGCAATAAGTCAAAATACACATCAAATGATTTATCGACGCTCTAAAAAAAGAGGTGAAACGTCATGTTCGACGGCTCAGTCTGTAGGCGAGAGCATCCGTCTTTATAGAATCTCAGCCGATGAGTCATGCCAGAGTTTGGGGACCTTCACTGCAGAAGCATGACGGCCTGTAGTCGGGAGTCAGGCTCAGCCGATGTAAGACGAGGCCCCCGGCTCATGGGGAGTGAGTAAATCCTTGAAGCCGCACAGGGTCCTGGTTTGTATTTTGCTATTTCGGCCATATTCACCTTTCACCACGTGGGACACTTTAGGCTCGCGTCCATTTTGTTCGGGCCACAAGAAGACCGGAAGGGCCGCATCATTGGCTGAGGTGGCCCACATCTGTACACATCTGGGTGAGTGACACATCTGGAGCGATGTTACAGGAAAAACATCTGTGAAGACGACACTGATTAATGTATTTTTACACTTGGAAAACAAGACTTTCTGCAACGCAATGTGCTGATCCTAAGAAATAAACAAATAAACATCTTTTAAAATTGTTGCCTATGTGTGAATTGTGTTTATATTATATCCTTTTTTCTCTAATTCGTACTTTATTGCCATGTTAGGTCACTTTAAACAGAAACGTCTCAAAGCTTTGTTATGTTTCCTCCTGTATATTCAGCTACAATGAAAACAATAAGCACAGGGAGTCTACATGTTGTGAAACTTTTGTTTTGAATGTATTTAAAATCCAAAGTTCCTCTTCCTGAAGATACTCTTCAAGGTGTTAGTGTGTTTGGATTGAGGCGGGCGGTGTCCTGTGTTGTACAACTCTCAGATGAATTAGTCACTTTGTGTTCTTTGGTTGACCACATATTTTCACTGAGGCAGATCAACACTGGGTGTGGACGCTTCGTGTTTATAATTAGATCGTGTCTATTGTGTGCATGTGTTCGACAGGAAAACATTGCTCATGGGTGTGTTCAGGGTTTCGTTCTGTGAAAATCATTAACATTTTCCAACACTTTCATGTCGGGCTCGACCTTCTTGGATTCAACCTCAGAGCAGAACACCGCGTGCTGCTCCTTGCTCTTCACTCGCCGCGGCCCACCGGCTCCGAGTGGCACTTCATCCGCTCAGATGAACCCAGCCGCCGCCGCCGGATGACTCAGTTAACCGAGGAATGAGAAGAAAAAAAACAATCCCGGCTCAGTTTGCTGCACAGTAGGCCTACCTGTGGGTCCACAAAGCCACACGTCACCTGGTAGCCCGATATGGAGCGGAGACAAAGGCGGGGATGAAACCCGAGCACGCCAGCCTCCTTTCTGTTGCCATGGCGACAGCGGCTGTTGCCAGAGCCTGGGTGAGAGAGAGAGAAAGAGATAAAAAAACAAAAAAAACAGGGAGAGACTTAGAGGACCGATGGCCCGAGGCTCCGCCCATTAGGGGGGGAATTCACAAATCTAATCTGGCAACCCGACAACCTGGCAACCAAATGCAAACACAATCAATGTATTTAGATGCAAACACGGAATAATGAGGAGGTAATAAATTGGCCGAAGCCCCTCTGCGCTCTTCCCCTCTTCCTGCCGGGTAATTCACTTCCATGGCCGCTCCTCTGTGGCCTTTTCACAGCCTGCGACTGGACGCGGACCAGGGTGTGTGTCTGTGGCTGGCAGGTGAAGAAGCAGGTTGAGCAGGTTGTTCCCTGAATGCCACTCTGCCTCCTCCCCCCCCCCCCCCCCCCCCCCTCTCTGCAGGCCGACTGCTGATTCACTCTCACACGTTGGCAGCTCAGTGAAGAGATTTGTTGCCCGTGCACCTGTTCTCATCGATACAGCCTGAGAATAAGGTAAGGATTGCCTCAGGGAGGATTTCTGTCTTTTCTTTCAGGAGAATGTGTGAGGCTTTAAAATCGGAATGAGTGATTTATTTTTTTGTCTAAACATGTTTGAGTCATATTTTTGGAGTTGTGTTTTTAATCAAAACAAAGGCAATCACGAATAACCTATTTTTAAAAGAATATATTTTGAATTCTCCACTACTTTAACGGCAATATGTCACATAGTCCAAGTTTTAATGATTAATTAGCCCATAATCATACACACATAACTGTTTGTGTTTGTGTTTTTACTTCATAAGAGTGAAACTAGAGCGCGAGAAACAGAATCGTATCCACTTTCAATGTGGAAGTAAAAAGAGTTCATGGCCACAGATCATCAAGTGGCACACATACTTAAGGAATTACATAACACTGAACACACAGTGCGGCCACACCAGTGTTTGCCACTAACATAATGAATAATGAACCAGGGTGTTAAGGTATCTGACCTATTAGAATCATTCGTTTCTCTATGGACACCCTCATACGTGTGTACAGATCTATTTTCTACATTTCTCCCTTATTTTACGTTAATAAATGTAGTGGAATAAAAAGTATATTATTCCTCTCAGCGGTGCAGTGGAGATGAAACTGATAGAAGCTGGTGCTTTAAGGGCAGATATTCAGGTTGTACACATCCACTCTGGAACGATGCAATTAACATTCAACATACATGTAACATGTAACATGTCACACACACAGGTGTAACACATGTGAGCTTTACACAAACAATGAACAGGTTGTGTGCTTGTGTATCTTCAAGTGTCCCTGTGTGTGACTGTTTCTCTGTAAACCTGCTGAGGTGATAACTGCTTCAGACTCTGACAGACCGGCACAATGGGAACTCTTCAGCGAGCAGATACTCTGAGTGTGAAAGGGTGAGAAGAACACGTCAGCCTGGTTCCTTCGCCCCGCCGAGGCCAAAATAGCCTCTCGGCGTGGCAGAAATGGCGCCGCAATTCCCAGAAGGAAGCGGAGAGATGCTTTACCCAGAGTGTTGTCACATGTGGGGATGTTTGCAACGTGGACAGGAAGTGACACGATGAGTTTTAAACAAAACAGGAAACGCTGGTTTTATTATTTTATGGCTCGCACGTACGTCATTAGACATTAGAGCATCGTCTGGCTTTTGTTCTACATCTTTAAAAAACCCCCTTGAGCAATGACACGCTTACACAAATCAAAACAAACCAGTGAGTCCACTGAGCTGCCTGTTGAACTGGTTCCACACCAATTTGTCTCATTTACACCAGATCATCAGACGCCTGCAGCGCAATTACACTTTTACCCCCCACGGGGTTCAGTGTGCTGGAGTCCACACTTCAGGATGCTCCTCCAGTTGAAATTAATAATATGATTATCATCATCTTTCACCTATTTTTGCCCCAAACCGATACAGTGAAATGCAACAAAGGCGTCTAAGCCCCCAGGCCTCGAATGACAGGCCCCGAGCAAATCTCCTTTCAAGCTTAATCCTTTGTGTGACTGACAAGTAGCTGACAAATTAGCCGAGAGTTCTTCATCTCGTAACCCCGGATAGACCCAGGGGCAAAGTCACAGCACTGGCAGAAGTGCCGTTCAGAGTTAAACATGTAAAAACTGGAGTTCATGAAGTTGTTTGTGTTTTCTGTCGATGAAATCCTCAGTGTTGTGCAAATTTGAAATTGGATGTCAGTGTGTTTGGCTGCAAATTTCTTTACCAACCAAAACTGACCTGCAGTAAATCAGCCGCAGAAACGAAAAAGATCATTCAAAGTTTGGTGGAATTAAATTAAACCTATTAAGCGAAACCCAAGCTGGAGAAATGTTGGTCGATGGCTTTATACGAGAATACCCACAGTTTTTTAGCTGCTGTTTCCATGGAGACAATGCCAGTTAGTTTGCTGCGAATTGGATAATGTACTAAATTCAAAGATATTCCTTTGTTGCAACTGTGAACAAAACATGATCCATTGTAACCAGAGTGTCCACGAAGGCCCAGATTCCAGAGCCGGACTGATTTCACCTGTTGAGCTGTGTCCCGACTCAGGGGCCTGAGGCCATCGTGGGCCACGTAGACCAAAGAGCCTTTGTTGCATTTGTTCGTCGACCGCATTTGAAGGAGCCTTGGAACGGTCTGCTGAGCCTAATGTAACTCAAGGGGTCTTCAGATGCAGCCTCTTAAGTTTTGTATGCGACTGAATTTCACGCTCTCTGATTGGATGTTTCTTACTAAAAACATTTTGCGTCGAAGCTGAAAAGTCTCCGGACACAAACAGACAGGTCACTTTCTTGTTTCCACCGCAGCGGACAGCGTTGGACGCTTATGAATCGTCCACCCTCTCTGCCCCATCTCGGTGGATTGAGCCATTTTTCTTTAATGATGTGTTCTTAGTGTCGGATCATCAACAAACGTTAACTGGTGATTTATCCCATTTCCTCGCGGCAGGTCGCACCATTAACAACCCACAGGCTCTCCATTCATTTCCCACGGAGCAGAAAGTCACAGAGAGACGTGTGAGACGATAAACAAACCTCTCCAGAAACTGACCACTGGAGGACATTTACGTTTCATTTTGGTGATTGACGACAAGTTTCCATCAGAACTTAAACGAGGCAGATGATTTGCCCCAGCTTATTTCAAAGATAAATATTTTTGATCCATTGGGCTGTATGAAATTTCTATTTATTTCCAGTTAGCCGTGCACCAGTCGACTATGCAAAACTTGCTAATGTGTCGCGACAGGTAAAACCAGATTTGCATGTTCGGAACCTGTGTTCCGCTGCTGCGATCTGAACGAGAGGCAGGTCACAACAAAGCAGCCGGTCAACAGAGTGGCCTGCAGGGAGTAGCTGGAGTCATCTGTGTGTTGGTGTGCCGCCGAGGGGACGACACACAGCTCAGAGGGCAGTGGTGTATGTTCACACTGTCAAAATGTCACAGATCTCACAGGAGATTGTGCTGGGACCTGCTGTGTTACAACGCAGGATTGACTGCATTGAAACTCAACAACAACCTGATGTAGCAGCCAGGATATGTCATGTTCACGTTGTGTTTCGGCCCCATGTTCACCGCCAACGTCAAGTGGGCGACTCCTGGAAAAGACCCCGGAGGTGTGTGTGTGTGTGTGACGGGATCAGTCGCTAGTGATTTTCTTCCTGACTCGTGTCAGCGCAGACGACCTGTGCTCTTTAGGCAGGTGATTGGGAAAAATGGGAACGAGCAGCGATGTCTTGATTCACACTGACTCTTTGCATGTGGTCAGGGGGAGTTCGGAGGCCGCGCTGAACACAGACTCAAGTCCCGTGGCTCCGTCCTGAAGGAGCTTAGGGACAGGAGGTGAACAGAGGTGTCAGTCACTGAGGGAAAGGAAGCACACTTCTTTTTAGTCGTTTTCAATTTCTATACGTTTCATCTCCAAAACAACAAGGAATCATCTCCACCAAGGAGGTTATGTCTTCCGCCCTGTCCATTGGTTGGTCATTTGTTTGTTAGCAAATACATTTCTATGAAATTTGTTGGAAGGATCGGACAACGGCTGAAATGAACCTGTTGAATTTGCAAGGATCAGGATAAAGGGGCCAAATAAGATTTATTTTTTTCTGTGACATTCATTTAATGTGAGATTTTCCCAGGAAATAATTTAAGAATCTTGATGAAAATAATCAGGGTTATTAAAGGGACTAACATGAGCGTTTGCAATTAATGCGGCTCGACTAAAGTGTCACAGGTTTGGAGAAATTACCCATCACAGTGAATGTATGTTTGCATAATTACTGAATAAGAGTATCCGACTTTCATGGAAAATTACATTCCTTTATGCCCGGAGTGTGTGTGTGTGTGTGTGTGGTGTGTGTGGTGTGTGTGTGTGTGTGTTGTGTATGATCGACTTTCAATGGTCCACTATTAAAGCACTATATAACTGCAGTCCATTTGCCATAACACGAATACAGCATATTGTCGAGGGAAGCTATAGGGAATGTGTGTAATAACATGATATACAGCTTTCTTATACTTTTGCCACTTGGAAGATGTACTATAGTCACTTTTTTATTTTGCCAACCTTGTTCTGCAGCTTTTGACCAACTTTGCTCCGGTTTCGTCTTTTGAGAAAATGCAGCAAAGAGGTTGTGAAAGTGCTCAGAACAATATGTTGGAGCATCTCCAGTTTCATGACCACAGAGTCTTTATCTGCGGATGAAGGTCATGCGATACGGTCGATAGCTTCCAAACAAGCGAGTAAATGGACCTTGAGATTATTATTATTTTTTTTTTTAAACAGCTTTTTCAAGGATCAAGACTAAAGAGTGAAACTCAACACAAAACAGTTTCTTGAGAAAACTACCTTCAAACCAAACTCTCCACACAAAAACGAAAACGTTGTTATTGTGTATCGACAATTTGCTGTGAATTATCAATATACTATTAAATTAAATGTAATCATGTATTGATCTGTGATGAGTTACTTTGACGACACAAGCGGATTGTTTTCTTTTTCAGGCTTAAAATGATGTTTTATGTTCTCTCATGTGTTTCAGAGTGACACCAAAGTAAAAAAATGGAACTGTATTCAAAAATCACGGTGTGCCTCCTCCTGATCGTCCACACCTTTCACCTGGCGTCGCTCGAAGATTCCACCGACTCTCCGGGTCGTACGATTGATCAAGGATGGCTCCGTGAACTCCCAAAGGGACATAAAATCGGAATTAAAAAGGCTCCGGTCACTAAGGAGGAGCCGGGATATGAATCGGAACCATATGCAGATGCTATGGATTCAAACAATGATGACAGTGCTGGAATTGCATCGGGCTCCATGACTCTGTTTGGAGATGAAATGAGTGAAAATAAAACATCTGGTATTCTGCCTCTGTCTCACAAATTTTCAAATCGTACACACAAGAAGCATAAAATGTCCACAGTCGCTCCAACTACTACAACAACAATCCCCACAAACTCAAGCCAGAGAAACATGACAGGAGCTGAGGAGGAATCTCATAACTCAACGATGACCAATCAAACCTCCACCGCTCATTCCATTCCTCACAACTCAACGATGACCAATCAAACCTCCACCCCTCATTCCATTCCTCACAACTCAACGATGACCAATCAAACCTCCACCGCTCATTCCATTCCTCATAACTCAACGATGACCAATCAAACCTCCACCGCTCATTCCATTCCTCCTGACTCCGCCAGCTTCTCCAATCGCACTCATTTACACTCGACAACCTTGGCACCAAAGATCAACCCTACGCAACAACCACCGGAGAATAATAAGGGGTTAAACAACAGCACAGGAGCGAACAGCACAACAACCGCAACAACCGCAACAACCACAACGACACCGGGGTCAAATGAGACGTCCATCACGTCTTCATCCACAACAGCATTCCCCTCTGAGACCACAGGAGCCGGCCCCGTGCCCACGACCCCTCTCGCTCCGATCACACCTGAGAAGGCCAACAAGACGGACAAAGACGGAGCCTCGGGGAGCAGCGCAGACAGAGGTACCACTGCAGTTTAAGGTGTCACAGTATCTGGTGTATATTTCTGTGTCTTTGTGTGCCGCCCTATCAGCGTGACATTTCTCTACAGACAGATACCGGGAGAGATACAACGTTCATGGGAAATTCCCGCGCTTATAACTGAGTTTGAGGTTTGACAGATAAAAAGAACTAGAGTTATTGGGCGACAAAACCGGAACAAAACCTCCTCAGAGACATTGAGGAAACACATGCGCTCGTAGCTCAGGAGCACATATATCTCTGTTGCTTGCTTTGCATATTGTTTTTTTATTTCCACCCTTTTCCTGACCCACATTTGCCTGCATGCATTTTCCCACTGTCAGAGGACAAACGGCCATTCTTTCAAAGGAAAAGGTCGGATTTGGGTTTCGGGTGCTATCGAGGTGCCTGCGATGACTGGAGGGATCGATTACAGGCAACTTCTTAGCAAGACAATGAAACCCTGTATGAAACGCAGCAGTCAGGGGCCGAGGACAAAGACACTGTTGCCTCTGTGCAGGGGCGAGAGACCGGTCACGCTTGTGGTGTCAAAAATAAAAAAGAGATAGAGGAGATATGAAAAAAGGCTGATGGTCAAAATACTTTAATTCGATCTGAGAGTCCTGCATATAGATATAGAAAAGTTCTGAAACAGGTAGTAAATATATTATTTACATAAATGGGTAAAAATAGACTAAACATGAGTGGCAACGGGTGAGAACTACAGAATGTTGTTATTACTGGAGATATCAGAAATTAAAATGAATTGTGCAGCTTATTTAACATCTAGATAAGCTCATACATAACTGTTACTACTGAAAATGGGTCACATTCAGGAAATGAATATGACCTCAGTGGTTTGGCTGCTTGTAAAAATGTGCCAAAAAGTATAGAGATGTTGTTTTTGAGGAAACAACCACATCATCCACTATCGACATACATGCTATGCTACACATCTACACATCATCACATATCATCACTATCACGACATCACTATGCTATCTAGTCTACTATCGACACATCATCTACTACATCTCTCTCTATCTATCTAGCTATCTATCATCTATCTATCTATCTATCTACTATCTATCTATCTATCTATCTATCTCCTATCTATCTTCCTCTCTCTCTCTCTCTCTCTCTCTCTCTCTCTCTCTCTCTCTCTCTCTTCTATCTCATCTATCTATCTATCTATCTATCTATCTATCTATATCTATCTATCTATCTCTATCCTAACATCTACTTATCTATATATCTCTTTCTCTCCGGAAAGTACTTATGATGAGTTCGAAATGCGAAAAAAAAAAAAAAAAGATCTTTATCGAGTAACTGCAGAGTTTGGATTAAAATAAAACTCACATCACACAGACAGATGTGACAGCAGGACATAACACTAACAGATGATGGCAATAACCAGTGGGGGAAACAGTTGTGAAGCGGCGGGCAACACCGAAGGAAGAAACCTGCCCACAGTTCCGTGACAGGCACAGCACGCGCACGAGACTGCACAAGAGCACAAACGGCCGAGCACAGATAAACGTGGAGCCTGTAAATAGGGCGTGCAAGGCAACAATACTTGTCCTGACATTAGATAATAAAATAAAATGCACTACAGCTGCCTGACCTCACTGTGCCAGGGCAACATACATATTGTTACACTGGCATCGGGTGTTTTATGTCTACTCTATATCAGCTCTGTGAGGCGACGCGGTGCATATTAACGTGCTCACAGTGGCAGAGATGTAAATGTCATCAGCTCTACAGTTATTCAGTAATAAATCAAATACAGTAAATAGTCATTTGACCTAAATGTCAGCACTGACATTTAGGGTAATCTGTCCAACAGCTGTTGAGAGGTTTCGGCGAAAAACCACAAATGTCAACTTCAGGGTGGCGAAAAAAAAGAAAAAGGTCAGGGGGTCGTTAACGTAAAGAGGCGGGACTCTCAGGAGAGTTTCACAATAATGCCCCCCCCAATCGTTGTTCGGGCTCCTTCACACTAACAGGCGAACATTACTGTCCGTATCATCTGCATCGCCAGAACAACAACAACAACAACAACAAGGGGATTTCGATCAGGGAAATAGAGATTATTTGCATTTGAGTTTGAATACCCAACCAAAAGCTGTCAGGACCAGTCAGGCTGGTCTGGACAAGACGTTTCACAACAATGTTCAAACCCAGAGAAATCCCGAATTTTATTCAAAGTAGCGGGACGTTGCAGTTTAGTCACCTTGGCTGCTAAAGTGAATACAACTTAAATAAACTTGATTTGCTGCCTGAGTCCCGTCAGGTAGATTTTCAACAGCAGTGTTGGTGAAGACAACATCTCCCATGATCCCACACTGCTTCACAACTTCATCCAACTTTTGTTCTTGTTTTGATTGAAAGACCCCTGGTGGCCAAAGTTACATATTATACAGTTTATGTGAATTCTTTTTATTTTTGACTGATTCTGACTGAGGTTTCTTGTTGTAATAAGGGAGCGTCTGTGTCTTCACTGTTGCTTAAGGTGGAAATGTCTCTTAGAGTATCATCAGATCTTGACTGTGCTCTGTTAAGAACCTTGAGATAATATACGTTATGATTTAGAGCTAAATAACAAACCTGACGAGTAATAATGGGAAGTACAGTAATAAGCACAGGCTGCTGCCTTATAAATATTCAAATGTATTCATCAAATTATCATGACTTTGGCATGTTGATTGCATTAATTATGGCTGTGTTAATGAAACAAATCTACACAGCTGAGTAGCTGGAGTGTGTGTGAATGCAAAGTGCTCAAAAAACACATTCCAGCCATAATTATCTGACAATTAACGCTCGACGTACAGCAGCCGATATGAATCATTTTCAGTGTTGACAAATCATTTATTAACCGTCTCCCTCCCCCTCGACCCCCTCGCTCCTCCCACACAGGTTTGACATCAGATCCACACAGGCACAGCAGGAACGGAGCCTGGGCGGCTGTGCTGGGAACCGGAGTGGCCATGGCCATCGTGGGACTGGTGGTCTACGTCATCCTGAAAAAGAAACACCAGATGGGGTTTTCTCACAGGAAACTGGTGGAGGTGTATCCCTCAGACCCAGGTTAGCAAGCTCCACCACACACACACACCCTGCCAAATCAATGTGGAACTTTGTTTGCCTGCAGATTTCCCAAATGAGTCCCAGTATAATCTCTCCTATCTGTGATTGCTTGTTTAGGATTTAATTAGGGTTGTAAACTTGATCTGGCCAAACCCTAAAAATGGCCATTCCAGTAGGTCGGCTGCAGATTGCAGTATAATAACAATGGCTGAATATAAAGTACTCAAGTGTACATGGATGGAGATCTGGTGGCTGCCATCTTGCGCTTTTGACGTGATTTTTTGTGTAGTGGTGATCGTGGAGTTAGCCTTAGCTGTCAATCATGACGAATGACTAATTGAAACTAAACTTACAGGATAAATAAACACTTGAAGCTACATCCGTGTTATAATAACTATACCTAAATAACAAAAAAACATCTTTGTCTAATTTGTGACATTTAATTTTGGTCCATGTCCCATTCACACACATGGAGGAGCCAGGGGTTTATCCGCTATACCGCAGCCAGCCAACAGGGGGGCTCAAGATGTTTTGGCTTTACTCTAGCGGGGTTATCGTGTCATTCGTCTATATATGAGTCACTCATTGAGTCAGACACTGTTTCCCAGCAGCTCAACATCTTTTAGAAACAGTCTGATACATTAGCTCCTGGAAATCAAGTGAAACACTTTCCCGCTCCAGTCTCGACGCTCGGTGGAGGCCACGGGCTGCAGCTTCATATGAAAGTGGTATTGATCTTCTCATCTAATTCTAAGTGTGTTTCCAAAAATGTTAACCTTTTTCCTTTTGGCCCTCGGTTCCCCCCCCCACACTTAACCTTCTCTTACGGTCCAACTGAAATTAAACTGCATGCTTTTTTTTTTCTTCTTTCTGCTGCAGGATACAGGAATCAGACTGAAAGTTAGGTATTTGAGAGTCAGCTGTTTTTGCACCTTAAAAAAACAAACTTATATATTTAGGATAAGTCAGATTCAATCAAACACTGAGGAGGAACAACATGATAACATTCAATTTGACTTGAACACAGACTTTATGTTAAGATTGATGTCAAGTACCTGAAAATGAGTGGCCGGATTGTCTTGATCCCCCCCTAGTGGCCGGCTGCAGTATAGGCTTATGAACCCCAACCTCCACCATGTTAACAGATGGCCTACGGACTAAAACTTTCTCAAAGTTGGTTTCAGTCATATTAGGGTTGTTCTTATCCCACGTTTGATATTAAATATGATAAATGTTTCTTTAAAAACAATTGATGATATTCAAGTGGTGATTGTAAAAACTTGCCTGATCTCCAGTCCTCAGATTGGACAACAGCGAACCTCTGGACTTGAACTTCGGAGGCAGGGTCTATGACAACCCAGGACTCCAGGGGGACAACTTCCAGATGTCCAACTTTCCAGGACGTCACTGAAACTAAAAAAAACACGGTTTTCCTTCTGACACCTGGTAGAAAAACTGATCATGTGGAGTTTTGTAAATGAGACGGTCTGAGTTTTTATTTTGTGTAAATCTTATGTCAGATTGTGTGTCATGCTGAGTAGATTTATCCAACTGAAATAGAGGAATCACTGAAGGCAATTTATCCGAAGTGTGCTGCCAAAGCCAATATGAACAGCCAATTACGTGTGTTGCCAAAGGGAATAAAATGAAGAATATGATTTGCAGTCGATGCAGGGTGTTAAAAAGGAATCTCTACTGTACATGTTTGGTTTGAACTTTGAATTTAGTTTGCGTGGCTGAGATAAAATCGGTTAAAAACAAGACATCTGATAAAGAGAAGGAACTAGAATACAACTCCTGCTGATGCGAAAAACCATTTGTGGAAAAAAAAGGAAAAAAGAAATGAATACGCTGTCTGCAGAATAAATAGCAGATTACACAGGTGGCACATTAAGGCCTGTGCAGCAACAAATTCAGAAGCCATCGCGAACAATGACATTATCCATATCATTATCCGTCAACCGGCACAAGGGAAGGAAATAAAAAAAGTTATATTTAAACTGCGCTTTCAGATTTTCCACCGTTCGACAGTCACAGCCGGAGCCGGAGAATTGAACCGTCAAACCGAAAGACCCGAGTTTGTTTTTCTACAAAGTGACGTTGGAGGTGGTGGAGGGAGAGCCGGCTGCTGTTTTCTTATTCATAGATGGAGGTTTTTTTGGTATTCATGAAGGGGGGGGGATTGTGTATTTGGTTTTAGCTGTGCTCAGTAGCAACATCTGTATCCTCATAATATACTCCTTAAATCTTCTGACCTCCAGGTGTCCAAACAGAGATTCCAGTCTGTTCCAGTCCTGTAGCGTTTACCTGCAGCAGACACAGATCAAAGCTAGAACGCGCCTGATTATATATTTCTTTAAAAAAAAACGTTATATATTTTCTTATTGTTATTCTTGTCACATGTTTGCTTTGACTTTGAGTGACAACCTCGAGTTCAAAATGTGTTTCTCGTACACAACCTGGCTGGGCAAGGAACCTGCAATTTAACTTCCTACTTTCACTAATGCCTTTGTGAAATAAAATCTAACAATAATTCAGAATTGCTTCATTCTACACGTGTCCTTTTTCTTTGTTACAATTAAAAACAGTCTTTTATAACTGTGCATATGAAGAAAATGCATCTGGCGGTGGCATCGCTTCCTCACTCGAAGTAGTTTAAAGCGTCACTGAGTGTGAGAAGCATTTTGTCTGACTGATGGAAGAGATATTAATAACAACAGCCAAATTCCCTTTTCATCCTTTTGGGGATTTGTATTTAATTCCACAAACGTCTGTCTGTCGGCCTGTGGCTCACACATCCAGAGAGACGTGCATCTTATTGGCTTCACACTCGAACATGTGTGTTGTCGCAGCCCAAGGAAGTGCAGCGATTTAGACACGCGACACGTTTAATATTAATACATTTTGAATAAACAGGCGACCAGAGCTCTGCAGCTGCAGCACCTGGGACCCATCAACCTAAGTGACCGATCCTCCAGTTCAGGGTTATTGCGTATTGGGTCGAGCTTCACTGAACTTTGAACAAACAGGTGAGCAGCTCTTTGTGCAGCAGAGCTAAAAAAGGAAAAGCTGCAACCAGCAGCACCACAGGACAAGTAAACAGCCCAATCCAAAAGTGTTTTCTCCAAATATATTAAACATGTTTTATTCCATCACACACAGACACGCACGCACACACACACCACTTATTCGGTATTAAGAACACTTCTTGCACAAGCATTTGTTTCTTTAATATATCACAAAAACTTCTCTCTATGGAGAGATTGTGGCCGTTTTTAATTAAACAACAATTTAGGATGTGATTGTTTGGCAGGCTGCTGAAATCAATTAACTGACGCCTGGCTAAAGAATGTAAATATTTCACTGGGGCGCTGGTATATGGGCCAGGTTAATTTACACTTCCAGCAGAGCCAAATTAATTTGAATGAAATTAAATGATTGCTATCTAAAATGAGGCTATGCCAAATTTATTATTGACTAAATTCAGATTCATTTTCTTCAAGCTAACTGGCCCGGAAATGAGTTTAACCCATAAAGCATAGTTTGCTTGTCACTGACTCTTTATGCGATGAGTCGCGGCAACAATTAAATGATCAAAAGAGCATTATGCTGGAACACAGGAAGTGTATAATGAACAGCTTGATGGCCGGAGGTTAAAGGTGAAGAGAGCAGGTGAAAACATCTGTACAATGTTCAAAGTGAAAATGAGCTGGTGGTAACTGAAACGACCGAGAGGCCCCCCCCCCCGTCTCTCAGTCCTGCTTTGCTGAATCTGCCCCTTTATATCAAGGTTAAAGTGGAGCCGAGGTTGGTATATTCCAGCCAACTGTCCCGCCCAGACCAGCACGGGCTGGCATGCAGCTTCCTCTGCTGCGTGATCTCTCTGCAGCAGTTTTTGCATCATCAGATTTTGTCTTCACACCCTTCACCTGCAGGCGATGGCGCCAGAGGAGTCCCACAGAGAAGCATCCTCCTCAGTGGGCCGAGGCTCCGGCTGCTCAGCAACACCAGGTTTCTTTTAACAGGTGAACAGAGAACTCGGTTTCGTTTTGAACTAGAGGCGAACAAATGCTGCACTGCAGACATCGCATTGTTTAGTATTTAGGTTTATATTTACACTGCTAGTCTCCTGCGATGCTCGCTGGGGTCACAGGCTGCACATGTCTCAACCTTTAGTTCGACTGGTGGACGGAGAAAATTACTTTTTGCATTTTTTGCAAATTATGAAATTAGACCCTCATCTCCTGCATTTGAGACAACATGTTTTAGCGAGGCTTTGACTAAGTAAATTCTTCATCTGAATTGTGGGTGGGCCAGTTGCCTCTTCGGGTCGCACACGCAAACCTGTAGCTAAGCCAGAGTTTAATAGTTTCAGTGGAGTGTATTTGGCATAATGTTAAATAATAATAATATGTAATGTAATGAATAGAACGTTATCACAGAGAAAGAGTGGAAAACTGTCTTCGGTTCAACAGTACAACATAAAATCAGATATACAAATGGAAGGACAATAAATTAAAACTATAATTAATACTAATAACAATGTATACTACCTACAGCAGCATGAATGTTTGATAATGTCTTTAATTAACATTTGGAGGCTAAAGGAAAAATATATAGTCAGTTAGCAGCTGCCATATTTCACTGCTCAGACACTATCGTCTGTTATTCTATTGGGAAAAGTAGAAAAGTACAAGTTTATAATTCCTCAAATCAAAAGTGTGTAGAGTTTGACTTCAGTTACTTTAATGTAGGGATTTTTTTGTACAGAATGAAAACAGTCCCTGGCGTGACTGAAGATCAGAAGACTTTACGTCAGTTGCTTCTTTTCTTCTCGCTGATGAGCCACGTTGATCTTAATGGCACATCCTGACAGGCCACAAATACCCAAGTTTTACTCAATAACGGAGGAATGAGGGATGGATGAACGCAGTGGCATATGGAGGCTGATGTGCAGCTGCTGTTTGTGCCTCTGTTGCCAAAAAAAACAGGCCTCGCTAATCCCCAGATACCAATTCTGGTGGAGGAGGAGAAAGCTGGAGCTCCAGTTTGGGCTTTACCTGGTGTGCAGACATTTCTTCTCTCCTGGTTTCCGTGGCTTCTGTCCAACAACCTGCTGCTTATTAAGTTTGGATGTGCAAGGTTCTGCGCACAATGACAATTAAATCACAGTAGAGCTGAACTTTTTTCAGAAGTTTGCAGGTGTATTTATAACAATTTAATCTGGATGCTGCCTAATAATTGGACAAATTAACTTCTATTTCCGATATTTGGTTAAACTGACAAACAGTATGTGTTTCTGGGCGTGTGTGAAGACAATGTTTTGCCTTTTCTAACGCTTACCTACAACTCAGCTTGCTGCCAGAGATTCCTGCGATGCATTTACAGCTGACTCAGAGGGAAATGACACAGTGTGCGATTCGAGGCCAAACAGCAGGTTAACACTCCTCCTCTGTCACCGTCTTGCTGCACATGTAGGTCGCTCTCTGCAGCTTATACATTAACCATTGGGTCTGACAGCGGATTGTCTGTCAGAGATCTTTCCACACTGGTTGCCGCGGCTGTTGGGTCACTGGGGTGGATCTGAAAGGTCAGCGCTCCTCCTCTGACAGAGCCCGTTCTGCAAAAGACAAATACGAAAGGTTTCCAAAAATACTGATGAGACCGGGGGAGTAATATTTGCAAAGACAGGAGAAGAATATTTAAACACAGTGTATGAAACAAATCTGTGCTTGGATCTGTTGTTAGGGAAATTCAGACACCTGTCAGACATCTGTGGAAGATGTGGAACACGGTATTCACGATAAGCACGATACTGTTTTGGACAACAGACAGTTTTCCCTGCAGGCACATTTCCCCGGAGAGAAGGGAAGTTTGAGAAGTGACTTTTCACTGAGCCTTAACTTCACTTGTAACAACTGTTCATCTCATTGGCTGTAACAACACCTCACAGGTCGGTTTAGTTTCCACATGCACTGATTAAGTCATTAGAGCAAAAGAGTAACACCACTGCTCTTTTAATTCATCAATAAATTCCAGTCTTTCCACTTAACAACACTCCCTTTCACAATAAAAGCCCACAAGTCAAGACAGAGGTGGATGTAAAGAATCTGCAGAATATGATTGTTATTTTAAAGCTGATTGAAAACGACTGAAATTAGAGTTTTGAATAAATATATATACAAACAATCCTGCAAATAAATTACTGACATTGTAAAACAGCAGTGCATGTATGAATTTGATGCCCCTCAGTAACTTTCCTTTTTTTTAAAAATTATATCTATATATTGTTAGCCTTTTGTTGTATTTTATTTTTGTTTATATATATTCATAGTAGAAAAAAGACATTAGTTTAAACTGTTTAAAATCCTCAATTATATATATCTCCTTTCTACAAGGGAAAATACATCGTTGGACTCAGTGCTAAATAAAACCCTACATCTGCTACCTACTACATTATAGTGACTTATGAGGCCTTTATTAAATTCATCCATTTACTGCTACTAAATGCTAAAGACTGGGATTTAAGATGTGAATAAAAAAATTATGACCACCTGAATAAAGGTCCTGCCAAAAGGCTTGAAATGATTCTGAGTGAGGAGAACTCTGCTACAGGTTGAAGGTGGTGGAGGTCATCGTGCACTGAATGTACTTATAAGAATGAAAGGAAACAAAACAGCAGATCGAATAACAAAGAGAAGAGGTGAACTGTGTGGGTTTAGTTACAGAATAATTCACATTAAATGCTGCTGATGCTGTGAAATTTAGAAAGACAGTTATTGTACTGATAGAATAAGTCAAAAATAAGCTCTATGCTTCATTTTATCAAGGTGACAGGTAAACATTCCCTAAAGGGTGAAAGACAAATTTAACGGTACATCAAAAAACACTTAGAAATGTCCCTCATGTCTCTCCGTCCGTGACATATATAATCAAGCAGCAACCATGAGCAGCAGAGTATTGTAAAGCTGCTTTATGTAACTTTGTAAGGACTCAAGGCAAACGTTGCACACATATAATTTAAAAGACATGAAATGGCCAAGATTGGACTTAGGAATAAAACAAGGCCCGGTAGCTGCTCTACAAGGAGAGAGAGACAGTGCCAGCACACTCTTGCATAAAAGGAACAGTAATAAATGAGCTCTCAGTCCCGTAAAAGGCTGTAAGGCCCCGTAATAAAGCCTCACAGCCAAAGATAATGACCAAATGCTTTCATCAAACCCTTACGATCAGTCACGCATGAGAGATGATAATAAGGGGAAATGTGGAAATGGTCCTCTGGGTCTGTCTTAACATCACTACATTACTCTAACCCACTTCCAGGGCGGGTCGGACCAGGTCAGACCACGATGGCATTTTAATAAGTTCAGAGGTTACAGAGGAGCAGGTTTCATTGGAGGTGCTGGAGGCAGATGCCAGCTTGTCGCAGGCGAGATCTCTTGGCCCGTTCCCAAGTGTCCCTGCAAAGTACACAACCGGATAAGAAGGGAGCTGCACCGGAGCGAGCAGATGTAACCAACGGGAACGTGAAGGGCTTCGTTTATAACGCAACGCTGTGTAACTTCGTAATGTGCATGCTATGTATTTTCCCGAAAAAGCTGTTTGGAATTTCTTCGTATGTTTTAAACGTTTCCAGCCTGAAGCTTAGAATGACTTCTATGTCTTTTTTACCTGATCTACAGTTCAGCCTTACTCTGAACCTGATTCTGAATTCATGCTGAAACTACCGGCCAGTTAAACACTTCTGAGGTGAATGTTGGGTCCAATTCTTTATCACAACCCTCTCACGTTTTCCTCTCACGGGTGTTTAACCACAAGCAGCGACTCGTGCATGGCCCCAGATCTCACAGGACAACAACTTATATACTAGTCACAAATAAGATTGTCTTGTATCTTAAACCGAGGGGTGTTACGGCTGTGGGCCCCTCTCCATCATGTACTCGACTTTTGTAGTTGTTGTGATGATATTAATGCTGGAGTGAGAATCAAAACAGCACCAATATCCATATTCCAAGTCAGCGTTACATAAAATAAATCTGAAGCTGCTATTTTAAACGTAAAAAAAGAAAGTCCACAGTGATTGCAGTTCATGTCCATTAAAGATATACGACCGGTTCTAGTTTGAGCCTTCAGAATGTGTGACATGTTAATTAGTGAGCTTCGGAAGCACTTCACAGTTTTTGACACAAGTTAATTCACCCACCTCCTGACATGATTTACATTACTACACCAAACCTACTTTACGATATAACTTTATCACGAGGACATGACAGCGGTATTGCTTCTGGTCTCACCCTTGACAAGAAAGCAAATAGGCATATTTGTCAAAATGTCACACTCACGCTTGCACATTAAAACATATATTCCACATAAGGAGGAGGCCGGTGGAGCGGAGAGAGAGGAGGCAGCACATCGGCCGAGTAATCGTGAGAAAGCGTCAGTTTACAAACGCTGACGCCGCTAGTTTACATAAATATGACAAGACGTTGCCAGTAACACAGACTGCGGATGCACCAGTGGCCGTAAAGCATGAGTGAGGCAGCTAATTTACTGGTGTACTGCATCTGCACGTTCATGCAAATCTAACCTTGATAAATGCACAGGCATAACATTACCAAACACTTAAGTCCTCCTTTACACTTTCATGTTGTTCCGTCAGCTCACTGTAATTTGGAAATGTAATTATTTCGGTTCACTTTAATCACACTCGCAGCACGTTGTATTCCCTCCGGTGCAGCTTTCAGCCATTTGCCATGATACAAACTTCCTTCCTCTGTGCAAATCAAGGTTAGAGAACAGTTGGTGAATAAACTGAAGCCTTTAACAGTGACAGGGCCAGATATCGTCATAAAGAGCTAAAAGGAACATGGATATTGGACATACATTCACTAAAACTCCAGAAATACGATCTAGAGCCTGACCCATATGGATTTGTTGCAGCTAATACCAATACTGATATTATGGAGAAAAAACAAAAGGCTAAAAATAAAAGATTTGACTTAAACAACATGTTTATTACTGGACTTGAAAAAACAAAGTGTTGTCCTCCTCCTGTTTTACGCGGCTGTCTATTCACAGCTTGATCATAGTGCGTCTCAAGTTCCTCTGCACAGCCTGTCCTCGTGTGGACAGATGCTTTCACCGTGGATCCAAATGTCCAATACTTACATCATGATTGCTCGGATCTTCCTCGATGAAAATCCGAAGTTTGCCAGCGAACCAACTGCCAACAACAATTTGGAGGAAGTCAGGACTGTTTACAAAAGGTTATGCAAGGCAGGAGGAAACAGATGGCATCAAAACAGCCCAGTGTGGACAGGGTGGTGTCTGGGTGTGAGTCCCTCATTCATCTGTAACCACATATGTAATTGTCACTATATGTATTTTAATTATGAATGACAGTGGTGATTACTGCTCGTTCCGCTGATCTGAACGTATCAGTTTAACTTCGGTGATGACATGATTCACGTTGCAGCAGAGCCAAGCGAGTGTTAAAAAAATTGTCTGAGTGAGTAAGTCAGCAAATAAAATGCTAATTACAAAAAGGCAGGCAAATGAATTCAAGATTAAATTGGATGGATTTTCACGGGAACGCGTTCACAGGCAGAATGGTCACAGGTCGACAGCAGCAGCTCTGTGTACTCAAACGGGGGTAAACCTGCTGTTTTGGAGGCTTTCCAGCTCAAAAGCTGCAAAACAGCCTGATTAGTGAGAAATCAACAGTGAGCGGAGCCAATCAAAACCAATTATTGCCTCGTTCCTTTCGCGGAGTTAATCCGACGCCGTAAACAGCACGTTTTGGGATGTAATCGTTTGAAACAGCACATCTGCCTGAAAAGCAGGAAGGAGATTTCAAGTAAACGTAATCGGGGTTGTAATCTAGTCGTTATGTCCATTTACCATATTTATCAAATTCCCTGCAAAACAATAATAATGTATGGGTACAGATGGATGTTCTTATCATGTGATCCTCGTTTGCAGGTGAAGTTTGTCCAGTTGTTAATAGAATGAACTGTAATTGCTAATAAAGTTAAAATCCATGGAATCCAAAATCTGGGGAAATTTAATCATTAGCTTTTTATTTTGAGGATACGATTAAAAGATCACAGTCATATCTGTCCTTTACTTACAGTATAATAATAATAATAATAATAATAATAATAATAATAATAATGAAATTTGACCATAGAATAGTCTTAAACCAAATTGCACCAAACCTGATGGAGCGATGGGGCTCAGGACTTTTCCTATCACTGCAAGACAGAGCATTTTTTATCAATTGCTCAAAACGCATTACATTATGTTGCTTACTTTCGTGCAGATCATCCAACTGCTTCTACTTCCACTTGTTTATTTGATCACTGTAAGATCTGGACATGTGTAGGGTTGTCCGGCCCTGGTGGAGGTGAGCGCTCTACTGAGCCATGTCATAGTATTTATATAACCTAATTCGACGTGGCAGAGAGATCGAGCCAGGCCATAACCTGATATTACCGAGCCCTCTGTAGTGGTTACCTCGTTCTGAGTGTGAAGACACGAGTAGGAGATAAAAGTGACCCTCCTTGTTATAGACGTGGTTCTGGACAGACTGTGGGCATCACCCGCTGCTGAAGATGTGTCCAGACCCACTAATTTACTCCCTGTAATGAATCAAGGGGAGGTCACTCGTGAGATTTGCCGTTTGTCAGTTGTGTTGAGTTGCTGCTGCACTTTTCTTCTTTTATGTCTTGTCCTCCTGACAATGTTTTTTTTGGTTTTGGCAGATAAATGGGCAACAGACTACAGAATAAAACAACAGATGGTTTGTGCCGTCCAAAGAGCCTCTTCAACAGTAAAATGTTATTCCTCTGTTTGTGCCCTGCTAGCATGACTGCACACGCACACGCACACACACAGACACACACACACACACACACACACACACACACACACACACACACGGAAGATCTGAGGCATGAGAACTGCAAGGCAGGCAAAAAATATGCCTCTGGTCCTCTTCATCTTCGCTGCTCTCCTCTGCAGCTCAGCTGAGGCCTGTTCACATCTGAGCTGCTATAAAAATAGTGTTTTTTTTCAGCTTTCAAATAAATTTCAGCTTTTTATTATTTTTTTTTAGCCAAAAAACCTTGTGTGAATCAATGAGCAATTTAGTGAAGGAAATAAAAGCAGATGCTGCAGGTTAAATGAGGTCCCGATTCACGTTGATCCTCAGAAATATTAAGCGTTCTTTAATATCATCTTCCAAACATACAGTGCTGCAGTCCATCCCCCAGGAAGAGAACACAGTGATTTTGATGCTTCATGGGAACTTTAATGGGGACATGTGGCTCCTTTATCATATTTCCAGATGTCCAATGTCATTCAAGGGAGAAAAACTGGTTTTCATTTCCACATAAAGGGTTAAAGTTAGACAGGATCTGCCCCCTGCAAGTTTCGCGCCGCGGTGAATTTCTCAGCAAAGGAGTGTTCTATCCTCATATCGGCCCGAACCAAATGTGATGCATGGAAGCCGCACACCTCAGCATCTCGTGAACAGCTCAATGAAAAATGTGAGTATCGTATACGCTGAACTCTCTGGGGAGAATGTAGAGCAAAAGTAATCAATTATCACACCTCCCCACCACCACATACCGCGCAGAGGCCCCTTGATTATTTAAGGGAATTAGCTATCGATCAGCTAAGTGAGTCAGCGGGACGGCCACCAGCCAACACATGACTATACTCCCCTCCACCACTCATCAGCAGGAGAAGGCTGGTTAAGCACTTGCCACTTACAACTTGGCATCTGACTCGGGATGACGGGGTCAACAAATGTTGGGGAGGCATGGAAGTCCCACACCATATGCCAGGCTGCTGCAAGCGAGGTGTGCTCCGAGCGGAGTCCCAGCATGGCCCCGGTTCATTATCACCGCTATCATCCGGGGGGGGGGGGGCGTCTGCGTTTACACCACAGCAATGAGCCGCGGAGTTCAGTCATTACAAAGAACACATTGTCCTTTACGCAAGTGCTTGTGCCGAACAGTTTACAAACAACACGCAGCTTCGTGAAAAGAGGCCGTCGTCCTGCTGCCGATGTGAATCTTCTGGGAGAAGTCTCTGTTACGGTGGTTTTTCCATCTGTGAGCCGGAAACACAGACATTATTTCTACCAAAGCAATAAAAATGCTTGAAATGAAACTCTGCAAAACCAATATGTTGAGGAGATAGTATCAGCGATTTTAGTTCGGGAGAAACTGTACATCAACATTATGCTATGTTATATTAATGGGCCGAGTCATGTAAATGGGAAAGTCTGCAGGAAATCTGCAAACACGTCTGACTAACACAGACACTTCTTGGGTTCCGGTAGCTAAGTTGATATCACATTTAAGATCGTGTTCTTTAAGCTACTTCTATCTCATGCTAATAATGAAAAGTAATATTTAAAGGTCGCACAAATCGGGCAGGAGGTGAGATACACCTAACAGTAAGTAGAACAGCTATCTGTGCATCCTCTTGAAATAGGTGGTCCTGTGGTAGTTATATCAAATTAAACATACAGATCTCAACTCCAATGTAAGATAGTTTGCAGCTGATCAACTTTGCATATAAAAGCTCAGCAATGTTTAACTGTGACGGGTGTAATCCTTCACTTACATTCAAATGAAGATGTAGCCAGGCTCAATATAATAATGTAACCAGGAACATTATACCTAAACAAAACAAAGCTAAAGATCTAGCAGCTAAGAACCAGGAGTTTCTCTGGAGTTGGTGGAGACCAAACCAGAGCAATAATGAGAATGAAAGTTGCGCTGAGATTTAAAACTCTCCACTCTCCACAGCAGTGAGTATCAATTGTTACCAGCACGTTTGCCACAGCGACTTCCCAAGCTAGAGGTGTCACATGGTTTTAATGTCTTTCAGTGCAGCTTTCATCATATCCGTGGCCCAAGATGCCACCGTTTGTCATTTGAATGCTGAAAGTTTGTCTTGGAATTCAGACGACAATCTGAGTTGATTGCAAAGCAGCCACTGCAGAAACCGCTGAAGCTGAGATCAACATGATGGGACCCAGTGTGGCCACATCTCCTGAGCAGGAGGCATTTCACATGAGCAGTTGCGGCTAATTAGCGGTTGATGGTTTTATTTTGAAAAAATGGTCCTGCTGTATCCAGGGCACAGATTTCAGAGATACAGAAAGTGACAAACAAGAAAACAGCTTCTACCAGAATGTGTTCGTCAACGTCAAGATTTATCTCGCCAAGCGCGAGTGGAGATAAATGGACACTTATCTCGTGGTTTGAGGAGCCGCACAGTAACAAATAGGTGCTCGCACCGTGTCCCTGTGATTGATGAATTGATGCCCTGCATTATGAAATCCTCAGTGTCAGTCCGTCACTCGGAGTCTCGGGGTCCCGATGCTCTCGTGGTGCGTATCGTGCCGTTCGGGGGCTGAGCCGAGGAACTGATTAAAATCTGCCACAGCCCAGTGCACAGAGGACACTCGCTCCGGTCCCGCAATGCAGAGGAGGAGGCTCCCTCTCCACTTTGTCCCACTGTCATCAACCCAGATGCACTTTGTTTTTTTCGAGTTTCTCTTCCCGCTGCAGTTCAATGTCTCTGTAACGAAGAGAGGGGGGGGGGGGAAATGTCTTTGAAGGACTTCAAAGTGGGAACTGAAGAGGCAGAATCTATTTTGGTGAGAGAAAAGACTTAAGACAGGTATATCTCGACAGACGGGGCAAAAAACCACAGCAATTTTTTCTTCAGACAGGATGTGATTACATGCCGCATTACGAAGCGACTCATTACTGCTTATGGCGAATTAATTACATGCCTCTCAGCCGAACTAAATTAAAGCCTGCTTGGTCGTGATACTCAACATAAAGACTGATGAAAAAGGGCTAATCTGATAATTGACTGTGTAAAAAACTAAAGGCTGTTAGAAAAGCTAAAGGTGCCATTAGTTACACTCTGCAAAAATAGCTGTTTACTCACTTTATGAGGATGAGGCAGACAGAAATAGTGATAATTGATGGCTCTCCCGTCTTTCTCAGCGTCAATCAATGCCGTTGATTTTCACCGAAATCATAACCCCCCCCCCCTTTTTCATACACCTCTAAACCGCGTATCCTCTGAGGAGGTTGCAGGAGGAGCTGGGGCCAATCCCAGTTGATATTGGTGGGGTACATCCTCCACAGGCCGCCGTGCATATGGTCAATTTAGAGTCTCCAGTTAACCTAACCGCAATCTGCATGTCTTTGGACTGTGGGAGGAAGCATCCAGAGAAAACCCACACACACACAACAAGCAAACTCCACAAATAAAGACCCTGAACAATCCAGGACTCAAACCGCAAACCTCCTTGTGTGCTAACCACCACACCACCGTGCCATCCACCCCTTTTTGTAACCCTTAAAAAAAGTATTATCACTTAGGAAATAGCAGTAAAAATAGCAGGTTGTTTGTTGCCCTCTGATTAATATAAGTTCAGTTTTTTTCCATGGGTGAATTCAACTTCCCCCTCTGAGACAGATGCATGCGCAGTGCAGTAGATCAACAGTTTTACAGTGCTTACGGTTCCCATAACTGTGTACGCACCCTGTTTTGGTAATTGAACAGATTTATTCCCGGGACACATTGATCACGCAATTCTTTCACATGTTCACTCAGAGGGAACATTGTGCAACTTCCTCCTCCTTATTTTATGTTTCTCAAGGTCTCTGGCAATTGCAGTTTTGCTGACTGCATTCACATTCCCAAAAGTGATATTATCTGCCAGCCCTCTGTACCACATTTCCCATAGTTTTATTGCATTGTTGCCAATTACCATGTCAACAATGGCAATTTCCTGTGTACCTGAAAATACTCTGTGGGAGGCAATCTCTGGGCTCTAGGGTGAAACAAAACTATCAATATATTTCACTAAATCTCAGCACATATAGAAATGTGAAGACACTGTATGTTTCATCGCAGGATTCGCCTTCACCTTGTTGTTTCGTTTCCAATTAAACGAGGTTAAACCTGAGGGCTGCTATTCTTAATACTCTCAAAGGCCTAAAGTTTGACAAATGAGCTCCAATTCCAATCCTTCCTGATTTTACATACAGGTTCCAGTGGTAGTTCATCACAGAACAGCTTGATGTGTGTTGTTACAGAGGGATGTATAATCATAACTTCCACTTCAGATCCTTTTAACCTCCTTTAACTCAAATCAACGGCCAATTTACTGCTCAACTCAGAAGGTTACTTTTCGCTCCTGAAGACTTGAAAGGGCCATTTCAGTCGAGCTACTGGGCAGTGAATGAGTTATACAAGAAACTGAGAGAATAATTATAATAATTATTAGGAAGTACGGTGCAGAGCGGCTGGATGAAAGGAACGATGATTACAAAAATAAATGTCATACAGAGTCTGACTAACGCTGAAACTGAATCAACGTCTGCAGAAGTTGAAATAATGCTTTTCAAATCTTAACTGGTAGAGTTGTTACGATTCTCAAACTGAGACCAGCTCACTTTATCAAAAACTGAGGTCTGAACCAAACCGTGGATCTGGAGAATCGTTAAACTTCTATTAACTGGTAATGCTTCCCAGTCAGCCCGCTCCCATTAGCTGGGTTTCTGCTCACTTGCCCAATGTCTGTTCCTCTCATACTTCACGAGTCTCCTCAACTTTGAATCGTAAATATACTTGACTCTGGATAATGTCCGAGAGAGCCCATGAAGAGAACACAGCAGGAGAAACAGAAAGAATACAAATATCTCATGAGGAAAAAAGAGGAGCCATAAATGCAGAGGATGCCGACAAAGATGTCAACCGGGAAAGACTAGGAGATTCGAGAGCGCTGAGGGAAAAGGGCCAACATGAGCGTTGACGTGCTGCAAACAAAAACACCGGATGGCAGAATTGATATGTTATGTCCTTCCTCCTGCGTGCTGCTCCACCCCTCACCTCAACACTCCAGAGATTTCTGTGTTGTTGTGAATGTCTGTTCTGATAATGTCCGGCTGCATTCTCCATAGGTGAAAGGAAAACCCTGGAGAAGGTTCCGGACCCCCTGTTGTGCGGACATTCTCCGAACTTCAAGTCTGTAAACGGCTTAAGATTATGTGTGTGAACTGAAATCGCTGGAAGCGTCGGACCCGGAACATGGCCGACTATGCTCCCGTGCGCATTAGTCACTTCCCACAGCTGAACATTTGTTAATTCAGTCACATCCGCTCCATGAGGACAATCTCTGTAAATCAATGTGTTGTCTGTCTGAACCCATTGATCAGCATCATGGGATTTTCCATTACGTGATCTTGTCAGCTGCTGAAAAAAAATATGATCATTGATTTAAGTTGCTCGGATACAGTCGCCTGATCGCCGACCCATTTATTTTCATTAAGAGAACAAGTGAAGTAGCGAAGCCGTAACTTTTCTCCCACTAATTGAATAATGGAGATGCATATCTGTGTCTATGTCACAACATCCATTACAAGGAGACTTACAGTGTCACCAAATTGGCTTCAAGGTAGCTGCCAAAAATAACTGTGAAGCGCCCAGTGAGCAGGTGAACTGAGGGCAAACCCACAGTTTGAAGCCGTACATCACTTTCACCATCAGTGAGCCGCAAGGAGCTGAGGTCAGTAAATCCACACTGTGAGCGGCTCGACGGCACAAACAACAATCAGCTTAAAAAGGTATAAAAAGATGGAAATTATCTTAAATTTGTCGGTGGTATTCAGCACCGCGACAGCTTGAGACAAACTGTGTGTAAAGCTCATGAATACTCTGGATGTTTTTGCGGCAGAGCCTGGAGACAGTGTGCCTCAAACAAAAATACTGAAAACCAGTTTAAAATGAGTCGTGGTAATTACCATTCTAACTTGGAAAACATTAACCTTAATGTGACATTCACAAAACCCATGGAGAGGATTTTCTCAGCAACTGTACCTGAACTCTTCAATCAGCTCTCATTTTGTGCCTATTCACCAAAGCATTCATCTGCAGCAGTGGAACAAAGTGATAATTTGGTATAAACGACGATTGAAATATGTGGCAAAGACTTAATACATATAATAACATGGTTTTGAAAAAATATTATTATATATATAAATTATATATTATTATTATTTAACATAATTTGGCCCATGTTCCATCTGTTAACATGGAGGAGGCAGGGTTTATGACCTATAGTGTAGCCAGGGACGGAGATATTTTGGCTATGCTATGCGTTTTGTTTAATTTACTGTAAAGAATTTAACTTCTTCAACTAGTTAATGAAGTTAACTAAGTAATGTGAACATGACAGATTAACATACACATTCATTTGTTCCAGATATACGTCACCAACAGGGCGAGATAAGAGGTCAGGACGTGAACAGGAGCCTGTAAATGTAAGAAATCCTTTCGTCAGCAGGAAACATCATGTTCACTCTACATCCCCCAAGGTAAGTTGTTCTATTGCTTCTCTAGAGAAAAGGCTCCGGTAATAACCTGAGACTTTGAAAGACGGAGAAAATCAACATTAATAGTTTTTGCCAAATCACAACATGACTTTTCAACGCGACAGTTCTGTGCACGGAGCAGGAAATGACATGTTATGTTTCTGCTGTGCCTTCAGGGAAACCGCATTTCATTAGAGGTAACAGTCTGCAGATATGTATTCCCGACCTGTCACCTCAGCAGGTCATTTCATTGATTGGTTATTTATTCTGTGAAATTAGCTGATGTGGCTGAAGTGAAAACCTGCAGACTGGAGTCCCCTTTGGTTTCCTATGTCTGATTTATGGACTGTCAACTGGAATCAGACAGTGGTTAAGCAGCAACATATTCCAAAAGCTGTGAACACAATAATTAATACAACCCCCAGTTCCAAAAAAGGTTTGGATGCTTTGTGAACCAGAACAGAATCATGTACGAATCCTGTGAACTCCTTTAAATACAAGAAATTAAACTGACATGTTTATAGTTTTTTGTAAACATGCTCTCACTCTTATACAACCTGTTCTAAAACAGTTGGCACAGGGGCTTGTGCACCACTGTGTTACATCAGACTGTTCTTTATAACACACCGAGGACAGTTATTGTTAATGTTTTGAAAAGGAAATTCCTGTAGAAGCAGAAAAAAAAACAGTTTTTCACTTCTTTTTCCAACATATCTTGTGTTTACAATAGAATCTGAGGGTGAAGCAGTTCGGCCTTAAAGTCAAGAATCATGTCAACGAGCCCCTGAAGCAGCGTCACCACGGTTCTGTCAACAAAACCAGCTCCTCTTGGACCAGGGCCTCAACCACTTAAACCATTAGCCTCATTAAACCATCAACCATCTCTCACAGAATAGAATGAGACTCAGTAGAGTGAATACGTCCACCAAGGTCTAACTGTCTGATTTATGAAGTATGTCTCACACAATGTTAAAGAAAGTGATAAATTCTTGGATCTGCCCCTTTCTTCAGATCTGCACCCAAATTTAACTGGTTCTTCCTTGAGCCATGTCCGGCCCTTCCACCAATTCGTATGGAATCAACCGACCAAAGTACCGACCCCAGACAGGGGTAAAAACATAACCTCCTTGGTTAAGGCAGCAAAGCATTTAGGTCCGATTTATGATGCCTGATACAACATGTTCCAAATCTATGTGATACTTGTAAAATCTACTTACAAATAACAATGTTCAGTGTCCTTGTATTTACCTTATCATCACGTTTGGTCAGCTAATGAATGCCAAAGCCACACAGTGTCCACCTAGCCAAGTAAGCTAACGCTAACCGTAGACTAATCCACCATCATAGGTCTTCATAAGTGACACGTTTACCCACAGTGGGCGTCTCCCACTGAGACCTGATTGGATGATTATACAAACTCACTGGAAACTCTCTGGTCTGAACTGATCCGGTGTTTGGATCTAACAGGAACGCTCAGAGGACAATTAGTCATCAATCAGAGAATAATCATGGAAACAGTTAAATAGGGGCAACATCCAATTGTCTAAAATGTGTTATCGTGTCTTTAAAAGGCAGATCTGTCTTCATTCAAACATTTTAAAAGTGTAAATAACTCAAAATTTAAATACAGTCCCTGTTTGGTTATCTCCTCATGACTTTACATCATTCTCATGGTCACGTTGGGTCACTTAATTATTTCTCTCATGCCCGAGTCTCTTAAAGGACGAGCGACACCACGGAAAAACCGGATGAGGCGTAGCAGAGCAGCGGTGCCAGCAGTGACCCACGCTCTGTGGGATCTGAGGCAAAATGCCAGGGACATGTTACCAATCACCTCGGTGAAGGACACATTCAAATGTGTCATGTATATATATATATAGGTTTCATATTGCATCTATAGCATAAATCCTGCTAAAATGCTCATGTTAGTGATTTTTATGGTAACAGAAGACTTGATTGGACAGAAGCTACATGTGCCACAGTTTCCATGCACCACACAAAGTTTGAACTATTTATAAAATGTGTGATATTTACAGTTTTCAGTTTTTTAGTTGGGACGAAAAAATCTGAACACCAGTAAAAAAGTGGATCCAATATCAAAGCAGTAACAACACAGCAACAGGCCTTAAGTGGGATTTCATGGACCAAGTTTGAGTGCGTTTGATAAAACATTAATTTGCTGTTTCCTCTGTGGACCACGTGCGGAGCTCTGATCTGCAGTTTTTCCACGGGACTGAAGCGAAAAAAGTCGTGAAGATACATGAAGATACGGATCAAGTTGTTGTTCAGATCTACGATTGTGATGACTCTTGCAGAAGCGATGAGGAACCCAGTTGCGAGCACATGCTGCTGCAGACTAATTGGCTTCCGGATTTGAGTGCAGCGTCGGGTGTTGAACGAGCTGCTCAGAACGGAGGGACGGCACTTTCAAAGACTCTTTGAAAGGGATGAGGGAGATTATTCACATATTGAAGGACACAATTAGGGATTCATTTAGGAGCATTTTTTTGGGAAATATTCTTTTGTTCCCAGGTTTCCCTGGTAAAACAAAACCTTTCATTTTTGTGTAGTTCATTATAAAGTTTTCTGTTTATTTTTGGTTTTATTTTATCTTTGCGTATTTCTTTCAAGGATCACTTGAGTAATGAAAATTTAGTTTCTTTTTAGTTTTAACAGCCAGCACCTTAGCGTTGTCTAATGTGCTTGAGACACATTCACTTTATTATTTAATTATTTCGAAAAAACCTTTTAATATATGAGGCTTTGAGTAGGCATCTAAACAAGCTATTACAAAAGAAGATAGCTAAAAATAAATACTAAAAAACAATCAAGAACAAAGTCAAAACTTTGACAAGCACAGAGTTATAATGATTATATATCATTAGACTATTAATTGTTGGTTTTAGACAAGTTGCAACTTCCTCATCTTTGTCTCACAGGAGCAGAAAAGAGAACATATTTTGTGAGAACGTTTCACGCCAGCGTAGCAGCAACACAGTCTTTCTATATAAATCTGTCTCCATCTCTTTGTGGGCTCTAACCCTGCCAGTGGGACACCGCTGTGAAGACAGAGGCTGTTCCTTCTGGATTGTACATGCTTTTCTCCAAGATTAAAGACTTTCCCATAGCAACCAGAGCATCACATTTGGCTTGGAGATACCGAAACGAAAACAACACATGAATAAAATACAAATCTGACATATGTACCGTGAGTCAGCAGGGATTACAGCGAGAGAAGATTTTAGCAATAAGCTTGACTGTTGTTGAATTAAGGTCTTTCTCTAAAAGAAACACAAGGCCTCTTTCAGTGTTTCTTTCCTCTGGTGTGTTATATAGGTTTTAGAGAATGTAAAGAATTCTACAAAAGTTAATAAGCTCAAAGTCAGGGAGCTCCTCTTCCCCACAGAAAACATTTAAGCTCCTGAAATCAGTTGTACCGTCAATACTTCCCAGGAATCGTGATGTCTTGTGATATCACAATTCCCCATACTTGGGGCCCCTGATAAATCAGGTAGGCGAGAGCCCCTCGCTGGAAGTGGTTGACCTATAAGAACAAAGTGGGCCAGCTGGCCAATCAGAGTAGGCTTCATCAGGAGGGAGGGCCTTAAAGAGACGGGAGCTAAAACCAAGTGTTTCAGACAGAGGCTGAAAAGAGGAGCTGCAGCAATGGATAGTTTGAGGAAAGTCATGTTTTTTTCCGAACCAAAGAACATGTACAACTTTTTAAGTAATAACACATAACACAGCAGAATATGTCTACTTTAAAATAATCTAGAAGAATCTGGTCTAAGTATGCAGAGCCATACAAATGTAAATTACTTAACAACTACAGCATAGATACAATTTGGACAATGATGGTATGGGCAATAAAATATGACTATGGTAATTTTGAGGTGAGGTAACTTTGTGGTTAACAAACATTAATTGAAGTGTCCACATCCCTGTTGACTCGTTACAGACCCAGTCGCCGCTCCCTCCTCCAAACCTTTACTTTCTCCTACATGAAGGACACACTTGCTGCAGTGGCACTGAACCCTGGCATTGTATGCAAATAGATACAGCACTGCCCTAACTGATATCTCATTAGTTCACACTTCTCTGAAATCCATTTACTGTGTCCTACCCTCCTCTTTTTGCAGCAGCAGCACAGACATCAAACAGCCCAGCTGTCCGAAAGACGACATTTTGTCGTGACTTCCCCCGAATCTTCCCCTCTGGCTTCCACTTCCTGTTGCATCCCTGACAAGGAATCATTTTATAATTGCTGTGAGATAGATTGTGGTCATGTCAGAACCAGCAAACATGTTCTGCTTACATCGATTTAAATTGGTCTGTCTGGAGCTCCAGAAGGGACATGAGGTTGAGTTTCCTGTTGACAAGTTGGGGGAGGGGGGGGGGGGGGGAGATACTGCAGCCTCCTATCATGCAGATACACGTCTATTTTTTATTCATCCAAGGGAAAGAAAACAGTAAATCAGAACAATGGATTATAACATTTCCTTTGAGACCAACGGGATGTGGATATGAATATTATACTTTGTGGAATACAAAGTGTATGAATTGGAAATGGATTTTTCATATTGTTCATCAGGTGAAAAGCTTTGAAAAGCACATACAGTGTGCTTAAGTAATGAAAAATGAAAAAAATAAATTCAATAATCTTTCATTTAAAATACCTTTGCATTTTTGGCAGACCTCTTCAGGAAGCTCTTAGTGATTTACTGAAATATACAGAAGACTATAAAATGAGTTTTAACTACATAAACAAAGGAATAAATCAGCTCCAGATTCTGTGTCTCCTAAGCTAAGAAACGTCTATGTTCCTTGAATTTAGAATAAATAGTTGGTGATGACAAAATAGTCCCATTAACCTTATACCTCAGGCTTAATGAATTTGATATTTCAAGTTGTAGAAACCTCAATCCTACGACATTGGGTGATTAACAGAACTAACACAATTGTATAGAGATGTTGAGTTGTACATGCTTAATCAAAAAAAGTTGACTCAACTAAGCATCTTGTTGAATTAACTTCAAAATAGTTTAACAGCATAGGTTCTGTTTTCTGACCCTTCAACATAGAATAGATTTATCAACATCAAAAAACATTCAAAATATTACTAACATGAAGTATATTTAACATATTTACAACAGTACATACATGTTGCTCTATCTTATTTCTTACAGTAGTAGAATCCATGCCTCTCTGCCTCTCTTGTCCTCTTCCATCCATCATTCCAGTTTCAAACCACTGATGTTGCTCATCCCGTCCTCCTCTAATCCTTTAGTGCCGGGGGAAACGCATTCTCCCCACTTTTCATGTAGGAAGCATGTATTTGCATTTTATTACACTCCACCCTTTTTTCTTTTGAGAATTCAGGCGCCTGCTCCGCTGGACGTCACGACTCCGCTTTGTGGTTGCAAGGCAGGTGGGAAAATTATTGCACCGCTTCACCGTGATTCATTGATTTCGTATGGCCAGTGCATATCCTATCAAGTCCTTCAGGGTGTTCTGCATGGTCCTGTTGGAGAGTACAAGCAGAGACTTGCTCCGCGTAACAGCTGTCCACCGAGATAACATAACGGACTCAAAGGAGGTAATGAGTGTGTGTTTAAGTTGGTTTAACCTGCACATAAAGCTGAGTCAAGCTGCTGTCCATGTCCAGGCTGCAGGTATTAATGCTACCTCCTCTGAAGTAATGTCTATTTCTTATTTCTCAGAGCGTGTAGTATCGATTATTCACGATTGTATTCCTGTCTTGCTTTTGATCTCCTGCCAGACTCCTGCTATTCCTTCCATGTTTTCCCGAGTTTAAATGCTCAGCTTGTACCAACGTGTTTTACTTGTTTGAGAGTTTTCTCTGTAGAACTTATGAGTTGTTGTATTTTGCCTTTTATTGTTATGGTCTATTAATAATTTATCTATCTTAAAGCGCCGCGGCTGCTCTGCGAAAGCTGCCAGTGAATCAAATGAATCCCTAACTTCATCATCGCAGGGATGGACATTTCATTTTCTGTCTCTTGAGATGAGGAATATGCCTCTGTACGCTGGTCCCGTGTCCCCTGTGAGATAGTGCTACAGATATGATGTTAAACTTCACTGTGTACAGTGAGCATGTGTAGGGTCCAGTCTGTGTACAGTTAAATCTGTTTGCTTCACTGTAAGAGGCCACATCATGGCTTTTTCCGGGTGTTAGCTGATTCACTTCAAGTCAGATATACTTTACATTACGACTCACCGGTTTCTACTACAATCCATGCTGTATGGATCTGAGATGTTTCCCCCTCATGCACTTTGGAAAGCAGCTGGCGGTTTTCATTGCGCACAGCTTTTTTCTGCAAGGTGTGAGAATCAGTTTGCAGAGACTTGAAGCCCAGTTAGAAGAAATAAAATCAAATTGCACTCAGCAAAGATGTGATGTCAGGGAGTGCAATAATGAATTTCAGTTATTGCTGACTATGCAACCTGCAAGTTGATTTTCAAACTGTGGAGCAATGAAAACATGAGGAGACGAAGGAAGTCGAAAACAAAAGTATAGGTGTTTCCACACACACACACACACACACACACACACACACACACACACACACACACACACACACACACACACACACACACACACACACACACACACACACACACACACACACACACACACACACACTTTGGACTGACAAGACAAGGTCAATATCTAGTATACGATTGGACTGTGTATTGTCCATCTACACATCTGCCCATCCATCTATCCCTCCATCCATTATGTACAGTAGACCTGTGCAGAGTCTCTCCCCATAAAGGCCTATGGCTGAACTGGGATTCGAACCAGGGACCTTGGTTCGGTGCTAACCACATTACTACCATTTAAAGGGACAGTGCTCATTAATCAACAGATAAAATACTGTAAATTAAACCAAAGTTAGCTGAACAGGAACATTTTCATCTATTGTTGCTGTAGCCAGTTCTTTAAAGGCAACATGCAATTAAACAAAATGGCCATATATCATATATAATTACAGATATCTATGGATAATAAATGTGGTCAGGGTTCCCAGAACAATACAATGCATAATATCCAAACTGTTCAACAAATCACAATACAATGCAACAAACAGATACTATAAAAGGCCATTAATATGAATGTTATCTACAAAATACATAAAACATAGTGGAATTATTACAAAAGTTGTTTTGCTGTGAGCCGTCTCTTTAGTTTGTATTATCTCTTAAGAGATAGTAGAAGAACATAGATTTAAACTGTGGAACTGCGTCAAACAATTATTTATCAAAGCACACTGCTTTACTGCTGTGACCATGTTAAACTTTACATTTCTGTGCATTTACTGAAAATGTTTAGTTTTCTCTTGTCAATAAAATCCCTGTAGTGTCAGTGACACTGATTTAGAAACAGAGAGATATTCTCAGCACAGCAACGTCAACAGCTCGCTTTGCACAGGCTTAATCTGCACATACCACCCCCCACCCCCCCATACACACACACACACACTGACACACAGACACACACTCGACACACCACCTGTTTGTTCCTCTCCTCCCACCTGTGCAGCATCCAAATATAGGAAGCGGTCGGAGCACCGCTTACGTCACGCCGTTCTAATCTGTAACTAGAGGCTCCTCTCTCTCTCGCTCTCACTGAAAACAACCTGTTCGCTGCTGCATCCAAATAACAATCAGCAAGCCAAGCAATTCACAAAAAGCTTAATTTGGGGGGGGAGGCGTAGCTTCTTATTAGCATCACCGACGTGTGTCAAAGAAGTCGTCTTGCACTCTGGAGTCACAAGGACATATGTGTAACTTTACCTCGTATTCTAGGAGCACATTTCCAATTTTTGATAGAGGCCCTGATTTGAAAATACTTTCAGTCGCAGGGTCGATGTGGAAGTTCCGAGTTATGTGGGTGGAATTTGTGAATATGTGGGAAAACACTGAAGTTCATCAAGTGTATGTTTGAGTCTCCCTGATGGTGTCCCACAGTTTATTAGGAAACCAGGAAATAATAATTATTTTTAACAACCACTTTGGCAGGAGATTTAAACGTGACAGTAAATGAAGGAAATATTCTGCTGCAAACTGCATTAAAGACCGAGCTGCAAGAGGAGGATTAAATTACCAAATATAAAATATATTTCGCCTGTACCTTTTAATTTGGCCCATACTCAACGTTTATATACCGCAGCCTGACACCAGGGGGCAACCAGATGGTTTGGGGAGCTGTCCTGTTCTAGTGTGTGATAGACGCATCATTAAAATGTCCACGTGTTCACTCAGTAACCCTCAGAGAGCTGAATTAAAATTGTCTGGAAAAGAGACAGGATTTTTTACTCTCTCAAAGAGATTTAAAACATTCGAGGAATATGATGAATACACAAAAGAGTAGAGAGATATCATTTTAGCAGGGTTGCCATCGTGGTGGCATCATGTCCAGCTGAGCACACGAAACACGAGAGGGAGAAAGATTCTGCTCATAGCAACGAGTGTCGATATCAATGATACTGACAACAAGAGCTGCTTTCTTCCTTTTGTGAAGGTAACATTATGTCGCTGGGCTGAAGTGGGTGTTCACATCACACACTGCTGCACAGGATGTTGAGCCCATTTCTCTGGTGATTGAGCCTTTTTTAAGATTTGGAGTAGACCAAAGTTGAAGGCAGATGCTGAAACTGGGATAAGACCACCACAGGCAGGACGGATTCATTAATGGAACTGCATTATTTAAAAAAAAGCAAACAGCTCACGTCAATTTTATAAATGATCTGAAGTTCAGAACAATGTGTTGAAACAGTTGAAGACAAATATGCACCTTAATTTCTATCCTGGTTTTTCCATGTGGCCTCATTGTACCATGCTGCGAAACATTCCCCCCTCAAGTCTGCATTATCTCCTGCTTGTCCAATTGTGGCTCGCAGTTACCACACTGTATTTATTTTCCATTTAGCTATAAAGAACAAAAAAGCTATTATTTGCTCATTTGAACAGTAAATGTGGTCCTTATATACAGTTTGCTAAAAAACATATTTCATCCCCTCTCCACGTGTGAAAACACAACCCTGGAGAGGTTAGAGAAAACTTTCTTGTTATTTCTAGCCATGTGAAGTTCAATATTACAATCATTACACATTATGCTCCTCTGCCGTGCAGAGCCAGGACTGCACACAAAGCAGGAAGCGCCTAAACCTACAGTGGGATTAAAAGCAGGCTTTGCATAGCTAAACAGTGAGATCCCTTGAAGCTGCCAGTCTTTTCTGTGTGCCAGCCTCACAAATCAATACCGACATCCGATGTGACAGCTATAGATTCAACAACTTCGCCTGCATCTCAGAGATGAAAGTTGACTTCGGTGTCTTCAGTGTCTCACGCAGCGAGGGGGCTATTGACTGTGTCGAGTCGCTGTGACCTGGAATTGCTATTCTTTCCTTAATCTCCGCTCTCTCTGCTGTTTTGTGAAATCATCAGCCCTTCCGGCACCTGCAGCTCCTTTTCTCAGGCTTGCGCCGCTCTTCGTTAATATTGTAAACACGTTATCTATTGGAAATCTCTTTCACTTCGCTCCCCCCCCCCCCTCTCTCTCCCCCCCCAAACTTGAATCATCCCGTAATAAATATGGTGAGAGGGAAGAGTCCAGCGGGAGGAGAGGGAGGAGAACAGGAAGTGATTGCCGGAGGTGCTTGTAGAATTTTAAAGATCCATTATCTCAAACTGGCCTGATTTAATAAGCACTGGGGGACACTGGATTATTAAATCTATCTGTGCTTTAATGAAAAATTCTCCTAAATTATGTCGTTTCCCACAGAAAGTCTTCCTCTGGCTCCACCCTGAATATGTTTCGGTAAATCAGTCCATAGGAGGCCCAGCGACACGAGACATTTCCATATCGGAGGAAAGTGACAGATTGTTGCTGCTGATTCAGCCGAGTTGATAAAGAGATGATTTTATAAAGATGTGTTTCTCCACGTGTCTGTGTCAGCAAAGGTGGAGACCATAAAATAATTGCTCCAATCTTTTATGGTTCCTTTTACGAGGAAACACATTTTTTTCAATTTTTTTTTTACATCGCTGACAAATCGTGTGTCTTGTCGACTGCGACACATTTAAATCACACGCTACTCAAACGCTCTTCCTCGCAAAGCTGGAGCGCCGTCACATCTTCCTCCCGCCCATTCTCGCTCTGACTTCAAATCCACAATACTACTGCAGAAGAGTGGACTCTGCGCCCCCACGCCTCTTTTACATAAATGAAATAGTCCTGTCTTCGAGCTCTGCAGCTGACAGCTCATAAGCATATGGATTTACATCACTGAGCTGCATACAGGGAGGAAGGGGGTAGTTTGCCATTTGAGAGGGAGCAGCTACTCAAATCCTTCCATTTACAGGAGCAATTTATCATCAAAGTGTCTTAATATAAAACAGTTTATTACATTTTATGCAGCAAAGACAGTAAATCCAACCTTCTATCAAAATCTGCAGGAATCATATGTACATGTTTCGCACATGCCAGAGAAAAAACATTCAAAAGTACTGGCAGCCCTTGACTTCCATACTGTGCTAATAGTACAAATCAGTAGCATTAGTAGTATCATAAGTACTTACAGCTAGTCTTCATTTTCTTCATGGATGGGTAATATAAATAATAATAATACATTACTGTACTAATTTTCTGAAATTATACATTCCATGTTCTCTTCTTTGGCTCTTTTTCTGCTAGATATTAAAATCCTGCCTGAATTATGTACTTGGAAAAGCCATTCCACCTCGTTAGTATGTATGTATGCATGTATAGTACAGTAAGTACAGAAGGTAGAGTAAGATGTATATCACAGTGTAACTTTACATTTTATTTGTGGTTCTAATGCACTCAGAGTCCAGAGTCTCTTCTTCACAGAGACAAAATAAAACTTGATTTTCTATTTATTATCTCCAAACCTGCTGTGGGCTCTGTGACTCTGCTACCTGCCAGTAAAGTGAGTCTGCTCCCCAGATTGCACGAAGCGTTTCAGCCTGTAATGGGTTTAGAAGACATCCTACCTGTGTCGCCGGTAGCTGCATCACATACTTTGAACATCTAATCAGAAGCATCCAGTTGTCTTTAACCCCGAGACCTGCTCCCCTGAACTAAGCGAGCTCCGTCTCCTCGTGTGCACGATTACATACGGTTCGCGGAAACTAGAAATGTGTCACGTCCGTCTTCTCCTCCCCCCAGAGAGGGATTTTCTTTTGTCCTGAACTTGTTCGACCATCTCGTGTTTTGCCGCAATTTAGTTTTTGTCTCTCGGACAATGGCAAGTTGCGGAGGCGTTCAAAGTATGTTTCACGCCGCCACTCGAATACTGATGCTTCATCTGCACCAATCAATGAATCAATCTGCGGCGAATGAAACAAAAGTGACACTTCATCTTCTCGTACGTGTTTTTCCTCCCGTTCTACTTAACTGCTTACGATTCCCTACACAGTTCTTAAATGCTGGGAGTTCTGCTGAGCTTCCTTCCTCCCAATTCATCTCTCAACAACAATACGAAAAAACATTAGATTAGGTTTGTTTCTATTATTAAAGAACAACAGTTATTCACATGCTCTGATAGTGTGTACTCTTCTATAAGCTCGAATAGCCAGGGGTTTTCGCCCCAAAGCTATATTTCTGGAGTGAAATTACAGCCAGCAGCTGATAACAAATGTAATTTGTCTGCTCTGATTACCTCCACGCGCTGAAGTCCCCTCAAATCATCTGCAGCCTCCACATACTGTAGATTAGGAAAAAAAAATGAAAGAGAATAACTCAAGCACGGAACCTTCTCCTGCACTTTGTAAATGTGTTTCATTATCGTTCTCCGTTCTTTATTTGGACTTGTCATTTATCCGTGTTTAATTACCACATTTATTCGCCGCCCGCGTTACCAAGCCACATAAAGTCAGGTAATGTGACCGCGGACGAGAGAATTCAAATGCCAATAGACAAATCTTGGTGAGGAAGTGAACAACTGGAGATGCATCAAATGAAAAGGGAAATAAAATTGAATTAGAAAGGGCCTTTGTGGGCGGGATGGCCTTTGTGTGAAAGCAAGTATGAGAAACAGTCTCTAAAGGCTGTGACAGAATTGCCAGGATGAGTTTACACCCACGTACTAAAGCCCATGATTTGAAATAATTAAAACATCTCCAAGTAATAATGTGAGATAAATAAACCAAAAGCATATTAGGCCACTGAGGACAGGTCATCTATATTTAATGATTTCTGGCATGTTGTTAGCACGACATTGGTGGTTACTCTATTAGCTCCTTTTGTTTGTATAAATTTGACATTGCTTAATAACTCCTTATACTGTAAAAGCTAAATTATGATTATGATTATTATTTATGTCTTGGATGTTAATTAATGTCAATATAGATAAAAGGTTGAAATAGCCCATAGACCCTAGAATGTATAAGTGCTGTTAACTAAATGAATAAAGTATGACATTAAAGCTTTGGCCTGATGGGCTATGAGACAATTTGTAAAACATTTAAAATTACTCCCAAGAAAAAGACGAAACTAGACGTATGGCCTGCCTCCCAAAATTAAACTTATTTTTCTAGTTTCTTATCTTGTTAATAACTTTTACGACCCCTTAGATTTATCTTGTGACCCCCTGATACCCAGTTAGAGAACCAGTATCGCTGTTGCTAGATTTGAATTGATTATTTAGAAGGGTACAAATTGAATACTGGCTCCATTTTCGATATTAATTAGTGCCAAATCACACACTTCTTTCCAAGGACCCGTCCTGGAAATTATGTGCTAATACCAGTTTCAAGTGCTGGGCTACCAGGACGTCAGGTTCACTGGTAAACTCTTGCACATTATTAGACTGAGGAGAAAAAAGGTTATTTTGCCAGGTGGGCTATTTATTTTCCAGCTGACTGTGCTGCTGACATTCAGTCACTCAGTGACATTCACAGAGGAAGTGCATTTGTTGACAAAGTGCTGGTATAATGCACGAAGCTTGCGTGTGACCAGTGACAGCGGCACACTGGTGTCAGCGCGCCAGCACCAAGCACTCTCTCAAGCCTTCTGGTATAATTAGTTTGGGGGTTAATTGTGTGTATCTGCTGTTCCAGGTACTCTGGTAAAGTGGCATGTGGGAGTAATGAGTCATCATCCAGATCCACTTTTTAAAAAATGCTCTGAAGGACAATTTTCTGTTTGCTGTTCTTGACAAGGACAGAAATATTCCAGGGGCAGATACTCAACTAAGACTGCAGCAAAAATGTTTCTCTTTTCAGGACGGGGGGGGGGGGGGGGGGCTGAACATTTGTCATTCTGATTTAGTCTGAAACCTAATTAGCGAGCACCAGACACAACAGGAAGACCCACAGTCCACGTTACGTCTTCGAGGAGTTTAGCAGGACGGTTATCTGGGGGATTGGGAGTCTGCTTCAAATGTAGAACAGGATTCTCCAGGGAGAACAGTGAGGAATGTAGAGAAGGGCCCAGACACACATTATCAATAAGCTGAATTGTATAATCTATATAACAAGGCGTGAAAGATGATACGACAAGACACTGTGTTTGTATCAAAGTCAAGGGCAGACAAGCAATGAAATCAAAGTGTACAGACTGTATCTTTGAGCTTTATCCGCCTTCAGAATAATGTTCTGTACACAATGATACAACCAGTTGCAATTTCTAGATTTCAGGCCTTTCGATAATGACGTTGATTTATAGATGTATTTTACATATCAGGTTTAGCATTTAAAAGAAGAAAGCTGGATAAATTCACCTTTTAAATTATTTTGTAGTTATTCTAAAACATGGGAATCCCTGCTGAATATGGAAATATGTCATAAATAAGTCATTCTAAATGTTTGGGAATATTTTATAAACCATTCATAAAGACAGTAACTCTGCAGATTGAACCCATAACTTGAGCATATATTTGTTTGCCGCATATTTTTTCTTGTCATATGTTTAATATATGATCATTTATGTTCATAGAATAGTTTTAATTTAATTATTACTGAATTGTGCAACAATTACAACCACATTTAGGACAGCGTGCTAAAATGAAAGATTAACGAAGGCTATTTACGATGTTCTATCAATGTTTACAGCAGGCGGACAGTGTCATCGAGTGTCATTAGAGTATATGAGGAGTAATGTGGAGCTCATTGAGAATACAACAGTGTGAGTTATGGATCAAAACAAGGACATTAACTTGGTAGTGGGCGGCTCGGGGGTGTGACGTTTCACTGACTCCTGTGTTCGAGCTTTCAAATCCCAAACAGTTGAGTTTCAGTAATAAGCACTAGGCTAAGTTTTAATTCTATTACGTGGCATTTTGTACGGCAGTGAGATGATGTTATGTCTCTTGAAAGTCTCATATTTTTGATGATGCATATATTAGAGTAATGTAGTTAATAGATTTGAGTTCAGGGACTTCACTGGGGCCTGGGAGAGACATGGTTCACCGACTCCCATTAACTTGGCTGAGTGAATCGAGGAAGTCTTCTGTACCTTTGATAAAATAAACGGAGCAATATCTTGCACACATTAATGTGTCCTGAGGGTTTGGTGCTGATGTAAATGACTGAGCCAGTTAAGAAACAAAATCCCAAAGCTGACACTAGCCACGTCTTTAAGGTTAAACAGTGAATCCATCTGATGAAGGTACATGTAACATGCAACCTTCAGGTAACACTTTCCCACAAGAGAGGACTTAGCATATGGTTATATGGACCCTTCAGAGTGCAGCACTTCCATGCATGCCCACATGTACAGGTTTAAGCATGCACCAAAAGGTATTTTCATCAGGATGGGGTCTGAGTATTTAAGTGCTTAGCACACCTACACACATTTTTCAACAGCATGAATGCTATGAGTGCAGAATTTTCACCGGTACTTCATGCAGGAGGGAAGAAGCCAGACTCCACACGAAAGAGCAAAATGTCTCTTTGCCATGACAGCTAACCGTTATGGGTTCTGTAGCCGCATGCTTCATATCCTTGATCACGACACACTGACTGACACCACAGGCTGTACATTAAGACCGACGACAAGTCATGAATCCCACGTTCTCCATGTTGGTGGATGGGACATGGCATGAACAAAAAAAAAAGCCAACACGTCTAATAATTTAAAGAGGGTTTAAGTTGTTTGATGCTATAGAAATGTGTTAAAACATACAAAATAACACAGACAAATCAAAGCCACCACAGCCACACGTCAGTTTGCAGGATTTGTTTTTTCCCGACACAAGTTCCTTTTTCCTTCTGGTCTATTTATTCAGTTTGCTTCCTTTAAAATGGGACGAAAGCAGCGGACATGATTGACCGTTCCTGAAGTGCCCCACTCTGTGTTCCTTCTTTAATAAGGTTTCCAGCCTGTTTTCCATGTCGTACTTTGCTGTGCTCTCAAACATTATTGATTGTACCCGCATGAAATTGCGCGAGGGGCTGAACTTGTGCCTCCTTTTTTTTTTGCGGCTCAAGGCTCTGCAATCATTTAAGTATTGCATGGATGGAGTCACACATACAGAGAATATGGACGTTCTCCAGCAGCACTTTAAGTAGTGGACACATTACTCTTGTGGTATTTGAAAAAAGGTCTCAGTTTTACATACAATCCTCCAGCATCAGAAACAAATGCTTCAGGTAATAGACGGACACACTGCTGGACTTCTGCTGTGACCTTTACCGAAGTATAGACACTTGATCACACTGTTTAAAAGGGACAAACTTTTAACACTTCTATCATAATCAAACAAACCGGTGACTGTAGCATAATTAAATATCTCGCTGACACTAAAGCTAAACGCCGCCTGAAACAACCTGACACTAATATCCACTGATGCAGAAACAGCCTCTGCTTTTCGCATAAAGCACGTTAATAGAGTTTAAGGGGAAATTTGGTGATTGTCTGTGACAAAGTCGACCACTTAAAATAATCACCCGCTTACCTGCAGCTCTGAGACACTTTGAAGTCGATGTGGATAAAGTTCCCGTCAGCAGGAGGAGATGAGAGCAGCGACATAAGAATGCATAAATCGCGATATTTATTTGGATATGCTCATCGCCTTTACTTTTCCCTTAAAACATTTAGACGTTTTCTGTATTTAAACAGGAGGAGAAATGCCTGCAGGAAGTGCCTCAGATTCCCCATTTTGGATATAACAGAAACTTTAGAGACAAAACTTTCAGGTTCTAAGTGAATTCACAGTTCTCGTATCTTGAAGAGGATTAATGATGCATGAGCGACGTCAAATTGCATTTGGGGGGATCTTCAGTTATCCGTGTTTAAATGTCAAAGCGATGGAACAAACTGTAGTTTATGAATGAATAATGGTTTAAAAAAGTGATATTTTGCCCAGAGCACAAGCACACAACGCAGCAGGGAACAAGGCTTAAAACAAAATAGTGCTGTTAAAAGGTTTGTAATTGTATCTGCTCCGTGCTCCTCTACAAGCCTTTGCCGCCCCAATGTCAGTTAAATAAGCAGTTTGGTTTTTTTTGTTACATGTTTTTTTGAACCATAAAATATGTAAAAGTGTGAGAGTTCAGTGTTTCCCGACTGAGTTTAATGTAATATAAAGGAAAAACACATGTTGATATTTGTTTGATTAAAACCAAGATGTTTTTAGAACACGTATAAAGGCGTGAAGTGTAAAATAGAAATTAAAAGACACACGATCCAACAAAGGAAACACGGGAGCACAGAGATTCTATTCACATGGAACAATTGGGCACAGGTCAAACACATTCGGGCGGGAAAGACAATCACAACGGCGTCCAACCAGAGTACGACAGGAAGTAGCAAAACGTTAATGGACTCGCTGCAACCATAAAGTGGATTATAACATGAGAGAAGAAATATTTCATGTCAACTTCAGCTGTGTTTAATTTGTTTCCTGATTTCATGCGGTTTACCAACATCAGGATAAAGCTGCAGAGCTGGGGTGGGTAGAAAAATGGAGGAAGCTACTCTCTAGTGTGAACAACTGATTGCACTACTGGTGTTGTGGGTGTGTACTGTTAAATGATGAATGGCGAACACTCAAACATGTTATATTAATGTCTGTGTCCTATTAAATGATGAATGTTTGTCGTAGTCACTAAAACATCACGAGTTATCTACTTTCATTTAATGTAGTTAAATAATAACCAGTGAATACTTTTTATAGGCTTGTGTCTAGTACATGCAGCTGGATGCTTACTGACTGCACAGCCAACATGGGAACTGATAATGACCGACTGTTGGAGTTTTGAATTTTTCAACATTTACTGTAGGGGTTTTCTCAGCGAGAACATTCACCCCCCATCAATTTAAAATGAGCTGTTTCTCAGTAACAGTGGTCATTGCATCGTGAAAGGTGGATGAATGATTCATTTCTCCGCATCACAGAGAGCTTTGGTTGTGTGCTTTTTTTTTCCCATCTGACAGCGCGTTACTCCCCGGCAGCACTGGGACTTCAGAGACTCTATGTAGGTCAATAGAATGAGTTATGGCCCCTGCTCCCATGATCAGAACCTCTGATTCCCCATTAAGCCTCCTTGACGTTCCGCCTGATTCGTCGCCACATCGTGATCAAGTGACAAAATAAAAAAATATATATATATTTACATTTTGAATGTGCACGTTCAGATGAGCTCTGTGACCCCGGCATCAACTTTGAACAGACAGCCGCTCTGGAAAATTCCCATTCAGGACCAGAGACGTTATTGATTTTCACAGTCTTGCCATCAATACTTAAAGAGAAATATTGCATATGAAAAAAAAATGGTCAAAGGAAATGAGCTGAGGAAAACAAAGAGGGAAGGATTAGTATTCAAAAGAGAGGAGGGAGCCAAGCGTCTTAAAAAAAATGTAAGTTGATCATTAAATAAATCTTTTCAGGGACTTGACGCCACGTATTAGAATTCATGTGATGTGTTTCAACAGGGTTTAAGAAGCCAACGAGGCTGGAGAGTCCTCGCTGACACATTTGATATTTTAAATGAAGTTGCAAACACATGAAAACTGTTGGAGAAATGGAGTCGGGAGCTTCTCCCATCGCAAACAGTTTGGGCACGTATCGTGAAATGAATTCCAGGCTCTTTAGTATCATATCATTCTCCATTAGATTTGGAAAGTGAAAGCAAGCAATTGACTTTAAGCCTGGCAGCTGATTGTCAATATGAATTAGAGGTGACATTTCAGATGGAGAGTAAAGATCATTAGCCGCGAGGTAAAGATTTAAAACTGCCCCCGAGACAATACTTGTACTAGTTAGTTCTCAGGCTACTGTATGTGAACAGTTGGTCGTATAGAAAAATAACTGAATCAAATGTACAGACAGTAGACTAAAGCAGAGGCAAACAGAGATATTGTCATATTTTGTTTATTGGTCTCTACTTGTTTTATTTGACCAGTGAAGTAAGACATGAAACAGGAGATAACTTGAGCTACTTATTTCCATACGTCCGCCGACTGTACACATGTCAAGCCTCACAGGGATGTAAAGCCAATGTGTTATTGGAGTGTGGAAAAGCAATCAATAAATTCATGTTTTCCCCTCCACACATCTGACTGATTCATTTAAGGGCTGGAGCAACAGCAAAGACACTTTCAGCAAAGGTTAGATGGTCACATTGCTTTTATTTTGAAGTGCAATGTGCCACAACGCTATCAGAGCAAAAAACAAAACAGAAAAAGGAAAAGTCCATCAGAAAAAGAATGAAAATTACATATTACGAGCATGAATCAAGTTTGTCTTCAGCAAGTTGAGGATGTTATTATGGTTTTTCATCCTGTGCTGTCCAGAATAATAACGCTGCACATGATTAAACATATTTCCAGCATCGCTGAAAGCTGCCATTGTCAGAGCTTTCCTGGAAAAGAAAAACTGGATGCTTCAGTTCAAACAACTAATCATCCACAATCATATTGTTGAGAAGGTAATTTTAAGTATTTTCGTCGGGGCCTAAGCGTCTTTATCTGATGGGAAAAGATAGACAATTGATGCAGGGAAAGAGAGCAGGGGCAAGACGTGCTGTAAATGATCCAGGTGGCAGAACCAGAAACTCACTGCTCATGGTATCTTTGCACCCGAGCTCATAATTTCTTGCAGATGAATGACATACTTGGTAGCTTTCAATCCAGATTCCACTCAGATTTTAAAAGCCATTCACTTGAATAATGATCCAGGGAACAGTCCTGGTGTCATTGATCCTAAAACACTTGGTTTCTTAAAGCAACACTACGCAAAAATACTTGAACCTCAAAATAGCAGCTTCAAAAATATGTTCCTGCACCTTTTGGTGAGCAGGTACGAACGCCTGTGATAACTGCATAATTAAATGATATTCAAAGTTTAAATTGCCACAATATATATATTAATATATCTATAATATTAAGCCTGGAAACTTGAAACATATGAAACAGCAGCTTTTCTGATTCAGGAAGCAGAGGATTGTGGGTAAAATCCAGGGCTTAGTTCTGTTTCAGTTTGGTGGGGGGGACTATACACACTCTTAGTTTTTTTTGTCCTATGAAAACTTAATTGGCTGGGACACGGAACCCAACGGAATTGTGTGCCTGCAGAGGGCGCTGTTGCTCAGTAAAAGTTACGTAGTGTTGCTTTAAAGCAGCGTATAATATTTACATGAATACAAAACCAGGATACAACAGAAAAACAGAAGAAATAACTGACACTCACTGGTTTGTGTGTATTACAACATTAACATTAAGACTTTGTCTGATAAAATCGTTTTATATTCTGGCTCAGAAAAACCGTTGACAGGTCTTTACATACTTTATATCAGCGCTCACCCAATAAGATGTAAATGCACCTCCATTACACTGCAGTGCTGTCATTACGATTTGTCACTGGTGATTTCTGTTTACGAACATTATGATTTGATTAACACGTCAGCGCAGACAAACGCTGTACACAGCATTTGCGAGGAGCGAACCCGGCAGACAGAACCTGTGCATGACTTATTCTGTTTCATACTTCATTTCTATGCCTCCCTCACACACAGACACACACACACCACACACACACACACACACACACACACACACACACACACACACATGCTTTTTACTCCTCTGTGACTGTCATCAAACATGCTGTTTCTCAGCCATCTTTTATTCTCTATACTCATTGTCAAGCTGCCATGACATTGTCGAGTACAATGCACCTAAAATATGCATCGCTCTGGCGTCAAATGGAGTTCAAAGTGTGTTTGTGACTCTGAGCTGCAGAAGAGAATATGGGGCTTGAACGGGCGCCCTATGTGAAGAGCTACGAACTGACCACAACCTTGATCTCTAATATATATATAATATATATATATATCACAAGGACTTCAAAGTGGTGAGGCCACGTGTGTCACGCGGCACAGGTTCCCATTCGCTTTCATTCTGGGATCAACAAAAGATTCACTTTTTGTGCGAGTCTGGGCTTTTTGTTTCTCTTTGATCGTGAGAGTGCAGGTTCTCATATAATCTGCGGTACCTCCGTGGTCGGGAATAGCAATGGAGCTCGGTGTCATGCTCGTCTGACAGCAGGTTAACTCAACTCATCGCTAAAATCCATTCAGCCCCTTTGTGTTTGACATCTAATAAGCCCAGACTTAAATTAAAAGCCCATTAATGCCAGGTAATCGGGTTTTGCCGTGCTCTCTGTACCAGCCGCCATCGCACTGTCTCCTCCAGGAATTAGTCTGGGCTGTTGGAGTGTGACTCACCGGTAGTTATCACCGCACAGTTCCACAGATCAGTCCATTTAAAAAGTTTCAGAGGTGGATGGAAGGAAGATTAGACGGTGCTGTAACAGACATCTGCAAAGGTGGTAATTACAGACGACTCTCCTGCAGCTCGTTTACCTGCTGTTTAACAATTAAACACATTTTTACGACATTCACACCTGGCATGAACCAGAAAGCAGCATCTTATCTGGATAAAGAAACGAAAAAACCTGCAGATCACCACCTCCTCAGCAAAAGACTTGTCCTCTCCTTGTGTTTTAGTGTTTGCTGCTGCGTGGGCTTGACCAGCGGTTCAGTGTCCTCCCACCAATCTCCTCCCCAGCTCCCGAACCTCATGAGACAATCACCTTATTCACCTGCCAGCACTTTATAAGGAAGCAAATCGAAACTCTGCTGCTCTGCCACAAAGTCTTGGGGTTTCTCGCCTGAACCAACCTCTGCTACACCCAGTGAATTTGAGAATCTTGGCTTTTTTTGTTGCTCGGCCTGAACTCTAATCCTGCTTTTGTTTTTCCTTTACCTCGGGAACCTCCGCTCACCCTCTGCCTCCTGTCTTGCTCAGCCTCACTACTTCCTAGATTCCCATCTGATTATGTCTGTTCTGATCCACTGAAACCCGACTCAGTTCTTCCCCGGACTGATCCCGGAAAGACTGTCTACTAATACCTGGACCCCTGGATTTCTTATATTGAAGAGCTTATCTTCAACAATTTCCAGAAAATCTCTTTGTTTTAAAACCTAATTGACGTCTGCTTTACGTTATTCAGGCTTTTAGGCAACGAGATCCCACGATAAAGGTTCAGGAAAGGTTCACTGTTAATGAAACAGTGATGATTCACGACACACCATCCATCAACACAATCTCTTCACCCTTTCATTTTGTCTCACTTTCGAAAAACTCATTTGTTTTTGACACTGAGCATTGACTTGGACATAGATTGGGAATCATTCAAAATAAAGGTAGCTCCCAGGGACACTGTTTATCCCCCTCTATGTTTTTTTTAGCATTGTACCATCTTGCATTCATATTTTTTAAAGAGATATATATAGAGAAAACACTAACATTTTCTATAACGTATTAATTAACTATTTTGTCATTTAGGTAATCGCTTCCATTTCTCGCTTCTCTGTGAACTGATCCGAATATGTTACAAGTGTATGAGCTGCATCTTTCATTACACCTTTTTTTGACTCACTTGTACAAGGACACGTCCACTAACTGATTATTATAGAGTAATCTACAGATCTAAGGTAAAACAAAATGTCATTTAGTTAATTACGTAAGATGTTAATCATTCCTCTGACGGAGAATGTCAAAACCTCATGACCTTCAGTTTAGTATTATTCTCCATTAAGTTTGGAGTTGTGGTGAGGAAATACTTCTCCGTGAATTTCTCCCGGCGCACGACAGCAATGACAAAGTGCCACTTAACCTATTGCTTTGAAACACATCAGAGAAAAATAATGCTTTGTGGCACATCTAATTCATCAATGCACCACTGCACTCGCTATTCTTTCCAGCTTCAATGGGCGATGCAGTTTTTTTTCCAGGCTGCCTCTGAGAGAATCAATCTACAGAAGAGCAGAGACTCTTAACATGTTCCGTACCAGTGGTTTGACCCAGTCGATTATCTTTCAGCGCAACTTATTAGCAGCTCTTGAAGGGATGGTTCGCTGTCGTGTTCTTTTATCCAGAAATATGAGAAGATATTGGTTCAACAAGTATTTATTTAGAAGCAATGAAAAAGGTACAGCATAACTATGTGCACATAGCTATGGGCACTCAATACACAGCCTCGGCTCTCTAATAGCACGGGGTAGTCAAGAGTCGCGCCGAACGGACGGCGGGTGCAATATTTATAATAGTAGGTCAAACTTCATTGGTCAATAACGAGGGGGAGTCACGTGGTTAGTAGCACAGGCATGGTCCCAGCCTCTTGGCACTGGAATCCACCAATGATGAGGAGCCGCTCCCAGGTTCGCCCCTCCTTTGACAGTTGCTGGGAAAATCTTCACATTTCTGACAGTTTGGTTTGGTGTTTTAAAACAAGCCTGTCCTTCAGACCCTAGTGGCTGCTGCTTGAATTCTTTCTAAGGGTACGTCACAGCTTCTTATGGAAACAGTGCCTTCATGTATATGTGATGTTTGAATAAAGCTAATGGTGTTTAGGCTGTAATATAGTAAGTTAGGTATGAGAACAAGTTAAAGTACAGTGTATTGTATGCCACAGATTCACAGTCTTCTCAAGCTGGCATTATCAGACAGGTGCAAGACTGAACTGCGATGTGACGCACACACACACACTAACCAAGGCCACACATTCCCCATATTCAGCCCAACCTGCCCCTGCCCCCACCCCTGTCTAACATACTGCATTTGTTTAGAGTTCAGTTTCATTGCCATCTTCACAGACACACACACATTAATTCCTTCTGCTAAGGTAGAAACATGGTGCGTGTAAAATCTATCCTTTTCGGGGCTATAGTGTCTAATTATATTATTAAAATCCTACATCGCCCAAAAATGAAAATTCACTCATCTACTCACCACTATGCGGATGGAGGGGTGCTGACCCTCCGGAGCTGCGTTCACGTTCGTGCACAACCTCTCGCCTCTATACTCTCGACCAAGGGGCACGTGACGACATCAACGAGAACTTGCGACAGCTGCAGTATTGCTGATGTCGTCACGTGCCCCTTGGTCGAGAGTATAGAGGCGAGAGGTTGTGCGTTGTATGCGTGAGCGTGAACACAGCTCCGGGATGAGGATATCAGCAGAGATTTAGTCTAAATTTGAATTTCTTGTGTTTTTTTTACGTTTAAAGAATTGATCACCAGTTACTTCAATTGTATTAGATTTTGCTGCAACGCTGTTTACCCCTGACAGAGTTTTGTGGACTCAAGCACTTCACCCATCCGTCCTTCGGCGTAGTGGTCAGTGGATAAAGAGTGAATTTTCATTTTTGGGGTGATCTCTCCCTTGAAGCTTCAATCGAATCATTGGAAATCTATCTTCAGAATCCAGCTTGCAGGGGAGCGTTCACCTAAATGCCACAGTGTGCTTGACCCACATGCCCACTGATCCTCTGCAGAGTTACCTTCACCCCCCTGAACAGCCGACTCCCTTCAAAACACATTACACACCAGTAATCCGACGGAGATGCTTTTGAGCTTGTGGTGAAAATCAGGGGGGGGGGGGGCTGCTCTTGATGTGCTTGTTAACAGTGGCAGGTGAGTGAGTCTGCAGGTTTTTATACGAGCCCATTGCTTCATCAGCTCACTGTTTAATTCACCTTTAGCCAGGTGACAGGCACCAGTTATTAAAATCAGTAGCTGTACAATCTGGGAGGAATTAAAGCTTCACAGCGAAGGAAGCTGCTGGAAGAATATCTGCAGCCTTGAGAAACCTCAGCTTAGACACAACTGATATTCTCGTATTACCTTGCATGTGCTCTGGCCTGGTTCTCGGCCGCCTTTAAATTATTTAGGAGTCTCATCATCTAGATGCCCTCTGCCTGTAATCGTTTGACCCTTTATTGCACATAAATTGAGCTTTATTGTGTACCGTAAAGTACCTATTGCTCTCACCGTAGGTCGTCTCTCTGTGGTTAAGTGGGAGCAATGTAATTAGCCCGGCCCAGTATCTAGTGCGTCGTTTATGTCGCATCGTGGACAATAAGGTTGTGGAGGTCAGGTTGGTGGATGGGCACCTAGGGTTCCTTATTTTAATGCATCAGAGGATGCAATTGATGTCCTTACCCTTTTCTAACCATTACTGCAAAAGTTCCTCAAGTGTTCCAGGGTATAGATGCCTACATTTCATACAGTATTATTTGTCCTAAGTTACCATGAATAATAGCTACTGAAGGTTTTTCCATTCTTTTGTACAGTTGTTGAATACTGTTTTTAATAGAATTGTGTGAAAAACATTGGTTGTTTGAAACTTTCCAAAAGTATAAATGGACTGAAAGTGAATTGTGCAGCAGGAGTGAATTTAAACACGCTTATTTTGCCGAGCGAGTGAGTGTTCATGTGATTCTGTTTGACCTTGCATTGTCCTCTTATTCACGAAAAGCAAAACAGTCAAACATGTCTCTCATGCAGTCAAGCAGAGGCTGAATACTTTAAGCTTTAACGTGTCTTCATTGCAGGGCTTCATTGCACGGACTGCGTGTGTGAGAAAATAACAGTAAAGCGGTTTATCTATCCGAGGTTAGAGTATTTATTTTAAATAATTTCTTGTGAAGAATACTGCATTGTGTATGTTACCAACACATTCCTGTGCTCGTGTGTCCCATGCACGGACTGTAGATAAAGATGGATGCAGCAAGGTCATACATCAGCTGTCAGTCATGATGGTAAATCTGCTTTATATATCAAATCAAATTCTCAAATATCAACTGAAATACTTGAACGTACGATCAGTGTGATGAGAACTACATCAAATATAAGAAACCATCTTTGAGAATCATTTCTTTAATGTTTCACCTTTAATTTGACCAGGTCCCATTCACTAATATGGAGGAGGTGCGATTTGTGACCAAAACTGTAGCCAGCCATCAGGTGGCAATAAATATGGTTTGGCTCGACTTATGGGGAGTAGTCACAGTCGATGGCCCCATGTCGTCATAGTTTAAAGTGTTTAAACAGTTGTAGCTGCTCTTTCTGCTCCAAATAATAACTTTTACAAGTATAAAGTTCCAAACATGGGAATAGTTAAACAAAGGGGGTCAGAACTTACTATAACTGCAGTTGGGTGTAACAGTGGCGCGAACGTACGTAGTTACTTTACACCTCTGCCAATATCTTCATAGACTTCAAACATAAACGAACATAATCAGTGAAAGAACAGCAGACTAAAGATGCTCTCTAATCGGGAGCGAGTGGAGCGTCCTTAAGGAGCTCATATGTGACAACACCAGTTTTCTGTCAAAACACACAAGAGGAAGACGTGTTTGACCTCCCCCCCCCCACACACTCCTCCGTCTCCTGTGCTCTTTGAAGCTCCGACTGCAGTCGACGTACGCGGGAGTTTCTGGGTTGTATTAAATTGTACGGTTCTCACGAGCATCAGCTGACATCTCGTCTCTCGGGGGCGCCGCGGTACTGGGGTACTTTACTGCATGGAGACAACTCTATCTGTTTAATTACCCTCCTCTGAGGCATCAACACGTCTCTGCTGCCAACCCCCCCCACTCATGAATTAATGATGCGCATCCCTGGCTGTTATTAGTGAGTTGCATTGGGAGGCAGACTGGTCGAAGTTAATTTGAGGCGGTTGTTGTGTTTTCACTGTAGTGACTGAACCACAAACAACAGATACGGTCCCTCACTTGTCTCAACGCGGCGTGCAGCCCTTCAGGGACCGTGTGGATTTCGAGGCCAGCTGGCACCAGGCGGCTCGTCTTGAAAGTTGTCGTGCTGGATATTTGGAGAAAGCTGAATTAACCAGCAACACCTTGGAAGTATCGCAGCTCAGAAGTGGTCCCGGGTGGATTCAAGATGATTTCTAGGTCAGTGTGTGACAACGGCTGCAATTAATGCAGCAGATGTGAAATCCTGCCTGAGTCGGTCAAGTTAACACGTAGATCACTTGTCGCTCGTGTTGCTGTGCCGCCTGATATTAAAGCTCATCTTTGATTAAATTGTCTTCATTTAAAAAATTCATATTGAATCATATTCATGGGATTTTCAGGAGTATTTTCAGTGTAATTGTTGTGAATCTGATTCTCAATTAGTTGAATTAAGGGGAAAAAACATACGTACATGAACTGGATATGTTACAGTGTACATTTAATAAACATAACAAAACATTATTTGATAGGGACAGTTCTCATTGATTCGACAAAATGTTCTATATGAGCCAGAGTTAGCTGTTTATTTTCATTCTCTACCTGAGATGAAGTAAAGTTGGCGCATTTGTCCCTTTTCCAATCAGCTGACTGCGGTTGTTTTTGCTAATCCAATCAGATTCTGCAACGATCTCAATCAGCCAATCACGTTGTTGCTGCCAAAATTGGAATTAGCTTCGTCCCTCCTCCTCCTCGTCTCACTCAGGTCCCCAGCATTCACATCCTCAGCCCACCACCAGTGTCTAGACCCTGGTGGTGTTTTCCTTTAGCACAGACACTCTTCACCTCCTTTCAACCTTGATGACATCACAAGATGCAGATATTTTTGTTGCTGTTTATTATAATGAATAATTAATAAATAGAAACATATTGTGAAAATGGTGGTAAAAGATAAAAAGAGCAGTTCTAATGTTGAAAAGCTTACGACTGGTATATTTCCTCTCCCTACTCTTCTTGTGTTTCTTTGTACTTTTCCCATTGTTGCCATTGCTGCTATGACTTTCATGGACTTGATGCCTTGAACTCAGCAGAAGCTCCGTGTCACAGGCAGATTGATAAAGTTTCATTGTCTCTTTTTAATCCACTTTACCTTCACTTTAGAAAGTTGTACGTCCTCTTGTGGAGATAAGGTCCAAATCAGAATGTGGGAGCCACCTCTTCTATCATCTTGATGTAGCCCTGCGCTCTCGAGAAAAGCCGCTAGGATGATGTAGAGGTGTGGGGGTGATACATTTACAAGGATTACCGGGTAATTCTAAATGCAGACGGAGCTTATTCAATACAAATCCAGCTCGCTCTAACAGAGGAGAAGTTACTGAGACATGATGAGAGGTGATTTCAGATCTTCCAGAGCATCAGTGTCAGCGAACAATTTTTCCAATGATACCAGGATCTGTTTTCTGTCGACTGACGTGTTCCGTCTCCGCAGGTTTGAACTGATCTCACTGCAGCGGCAGCGCGTCGCTCCAGAGGTGATTACTTACAGGAGAGCCCTTGGATTCCAATAGCTTTCGTTTATGATGTGATGTTTTCTGACTCTGAGTCTGATGTGATGAAAATTAGCAGATGGCCAACTTGTTGAACGGTAAGTAGGTTGTCATCACATCAAATGCATCGGGCGCTTGTTTAATACGCACGTAGCTGTGGAGCCACTGTGTGTTTATCCAGTGCAACACAAACCTTTTAAAAAGATCAAGGAGCACTCTGTGTATTACTGAGGTTGTAAAATGTGGTAAAAACCTTGATCACAGTCCAGATACAGTTTATGGAAAAGTTGCATTATGCTATATTTGTCTTGCGGATAACATCTGAAGGTGACAGACAATCCTTTTCAAATAAGGCTCTTTCATTTTCTTTCTCAGCACGTGTGAATCTGACAGTGTGCAGTTTATGAGAGAGACAGGAAACAAGGGCAGAGACGGACGGGGAGTGACATCACATCAGGTCCGCCGGCTGGGGCACATCCCATGTCTGGGTCTGCATCTTCACCAGGAGACCGGACGCCACCATGAAATCCATTTAGAATTCTCCTCAGTTTTTGTAACAGAGACAGAAATACTGACCTGTGATCATGGTGTGTGTGTGTGTGTGTGTGTGTGTGTGTGTGTGTGTTGTATTTATTTGAATAGTCATTGTCATCGTCATTAAATCACTTCTTAAAACCCGTTTTTATAGTATTGCTTTCATGCGATGTTGTGTTTCTTCTTTCTTTGATGTCGTTCTTTTCAACTTTTATTCCACATGTTCATTAATATTTATCGACATATTACTGCTTTTACGTGTGTTGAAGTTTTCATGTGACACAGCTCTACATTTGTTCATTTAATACCTTGATTTTTCTTATATTTACTTTTCTTGCTTTGCTGTCAAAGCAATTTTGTAAATCACTTTCCTTTAGCTCTCCCTTATTCTTTTTAAATGTAGAATTGGACTATAAAATTGATTAAATAACTTATTTGACTCTTAAACTTAGACATATATGTGGGTTCAATGTGTATATGATGCCAGTATAAGTTTCTAGGGGTCAGTGGTATCAAATCAGCTTGGAAGTGTCTCGTCCCGACGACATAGCTGCAAAGAAAAGCTTGAGTGACTTGCCAATTTCCCCCCAATCAATTCTCCTTGATATTCTAGGAGAATTAGCGGCGAGAGAAAAGGCAAAATTCACTCATGCCTGTCGAGGAGCTGTGAGCAAAACACATTACAATTCAAGAGCGAATTGGCAGCCAATACCTTTGATTACTCGTTCTCGTTTAAAATACCCTGGAAAAACCTCACAATTAAAGCTCAAATGCGGCACTCAGAGAGTTGAATAAACTGTGTGACTTTCCCCTTTCCCCAGGTAATAAGAGGATCGACGTCAGTGCCCCCCCCCCCCCCGTCCAGGTCGTCTGTGCCAGTCTGTCTGGGTCACCTTATATTGTCCTACATCTCTATTTCAGCTTTCACTTTAATCCGAGAACAAACACGATCGTTATCCGGCGAATCCTCCGGATGCAGATCATCTCGGGACAGACCCTTCCTTTCAAATGATGGGTAGATAAAAGTAAAGGTTAGAGCTAATATCCTTGCCGCTCTGCTACTTGTCATTATAATGAAATTCACCTGAGTTAACTCCCCACAGTGTCAACTTCTAAGGGGGAAAGAAAAATCCTATTGATCGGGAGAGTTGTGGGGATCCTCCGAAGCATTTTCACAGCACATTTCACCGCATCAGCACAGCCTCGGGGCATCATAGTGAAAGCGGCAGACTAGTGTAGCTCTTGAGGAGCAGGGTGGGGGGGACTTGATACAGGTGAAGTGAATATAATGATTTCGCTTTTGACATGCCAGGGAGACGGGAGCACTTCAGGGCTCGGTGGCAGAATCCCGGCACCTTGATCCCTCGCTGTAGACTAGTGATCTGATGTGTGAGCTTCTGTATTTTAGGGCAAAAAAAGTTCAAAAGATACCAAAACACATAGTTAGTTTTCATTTTCTGTCTGCGGCAGCATCATCACAGTGATTATTATTATGTTTCTGCCATTTCTTTCTTTATTTTAGTGCATTGCAATTGTAGCTTCTCAGGCTTTGTAATCATAGAAGCACAACTGTATCAGTGGCAGCATCTAGAACGGCAGCAGCACCAGAAAGGTTGGTGCTACAGATACATTTACTTTCCACATGGTGATTTGTCAGTGAAACATCACATTCACATGCACATTCATCCCCGTCTTCATCCGTACTTATATATATATATATATATATATGCTGCTTCTCTATTTCTCATAAATCCCATTTGCATTGGGCTTCAGTGTCTTGCCCAAGGACACTTTAACATGGAGACTGTAGGAGCCGGGGATCAAACCATCAACCTTAGGGGACAACCCGCTCTTCCTCCCAAGCCCCATCAAATCAACCCATTTCACTGAGTCAGATTATCTAGCTGCATGTCTGTAAACCTACTTGATCCGTGACTTTATTTTGAAGTGCTGACAGTTTGTGATCAGACTTCTTGCCTCTGCCCAGATATACATCAAGTTTATTTTATTTATAAAGCACCTTTCAAAACCAAAGTTACAAGGTGCTGTACAAAACAAATATTAAGATGGAAATAACAGAGTTAAACACAAACAGTAGGAGAATAAAAACTACACAGAGGGTAAGCAAAAAGCTAGATGCAGTGAAATATCTACAAAATAGTTTTTAACAACCTCTTAAACCGTTGATGGACTCTGCTTTTATTTTATAACTGAGGGAAGACGTTCCAGAGGTGGGGAGCCATGACAGAAAAGGCCCAGTCACCAGAGATGACTCAGTTATAGCACTAAACCTCCTCATCATTTTCTTAAGTAAAAGACATGTCAATACAATCTGAAAATCTCATCTACCTTTCAGTCCAATACGCAAATTCAAGACTCTTCTGCAGGGTCCTCGTAAAACATAATAGTGTGGAATTATTTTTTTAAATCACCAGGAGATGGAATTTTAAACTGACTCTGGGAGTTGATGTTAATCATCCGGCTAACAACACCTGAAAAAAGAATCTGCCAGCAGTTGTTGGCAAAATCCACAGCAACTGTGTTTGGATGAGACGCTCTCGTCTCCGAGTCTCTTCAGAAGTTCTGATAGAAAAACATTCCCTTATATTTCAAGTGTTAATCTGCCACCGTTGTCGTAACCTGCACAGGTGTAGTGACGGTAAGGTTTACATTTAATTAATATTTGTTCTGTACTGCTCTGTATAATATACACCAAGTATTTTAACATATGATACATAATATATATGAATTTATATTGTGCATATATATCAACATAAACATTGATTATGTGTGTTTTCTTCTAAATACATAAAGTAAATGTTATCATTCTTTGTAATGAAGGCTGATTCTTAAAGGCATTTGGGTGGTAGCTACTATCAGCAGCAGTAACATGTCTATTATAAAACCCGGTGGCTGTATCCTCCATATTAGTTATACAAATAATAATAGTAATAAAGATAAGAGTGATTTGATACTAGTTTACTACTAGTAGTGATATTTATAGTACGAGAGCAGCCATATAGCTGTGGATTTGCAAATAACATTCAATATGTAATGATCTAAACGACAATACGCTTCACACTGCTCCACCGTTAGGCATCATTAGTATAAACATCGTGGCTGATCTCTGCACAGTCTGAAACCATAAAGCAGATTATCACTGAGACGGTGAAAACAGAGCCTTGTAACAGTCGAAGGGAGATGATGTAAAACTGTGCTTAAAAATACATACGGCTTTTCTTTAAAATTTTTTTTAAAGATAAACCCAGAGTCAACACTGTGTCTACGATGGTAAACCTATGTCATGCTGCATTTATTACAGAATCCTGCAATATCATTTTTATTCATGAATATAATATTTATTAAATGGCAGTTCGATTTTTTTCCAGGAGCAAATAACAGGATTGTTGATTATCTCTTGTCATCGGTCATTTACCGCGAGAAACTTACATCTGCAAGTTGGCACTGAGTTCTGCTGGCATAGCAATTAAAGGAAATGCTTTGCTGACAAACACCACGAGCCAAAGGTTAAATAAAACAGTTTTGGCCTCAGAACAGAGCCTGAAGACGCATAATCATCGACGGGGACGATTTTCCGTTTGATGGGTAGAGCGAGAATCAGCCCTTGAAATACAAAAAACGTATTCCCCGGTCTATCAATTACAACAACGTGATTTATGGCATCCAAGAGTGGGCTCGGGTCAAGCAGAGCTAACGCCGAGCACTTACTGAAGAATGCATTTATGTGACGATAATTAATAACCCTGATAATGGTGGTTTCGCTGTCATGGGGATCACGGAGGCAACCTCCACATTTTAGAGGTGAAGAGCATGAAACCGAACGCCCCATTGGCATTTGGTTCAAGTATCTCTCTGCTGTCAGACATGCACTGTGCACAATGTTCTGGATGTGAGAACACAAAGGTCCGAGTCAGTTGATCGAGACATTTTCCAGAACTTTCCCTGCGTGAGCCCTTGTGAAAACACCCAACAACGCCGACGAGACGTCAACCTGGACAGACAATGAGATCTTAGAGCTTTCTGGTGATCAGGCCTGATGCCAATGTTGATGTGCTGTAAACAACAAGCTGTCCACCCTTCACCTGAATGTTCCAGACTCTCTCCTGTTGTTGTAAATGATCTGAACCCAGACAATCCCCTGCTACATTCTTCATATGTGATAGGCAAAGTGCAGAAAACTGGGAAACATTTCCCACAGTCCATGTCTGACAACGATTAAAAAGATGGCATTCAAGAAACTTTCATTTACATTTCAGACACATATATGCATCTTTTCAGGTCTCAAACATGACTGTAAACTGTTTCCCTGGTCTATATGCAGACATGTACTGGTTGGTTCTTGGAAAACGATTGTTACCTTTTTATTTCCCAGACAACGAATAGCTTTTGCACTTTTGTAGTTTGGTCACAATCACACCAGTTAAGCTCTAGCTAACAACTAACTACAAACGGAAAACACAAATGAAATGAAACAGTAAAAAGTTTTGTCTTCTTCACAGACACGCAGCGTTCTCACCCACAAAGTTTGTTCAGTGGCTGCACTGACCAGGGATTGTTAAAAAGCACTGGAGTCATTATTTCCTGTTGCTCTAATGATGCAGGGAGAAAAAAGGTATTATCAGTGAGACAGTTGTTACCATCATCACTGGGCAGACACAGAGAGATAATTGACATGACTGATCCCAAAAGGTGAAGCCATTCTGATCGCCACCTGGTGGCTGGCTGCAGTATAGGTCACAAAACCCCGTCTCCTCCATGTTAGCAGATGGGAAATTGGCAAAGTCTCAAATATGATTTCTGTCATTTTAGGTAATTCAATGTATGGTCAAGTGTTGGTTTCATTTGTGTGCAGTGGCAGGAAGTGAACACACATGGTCCATCTTTATACACAGTCTATAGACATACAGTCTATTTTCACTCGACTACAGTGCTCACTGATGTGGTTACACTTTAGAGAAGTGCAGCTTTTTAATATATAGTTATATGCATTTCCTCATCTGGTGAGAATGCAGCAGAACTTTAATCAGTCTTGAAAACTACTTGGCTACACAATTGTTTAGGAACTGCTCAAGACAAATAAGGCTGAAAATGGGGTCTGAGCAAAGAGCATGAAACATTGAGTGCAGAGCAAGCTATCACCAACTGCTAATCTGTGTATCTCTTAATATAAATATATGTATATAAGCATAGAAGTGTCTAGAAACTCCTGGTTTCTCATTGGAACGGAAACAAGTCTTAATGAGTCGCCTCACAGTGATCTGATGCCCTGATGATCGCACAGTTTACAATTTCCCCGAGTTAATGATCGGAGCAGCGGGATCATCTGTCAGGGCAGGCGCTGCAACGTGATCAACATGAGTGAATGATACAAACCTGGAATTAATCTGAGTTCAAATCATCAGATCGTGGAATGTTCCCTGGATGGACCCATAATATGCACAGCTGGGTGAAGTCATTAGCCATTGTGGGGAGGACGTGCGAAACAAAAGAGTACGGTTGTGTGGGAAGTTCATTAAAGATGTGAAGACACACTGTGTGCTGAAGATGTGTAAGGACTGCTGTGGAAGAGGAATCCAATCACAATACACGGGTGAACAAAGGGAGAAATGACTGCTCCCTGTGACACAGACAAGAAGAAGGCTTCAGTTTTAATTCAAACTAAGAAAAATCGAACTTGTTCAGGAAATAAAATATTCACCCCAATATTAAAAGTATTAAAACAACAGAGTGTAAAAACAACATGTCTCCACAAACATTGAGCCTAAATACCCTGAATATGGGTTTTGCAGAGTCTTCACAGTAGTGACGGTGTTGTGGAGTCAAGTAAGAAGGTTTTGGTGATAAACACTTCAGACCAACAGCGAGTTAGTGTCAGCCGTCAATTATAACGTTGCAATATGTTATTATTGCATCAAGTAACTAATTTAAACCAAACATATCAGAAACATCAACAGTTGAACTTATATCCAAGTGTTAAGAACCTCCCTAAAATGACAGAGACCATCTTTGAGAAAAAATGAATGTGGACTTTGACTTGTACGATCTATTCTGCAGCCAGCCACCAGGGGGCGAACAAGAAGATTTGGTTTCACTTTTTGGAAAAATGTCATGTCCATCTTTGAATTAAGTCAATGGACCTAAAAGGAAAATCGCTATGTCACAAATAAGACTTTGTGAGAAAGTGTTGTTAACAACTTTGTTCTTATCTTTAATTATTCAAGAGGATAAAAAGGGGCGAGAGGCCATGATGCACCACATCACAGCCCGTAGGAGGCCGACGACCTATGACATTCAAATTACATTTAAAAAAAGTTATGCTCACTTGACTAAACAATTAAATCAAGTCACAAACATGCATATCTTTCTTCATTTCTATTAGTGTGCAGTGCGAAGGTCGTGAATGTGGTATAATTCCAGTGTCCTCGTCCATTTTCTCTTTTCGTAAGCCAATAGTTTGTCTCTCGAGTGTTTTGTGTTCTGCACAAAGCAAGATTTTAGTTTTGCACCTAACTGGAGACATTCACTAGTTTCTTTTTTCCCCATAAAGATCTGCAGCCTCTTTCCCTGGATTTCTTCTTTTGTTTAATGATTTCTTATTGGTTTTAACTGTTTAAGCGACTTTACATTTAATCCATTTGTTTTAAAATATAATAACTTTATCTATTACCTTTCCAAACAGCTTGTATTTCTTAATCTCAGACCACAAACTGTATCTGTGTTTTCATTTTCACTTCCTGCAAAGACGAGCAAAGGAATCTGGAAAAACAACGTGCACGGTCATTGAGCTTTGCTTGATTATATCAATTAAAATAACATCTTTGCTTAGTTCAGGAATCATGAATATGAGGCAACGCTCATGTTAAATATTAACCTTTGACTGAAAGAATGAAACTTCTCTTTTTAAACCTCACCTCCTCCACCAATCACCTTTTTGTTTGTCCCCGGATGATTCTTCTTCCGGCCTTAAGAATATCATCCACCTCCAAACAAAGTCAGAAAACAGTTTCTTATTGCTTTCAAATCCCTTCCCTTAAATAACCCCGATCCACCACTGCAAGGTCCCATCCCAATCTCCTGCACTTTTCTCTGCTGGTTCCCTGGAAAGTTAATTCCAAGCGCAGCAGTGGCCAAAAATACTGTCCTCATGAAATCTAATGCCCAGTGTAATATGTGACTGTGTCCCTCTCAGTGTCAGTCAGATCAGCCTGGTGAAACCATGCTTCATTTCAGCCCTGTCTCCTTAAATGTACTCCTATTTGCTTAATGTGTTTTGCCACATACTTTTAGCTTTGCAGGAAATTTAACTGCAGTCAGGTTTATGTAAATTTTCAATATTTCTTTATTTAAGGGAAGAATTATGCATTTGTACTGTGTGTACTCCCATCTGAACCATTATGACTAATTGGAGCATGGAGTGTACAGACAGCGGTGGGCTAGACCTTCATCACCAAGGAATAGTCATGGTTTGGTTACTTTTAGGCACAAAAAGGACTTGGTAGAATTAGGAAAAGTGTGTTTTTATTGAAATAAGTACTTCCATAAGAGTCCAGGATGTTTGTCATGGTTACAATGATAATTACGTGGTTATGCTTGTGGAGAGGTGATGGAAAAAAGAGACAACATATTGGTTTCAGATGGTAAATGAACATCTGTCCTGTGTTTTGTTGACTCATGCTTGGGCCACACTGGCTGTGGTTGCCGTTCCCACGCGTCATACATCTATCCATCATCTGAAGCCCCTCCTCCTAATGAGGACTCGATCTGTGGCTCAATATTACCCCAATAGATCTTTTGCTTCTGTCATAAACACAACTGACAATAAAACATAACTACAGGCAGTTATTTATAAAAGAGGACAGTCTCTACCAGTTGGATGTTGGTGGTCAGAATAGATAGTGGACGTACCAAGCCCATGTGGGAAGGTTTGGGCAACGAAAGCATTTTGGAAAGATCATGGCTTCAATTTTATTTGATATAAATATTGTGCCCCAAGTCAAAGTTATGTTTTTTTAGTATTTAACCAAGACAAAAAACTTTCTGAGTCACTTTATCCAAATGTTTTGAGAGCCGAAGCAAAACCATAAAAATCCCTTTACCAGTTGTTATTTGCATATTTGTTTATTTAAAATTCTTCATTACATTGATAACTATCTCATTTATATTACATGTACTTTCTCCCCAAGTGTATTTACTGTTGCTACTTGTGCAGTGCCCATTATAAGCCGGCCTGTTTGGAATGGGCCATTTACTTGGTCTGTGTTGTTGCAGGTTTGTCGAACAGCAAAAGTGAAAAGCGGTTTTTCGAGCTGCAGTTAGAAAAGAGCTGCTGAGGAGTCGGTCCACAGAGAAGAGCCATGACCCCGCTGATGTTTGGAGAATTGCTGTGAATGTGCAGTTGTCATGTGCTATAGAATGCTGTCCACCTCTTCATTCAAGTCGTGTTCAAAGTGAAAGTTTTATGTGTCCAAATAACCTCTGCACTTCTTTGGGCGCCTGGCAACACACTCCTACCAAGTTTGAAAAGGATCGGATGAATGTTTTTTCGAGAAAGGTAAATTAAATACCGTCTCGTACAGTTTAAATCTATTTGCACACAGTGGTTCTGTTTATTTTGCTAGTTTCTTGTTTGTTGTTAATTGTGTTGTCTTTCTGTGGAAGTTCACTGAGCGCAATTACACCAGGGTCAAATTCCAAGTATGTGGATGTAAATGGGAAATAAAGCTGATTCTGAATCATACATACAAACATAGAGGTTCCTAGTATGAGCTGGTTTGCTAGTTGATGTTGAAACATGACAGAAGGATGATTATTACATCATAGGTCATTTCTAGATCTGAAATACTAAAGGATTATAAGTGACCTTTAAAAGAACTCAGGTAAAAGTAAATTGCACAGTAGGACAGAGACGTTCTTGCGCAGGTTGATACTTTAATCTTACATAAGTGCTCTAACTTCTCAGGAGAGGAGCCAGTTAGAGACCATGAGCCTCTAATCAGGATGAACAACTGGTCAGACACGGACACGGTTGCTGCATGAATCCCGGGCTGCAAGAATTTGCTTTACATAACCTGGATAAATGAAATCACAGGTAAGACGAGACTCCAGAGCATAAACTGAAACTTGACCTGTAACTGATGCATCTAATACTGATTTTCCCATCGTGTTACAACTGTATGGCATTGCTTTACATTTCTTGATTATATAATAATAAGAATAAGAATAATATTGCTGTGGTCTAGTCACATTAGATTTTTAATTTATTTTAAATAGCTCCTGGTTCAAACCCTTTTGGCCAATCAGGGCCTTGCTGTGTGGAGTTTGCATGTTCGTCCTGTGTCTGCGTGGGTGTCCTTCAGGTTCTCTGGCTTCCCCCCACAGTCTAAAGTCATTATAGTTTAATTGGAGATTCTAAATTGCCTGTGAGCGTGAATGGTTGTTTGTAAGTATGTCAGCCATGCAAATCACCGTTGACCTGCCAAGAGTGAATCCCTCCTTTTGCCTGATGTCAGCTGGAATTCGCTCCAGCTCCCACATGACCAGCAACAGATAAAGGACAAATGGATGAATGTGCACGATTCTCTACCTTTCTTCACACGTTTTATCTGTAAACCGTCTTCCTCTTATTTGGACACAATAGCAATAATTCAATCATTGCAACTCCTACTTTACTGTTAACCTCATCTAATCTCTTTGCATCTGAGCCATTGTTCTGCCCCACTGCAGCGAGCGGTTTATTCAATTCAGAACCTGTGTATAATTGTCTCAGTGTGAGTTATCTAATGGCGGCTGTGAATATTTCCTGCCGGCAGCTGTTGAAAGCAGGCAACAATAACAAAGTAATAGCTGATGGTCGAGGTGGTAATGTGCTTGCAACCCATGAGAGGTGTATTCATGGCCAGTTCAACATTCACATAACAAATAATACAACAAATTGTACATTATGAATGTGACTAATGCTTCTAACTGAGCTGGAGAGGAGAGAAGTTTTGCCCTCAAGGTTGCTGTGAAATCTTAAAAGTGCCTGGAAAAGCAACACAAAAGAAAGAAGTGGTGTTTGACAAAAGGTAAAACAGGAAGCTCAAATTGATCAGCACGTCTTGTGAGGTCAAAGATAAAAACCCATTCAAGTCCAGTGACTCATAGCGAAGCCAGCCGTGGACACGAGGGCAGGACGCTGGGTCTGGATGTCAAGCAGCCAAAGAGGGAAACGACCAGTGGGCAGAAACCTTGAGAGTAAAATGGCCTCAGGCCACTGTAAAAAGGGAATGGTAAAAACCCATCTCGAAAAACAGCACCAGACAGGCTGAAAGGAAAGAGCTGAGAGCTGAGCGGATAAGATGGAGCATGTCGGAGGATGTCATACAGTATATGACTCAGGAGAAGAAAGGTTTGGAGCTCTCAAAAAAAAACAAAGAGGCAGCGTCAGAACCAAAGTGGTGACAGTCGTGGAGAGGAAGAGAAGACGGCTCAAAAACTGCAGCGGGGGAAAAAAAAGCATCAGAGAGGAAGATCAGACGCATCAGAATGGAAGTGTCAATAAACTACAAGCAAACAAAGGATCACTTGATAGAACTGACGAGAAAAAAGTCTTTGAGGGGAAATTACAAAAATAAAAGCACAAAGAAGAAATGGGTATGACAGCATTTTAAAAGAACTCCTTTAAATATGTAGAGCGACCGTAAAGGACGGTGTTGTTTTCTCTCCTTTTTGTTATTAACGGCAATTCCCCTGAAGATTCTAAAAACAACAATGACATTCCGCTTCCAGAAGAGCTGCCTGTGAAGCCACCGCTTGGTTTTGACCACACCCCTTTACAAACTTTTTTAAATGACGTTGCTCCTTTGTCCCGTCACAAACCGGCAGGGTACTTTAAATTCGGTCAGTCCCAAACTGAAACCTCTAGACAGAGAACTGTGTGTCCTAGCGTCAACCTCTGCTCTCAGGAGATTGAAAATCTACGCACATCTACATCAACAAGTTATTTCAGTAATCCAGGCGGGGGGGAATGGTCGAAAGGAACCATTTTGTACGACATCTTGTCCAAGCACAAGAGAAGGCGAGTGCACTGAGGTCTGGCACTGGCAAGCTGTTCCTCTGCCACTCTGTAACAGCTCGTCTGTCAAGCCGCTGCCGCTCTATCACGGCTTCTCTGACACAGTTTGACTTTTCCTCTGTTCATTTTCTGCCACCGTTGGACCGTCACGATCGTGCACCTTCTCCTAACCACTAATTACACATTGTCTGAGAGTGGGCTCAGCAATTTTGTACGCCTGACATTGGCATGTTGTTAAATCAGCAGGTCGTGGTCTTTCCATTAGTTTGGAGAAAATTAATGAACGGCTTCAATTTGTTCATTTTGTTGCCGCTGTAACATCATTATGATACAACTAGCAGCATCTTTAACTTCAGACTTGGTACTCGACACTAGTTCAAATGCACCGAATGAACTTCCTCGTTGTTATATCGTCTGATGCCCTTCGTTTTCTTCAGACTAAATTCTGGTCTGTTGGTCTGGACCTTGGTCGGAGGCACCTTTCATACCTGTTATTTTGCGAAATGGAAAAGTCTGACGGTCCAGACTGAAAACACCCTGAGTTGTGTCACATCTCGTATTATTTACATTACATGTTTTTTTTTTTACATGCGTCAGTGAAATTGTGATTGTGAAAATTGCTTTTTCGGTTCCAAACGAGAGACTGTTAATTATTTTTAATATTACAGCCCTTCACCGCCCCAATTCTAATTTAATCAAGAGAAAGCTTTCAGTTTTTGGCAACATTCAGGCACTTAGGAACGGCCCATGCTGGTAATCACATCTGCTTCTCAGCCAATCAGAGCTACATGGTCCTAATAGTGATAAAAGACAGTCACTGTGGTTGCTGATTTCTGCTGCATGTGTCATAACTGGCTGCTTTTCTTGTGACATTTATGTCAATGTCTCTTTGGCAAAGACTTTGACAAGCAAGCAGGAGGAGATGAAACTTTATTGATCGCACAAGAGAAATTCACTTCGGCTCAAAAGTAAGAAAGAAAAAGATTGAGCATCACATATTCACATATGACCTGTGGTTTGTAGCATTGCATTAAAACACTGCACTGGAAATGTGATTATTGCACAAAAAGAAAAATAAATCTAAGTTTCACATTGGTGAAGACAAGGATAAATGAGTTACAAGTGGTGGGGGCTGGCGGCAATTTGGTAGCAGTGTGTTGCTGAGGGAGTTGCTTAAAGGCCCCCCCCCCCCGGATTAATGCAGGCGATAAGAAGAGTTGTCTAAGATTGACGACAGCTTGGCCGTCGTCCGCCTCTCATCCACCTCCTCTGTGGAGTCTGCAGCTCAGTCCAGCACAGAGCAAACCTCTTAACCAGTTTATTGAGTCGTTTCTGTGCTCCCCCCCCCCCCCCCCCCCCCCCCCCTCCTCTGCACACCACTCTGTAGAAGATTGCTGATGCCAACACAGAGTTATAAAATGTACTTTACAATGTCCTGCACACTTCACAGGGACCTACGTCTTCTCAGCATAGTGCAGTCGGTGTTGTCTGCGATGAACACCCGGGTGTTTGTGTGTCTGTCTGTTATCATCGGGGAACTTCTGGACGTGACAGTTACATCTAGAGTTATATCTGATGTCGAATGTGCACCAGGTGAACAGAAAATAAGATATGACGTGGGAGTCCTGTGCACATTCGACATCAGATATAACTCTAGATGTAACTGTCACGTCCAGAATAAATGGGGATCACAGGAACTTCATGGACTGGTGTGAGGCCAATTACCTTCCCACAAATACCAGCACAACAAAGGACGGTGACAGACACACAAATACCTGGGCCCATCCCACTGTCTTTGCTATATGACCCATGATTGTTTTCCATCCACTCCAGACCTCAATTGGATTGTTCTCTGTTTACCTCTCTTCCATCTGTCTCCTGTATCTGACCTTGCCGTCCTTTATTGTATTTTAAAGTCCCTCTTTGTGCCGTCCTCAGCTCCTCTTTGTCCCCCGGATCTGAAAAAGCCTGCTTCTTTCTATTTGGCAAGGCTTTGGTTGAGCATGTTCGCAGCAGCTCACCGTTCAACATGTAACCATTACGCTTGTAGCATTGCGTTATTTAAATGCAGCACTTGACTAAGATCTTGCCGCAAGTGTGATAAAGAAAGAAAGATGATGCATGAAGCAATATGGCTTTTCATATGAGTAATTTGGTCATTCAATAGAATTCAGCCTCCTGCAGATTTTTAAAAACTCGATGAATAAGAACTGGAAAACTCAAACTGAAGTTTACACTTACAACCACAATGAAAATCCCAGAAAATGTCACAGTGCAAAAAGCTTTTCAGATAAGATTTGTGCAGCTGCAGTACATTTTCTGATAATAGACTGTAGTCCAGTTATAGCCGCTCTGGGAACAACGCAATCACTTGACCTGATTTGAATATCTACATCTGACTGACGCTGCACTTCTTCATCCCAACCACAAATGCAGAATAGAAAGTCGACACACCACAAAGCCAAAGTTAGCGTCTTTGACCCTGACTGCACTATCCCTACTCAAACTAATGAGGGAGACTGTCGGCAGCTGGATGTCCAAATAATGACAAGATGTTGACAAAGGTCAAACATGTAGAAGAACAGACAGAGAAGAGGTGGGAGCACGACAGAGTTCAATGAGAGAGGACGGCAGCATCGCAGCGGTGAATTGGTTTGTGCGCCGGTCGGTCGTTAATGGCAGAAGGATTCAAAGTCACATCTCACACAGTCGCTTGCTGCTAGGATACGACTTCCAGTGTGCAGGGACGGCGCACTGTCAGATTAGAGCAGAACATCTATTATTATGGCTGCTGCTGTGTATTTGAAGGGATACCATCAGCTTGCTCTTCCCCTTTTTTTAGGTGCTCGATATCTGGGACTTTTTCCTTGGGTGTAGATTACACTAAGTCCAACTTCATGAGCTAAAATTGGTTCCTGGAAGGCATCAGGTCTTCCCCCCCCCCCCCCCGCCCCCCCCAAAAAAATGATCCATGCCTTCGTTCTACAACTGAATTCCCACTAGTAGATATATTAATATCTCCATTACCTTAGAACATTGCCCTGAAGGTTGATATGAATCTGCAATTAAAGCATCAATCCTCATTTATTAGCCGTATATCTCCCCCTGATTGGAACTTCAGCCTGAAGCTGACTCTGCATCTCAGCCGGCGTCACACACGCTGAACCACTGTTTGACTGCTTAACTCTAAATAATGTGCTGTCACTCACGTGTTTAAACACACCTCGGAACCGCTTTTGGGGGCTTGACCTCTCTGGCAACCAAACAAATCACACTTGCTTGGTTACAAGTTCAGTTAAAGTGTGAAATTGAATAAGTTGAGAACAGCACACACGACCACACACATAAATAAAGTGGAATTTTTTTGGCACAGCAAATGCAAATGTACAGTAGCTGACCTTTAACCATCCCTCACAGCAAACAGCCATGAAATAAGTTAAGACAGTCAAGCCAAGTGGAGGTTTTTTAAGTTTGTAAAAAATATTGCATATTTAACCAGGATGCTGAGAGTTAATTGCAGATTTCATCTTGGGGGACGAGAGGTTTCTCTTTTTACAGATTTACAGTTTAACTTGTAATTAATAATGCCAGAATCTTTTCAGCTTTGACAATTATATTGCAATTAAAGAGACGATAAAAAAAATTACTTTGGATGTATTTATGTAACATTTTCCTGCCTATATTAAATCCAGTAAAATGTACTTATAATTGACTTGAAGAGATTTAAATCCACTTAATACAAATTTCCAGTAATGATCTGTTCATAAAAAACGAAAAACTAATTATATTGTATTAGCTGGTTAAACTATTATTTGAAAAAGAATTAAAAAAGCAATTTTCAAAAAGGTTTTTGAAGTAAACATGATAGTTATCGTTGTGAGATTCATTTATTACCTTGTCAAAAAGTCCAGACCCAGAAAACCATGATTCATATCGTTGCGGTGTTTAAATCTAGGACACGTTGTGAATTGAGCGGTGAATCTGATGAGCTCCACCTGGATTTTACACAGTGAGTCTGTCTGTTTATGTCTATTTATAAACCGGGAGGTCTGTTCACATAGACCTCTGCTTTTCAGCAAGTTCACTTATTTTATACATATAAAAAAACATTGAAATAATCTTAAAAAGACAACATTGGTTCATTGCAGGAATATTGTTACACTGCTTTTGTGTTCAACTATATTCAGGTAGAAATATAAGTGTTCATGATAAAGTGGTGTACAAATAAAGAGTCAAAGGGCTGATTACGCTACAAGAGGCTTAAGGAATTTCTATGAATTTTTTAAATACCTTTTCCACTGGGAGAATAATTCAGAAACCGCTCAACCCCTCTTCAGATGTGAGCGTTATTAATCCGTTATCACATGAAATTAACACGTAGAATCATGGCTATATTAGTTTTGGTAACATATTAGACGAGGCGACGCTGTCTCCTTGGAATCCAGTGAGCTTGACAAGTTGTGTCTAAGATCTCTGTGAATTTTGTCTGGAATAAATCAGACCCACAGTTTTTTCCCCCTGAACTTAACCAAGAGCTGCAAGTGCTTAGACATAACCATGAAATAAGGTGTAGCCTCTTCAAGTGGATATTGTACGGCAAGGCAGATTATTTTGGCCTAAAACAAATACAACTGATCAATGTATTTTGCCAAATTAAATTAACACATCCTCACTATGTTAATAGATTTAGTTTCATTTCCTTTCGTATTGGCTGTTATAAATGATTGAATATAAACATGGGCTAAAAACAGAGGCTTGATATATGAAAACCAGTGAATGTCCTCAGTGTTTATCGACATGGCCACACACGTACAGCCACTTAACCAAGATGCTTCATTGTAATCCAATAAAAAAAAAAGAAGCTTGCGTTAGATGATAAGATTGACATCACTGTCATATCAGTATAGACAAGCCATTAGCAGCCTATTAGTGCTTTCAGTTTTTCTCGGAAATTCAAACCGTGATGACCTGTGAGATTCAAATCAGTCAGTCTTCCTCCGCAGGCTGAAGAAAACATCTCTTCTGACAACACCTTGGTTAAGAAGATGATGTCTAATAACCATCGTCAAGTCTGGTGTTTATATAAAAAAAAAGTTTAGTTGCACTTATATGTTGCACTCGGCTTTTTTGAACACTAATTGTACTAACATGATTGTTGTTGTTCTGGGTTTGTATCCTCGTGGTTGATGCACTTATTGTAAGTCGCTTTGGATAAAAGCTTCGCTAAATGATATGTAATATAATGTAATATAAATGATACAGTCCAGAAGCGCATCAGACCATCTTTTCCTTGACTCCCAGCAGAGGGCGCTCGCCATCAGCTTGACCTGTTGCGTGCCCTCTCGACCTCTCAGTAAAATAAGCCAGTAATGTTACGTTGTATTGCCGAGAAAAGAGCGAGGAGGACGTCGTGACCCCGAAGCACCTGAAAAACAGAAGAAACGAGTTTTGGGTTCTACGCCTCAGATGGTTAAAGTGTTCAAACGAAGAGCGTGTCAAATTCGGACAAACTATTTATTGGCGAAAAATTGGAAATAGGAAAGACACACCTGTTGAGAAAACACCTCAACCCTCTTGTACAACTGCAGGTAAAACTGTGAATAAGCCTTTTTTCTCAAAATGTTCCCATTTCTAATTAGAAAACTAGTGAGTGTGTGTGTGTGTGTGTGACCAGTGATTGTGTTAACCTAACAGCAGAAAGTTCTGTTGCTAGGGGTAAAAGCAGTGCATTGTAATTCCATGCCCGCTGATTCAGAACAGTGACTTAACTGTTGACAACCACGCAATAAAGAGTTGTACAGGAGTGGAGAACAGCAGAATGTGGTGCACAGCATGGCTGCACATAGACCAAGATGCAAAAGAGGCAGAGGACAAATGTGCCGGTGCAAATTCCCACCGGTGTCTGGATCGCTGCAGGGCCCATCTCCGCAACACACACACCACACACACACACACGCACACACGCACACACGCACACACACACGCACACACACACACACACACACACACACACACACACACACACACACACACACACACACACACGCACAATCCATCACAACTTTCATTGTTGCCATTCAGTTCATTCAATTCCTTTCCACAGAATGGCACACATAAAGGCCAAGTCTCTGTCATGAACCATACCCTCGCTGGCGTTCCCCTAATTTGTCACTTGGCCTTTGGAATAATGGTTCACGGAGACACAGCGAAGAGCAAATCATTTGATTAAAGTGGGACATTACATCCAGCGTGGCAATCAGGCTGACAGGGAAATTTCCCAGATGTTTTGTTTTGGACGAATGGCGGTGCAGAGGGGGTGAGACTCTGTGGAGTCGGCACAGGTTCATTCCCTCCGCTCCGGTGGCCTCATTCCTGTCAGAGCCACAGCTACACACTGTCCGCGTGGGGAGCTAAAAATAGTGTCAGGTAAGGAACGCTGGAGAATGGTGCTCTCTGAAGGCGGCACTGACCTGAACTAAGCACATTCAACTTCCACATTCATACATCGTGAAACTTTTCCCTGTGTATATACACCTGTGGAAATCAGCACGGTACGTTGGGAAGTGCAATAAATCTTCCCATGATGACTTAGTTTTTTATTTCCACTCCATCATCCCGGACAGAAAAACACAACAAATTTCCCTCGAGCTCAACACTAAGTCACAGACCACTTCCTGCTCCAGTCCACGGTGGTACAGCTGATCCTGCTGAGCTGCATCCTGCACCATTAGGTTTGTGTCCCTCTTCTCTTCAATACACAATTTCCTTAGACGTACGCACGGACAGCAGGAGGAGACACGTGGCAGCTGGAGACATCCCTGGAAACCTCCACGCCACAATACTGCTGGGATCAGAGGTCGAAAATCATACTGAGCGAGTGTAATGAAAGAAAAATCCTAAATATCTAAAGTCATTCAATTGGTTTTATTTAGTTATAAAAAAAACATGCATATTTGAAAATAACAATAAGAACATGCTGCATTATTTATTTTACAGGTGAGTAGAGGTTCTAATATTACAAGCTTATTGTTTTTATGGATTTTAAGGGTGCAGTAATAAACACAAAGCCTTATGTTGCAGTCTTTTTTGCAGTTAAATTTTTGGCTATTTTTAGATATTGAACTATAAACAAGAAATAAAACACACTGTTGCTTTGGCTAAATCAATACCATTATCAAGTACTGGATTTGTGCCTGTGATATTGGCTTTTTAACACCATTTGATTCTGTGCCAAGAGGTGGACGTTGATCTCTGAAGGTCGGACTGACCCTGTTATTGCCGGATAATGTTCTTCACTGGTTCGATGGGCAGTGCTACAGTTTGTCAGACTTTGTGATCGATGCTTGTAGAGTTTGGTGAAAGTCTCTTATTTGGATCATTGAGCTACTTGCAATATGGGTTTGTTGGCAAAGGAGACTGATGGATTTGTATGGAGAGAATGATTCACCAGCAGCGGTAGTGAGATTTACTGTATCTGTGAAGATTCACAGTCATCCAAGTCATGGTATCTTCAAGTGTACAGAGGTAACTGAACTGTAGAAGGCAAACCTAGTTGCCTATATGTACACTTGTATAACTCCTGGAAATTTACTGGCGTACATAAACCAAATTTATGTGTTTCTCTGATGTCGCTCTGCAGCAGATTTAAATGAAATTGATTAAATTCCGTATTGGCCAACAGTTCCGGTGTTGATGAGTCAACCTTTACACATATGCAACGCAGGCATCGAGTATTAGAGAGTGTGTTTCTGTACTAGTCCTGCAGGATTTGTGTGTTTTGTCGGCAAACGGCATGAATTGCACAGTATTTGGTTAAGGTTGTGTGTGTTTGTGTGTGTGTGTGTGTGTGTGTGTGTCTGTGTGTAGGCTCACAGGCCCCTGTTCCTAATCTGTGACTGATGACAGTCTCATCTCTTCCACCTCTGAGGACACTACAGAGATTCATTTGAACTTAAATTTGTGAATTTTAAAAAGGATGAATGTGTGTGTGTGTGTGTGTGTGTGTGTGTGTGTGTGTGTGTGTGTGTGTGTGTGTGTGTGTGTGTGTGTGTGTGTGTGTGTGTGTGTGTGTGGATGAATGTGTATCAGTGTGTCTCTGACTTCAAAGTTTACTTTGCTTTAGAACTGTTCCATATTTCTGCCTTGATATATGTAACCAGGTGGCAAAAGCAAAAGCTTGAATATAAATGGAGGAAATCAAACCTCCATAAATAAAAGCTGAGAAAACCCCCCCCCCATAGCAGCTGAAGTTGTGCTGAGATTGAGTCGAGCTTTATACAGTCCGGTCCTGATATACTATCACAGTCTGAGGAGCAAAGACAGGTCGTTAGCCAGGAAGCTTAGCTGGTCAAACGCCTTGTGCCTTTTCTTAGTAAACATGCACATGTGTATCCAGTGGTTCACTTGTAGTGACATCCGGACATCAGAAAGTTTACACATCTTCCGCCGCAAACTAAAAACACACCTCTTCCGACTATACCTTGAATAACATTTTCAAAACTAACAATTTGGTAGCACTTAAAATGGCACTTACTTATAGCACTTTGCAGTTTTGCTTTTTTGAAGAAATTGTATTTTCTCTATTCTTGTTGTTCTGGGTTTGTACCCTCATGGTTGAATGCACTTATTGTAAGTCGCTTTGGATAAAAGCGTCAGCTAAATGAAATGTAATGTAATGTAATGTAATGTAGTGGTTCACGTGTGTATCCAGTGGTTCACGTGTGTATCCAGTAGTTCACGTGTGTATCCAGTAGTTCACGTGTGTATCCAGTAGTCACATGTGTATCCAGTAGTTCACATGTGTATCCAGTAGTTCACGTGTGTATCCAGTAGTTCACGTGTGTATCCAGTGGTTCACGTGTGTATCCAGTAGTTCATGTGTGTATCCAGTAGTTCACGTGTGTATCCAGTAGTTCACATGTGTATCCAGTAGTTCACGTGTGTATCCAGTGGTTTACGTGTGTATCCAGTGGTTTACGTGTGTAGCCAGTGGTTCACATGTTACTGGTTCACATGTGTATCCAGTAGTTCACGTGTGTATCCAGTAGTTCACATGTGTATCCAGTAGTTCACGTGTGTATCCAGTGGTTTACGTGTGTATCCAGTGGTTTACGTGTGTAGCCAGTGGTTCACATGTGTATCCAGTAGTTCACATGTGTATCCAGTAGTTCACATGTGTATCCAGTAGTTCACGTGTGTATCCAGTGGTTTACGTGTGTATCCAGTGGTTTACGTGTGTAGCCAGTGGTTCACATGTTACTGGTTCACGTGTGTATCCAGCGGTTCACATGTGTATCCAGCGGTTCACATGTGTATCCAGCGGTTCACATGTGTATCCAACGGTTCACGTGTGTATCCAGCGGTTCACGTGTGTATCCAGCGGTTCACGTGTGTATCCAGCGGTTTACGTGTGTATCCAGCGGTTCACATACGGCTGCATATGACCAAGTGATTTACAGGAGCGATGTGTGATGGCTGGTATAGCCAAAGGATTCAAGAGGGAGCGATGTGGATCGCTGCTAGCAGCTACATTAGCGAGCAAGATGTCTGCAGACTCATAGCGGCCTTGGAACGGGTTCTCGTCAACACGAGCGGTTCAGATGAATTAGTGAGCAGACTTTCAGTTTCTGTCCGGTCTCTGCCCACAGTGATAATTAAAGTGGATGTGCTGAACTTAGTTGAAGCATCTGCTATTGAGAGAATTTATTTCTTTCAGAGCATAATGACGACGGCCTTGTAGTCGCACTGGTTTTTCCTTTTTATTATTCGTTCTAAACTGTTTTTGCACATCTACTCCCAAGATGAATCATGTTTTAGTAATTTTGCTTTTGGCAAATAAATAACCTTGTTTAGCCTTTAATGAGCACTTTAAACATTTAACTTTGAACAGGTGATGCTCACATGTTGAATGTAGATGAACTTTTAAGTGCTTCATTTTAATATAGTTTGTCTATTACTTAGCAGCATTATGCCAAAATTACTGGATTAATTACTGCTAAACGTGGGGGGAGAATGTGGTTTTGGCCATGGAAGAACCCATTGAGTTTTGATGCAGATACCGATTAGAAGGTTGATCTAGCAATTCACATACATAGATAGGACGTTTTCCATAATTTCGATTTCTCGGTCAATAATTAATAACTCTTGATGAAAATCAGGTGTTTTTAGGGGACTGATATTTATGAGTCTGTCTATGAATGCAAATCCAAACAAAAATCGAGATGTAGTGAATTTTAATGTGGTTTCATAACTGTTGGGCCTTGGTGGAGGTGAACTCTTTACTGATTGACATTCTATGTTTTAGATCTGTCGAACAAACAAACAATCACTAGCTTCGGGACGGTTCTGTACGTGCAATCTTTGAATGAATGAACATAAAATCCAGTATCTTCAACGTGAATTATTACTCTGTGGTAATGACTCGCATAAAGAAATATTCTGCTATAAATCTTACTCCTCTTTTAGATAAAGATCAAAGACACTTAAATGCTGCGTCTGTTTGTAACACACACGCACACACACACACACACACACACACACACACACACACACACACACACACACACACACACACACCCTGCATTTCATCTGATGCTCTGAGCCACGGAAAGACCTCACACAGGAAAAACTTTAGGAAGGGCTTGAATATGAAGTGATGCAATCTATCTGACACATCCTTCAATAGGTGTGATTGGAGAAGCTAACCACTCGCTCCTCTTCCTGCGTAAAGTCCCGGGCCCAACCCCCCCCCCGCCCCCCTGTGCCTGCATGATGAGGGTGCAGCAAGCATTAAGGGCTGCTTTGAACAAAAAGCTCCAATATGAAAAGGAATGGGATATAGGCACCATGAAGGGATGGTGAAGCCGCAGCGCTCCCTCCCTTGAAGCTGTCATATAATTAGATAAAGGTAGGCGCTCTGCGGCGAGTCCATCCCCGTTGAGAATTCGCCGTGACCCGCAGGTCAGCCCACAGACAGAGCAGCGGGGGGAATGCAAGATGTTTCCACCTTCATGTCAAGGTGACATCACCTCACAACAATGAAGGAAAGAAGAGAGGGGAGCGCTCTGAGAATATCTTATGAGGATAATTTGATTTGATGATAAAAAAAATTTAAAAAAAAGCTCAGACGTGTCTGTGAGGTAGAAGCAGACACAATGACATTTACATATTCCTTATTCTGGAAAAAATAATCCTACTTAGGTATTTAATTAAAATGTATATCTCATTAATACCTCTGTGAACATGCAGCTGTGCATACTCCGTTTAACATAATCCATGTTTATCTATGTCCAGCCTTGGAAACTGTTGTACAACAATAGACTTTTAATAAAGATGGATGACATGTCTCCACTTCCACCTGCTGTAGAAAAAATAAAGCTAAAATATCCCAGATATTGGCGCCGCCATCCTGTGCTACTGAGCGAGGTGTGGAGCAGGGGTATCTCTCGACCAATCACAAGTCAGTCTCAGCTGTCAATCATGATATTTGACCCCCTTTTCATAGCATCACATTGCAGTAAAAAAAAGGGAAATCAGGGGTTTTGTTAACCTCCATGACACAGAAGCTCTCCTGACAATAAGTGAGGATCTATTCATGTAAACCATGCAGAGAGAGGACGTGTGAATGAGGAAAAGTTTGGTAAAAATCTTTTTGACATGTTTAACCTCTCGTATCTCTGCAACTGTTTTTCTCTGAGAGCAATCGATGTAACGCTCGCTGGAACATCTTCATCTAAAAATCTCTTTGCCTCGAGATAGACGCCCGTGTGGTTCGTTCAATCCTTTTGCTTTAATAAGCATAGGTGCACATTTTCCACTTTCCGAAATCTTTTGCCACATTCTGACCCAGTTTTCACAAACAGCGTGTGATCTGCTGACAGGCGAGCCCCTCAGCAGCACAACCAAACTGCTCTGAGAACTACAGGCAACGTAAGCTTTTGGGGCAATTTGTTTTCTTAGGATAAGCGATATAATATAAACCGGGATATTCAGTGCAGAAAATGTTGAGACTAAATCTGAAATATACCTTTTTTTTTAAACACGGTATTTCAGTTTCATCGGTGTGTTTATATGTGACCTAGAACAACGACACCGCTAGGAAGAGGAAATTAGCAGTGCACTCTATAATGATGTGAGGATGCTGTGCTTCACTGTGTAGGCGGCGGAATCTGTGAGATGATGGGACATTTATTGGAAAGTTCACCCTTGAATGAGTCTTACTTCCTCACAGTGCTGACGGTGGTGTGCTAGAAAAACAGATCCACACCCCCAGTGCCCACAACATCATCCTATTCACTGGTTTACTGTACAAAGGTTTAAGATTTAATATCGCAGGTGTTTGTTTCTTGTTTCTGTGATTGAAAGAATCTTAAGCACATTATAATGTACATCTTTCCACGATCATAAGAATATGTGGATTACAAATCTACTCCTCTGTTCATTCACTTCATAATCTAGGCTTGGACCGTCGACTGTAAACAAAGATGGTCGACGCGCCTCCACTTCCTCCCACTGTGCAGAACTGAAGCCAAACCATCCGGGGAACAAACACTGCCATCTTGTGCTTTTGGAGCCAGAGTCTGCACAGCATTGATCGGGGGGGGGGGGGGGGGGGGGGGGGGGCAGCCATGGTAGCAAGATCCCTCTGATGTTCTCGACAAATCGTGAGTCAGTCTCATCCATTAACATGGAGGAGGCAGGATTCCTTATAGCCTGTACTGGAGCCAGCCAGTAGGTGGCAATCAAGAGACTTTGGCTTCATTTTCTTCAAGCTGTCATGTCATCCATCTTCGTATACAGCGTTTGGATGAAATCTATATCACAGCTTAAAATTCAATATGACAAATAAATTATGATAAATTAACTAAACTATAGATTAAGAGAAATTTGTAATTACTGAATACAAATGAAAAGAAAGCACATCTGGTCCGTGTACTTGAGTGGGCAAAGTGATAGAGAGAAATGTGTTAACTGTTTTGAATCTTTGAGAAAAACATTTCCATGTCAAAGTACAATCTTAAAAGTGTTGGAAAAATAATCACAAACAAGATCCCCTTTGCTTTAACTGAGGGTTGGAATGTCAAATATTGACTGTGTATTGATTTTTGTATCGATCGGCCAATGTTGCTCACCCCTATTTACATAAGGCATTTATCATGCAAATGGGCCCTGGGGGCTTTTAGACCCATTTCACACTGTAGACTTGTTACGTAAAACAAAGTAGAACTGCAAACGTCGATGATGGTTCTGTTCCATTTAAAATACACAGGAACGCCTTCTCAGCAGAGCACTGGAGCCACATCATCGAAATTGAATGTGCTTCTTGTTAATGCTGTGTCTTGTGTTTATGTCTTTTGTGAACGAGGTCAATAGGAGTAGACTACCAAGAAAGAAGATAAGGAAAGGAACCCTACGGAAAACACAACAGGGAGCCACTGCACCTTTAAAGCTTGGTCTTCTAATAATTATCAAAAGATCTCTATGTGGAAGATCTCTCTAAAAACTCAATTATCTATTTGTTCTTTTAAGTTTGCCTGGTTCAAACTACCTGAGAAATATCTTCATAGTCATTTAAATACAAAACCTGATATTTTTAGGAGGAAATAACTTCAGTTGCTGTTGTGGAGTCGAATTTGAATAGTTGTTGCTTCGGAGGATCGTTAGGACGACTTCACTTTGCACAAACCAGTCAAACATTCACATGACCTCACAGGAAGGAATCAGTCCGTTGCTTCATCTGCTGCATCAATGATTAGGTTTTGGCTACTATACAGAAATTAGGCCAAAATATCCAAGATGGAGCTGTGGTGTCGCTCTCGAGCAATCCAGAGTCAGTTTATGTTTTAGGTAGATTTAGTTGCTTGGTCAAGGTTAAAGAAAGGTTGTAGTCATGATTAAACGATGGGGTGTTAAGGTGCATGTACTGTATATGCAGTGAACGTCCATTTGGACATTTTCAAGAGCTCCACGTGGCATTTAAACAATCTCTTGCAAACAACCCAGAAAGGCCCAAAGCAGTAACTAACAGAGAGAGAGCGGCTCAGGCTGCAATTTTCTGTTTGAACTCTCCAGATCCTCAGAGAAAACTAGCGGAGCCGGACTCGAACCCGACAGGCATTCTGTAGTTTGTGTACCAACCTGACCTGAGCATGATGTTTTCCCCCTTTTACAGACACGTGCAGTGTAAAGAAAATCAAGTGGAAAACCCAGCATGACGGAACCCAACCCGGCCGGGGGAAATCCACAATCTGATAACAACTGCCATGGGTGTCATTACAGCAGCGGGTGACCGGAGATACTCTGTTGTGAGGAACTTTTACAGAATGTCAGCCATTGTCTTTTAAGTAAACTAGTATTTTTGATTTAGAAGTTAAATGTTTTGTAGTTCTTGTTTTCACTTTAGCAAAATCACACCGTGAACAATGAAATCAAAACTGAGGTACATACCAAACTGTGAATCCTTTCCACCGGGTCCCCCCTAATTAAAAAACTTTCACACCCATCGTCAAGGTGATCAGAGTCCAGCTATGTGTCCAGCTACTACTGTTGATTTTCTTCTAAAGTAGCATCTTTTGTTTAATCTTGCAAATCGACCGTTGATAGTTGTGCCTTGTCCTCCAGATATCCTTGATTATTTCCCTGTTCTTATCTGTGCCCGTATAAGACACAGACCACGGTTTGTAGCTGCATTCACCCGGGAGAGAAAGTGAGAGAAACAAGCGATGGGCAAAGGCAAGTCTATAGATTTTCCCTGAGAGAACCTGAAATGACCAATCTGCTGCTAATGGTGGTCAAAGTGGACACAAGCAAACAGTTTGCAAGAGAGAGTGTATATGTGTCCGTGGAGTCCATTACCCAGAGAACGGGTTCCACAGTGGAAGAGACGCTGTGAGGAGACGACTGAAGAACACAGCTGGAGCCTCAGCTGTCGAGCTAACAGCCGACGAAGAAAGATCAGTGGAGATGTGTGAGATATTGTTTTGCGAAAAGGCTGCAGTGATCACATTAAAAGGCAAAAGCCCAATTTGAGCAGTGATATTATTTTCCTCAGCTTTGTAGAAACAAATGTATGCAAAGACAATTCCCAAGATATAGACGGATATCTCCCCTGCATGTAGGCTTCTCAACACAATGTGGATTCTCCCTCAAAGTCAAAGTCCAACACAATTATCTGTGCTGCGTCTGTGATTCACTCCCATTGTGAGTAATAAGCTGTTTTGTGCCAACAGAATCTCCACGTCTTTACGAAAAGAGGGAAAGTATCCCTCCACTACCTCTCTGCGGGGATCTACTCTCTGCGGGGAAACAAAAAAGAAGAGCTGTCTTATGTGGGCTTGGACTTTCAAAAGATTCTGACTTGATTTAGCTTAGTGGGAATTTCACACGAGCCTCTGCCAAAGTTTGAAGTGCATTTTGCGATTGTCACATCGCAGTCACGCTCTGATTGAAAAGCTTCAGGGCCGGCGTGGGCACGTCAGGATTGTTTTAAGAAGGACTTAGAAAAATCCTAAACCAGTCGTTCAAGGTGTATGTGGCCTTTTGAACCACCACTGCAACCAAGTATTAATTTACCTGTGAGCAACTTTCAAATGTAGAGGACAGTTTTCAATTTGGAATCAGTCCCAACGAGATACGGTTTGTGTTTCCTCTTTCATGCTCTTTGTACGTTTGTCATATTTACCAGCACAATGGAGGTTATATGTTTTCATCTGTTTGTTAGTGAGCAAGAATACACAAAATCTAATGTGCAGATTTCCAGAAACGTTGTTGGAAGAGGCCGCACAGGTGAAGGAGAACCCAGTACATTTTGGTGAGGATCTGGATCAGATCCAGAAAAATTCGTCTTCACTGATTTTCCCAGGGAATCATTCATCTTGATGATCTGTGGACTATTGAGCCGCTCTCTGGCCAAAAAAAAAAAAAGTCTATTTGTCTTTTACCCTTGAGGGTAACCCTACTGTAAATTTAGTACAGACATTAAGTTGGAATCAAAGATTAGAAAATGAATTGCTGGACTTTGGCGGTTGAAGGTCAAATGTCCGGATCCCTGTGACCTCACGAAACCATTGTTTGCCTTGTGAACAAATTATATTAAGAACATCTCGAGAGATTCCTTTCAAATTTGGCACAAATGTTCATTTAGATTCACAGACCAATGTTGGCCAAGGTCGTCTCACAAAACATATTCTTGGCCTCAGGAACATATTTTAACTCTGCCTTTAGGATATTTCCTCAAATTTCTACCATTATTTGATCAGATTCAACAATGAAAGGTCATGTGGTCTCATAGGAGTCTGGAAAATAATGTATGTAGATTCTAGTTGTCTCTCCACCATGTGCTTGCTAACTGTGGGACCTATTTCTCTCTATAATATGAAAAGCACTTGAGCTCACTCTGTAAGGGGCCTTAGAATGATGAATGTTATATGTTATACAAATGAAATTGATTTAATTTCATGTTACCCTGTGGCTTTGTTCCTTTACTGCACAGAACTGAGCTCTTACCCTCGTCCCCTAATGGGAAACGCTTTTATATGAAGTGTATATAAGCTAAAATGCACTTTATCAGCAAGCAGGGCTCAACAAGGACTTTGGAATGGTTGGATATTTGTTGCTGTGTATCACCCACCCACTAAATGTGTATCCACCAAGTACACTGTCTGTGGGCAGGGGGTTATGTCAAGACTCCCTGGTTGTTTGTAGAGGCACAGGAAAGGCAGCTGGTGCACAAAGTATGTAATAATAACTAAGATAGATGCTTCAATTTATCATTTGAAGGCGTTGTTGCAGGAGCTGAATTAGGGTCGCCACTCAGTGTCCGAGGATCCCGCTGTATTTATTTATTTTACATAATTGAAGCAATTGTTTGCAGATACGTTTGGCACCGAATCGGCTAAGTTCAGTTGTTCCATTAGCGTCAGATTGACGGTACAAAGCTCATTGTTGCGAGATGTATGCTGAGCTTGAATCTCTTTTTCTCTTTAGATAGGAGCAGGGTGTGGACGTAGGATAGGATGCAGTGGCGGTGTTGTGATGTGTGTAGTAGAGTTTGGATTATGTGTACGTGTGTGTGCTGGAACTAGTGTTGAGGTGTTGAAACTCTACTGCATGTGAATCTGCATGATTTAGATCTGCAGCAGATCTATTTAGATTATATAGTAAATGCTGCTCTTAACTGAAAGTCCTTTAAATTCAATTTGGGACGATGAAATGTGTGGTACGGTGTGGGGGCATTGTGAACTTATCTTCTACAGTGCAGCTTTAAAACAAAGCAGGTACTTCCAGTATAAACAAGAAAGGTGGTTATGTGTACAGATGGAAAACTTAATTGATCCTGGGGGAATTTGAGGGTTATAACCACAATAGTGTAGTAAACAAAGGGACGATGATATAATACCAGACAGAATGGATTTGTACTTTGCTGGTGACCTTAGTAACATTTCCATATTGACCTCACAAAAATATGCAGAATCAAAATGGATTTTGCACTAATGAAACACATAGTAGGTCAAAAATCAAGGCTGTGAGAATTAAAATCCAATAATCTTTACATAGATTCTTTTTTTTAAACATGAGGTCTGAACTCATTAAGTCCATGAGCCAGAAATCGATTTGCAAAGATCACAAATAGGTTGAAATAAAAACTTTTCAGCTCATATTAAGTTTGAAAGAAAACGATGGTGCTGCACAGGGCTGAGGACATTCTGTGCGATTCCCTCACCTACACCATCCGGATGTTCGGTGCAAATTCAATCACACATTGGGGAACACACAAATTACACTTGGTCCTGGTCTAGTCACAGACTTGCATGAGAATGAGATCTCATCTGCTCGGTGGCAGCACCCTGTCTGAAATACAGCTGTAAATCACAAAGCCCCTGGAAACAGACATGAGACCAAGTGTAGTCTCTGTCTAACGGGATGATGGCAACGAATATAAATAGTCTATGGAGGTGGCGCACTGGGGGATTTGGTTTGATGCCTATTCTTTCATCATCGGTGCATTTATTGTGAAAAAGCTTTTTTTGTGTCTGATGCATTGCTACTTCACATGTTATATATATTTAAATGGGCTGCAGAGGGCTTCAAAATACAGACTTTCAAGTCTTTCATGTTTCCTTAATGCTCGATAGTATCTATGGAAAAACCCAAACCGGGACATGTTATCTATTGTCAGATAAATAATGAGGTTTTCCCGAGATGTTGCTGTTCCTTCTCTCTATTATTATTCATTTTAGAGATTCAACTTGTTCAGTCCTTTTATCCTTGATTATTCCTCGTCTGGTCTCTTTGGTCATCGAGTCATCTCTCCGCGTGAGTGCCATGCGTTTGAAGATGCCACTCAAACTAATTTGACATAATGCAGGAAGACACAACCTGCCTCCATTGGGGCTGAAATAATGAGCAGCACACAGAACTTTCTGCTCTAGTAAATCACACAGTCGCAGTGATCGGACTCACGTCACCGCCCGTTATCCTGATTCACAACTGACACACCTTTAAATGTGATAGTAATCAGGAGAAATGAGCCTTTTCCCATCTGTCTGCGTTCCGGGGGGGAAGCAATATGTCTCAGCACCTGGTCAGCAGATTGTTTCTCGATAAATGGAGCAGTGATTATCTTTCAGTTTCCTGGATCTGAGTCATCATGTAGAAAGTGTGAAGTCTCGTGGTGCAACGTGCACTGGACGCCTTGGACTCGGGCAGCGCCAACAAAACACTTTCAAATACGCTTTCTTTCATTCTTGTTGAGAACAAATATTTCAAATAAATCACATTTTACGATTAAAACGTTTAAGGAAGGCACAAAATGAAAAGAGCAAAAATATTTCTAAAAATAGAGACTGTATGATGCAGTTTTCCCACATTTGAAAACTTGGATTGGTCGTATCTCTTCTCAAAGTTTGTGTTAGGAATATGTTAACATGAGAATAGGAGCTATCTTGATGTCTGGGTACAAGCTGGATTTGTTACCAGTAACTTGTTCCAGTACTTATGCTCATGCTACTATAGCAAATCCTCATTTTATAGCTGCACTCACATGTTGCGCCCGAGCTTCATGGGCTAACATCCCACAAAGGATCACTCTCTGAGCTCTGTTCAGACATCAAAGTATTAAACGCCATGGGTGTAGTGTAGTTTTGGAAGTTTTTCATCTGGGGAATGTAAGTGGTTACTTCAGGGACACGAGGATGTAATTGGAAACAATGACTTCATAATTAATGCATCTAACACTGTGTCATTTAATATACACCAGAAATATCCGCAACAGGATTCTGCAAATCCACGTCTTTGTCTGCAGCTGGTTCAGACAATGCCGCATTCTTGGAACGCTGTAGCAGGGGCAGGTTCGGTCTGCTGTGAGGCTGCAGCACTTTGGATGAAAGCTAGAACAGTAGCTCCTTGTTTCCATGGCAACCCAGCGAGTGTGTGAGTGAGAAGGAGGGTGCCACGGTGAAGATGCTCGAGGTGAGTTCATGATGCAAAATGATTTGACCGAGTAATATTCTTCCGTACGTATCCCGGGCTGGTGAAGCGGCACCTCCGAAAGGTCTGCGCTGGATTTTTGTTGGCCTCCACCTCTGCATGTGGCCCACATGTTGTTCTCTAAACTAAAAGCGGAGGCTGACGGCTGCTCATGGAACATTCAAGGTGGGAGACTGACATGTCAGATGAGGATATCTTTTTTTGTTCTCCCTTCCTCATTATTTTAGAAAGAGGAAGTGCTTTGATCTGTGAGAAAAACCTCCAGAGAGTTCTGTGTTCATGCGATGAATAATATATCTGAACTTACAGTAGCTTCTGAATCTCCAAAGGTTCCCTTAGAACTTGCATCATCTGCTTTGACCTCAACAAAACCAACACAGATTGATTGTTGCATATTGAACCTCAACTGTAAACCTCTGACCTACACATGCACAATGTCAACATCTCTATTCCTTTATTTAAGATTCTTAGAGAAACCATTTACGATGACTCTCAGTTAAAATGATGAGATTAAACCATGGAAAATACAAATAAACAATGAAAAACCCTGAATTCTGGACTTGTGCTTTGACTGTATTTCTAGCAGTTTGCCTGCTGACCCTGAAGTGACCCCGAGTTCTAGTTATATACAAGTATATAAGGTCTGTTGGGTTAAGTTATAAAAGCTCTATTCATGCCTTTGTTTCTAACACAGGCTGTCAGATAATTATTGCTGATACCCAGATCAAATACCCAGCTTTGCATACTTCCCGGGGCCTGATTGAGCACTTTCAGCAGGATTGGAGGCATTTCAGATACTGGCAACAGATCATCTCCACTGAGAACCAGGGTTTTATGTAAATGTTTTTTTTTTCTATGGACTGATTATCAAGCAAAGCACAAGTCAAATGAAAATGAAGGTTAGACAAGGAGAAGCTGCACTACGATCCTTTCACAAAGCAAAAACGAGTGGAGGAAGAAGGAAAAGAAGAGCGAGGGAAGGTACGTGATGGAAAGAGTCGCACACGTTGGAAGGACGGTAAAGAAACTTGATTGGGTGAAGATTGTGATCCCATGATAATCGAAATTGTGAATAAAACCAGGAAGTAAACTGTCGTTAGTGTAAAACATCTGTTTTTTGCTTTGACAGCCAATTGCCTGAAGACACCACGACCTGGATGTCTGAGAATCTTCAAAGATATGAAACAACCGCACGTGTGTTTCAATCGTCTACATTTCTGAGATAAGGGTATTTCGGTATTTCTTTCCCCACTCATTTATCACTTGATTGTCTTTGATGTTCAGATAATGAAATTTCCAAAATGGTGCAATTCAAAGTTTGATTTAAATGCAAATAAGCACGATGATTAAATGCCTCCTGAATATTTTCAGCTTCAATAAAAGAGAACTCGATAAACAATCGTTTTTTAATAGTTCAGCATTCCTCAGGTAAACAATCCTCTTTTTTAATTTAGTGGTCATAAACTCTGATGGTTAAAAACCAACCCCCCGTGCCGATCGACTGTCAGACACCAACAGCTTGTCCTTCAAGGATCACTGAAGTGCCGCGGCTGCTCCATCCTTCAAGCTTCCGCAGAATCATGCAGCTCTCCCTCAGCTTTTAAATTAAAGCATGGCACATTAAATGCAGTTTTGTTTCCACTCCTGTTGTTGTTTCTGCTAATGCAACACAACAAATGCCCACACTCACTGCTGGGGAACAATAAAACACCAGCAGGCTGTGTCCATGGAGTTGTCTTAAAAAGCTTCTGGATCTGCTGTGGGAAAGAGACCAAAGTACTTCAAAAGTCCATCTGGAGGCAAATATAGCAGATGCTAATGTTTTGCACTGCCATTTACATATGAAAATGTTTTCCCAAGGCCAGATTTAGCCATGATGCGGGCCTTACTGTTTGAGTGTGTGAGCTAAGGTCAAAGAATTCAGTTGGCGAGAACACAAGGAGATGTGCTGGTAGAAGAATGGCCGCCTTGCTGTAGGTAAAACATTGGAGATTAGGAAAAATAGCAGATGAAAGGGTAAAGTAAACACTTGATTCTGTCACACTTCTACCCCTGGGTCTGTTCTCTCTTGAATAACAGGAATATTGTTGTTTTCTCACGCCTCCGCCCACTCCCATTACCGGATGTGTGTTATGTTCTTGTGGATGTTTATACCTGCCGGCCGTGTAGCGCTGACAACTACTGCTCATTCCTCACAAGAACACAAAGGACTACAGAGCTGCAGGAGCAGGAGCTGCAGCATAAGGCCTTCTACCACAGGTGATGTCAAGCTGTTGCAGACTCCACTCTGCAACAGCTTTTCTTTCCTGGCGTCAGTAGGAAACAAACAAGGTTCCTCAAGTCAGGTGAAATTGTACAACTACGCGCCCTCGGTCTCTATTAGAGCACAGGGCCGGATCTAGACTTCTCAGATTGGGATGTGGTGTATTTAGCTAACATGGATCATTTTGACATGGGTGTAAAACATAATGACAGGTTTAAAGCTAGAGGGTCCTCGTTTCTGGACTAATAAACTTTATTATACAAGCAAGAACGGTGTCCGCGGAGATTCCTTCATCATCATCACTTCTGTTCCAAATATACAACAGGGACAATTAGAAATTTGGGGTTGGCACCTTTTCACATTTAGTGTTGACAGTTTTTCCAAGTTTTAAAAGACGGGTCACAATAGGAAATTCAATCAAGCTGTGGTATAATAATAACAATTATTTAATGACTATTTTTTTCATTTGCCATGCACAGACTAGCACCACCAAACTTTTTATCGCGGAAGCAGGTGATGAGTTCAAGTAAGGAAGCTGTGAACAGACGACGCTGCAATTAAACGCACAACACTGAAGATTAACTTTAACGATTCAGCTGTAATTAATCTAAAATGTGTTCAAAAAGTAGTTCAACAGATGGTTGGCTTTGGTAAATGAACAAACTGTGAACACCTGGAGACTTTGGCTTGGTTCTCCCTCGGTGTAGTGTTTTTTTTTTCTGACAGCACCTGAAGATCAAATCAGATACAGGAAATTAGGAAATTAGGAAATTAGGAAATTAGGAAATTCTGAGGGGGCGAATGAAATAAACATGATTGGCAGATTCAAATGGGTCAGAATAAAGTTGACCAATTAGGTGGGTGGAGTAAACATTTGTGTGGGCATTGACCAGCCCAGCCCACGTCTAGATCCTGACCTGTTACAGTAGTTAAGATATTAGTTTTGTTAGTTTTATATATTAATGAGTCTCTTCTCATTAAGTGTCTGATTGCAGTTTGTGCAAGAAAAGCTCGACCCCCCCCCCCCCCTTCCTCTGTCTCCATGTTGTGTAGTTTAATCTGTTTCTGATTACACGACACTGTGGTGTTTATGACAACACAAGCAGATAATCATCATAGTGCGGAGTGCAGATTACAATGAGTCCGTTATTAACCTCGGTCAGAACTTCACAGCATTGCCACCAAATGTCATCGTCACTTTAACGACGAGTCCAACTTGTCCTTTGACATGTTAATGATTTTTTTTCTGTGGCTCAGGTTCAGCATCACGCATCGCCGTTGGTCTTTGGGGGGTAAGCGCAACCGTGACTTGATTTAGAAAGCACTGGTGTTTTTTCCATTCGCCGTAATTGCACGCTCGTTTCATTTAGATCAATGATTTTAATTCGTCCGTCTCGTCCTGTCAGTGTGAGACGCTCCTCTGGTATTCGGTTTGATCGGAGGGATCATCGGTTGAGCAGGGAAATTAAATGTCTGTTGGTAGAAATATTTCCATCAATGCAAAACAAGTTTGGTTTGGCGGTAGAGAGATTCCTGCAGAGATCTTATACTCAAATACAAAAATAGTTTTGTAAAGCTTATCTCTATTAGAGATTTGAGATTGGTGGTAGAAATATAAACATCTATTGAGTAATTTAAAAGTCCAAATTCCTTCAACACAAACCCATACCGCTAAGAATTTCTGGACAGAGCTGAAAGACTAAATTTCCATTCATTTATTCGTCTACATTTCATTTCTATTCTTTTTACTGACTAATTATTTGGTGATCTTCGACGTGTGCAGGTATTTGTAGCTGTGTTTCTCTCCATCTCAGCAAATCATCTCCTGGATTTGAATGCTGTAGCTTTTAAGAGGAAAAACATCCAATAACTAACTTTTCCAATCAGAAATAACTTCATCTATATTCTCCGTGGATTTGAGCAACTCATCAATGTTCATACACCATGATCTCGTTCCGAGGTAACTTTTCCTTTTATTCCCTCCACGAGTCGTGTGGAAAATCAATTATTAAATAATAAAATGGGCCAAAAAATAACCTATTCAATTTGGGGCAGATCCAGTCAAGATCCAGGATCATGTTCACCGTCTTTAACTTTGTGGGTTAAGGCAGTGGATACAAAAAACAGGCACGTGCAATTTGGTTCAGATCCCAAAAATATAAATCTCAATCTAGTGAATCTAAATGTGGTTTCATAAGGGGTCTGTAGGGTCTTTGAAGTGGTATGCTCTAAATCGAGTGCAATTCTAATTTTGTCCTTTATGGATGAGATACAAATAATAGATCCGCTTGAAGACAAGTAGCACAACAGGAGTTGGATCGATTTTTGGAAAATCTATGTCAATGCCAGAAAAATAACAGCTCGGTCCATCTCCTGTTTTTAAGAGAAAACAATGATTCAGAGAAACTCCACATTCACAGATTCAGTGAAAAAGACACATGGTCACGATCTTTTTCGACGTTTTGAAGAAAAGATACGATTGCATCAAGTTACTTTCAAAAATTAAATGGTGAAGAAACAACAGCCCAATTAACTGAAGCCCAAAACACTGGCTGTAAATTAGTTTTTTCTAGACCAATGGTCAAAATCCCCCTTGTGTCTGACAAGGAAAAGCAGCAAATCCTCACATTTGAAATATAATTTGTTCAACATTCTCGCTTGAAAAAAAATTAAGCTGGGTTATAAATATTTTAAAGCTGTACTGTATTTCCCACATGCTTTCTTTCTCTCTTTCTGTGTGTGTGTGTGTGTGTGTGTGTGTGTGTGTGTGTGTGTGTGTGTGTGTGTGTGTGTGTGTGTGTGTGTGTGTGTGTGTGTGTGTGTGTGTGTGTGTGTGTGTGTGTGTATAGGATTCCTGATCCATACAAATGCATTTTTTCCAATATGGATGAGAAATGCAATGCCTGTCATTTATAATCCCACAAAACCAAAGGTATACAAAAGGTGTTTCATTAAATTTCCTGCTGAAATGGACACAGCTGTCTCAGTGCGAGAGCTTTAAGACCTCTGGTTTTCTGACAGGGCTTCTGTTTGCATTAGTATCAGTCATTTGCACAGAACGGAGACGTGGAGGCGTATCACAATGTGTTGATCGAGTCAAAGCACGACAACAATCATTTCAGCTGAACGGAGAAACACATTGTCAGTATCTACAACCATTAAGAAGTCAGCAAGGGCTGGAAGACAAACCAGTGCCTCATTCACACTCTGTGACAGTCGCGCTCCCTGCAGGTTCACACTCTCCTCCTCCGTCTAGAACGGCTCAAACACCACATTCTACCACAGCTGATGATGGAGGCATAAAATCCAAACGCTGATCTTTACACAAATATTATTTCTGAAACCGTGGATGAAATATTTTTAGGAGACAAAAGGGGCTTTAAGGTTAAAGGTTTCAACAAAAGTAAAGGTAAAGGGAAGTACATGGACTGAGTCAGGTGACTGATGAATGTCAGTGATGAAGTGCTTCCTATGTGTCACTAGCACGAGATACAGCACCAAACACACTTTATACCTTCCCTTATGTGACCCTTAATTAACCCTTAATTAATTAATTAAACTTAATTAACCCTTAATGGTAAATACTGATGTAGATCTTAAAGGTACATAAATGGGATTGTGTACATTTAACCCTTTTAATTTTATGTTCAAACCCCTTTACTTCTAGACAGTTGTGGTGAAACATACAATGTTTTTTTTCTGAAATTATTTATTTAACACAATAAAGTATAAGTTATAATTATTTTAAAAGTTGTTTCAAAGGCAGTTGCCTATTTGCAGAGGAGCTCTATTCTCGTCCAAGGTAAATGGAAATGAAATGACCCCAGTAACCTCTCATCTGTTGGACTGTCCTTTTGGCTCCTTCAAACCCCAACACACAACATCAGGGTTGTTAGCTCTGCTTGACAAAAATCTGCCTAATAATGACTAATTAAAACAAGCCCAGCGGCAACAAAACAAACCCCCCGAAAAACTGCCTAACACCAGAACTTTGAATACATCACTTCAATTACACATATTCTGCTTTTTACACAGCGCTGCCAACCATTCTTAAACAAAGGTCCTAAAATGACCTCGCGTAATCAAAAACAGTAACATTAACTTTTGTATTCCTCCACCTTGTGTCTGGATGACACATACTGATTATATGTTATATGTATTAACATCAGTTAATGCAACACCTTACTTCAGCTGACACACCGAAACAATCACTTTGTTTCACACACAAAAGAAAATGACTCAGTGACAAGATAAAGCACAAATGTAAACCTTGGATGTATAAAAAATATGATTTGGAGACGTATATATCTATGAATTACTGCAGATGACAGCGTGTTTTGATGTGTTTGTTGATTACTACCTAAAAACTAACGAGCATAGTTTTCAACTCAATTTAACGTCACCTCACCTGCTCACTTTGTCACTGTGTCCATGCTCTAAGGCGTGTGTGTGTGTGTGTGTGTGTGTGTGTGTGTGTGTGTGTGTGTGTGTGTGTGTGGTACCTCAGAGTTGTGTGATGCTGTCTTTTCTCAATGAAGAGCAGTAGGTCACTCATCCAAGACGTACAGTTGAATCACAGCCTCCACACTTTGTCCGAACGTGGTCCCATTGACATTTACATTCTCGGCCGATGTGGGAAGTCAAACACAAACCAGTCCTCCTCGCTCCTGATGGTCATGAAGAACATCTCAGGTCTGAGCCAGGGGGGCCGCCATGTTTTCACACGTTGCGCTGCCTGCGCGGCCTCAAAACTCCAGACTTGCACCGTTAGCACGTCACTAGCAGAGATGCTAACTCATGGGTACGCAGCTCAGGGATGAGTTTAGCTCCCTGAACATTTTAAAACAGCCACAAATAAAACACTTCTAACAAACAGGCTGCTTCAGTGACATCAATCTTTATCTCTTCATATCTTTATATCTTTATATCTTTATAACTTTGGTAACTGGTAGCGACATTAGCCAAACATCAGTCAGCGACACACTCACACTTCCTCCACTCTCTCTGTTAGTCCCGCCCCTTAACCAATCATACTTTGAGTTAGTTTCAACCAAACTACAAGAGTTACCTCTCTAAGTAACAGACCCTTTTAAGAAGTAACCTGTTTTAGAGTGACACAATTTACAGTAGCAAAAATAATATATAATATAAAATATATATATCTTAACTCTGGAGCTTTTATACAATGTATATCTTCACTCTGGGGCTTCTATACTACGTATATCTCAATGTTTCTTTTTTTTTAAAATTATGTATATCTTATCTCTTGGGCTCTTAAGAGAAAGACACATTTCAGTAGGTCGTTCATTCCCACCGCTTCCCACTCTTATGTCTTTTTGACTGTTTCTAACCTCTGAAAATTGAGCTACATAAATGTACCGGCACAGTTTTTCAGTCAGAAGCTCCGAGTCCACATTTGTACGAGTTTTGAAATCACGAGTTTCGTGTTTTCCCTGTGACCATTAGCGGCAGTGACGGAGGAATCGGGGCATCTCGCAGCAGCTGGAACTGAAACAACAACTCAGCTGGTGACGTGAATCAGACGCGCGCCTGCAGCGGCGATTTCATAATGAAGCATATCCTGTACATCTTGCAGCTAAAGCGCGGCAGCTGTTTCTTTACCTCACTTCACTGACTTCATTTGTTTTTATTGTCGGTGACTCTTATTCTTTAACGCACGCATAGGGCTCATTGCTTTTGGTTTTTATTCTGCAAAGAGAAATCCTGGAATCTTTGGTGCATTGGATTTTAGGTGGGTGGAAATTATGCGAAGATTCATGAATCATATTCTCAGATGCACAATTACCAGGGGATCTGATTCATTCCTTCAGCAGAAAACAGAATATATGGGAACATAACACCCACAGAGCATAATGGTTCATTTAAAAAAAGCCAGGTATTTAATGTTAAATACAGATCAAGATACAAATCCATATTTTTATATATAATGAAAAAATATAAACTCTTCCTGCTGCACGGCATGGTTCATAAACCTGTTTCCATCTCCCCTGCATAACTTGAGTTAATTAAATCAGTGCAACAAAGAAAGAACGACAACTTTCACTTTACCTTTTTCGCACAATGAGCAGTTTTGTTCATGTACATTAAGTTAACAAACCAACACACAATATACATCAAATAGAACGCATCAGCGATCAGGTGAATCCAGGGTTGTTCCATCCTCAACACACTCTAACCCTGAGTAGGTTTTGTAGTTTATACTGAAATCTACACCAATTGAAGTACGTTTATTAATGTATTATTGTTATGTATATAGGCCGAGGCAGGAACTGAGCGGAGGGAGGATGTTTTAAACCTCTGTTATTTTCAAATAATGTGATTTCTTGGTCAATGTTTTGATCTATCAAATGTCAGAAAATAGTGAAAACAGTTCCCCCGTTATTTCCCATAATCCCCTTATGCAACATCTTGAAATTCTTTCTCTCTTAACTGTAAAAAAAAACATTCCATCTCTTGTCAGAAGTTAAATATTTAACTGGAGCTTTTTTCCTAAACACTGTAAATATGAATATTCGAAGCAGACACCGTCAATCATAATGACTCTCCACAATGGCTGCTACATTATCAGTAAATATCTTCTCCCAGTCTGTGTCGCCTTATCTAATTATTGCCTTAAAAAACAAATGGCACCACAGTGGGTGGCAGAAACCGAGAGAGAGGAAAAGAGTGTGTGGGAGGTTACAGTTCTCTTTCAGTCGCCTCAGTGACTTAATACAAGCCATCATTATGGGCTTTGCTATTGTGATGTGAGACAAGCCAACAAAGTTCTGTTCACGAGCTCGGCTGAAGCAGAGAGACTCATGGACGGGCTCATCCGCTGGTCTGAAGCTTTTCACCTCCAACGGCCACGATCTCCAAACTGGGGCTGGGGCTTTTTAACGATACAATTAAAACAATTTTTTTCTGGCGAATGTAATATGTTGAGATGCTGTATATGAGGTCGGGCTGCCACTTATTATTCAAAATGTAAACATTCGTTTGAACGTTGGGGGGAAAAGTTCATATTTGAACTGTAATGACCCATTCGATTTCAAAATCGACTTACTTGTGCATCAGATGTCCTTATCAAAACCTTATAACAATTAAATATAATTGAGGCTTAATATTTTACATTTTAACCATAAACATTTATACTATAAATAAAAAAACGTGAATATATATGGTTTCCCCATTATGTGTCTGTATCGTCTGGAAATGTCATTTGCATATGCAGCTCTGGATGACCACTGAATTATACTGTCTGAGGACTTTGGTTTCACAAAGTAGTTTTTTGAGACAGTTGAGGCTGATGAGAGGAACAAGTCGGGGAATATTGAAAAAGTTTTCTTCTTTGAGGACCAAAAGACAAAAAAGGAAACAATTCCACTAATTATAGTAATATCAGTAGAACTGTTATTGACTTCACAGTAATCAAAATGCACTTTAGAACATTTTCATTGTTTTGAGTATCACCTGATAACAGTTGGCACCAGCGGCCCCACACGACAACAACAATCTGTTACCCCACATTTTAGGAAATCAACAATCAAACCTCTGTTAATTTGTGCAAACAAATCATTCATTCAACCGAACAAAGTAAATCAAAATAACAATTAAGCAATTGCAGGATTCATGTGTTATTAATTTGTTGGTACAAATTTGTCATTTGTATGCATGAACTCTCAAAGTTTCCCACTCGTACCTGCTGGGCCTCGTTGAAGCGGACTAATGTAGCATATTGAGAAAGCCTGTAATTCCATAGCTGCAGAGTTGGGAGCTGTGCTTTGATATATGTTCTCTAGTCAGCCTCGTACTTCAACACTGGGTCACAGAACACCAGCATGTGTGTTACTTTGCACTCCTGTTTTTTACATTGCACCACCGTTTTTGATTTTGCATTTTGCATTTGACTTACTTTTTATATCTTTTATATCTTTATTTTATATTGTTTTTGTTTTTTCTGGAGTACTTATTGTGTTGTTATGTTTTTATGTTCATTGTATGCACCATATGCCATGCCAAGGCAAATTCCAGGTAGGTGTAAACCTACTTGGCAATAAATACTTCTGATTCTGATTCTGATTCTGATGTCTGACTATTACTGTCTCTGCAGACGAGAGGGTCCGAGGTCGTTCTGTAACTTAGTTAGAAAGCAGCGCACAATATCTTCAGTAGCACAAAAGTTGTTTTACAAGCTTGTGACATATTTGCAAACCCAATTCGTACAGTATCCTATAAAAAAACACTAAAACAAACCTGGGTCAGTATCAGTAAAACTGTCACTGTGCTGGTCCTGGCCACATCCGCACCACACTACCTGGATCCCTCTTCGTCCAAACCAATTTATTTTGGTTTGGTCTGAGAATCCATCAAGCGACGTGCTGCCAATATTCACCGGGCTTCTTCCTCATGCTCTCAATTTCAATCTCTTTGTGAGTGGTTTTCTTCTGGGAGGCCGGAGAAGTCGACTCGATCTGATCAGTCACTGAAACACCAGTTTCCACAGATGATCCTTGTGCCAGGTCACACGCACTAACCATCGGTTTCTCAATGCAAGGTCGCAAACATATCAAACTGCGCCTGGCGTCTTGTTTCCAGGACATTCACTCCTGTTATTGATAGTGTTCCTCTCCTTAGACCTCCTTACCACTGCAGCTGTGTTCCACCTCCTGCTCAGTGGCATGCTGCTCCCGTGCCCTCTATCATCTTTATGATCTCGCACAATCTGCTTTCTTGTTCAGCAAACTATTCACCGTGTGGAGCCAGAATGCATTCGACACAAACTGTGGTGTTTGCAGGTTATTTAACTGGAAATCTCTTATGGTGCATTGAGATGTTACTCTGGAGCCTCAATTCTCAATAAAGTCTATCGTTCCTGTCTGTTCTTAAGTAGATATATGATTTAATACCTACATTCCAACTTATTGTGAGATTGTACAGTTTTAAACGTTAGTGATATTACAAAGGTGTGAACTCTTACTTTGTTATAGACCTTTCTTTTTCAGAGGTTTCCTGACAAACACGCAAGTGATATACTTTAAAGTAGGTCTGTATATATAAACATACATGACTTTGAGTAAAGTGCAGTATTATTTCTTAATTAATTACTTAAATGGAAATAAGTAAATGATACTCAGTAGAGGGACTCAGGAAAGGCCTGAAAATCCCCTTAGATTCACTAGAACCAGAGTTTTATTTGGATCTGTATGACTGATTTTATTCATCAATTATTTTCCATTGGAAATTGGTTAAAATTGTAAAACAAATGGCCCTGTCTTGAACAAGCTTGGATCCAGCCCAAAATCGAACAGGCTCTTCCTTGGTTCCGGTCCCATCCTTAATCAAGTCATGGAAATCCGTCGATATTGTGTGATGCTGCCGACAAACAAACAAACAAACAAATAAGAGAATTTGAGCAGCTGAAATTACTTTGACATGACTGATCAATTCAATACTTACAGATCTTCCATTTTCTGTCGACTGACTAATTGATTTATTGATTGCTGCAGCCTCACACATGTGATATGATATCAAATTCTACGAATATTCAGGTCGCAGCGTATTTTATACTCGTGCTTACGATCCTGAACAATTATACTGAAACGTAACCCTGAGAAAATAAGCCACTGAGTAAACTGGGATTTGTGCGTCTCTGTGGACACAGAGGGACGCTCTCTCCACGGGTTGAAATGATTGGATTAGAACCCATTTGGTCTGGTCTTACTCATTCAGGTTCAGGAAACTTATCTGGATTTCCACTGGAAACACGAAATGATTTATATTCATGTTTTCGCCCCCGAGCTGCGACTAAGAGTCATTTGCAATTACTGACATTTCCTGAGAGGTCGGGAAATGAACGCGTCCCCGTGAGTAGATCGCAGCAGGTGTTATAAACAGGTGGATGTTTAAATAGAGATAGTGGAGAGTATAACTGAGCATAATACATTTTATATTAAGACCTTGTGAAATTGTCTCGTCCACGTGTTTAATTCCAAGTCTTGTCACAGTGGCTACTTTGTGATATTAACAATTTCATTTCATTTGCACAGTTACACACTGGCAAAATGTGATAAAGTCTGTGTCCACAGTTTCCTGACATGGACTTTTAACACGTGCATTTATTCCTAATGCTTAAGCTTTCAAGTGCTGTTCAGATGTAGTGAAACAGCAAAGGGATCAAAGAGTTTTATTTGCTGTCAAACCAGCTTCTTCACATTTTAACCTGTGGTGCTCAGAGTTTCTGTAAATCAGCCGAAAGGGAAAACGAAACACAAACTTCACGGGGAGTCACAAGAGCTCTTGTATGTTATTTCATATTTATTGTCTTAACTGAGTCCCCTAAAATGTGATAGTAGCTCTCATTGTGTTATCGCAGTACTTCATTCTCAAAGGATAAAAAGCTGAGGGAAAAACTGATACGAAAAAGATAGATATTGACTGTTTTGTATGATTTATGAAATGAAACATGAGCTTTTGGAGAGTGCGAGCCTCCACCAAGGCTAATGCCCAATGTTGCTCTTCCAACGAAAGTGACAAAATAGTTACATTCCCACAATTTCTGACCTTCCACCAAGTTTTACTATAATCAGTTCAGTAGTTTTGTCGTGACCCTGCTCAGAGACACACTAGTGGCTCAGAGTAAATGGTCTGTATTTATATAGAGCTTCTAGTCTTGATGACCACTCACAGCACTTTTGCTTTTTATTGCACCTTCTTCTACTACTTCTGCCGTTTGTATTTATATAATGCACCTTGAGGATTGCTGTCAAATTCCGTTGTACACTGTGCAATGACAATAAATGGATTCTATTCTGTTCTATTCTATTTACTGTGCAGTTTTTCTGCCATTCACCCATAAACACACACTTTCATGCAGTGCATCAGCCCAACAGAGCGTATACCTCCGCCACAGTCCCCTTAAATTCAACCAAGACACACTTACAATCTTAGACTTGACCTCTCTCGCAATTTCAAAGGAAATGGAAAACAAAGGTTATTGGATCCAGTCCCTTACTCAAACCTGGTCCCAACGTTGACGAGCTCTCTCTTGGCCCATGACCCAGACATCCACCAAGTTCCTGCTCACATAGAAACAGACCAACAGCAATGAAAGCATAATGGTTAAGGCACACATGGGGGTCATATGATAACATGCCATGCCAACACTCCAGCACTACTCCCAAGTTCTCCCACACTCTATAAAGTCATCCTGCAGAAGTTCACCACCCATGAGGGGAGCAAACACACACACGTGGATCTGCTCTGTTGTCTGCTTCAGTGTCACATCGGTAAGAATATGAAGGAGAGAAGTCCTCCACCGTCAGTGCCCCCTCAGTCGTCCCCATCAGTGCAGCGAGACTCTCTCCGGCACAGCTTTAACAAGCAGGAGTGAGCTGTAACGTCAATACGAGGTGAGCCCCTCCATCACTGACACACTCACACTTTCTTTGTGGCTTTCCACCCCAATTATTCTCATGTTTCCAAATGTCTAGTCAGCAGAGACAGTCTGAAAACTGTGTTTCAAACATCTGTGATAAACCGAATCTCTCTTCACTGTCAGTCCTGACAAAGTCTGACTTTTTTTTTTGTTCTTCTTTCCAGCTTGAGTGAAAAAGTGTTTTGACATTTTTTGGAACATCGCACCAGGAGAGATTTGAGCTCCCATAGTTGGGAGTTATCACAGGATTATTGATTTAAACTGTCAGTGGCTTGTGACTGCGAATAGCGACAAAGGAAGGTTGTGCGATCTTCTGCTGATTTGTTCTGCTGCCAGAACCTCCTGCACCTTATTAAAATGACCTTTTTAAAAATGTAATCTGGCCCACTGCGGCGTCAATATCTGAAACACGTTGTTTCTGCTCACCATTGTGTGTCTGTGTGTGTGTGAGTGTGTGGGTGGATACAAGGCTGCGAGGGTGAAGTTTGTTTTACTCCTTCAGCAAAGTCAGTGAGGATGAACGAATTGGAAGAGGCAGTAAAATCCAAGGACATTGTTCATCTTCGTCAATACGATGCAGCCTCCTACTGATGTGTTTGGGATGTGCTGTCACTGTAGGTCTAGGATATAATAATCCATCAGAGGTGGGGAATTGAGTTAAAAAGAGGGTCAAGGAAGTGGTAACACCAGATATTCACAATAACAAGTCATCCTGTTGTAACCCAAAGCTAAGCAGTCGAATCTGAGTGGCCTGAATTGAGCTTTTCTTTGAGTTCAGGCCTCGATAGACTGCACCTTGTTGAGAATATGGATTTTTCAACAATTATCCATTAATTACCTTCGCCAGGGAGGTTATGTTTTCACCCACGGGTTGGTTTGTCAGCAGGATTACACAAAAAGTACTTGACAGATTTTCAGACATGGGTCAAAGAAGAAACCCATTAATGTTTGGTGCATATCTGGACAAAGGACAGATCCAGATTATTATTGTTAACATTGCGACATAGGGTGTTTTGGATATTTATATCCAATTTCCAAAGGAGTAATTCATTGATCTCGTTGATATCAATGATGAGTGTTTGCTGATCGATTGAATTGTGACGGGAGGTATTCGCTCTACTGTCCTTCTGATTACCTCATGTTTTCGTTTGTGTTCTCCTCCATTATTTTATTACCATATTTAACTAATAGGTCACTGGGGCCCGATCTTACACATGTTCTATCTCAATAAATAATGTTTCTGAATCCATGGTTTTAATCTTTAAATACCTGGCACATTGCTAATTTTTACCATGATTTTAAATGTATAATTATTGGAAACTGCTTTTAAATATGTTTAAATTTAAGAGTAGAATCGAGATTGAGGAATCAGATTTTTACTGCCTGTTGTTTGCTCAGGATTATTCTGCGTCAACGGGCTGCGTTATAGGAAACACTGGATTTCAATACTGATGAATATATAATAACCAACTCATTATAAACCCTGATAATTTCCTCAGTGAGAAACTACTTCTTAAACAACCGCAGACGTCACCTGCTAGTAATTAATTGCACATATACATTAAATCCATTAAATAGATTGGAATCGTTTACAAGTTAGAGCTTGAATTGATGTGAACAATAATATTCCTCCTGCAGAGTGAGGGGGGTTCTGTAATTAATGGGCTGCCAGGTATCTCTTTGTTTTGTAAATGGTGAATAAAATACAGCATATGAGGATTAATTCCACACTGTGAACATTAATCAACATATATTCGATTTGGACTCTTTTATATGCTTGTCTGCACAGTAGGAAAACTATAGAAACTCTCCACCAGCTGTCATTTGAGAGCGTTCTTGGAAATATTAAAGCATTTGGTTGTTTTACATAAAACAATCTTTATTTTCTACTTTAGTTTCCCTCTTACGGCGTCGGAAATAATGTTTTTTGTCTCTGAGAAGAAACTAAAACAAACGGAGGAGGTTGGAGGGTCGGATTCTTGACTTGGACGACTGTTCACTTCCTTTAAATCTAACCACACAGTTTCTTCGGAGCACTGTTGATATTTGACCGGCTCAAACAAGGTCCACAAACAACTGTAAGATTCGCTGACCAAAAGAGAAATATGAAAGACTCCATGACGTCTTGTATGGAGTGAAAGTTCATTCATTATATTATAAAAGTTCATCAAACAAACAACACGCACACAAAAACTAGTAAAAATTACAGATTTTTGTTTTGATTGTTTTTATAAAGATACAGTGAGGAAAAAATGGGCCGGAGGTCTGTAGCTAAGCTAACAACAAAGCTAACGCAACCTGGTTTTAGCATAGGCCTAAATAAGCTCACTGTAATCTAGGTCTTTGTAGCTTTAAAACTATTTGCACATTGCATAGACAAATACCACGATACACAGCAAACAAACAACAGCACGTCATGCAGTTAGTGTTATCAAGGTTGTGAGTTATCAAACTGTTGCCGTACAGTTGCTGCTGCGAAGTTAACTTTACCAAGATCCTGCACACGAGCTCCAGACAGCGGGACTCACAACTCTCCTGCTTCTATAACAAATTTGACTCCTTTGTCGAGCAGAATCAGAACAGCCTCAACGGTGAGTTGGTGGACTGTCAAAATATCCATAAAGTTTTTACCAGCGATGTCTGCATCTTTGTGTCTGTACATTGTGATGCTCATGAGAGTATTCAGCCAATCACAACCCAGTTTCCTGCCTCTCTAAACAATACAATGAATAATGTTTAGCCACTTTCTTTCACGTTTGCAGTTATTTTCAGTGCAACACACACTGTGAGGTGATATTCTGTGTATTTGACTAAAGAATGATTGGATTACAATCGCTAATGCTATATTTAACCGAGGCTTTTCAGCTGCCATTGTCACAACACATCGTAAAATCCATTTACATTCATTGGTGAAAGAGACTAACACACAAATTGTGCCACTTCAGAAGCTCACACGAGTCTCAAATGAGTCATTTTGAAAAGCAACGATAAACTTAAGTTATAGAGATTGTTGATCCCTGATAGTCACTGTAATGAAAACACATTTAATTGGTAACAATGGTGAAAGCTCCCATCAGATTTAATGGATCATTGACATTGAACTTTATGTTCCTTGATGGCACGTTGTGTTGTTATGTGACAGCGCGGCATCATCTACATTTGTATTCATTGTTTTTATGATAAGCTTCAGGTTCAGGGAAGTCAAACGACCATTAGGTGATGTTTACGCAGCCTCTGCCGTCCTGGTCTGACAGCACCTTCAGGCTGATGGCATCCAGCCAGTCAACAACTATTTCTGTCCCCTCTTTGTCCTCCATTATGCTGGAAATTTCCCAGACTCCTCTCTCCTCCTCCGCTCTGCCTGTCGCACAATGCAAACATTTTATCTCCCGTCCAAATAACTGATATTATTGAAAAGTTAACAGTGGCTGTCACCGACATGAGTTTGGGCATGGACGCCACGTTCTTTCCTGTCACCAGCAGTCCGATCTTCATGATTACAAAACTCTGTAGAAAGTGCTTCTGCCTTCACTTTTGAGTAAAGACGCTGACTTTTAAAAACACATTTATGAGAGCGAAATAAAACACGACAAGTTAAAGGTAAAACAAGGTTACGTGTTCCGGAGTCAAACCCGAATGGCCACGACTGCTTCTCTTATCTTGACGTCCAATCGAGGACAGTTTATTTTGTTGTGTCTCCTGCCTGAAGCTGCACATTTAACCACCAGCATAAGAGACATCAAGTCCTCTCAGATGGCCCGCTCACCTCCAAGCATCACTAACAGTAGAAAACCTGTTAGTGTCCAGTCCCATTCCTCCACTGAGGACAATTACAGGTACTTTGCTGTCGCTTCTCTTCTACTTTACTCAATGTATTTGTTGTAGTTCCTTTACTGAAAGGACAACATGCAGCATTTCTCCCAGTTTTCATGCACAGAATAAGATGTTTTCGTAACGTCACTCAGTGAATTTCATAGAATATCTGAGTAGATCTATACAATCAGTTCAAATTTCCAGTTCCACCGAAACAAAAGCAGATGAATGTGTTTTTATGTAAGTTTCGAGTGTCTTGCTGGTGAAGTAACATCATGATGAACATCTGACATATAAATAGTTGTAGTTTGCATGTTCTCACTGTGTCTGCGTTGGTTTTCTCCAGATACTCCAGCCTCCCACCGCAGCCCTGCGACTCTCAAGGAATAAGTAGTATAGATGATGGACGGATTCATATTTTTTATTCTAACATTACATCAAAGTATGTCGACAATGAGCAAGGGGCTGATGCCGTGAGAAGGAGGTTCTCAACTTTGCCTTTGGCGTCTTATAAACCCCTGAGGGTCGGGACACAGGAATCATTACAGCCCACTGTGTTACTGCTCTGACTTTTAGCCTCGTTAATTTGGTTTTATTAGACATTTATTAAATGGTTCAGTTGCTCTCATCAGCTTTGTTTTCAATGAACAAGCCCTGATATAACATGTTCAGAGGAAGTTAGGGACGAGCAGGTGAATCAAAGTCAAACCTCTAATAGTTAAAGATCCAGATATTTTGTTCCTTGGATTTAGAATTTCTTCTTCTGCTCAGTTTGACATTTGCTGGATCCGAGTTAGATTTGACACACACGATCCTCAAACTTTATAAACTAAACAGGGATGATCAAGTTCAACGTCCCCATCAGGAGTCAGAGCGACTTCAGTCAGACACAATCTGTACACAGGAAGTGGTGCTGATGAATGTATCAGCCAGGGAAACGGTTTGTATTGTGCTCAATGGACCATTATGATGGAAAACTGCTGACAGCTCTGAAGGAAGCAGATGTCACATTTCTTAACCCTTCATGTTAAATCTACTGCTAAATGTTGGTTTTCTTTCCTCTTCCATGAACCATTAAAGCTAATTATTGATTTTCGAATTTAAACTTTTGTTGAGTTGAATTGTCCAACAGCTGCAAACTGTTTTCTGTATCAGCCCTTTTCTTTCCTAACAAAGAGCTTTTAAATGATTTTATGAAGATGCAAATGCCTGTTTGCTCCGTGAAGAAGGTTCAGTCCACAGATGGCCCACAGAGTCAGGGGTTTGCTGCCTAATAAAACCTTCTTAAAATCTTTATTGGGCAGCAACAATGAAATATTCAAAAGCTTCTGCGATCATAATAAAGTAATTTAAAGACCCCGGCTTTTGCTTAAATAAAATAAGCTGAATAATGCAGTATTACTCTCCACCAGTATATGAAAATGAGCCTGTTTAATACTCCCTGAACTTCATGCACATTTGTGTGAAGTATCGTTTGCTGTTTAACTGCTAACCGGCTTCACTGGAGAGAAAGATGCATTTGACCATTACAGTGTTTTCTCTGTGCAACAGGTCGGAGAAGGTGACGGAGCCACAGCCACTGTGGGATGTGTTTTCACAGCAATGGCATCTAATGAGAGAGCCGACAGCCGGCCGGGGGTCTAATAAGTGTCTTCACAGTGTCTGTGATAAAGGTGCACAACAAACAAAGGCTTGTGTGTTATTTCTGAATTATTCAAACAGCGGTGTTTCAGCCGCAGCCTATTTTTACATCCGGTCTTTGGAGATAGTTTGCTATTAGCGAAACGTACTATTCATCCCAACTTTAACGACGCCCAGTTGTTTCCTAAAAGCACTCAGCGAGCGTCCGGTGGTGGAACATGTTTACTGAGAGCCGGCTCCTCTGCAGCCTTCGGAGAGCACCGTTTAGCCGTTAGTGCTTCTGCATGTGATCGATGGCAACTGCATCTCATCGCAGTTTGTACTTAAGGGAGTGAGAGTGAAGGATTGCTAATTATAGCGCAGATGCATTAAGGGATTGGGTGCATACTGGGTAGTAAATACTGTAATAATCCTGTTTTGTCTAGAGTCGAAACAATTAATCAATTAAGCCCAGTTCACGTTACGCAATCTTTAGCCTGAAAAGTTTTGAAAGTCGCCAAGAAAAGCGTCAGATCAGCGTTCGATCGTCGTGTGTGAATTCCTCCAAAGATGCAAAGTGAGGGGCTCAGTGTAGAGTCGTAGTTTCTGAGCAGGCTGGATCTCGAGGTGAGCACAGGATGGGGGGGGGGGAGGCGGTGAAGGTGCATGCTGTGATATGGAGCTCCCTGGTGTTTTTACACTGCACTTGTGTGTAATCAGGGAAAACAAGCAATAAGCATCTGTGTCGGGGACAGAGTAACACAAACTACGTGTTAACTACATCGGGTTCAGACACAAACACCAGGTCGCGCTCAGGTTAGTCTTCAGAAAGAAAGAAAGATGCGTCCCGAGCTGTTTTCTATTCTTTACAACATCTTGTGTTATCTCGTAGATGTTTTCATGATTAAACATGATTTCAAATCCCCAGATCAAACTAATTATGAACTAATTAACTAATAATTGGGGGTTTGTCTCGGTGAAAGATTGCGTGACCCTCTGTCTGCAGTCAGTCGTGTAATGTAAACTCACAACAACTGAGATGTGATGAGTTGATGCTTTTCCTCAGAACATATGGAACTAAATAGTCGTTTGTTAGTTTTAAAAAGTACTTTTGCTATTTTACTTTCCTCTTCTGACATTTTATGGACAAAACAGTCAATAAACGAAAAGTTCACTGGTAGTTAATCGTGGATGAAACAATCATTAGCCGCAGCCTTTGCCATGTTTCTCTCTTTTGGTTTTGGTGTTTGCAGCTGTTGGCCTTTTAGCTGCCCCTTCTCTGCCAGTAAAACCTCTAGAATAGATGGTTTGACACCACAGAGAATAATGGTGTCAAACTTCAGAGGACACTGGCTATAGTTTGGATTCCACAGCGGTGCAGCGGCTGGGAAACAAGTTTTGTGAGCCAGAAATCGTACTCGTCTCATTGGTATTGATCAACAGCCCCGTCCGGCCCGGGCAGATATATGAAGGTCGTTTTGGGCTGTGAGGCCGTAAAACCTTGAGAAGCTTATTTGCTATCAGGAAACCTGTCAATGTTGTAATGTCCCCTTCACTGGATGAGGTTGATAATTGTCTCTTCTTACATTATATTCTGATGTTGGAGAATTTAATCACAGATGAGCTCATTCAGTCTTCAGAGTAATTACTCAGGTTATTGTATTTGATCTCTGTTACCATGTGATTAAAGATCAAAATGTTTTCTTTAATTCTTTATCATCCATATATTTTTTATAGTTTTTAATGTTTGCATCTGAGTTTTAAATGTACCTGTTTAAATCATAGAGTGTTTATAAAGATGGACGACACAACAGCTCCCAAAAAGTGAAGCCAGAGTCTCTGCATCACCCCCTGGTGGCTGACTGCAATATAGGTAATAAACCCCACCTCCTCCATGTTAGCATATGGAACATGGACCAAACCTAAAAATCTAAATATACATGAACAAAATGTTTTTCTGTAATCTTAGTTGGTTCTTATCCCATTAATGATTGTTTCAGCGCTCATTTTCCCACTCAGTTTTAATTAGTTATTAGATGCTATAACAACAGGATGAAACGTTGTGATTGACTTATGATTGGTCGAGCGCCTGTACACTAGTTAGGTATGGGTGGGTAGGTAGCTAGGTAAGTAGCTAGGTAAGTAGATAGGTAGGTAGGTAGGTAAGTGGGTAGGTCAGTAAGTAGGTAGGTAAGTAGCTAGGTAAGTAGCTAGGTAAGAAGGTAGGTAGGTTTATTGATCCCGATTGATCCCTATTTCCGTATAGTGGGATGAAAGGAGACGTGTCGTCCATCTTTATACAGTCTGTCCTCAAGACCACAGACAATGTCGGACAACTGACGGGGTGAAAGGTTTTTCCAGGTTTCAAGTCTCCGAGCAGGAAAACACTTTTCTCTGAGAAGTCGCTGCATGTTTTGCTGAAGGGAAGAAATAATCAGTGTTTGTATGAGTGAATACAAAACACATCAAAGCTGCGTACTTACCAGTCTAACACGTACTGCATATTAATGTTCTGTGATATGGTAATTACCGTTATTTTTCTCCCTTTCATAGCTCATTGACAAAGACTACTTATTTTGTGACAGCCGTCATTTGCATTAATTGAGCAAACTGCTCATCATTGTTGCCTCAGAATTTCTCAAAGACGGGAAATTGTGTTTTCACAGAAGGGGACCTTGCTCACTGGTTGTCTTCTTTCAAATGAGAGCGATGTAACCAGAGCGTGGGCGAAGTAATTATACAGCAAAGAGGAATAAAAAGGGTTGGGGGAGTTTTTCTTACAGCCAATTTAAATATGTAAGTATTCTTTTTTTGTCTGAAATAAAATCAGTTTTCTGTCACTATAATTCAATCTCATAGGTATATTTTAGTTTTACGTCGCCAACAGTTCCGTACAGGTTAATAAGTGGTTGAGGCTTTGACAGCTTTTCAAAGAGAACAAACAGAGCTGGATCAGGTGAGATTCACTGAGGGAAGCTGGATGAAAATAAAGTTTGAGTTCACAGTGGAAGACATCGACAGTGTTGGTGGGTTATGCTTTTCTCACTAATTGGTGGTTTCATATAACTTATAATCATACGACTCAACTGTCGACAGGATTTAAATGTACAATATCTCTCTCAATCAAAAACTCAAATTTGAATGAAAAATCATTATACAATATATTGAATCACTTTTGTAACTTTGAGCATCTTCTCCATTTGACTGCCGAAGATGTTTTTCTTCCATATATTATATTATGTATTTAATTTTCAGACTGGAAACTTGGTTAAATTCCTCTTCTAAGTATTTTTTATTTTGAATATTATTTTGCCTCTGCAGCAGCTGCACTCGTGGCTGGAGGCATTTTGTTTTCATGTCGTCCTTCCCTGCGTATCTCACGAGCGCCTTGAGGAAGTTTCTCCAAGTTTGGCACAAACGTTCACTTGGACTCAAGGACACAGTCACCGGATCCTGGAGGTTGAAGGTAAAAAGGCGCCTGGAGCATCCGTCCCACTCCTGTTAATGTTTCATATCGGGAACGCCTGAAGGGAAAAATCATTACATACGTCACAAACGTCCATGAACTGATCGGAATTAACTCAAGAATCATTTTTACAATAAAATATGAATTTAATAAAAATCTATTAAATTCCCTTAAAGTCTTCATTATATATGTGTTAACGGTCTTGACTGACATGGAAGTGAACTACAACTTGACAGAGTGGGAGAGAAATAAAACTGTGAGGCTGTTTAATCTGAATCTGAGATGACGAAGTGAAGGAGGCTTCGTTCTGGTGAATAATTCCAGAGTTTGCTTCAAATATGAAAGTTTTATGTGACAAGATGTAGAAGGAGGCAGAGAGGGCAGCATCACTAACACTCTGCAGACCACGAAGATCACAACATGCACTTCAGTGTCACTCGAGTACACTTCTTATTGGATGTGTGGTAAAAACATGTGAAACTGTCCACGGCTACAGCAGTGAGAACAGCATGGGGGGTGTTTACGCTGCATGCATCAAAAATATTCTGCAATTCATTGGAAAGAAAGGACCTTGCCTCCAGTGGCAGCAGCTTCAATCAGAATCTCAATCTGAGATAAAGCAGATAATAATATCAATCAGACATAACGTGGCGCTTGAAAGCTCAAATCTGAAACAGAAAGGAGACCCTGACCCGGACCCTGAAGATCTATTTAGCATTTTCTCCTTGGCATTAAAGGATGGAGGTAAAAGACAGTTTTACATTTTGGCCGGGAAGCGAGTGAAGGGAGAGAAGGAGTGAAGGGAGTGAAAGGAGAGAAGGAGTGAAGGGAGTGAAGGGAGTGAAGGAGGAAAGGAGAGAAGGAGAGAAGGGAGTGAAAGGAGAGAAGGGAGTGAAAGGAGAGAAGGAGTGAAGGGAGTAGAGACAGTGCTGATATTTGTAAAAACAAAAGTACAGATTGATTGTAATACCATTAAACGTCAAATAGATGTGGGACAGAATCAAAAACTGTCGGTTCAGCAGGTAGAGAGATGTTAGACAGACAGGTCGGATCTTTTTGATCTAATTTGACTTTATTGTCTTCATGGTCGAGGCAAGAAACTGCTCAAGAAAAGGTTGTAGTGACACATTAGAAAAACTCAATGTTTGTGGTCTTGCAGTATATTGTGCATTAGTTAAACTTATTTCAATGGTTGCAAGAAGATATTCCTCAAATGGTCAGACTACGCAACAACAGACAAAACAATTAAAATATTATCACTTTCTGTCTGAGTGTTTTTATCTGTTGATAGATAGAAGAAATTGGAGGAAACAAACACGTGTAAACACCGGGGGAGTGAGACATTAGTATTTGTAAATACTTTGCTGGAGGCTAATTAGGTGCAAACGAGAGTCACGTAACTAACGAGTTCTAGAGAATCACCGGAGATTCCTGAAAGTCTGAATTTTCACTGTGACTGACGTCCAACCACACGTCAGCAGAACCTTCATCCCGGTCGGTGCTCAGGTTTGAAATATCTGCTGAAGAAATATTCTTTTGGACCCAGCTTTGCGTCCCACCACATGTAGAATTGATGGGAGCGTCGAGCAGCTCTTCCATCACATCCCTCCACCTCATTAAAACCATTTGCTCTCTCGGCGCATTAGCAGGCTGAGCTTTTAGAGCTGTGCATAGCAGAGCAGAGGAAGTGGGCGATCGCAACACACTCTGTGCCCTGTACAGATTGTGCAGTCGCTCATGTGTGTTTCAGCTCAGTTTACACACATCGCTCATAAACTCCCCCTCCTCCATGTTAGTGGATTGGAGATGGGCCAAAAAATCTAAATACGAAGGCGACAGAGTGGATATGTAACAGCAGGACGTAAATATCATGGTTCTACTCCACGATTACTACTGAGAAGACTCTGGTTCCATATGTCTGTGTGATGAGATCGTGGAGAAGCATCGTCCACTTTTATTTAGAGTCTATGTCTTTAAAGCTGGAGTCGATTACCTTCTTTTCATGGCCATTTATTATTGTGTAAATGTTTAGTAAAGCTCATTGCATTTAAAACAGTATTCCTGTGGAGCTCTGTTACCAAGTCAGGGTAAAAAAAATACAGTGTTTCAACAATCAGTGAATCTGAGGCAGTGAAGTGAAGATGTTAGTTTCTTAATGGAAAAGCTTGACCACCTTTCTCTTCCCGTATCGCTTTGGCCTCTGGCAGCCGTGAGATTTAGCTGCAGCATCTGCAGGATCCGCCATGGGTCTCACAATCCTGGGGTGGGGGTGGGGGTGGGTGGGGTACTTTCGTTTGCCTCTCAGCACGACGCCCACTGGACCTGGAGGAGGCTCTCAAACTTTCAAAAAAGATGGATTAGGGGCATTAAAATAGAGCCGTGCACCTGTCACCTAACATTTTCCAGCGTGGACGGCCCTGGAACCAGGGACTGCACCAAATGTCACATGAAGGAGGAAGCTGAGAGCACAAAGCTGCTGGAGGCTGCACAACCCCCCCCCCCCCCCCCCCCTGATAGGAGACACTCAATAATGGACTTCAAACATGTCAGTCGAGGCAGAAGTTTTGTTTTTCATGACGGTGATGTAACACACTCCACACGCTGCCACAACACTGAAGAGTTATGATGTCACACGTCTCCACTGCAGCTGGAGACGCCTGAAGATTCAAAAAATATTTTTCTTCCTCTTCTTTCTGTGTGAATTTGGCCACTGGAGTGTTTTCATAAATGTGTGTTTATTCACCCGTGTTTATTCTACGGCTGCTGAGACGCTGATGTCCAAACTCCATGTCTATCAGCTTCCTGCTCTTTCTCCTGCTGCTCTCGTTCATCAAGTGAAATAATTCACTTTTGGCATCAGCGCAAATATTTTTGCTCAATTTTAAAACAACTACTGTTTCTCAGTTTGAGCCTTTCAGGGGTAATTTGCATCCACTTTGCGTTGACACTTTAAAAATCAGTCGCATGTGTAAATATGCCCTTGTCATCATCCTTTCAATAAAACAGTTTCTCAAAAATAGTTCCAACGATTAGTCAATTAAGTTGATCGACGGAAAATTAAACAACCAACGACTTGGATAATGAATCAGTATTTAATCCTAAATCACTTTTCATTACAACTAATCAGAGATTCTTTGACTAAAGGGGCAGTTAATAGAGCATTTTGGATTATTATTGTTCTTTAGACATTAGATGTCATCACCTGACACTCTGGGACACTGCAATGGGCCTTATTACATTTCTGTGATGTTTTTAGATCAATGTTTTCTAAATTACACAAAAGAACATTCAGTGAAATAATGAGAATTACTGTTGGTTAAGCCCTAATGAATTTACACCATTTATATATACAAACGTTTTTCTGGCTGGTAACCTTATACAGTAGATCTTTCAGTAATAAAATAAGAATTTATTGAAACATAAAAATGAAAAAGGATTTGTACAACTCATGTGTAAGGATTCATATCAATATCTCACCTGGATCCGTGTCCGGAGGCTCGAGTCGCAGGTTTAGATCCTTTGCTTCCTTCTTCTCTCTTTCCAGCTTTCACTCTCAGCTCCGAACAATCAACAAAGACTTAAACGCACAAAAACATCTTAAAAGAAAAACTAAAAAACGATTCATACTCTTGGCCACAGAATATCTTTAAAAAAACCAAATAGATGGATTTGCAGTTTGAAGACAAAGAGCTCAGGCCGTATCGTCTCGTCTCTTTCCAAACAATTTCACAAAGTCAACTTTCAAAATGATGTGATGAATAATTGGTCTGTGAGAAAACACAGATTTCTCCCCGACCTCATGTGTGCGGCGCCTCCTTAGCAACCTCGTCTCGCCGTGTTGGACGTGTAATTAATATTCCGCAGGTGTAAACCACGGCCCCTGCGCCGCGCGACCTTTTTCCCTCTGTTGATCACAAACATGCTCACTCATTTCTTTCCCACAAATAACCATTTATTCTGCACACATTTACTGAAAATTACAGTTTATTGAAAGGACACAGAAAGGTCAGATAACACGGATACATGTAGCTAGGAGTTACTACTCAGTGCATGGCACATTCTCAGGGAGACGACCCATTGTGAGTCTTTGGCTCTTTGCCTCTGGAGTGTTGAAGGCAAGAAGAGTGCTGAAATATTAAACCTTGAACAGTTGGCCAGCCAACTTGAGCCTCTATATTTCAAAATGTGGAGGAGTAAATTAACCGTGCTACAATGAGTGACAAACAATAGTCTAAGTTGGGTAGTAGTAGTAGTAGTAGTAGTAGTTATAGTAGTAGGGGTATCTCTTATTTGTCAATTGATTTATACTTATCACAGGATACAGTGTCAGACCTCACCAGTGCAAAGGGATTTTTCTAGAAAGATCACACATTTAGAAAGCAGTGTCCTCACTCAGAAGAAAACTCAGATCAGTAAACAACAAATGAACAATCATGAAACAAGTTACCAGTGCCATTGCTACCTTTTTAAAAAGAATTTCTAGAATGCATGCCGTTTTTACTATGGAGGATTTTCAGATGACGGTTCGAAGTTTGACAATTCCAGTGTCTCAGCTTTTTGCAAACAATGCTGATATGCGCATATGTAGCTGTTGAGTGTGTGTGTGTGTGTGTGTGTGTGTGTGTGCGTGTTTAAAATGTGTCTGTATGTGTGTGTCTGTGTGTGTGTGGGCGCACATTGTTTTTTGTGAGAGTGCGCAAAAAAGTGTGTGCTCTTAGAAAGATCCTTCAGGCAACAGGAGCTCCGCAGTTTGGGTGACACGTCGTCCGCTCAGTCGTCTTTATGTGGCTTTGTCTTTTTGCTGCTGCTGCCTCCCTCCGCCTCCTCGCTGGCGTCTGAGAGCTTCGTGTTGATTTTCCCAGTCTCTGCTTGGCTCCTTTGCTGTGGGGTTCAGAAGATACAGATTTATAATGATCAAGAGTGACACCGTAATGTTCCCCAGTAGACATGTGCTGGTCTGTAGTCTGAGCAGGAAATAGCTGCAGGATACAGATGAAGTAGAAAAACCTATATTTTTTTAATTTAAAGTTAAAACCGATGTAACGCTTCTACTGCTATTACAACACGATGACTGGGGTTAGAGCCGGAGCTGTTTCACACAAGTTATAAAGTTTCAAGAGCAACTTAGAGGCTCATTTAAAATCAATGTTAGTTACGTATATAGAAACGGACGGAGCCTTCTGTCGGTACTCTGCGTTCAGTTTCGTCCGTATTTGTCTTCTGAAAGCTAATGGTCAAAACAGACGAAACGGAGCAGTACCACTGTAAACCATGGGGGGGCAGTGTAGCCGATACTTCAGGGGAGACGACGATAGGACACAAGGAAGAAATTTCAACATTGATAAAAAAACTTTGAGGACATTGTCGCCACATTTGGGTGTGATGTACGCCGGCAGCGATGAGTACTTTGATTATGTACGTTTATCTTTTTGTACGTAAGGCAGCATAAATAAGTCTTAACACCCGGGTGCAGCTTGAAACTGCACCTTTACAAATTCCCAATGTGCCCTCTGGGTGGTGGGGAGCCGTGTGTGATGTGGGGGGGTTCAGTACAAATCATATTTTATAGAATATCTTTGGGGAAAACCCCCCTTAAAACAAACAATGGTTGTAATGAGCAACACAAACATGACTGTGATAAAATGGGGGATACAAATTACCTGTAATTTGAAAGTGTGTTTAAATGAGTCGTACAAAGTAAAGTTGGTAAACACATGGTAAACACAGCCGGCGTGTTCTAATGTACGAGGTTACGGAGACTGTGAGGGAGCGCGGTGCCGGTGGATTGACGCGCGGCTCAGGAATCCAGCTGCTTTTCATTTCAGCTCTGGAGAAAATGAGCAGCCTTTGAAAAATAAATGTAATTAAGTACCTGGTGAGATGGAAAAGCAGCAATTCAGAGAGTTTTGAAGACCAACACTGACAGCAGCCTGTTTACGGTTCAGTGGCACAGCCAAACACAATGAGAGTGTGCGAGTGTGTGTGTGTGTTTGCGGGGGGTGTGCGATACTTTCCCGTTCTCCTGCTGTTTTTCACAAATTCCCGCTGACATTTGAAAAAGAAAATTATCAGGCACCAATTTTTTTCATTAACGGAACCGAATCTTCTTTTGGCATTTTGAATAATTTCAGCCATTTGAGCAGTGGCATGTTTAAGAACTGAACACTGGCACTAGGAACCAATTCCCAGGTCATTTAGCCCCAATGTTCCTTTTGAATAAAACGAGAGATTCAGTGTCTTGGTGAATTCTCCTCCATCTGCACACAAACTCCATCTCTCTCTTTATGACCTCGGTTGCGGTTCACTTTGTGGGTTTGGGATTTTCCTTTTTCCTGTGTTTGTTTCTTGTTTATCACCAGAGAAAAGCTCACTTAAGAACATCCAGAAGTTTGTGTGCAGGGGAGCATGTTGTGGACAAACTTTGTCTGCAGTCAAGTTGATGTCAAACAAAAAACATTATATCACAGCGAACAACAACTAAAGGCGCATTCATGCTCAATGTTAGAAACGTATATACGGGAGTAGACGGAACCTTCTTGCAATGCTCTTTTAGTTCGTCTGTATTTTTGCGAGTGTTTTGAAAGCTCACAGACACCCACAGACAATGCAATGCCAGTGGAAACCATAGGGGGGCAGTGCAGTCAATGGTTAGACCAAAATGACCATAAGATACACGGACGTGGAAATGTTTGAGTGTCACAGACTTTCCTATCTCTGACTCTAGATCTCTCCAGATCTCTAACTTGGTGTTTTCCGTTGTTGCATTAAACAGCCGTGTGCAGAGCTACTCGCCACATGGTTGCTCACGCTATTACACCATCTTCCATAAAGTTGTTGACGTCCATGTAGACAGTCCGACCTCATCGTTTCAGCTGCAGGTGTGTGCGTAAGGACTTTGTCTACGTACGTATCGAGAGCCTTATGATTAGCCTTTATATGTTTTCACTATCACTGTCCACTATATACATACAACTCTGACTTTATTTAGATTCATGTTGTCACAGGCATAGTTTGGGTGGAAAGTTTGTTGTAGTACGGACATTGTTTTTGCTCTATGGATGAGAATTGGTAAAAAGTAAGAATCCTTCCTCCACTGCCCTGATTTATTTTGGGTGCACGTCAACTACCTAATTAACCGACTGTCACACGGAGCAGATTCTGTTCCTCTTGGAATATGTCAGCTACAAAAACAAATGGAACTTATATGAAACATTGTCTTTTTTTAACCACAGATGATTTAAAAAACAAAAAAAAACCTGCATATCTGACTCAGTGGATTTTTTTTTTTTTTAGCTCTTCATCACATTCGCCCTTTGTGATTCTTGCACATCATCCGGTGTGCACCTCCACTTTCAGAGTTTTAATGAATTCAGGAATGTCAGAGACGAACAATACCGATGCCACCGTGCTTCACTGATGCGCTCCGTTGTTTGAGAATGTCAGAGTTTGCTGAATCACATTCTATTTTTAACTTGAGTAGAAACCAAAACTTCACTCTCAGAGATTCTTAATGATTTACTCGAACATTAGAGTGTAACGTGACACAGGTTGGTTTTGCGCTGCCGTGGTTTTAAAGCTTACAAAAACGGGACCAACATTATTATCTCCATGTTGTTGACATACCAGTAAATGTGGCTGAAAACCCCAGTGGGTGTGATGCAGGTCTGTCAGGTTGTCAATGTTCAGGCCACATCGATACGAACCTCTCCTGATGAGTCTGCCGTACGAGACCGAGTCAATACGTGACTGCTGCTTATTCTACAATATATCTCAGGGAAAAGAAGTGCAGATGTTGCTCTGTTTTACTTTTAAATCTTTCCCTGTGTCAAACAAACAACGCAGAGCACAGGAGCAGCCTTTTCCGGGGGATGCCGCTCAGGTTCCCGGTTTCACGATACAGTATAATGAAGGTGGAGCGGTGACAGGAGTAACGCCACTTTAATGCAGATTGATCCAGAGACTGGAATGCAAATCGTTACTAATCAAAGTGTTTACTACACCATGAATGGCAAGTGCTGCGTACCGGCAGGAAACAGGGAGACAGAGATGATTGTAGATCCATTGGTGCAACAAAATGTGAAAACCCGTGCAAATAATAAAGATTGAAATGGTTTTATTTAGAGGTGAAAACCCTTTTTTGCTCAACTGACACTCGAGAAGTCACCTTTTCCTGTTTCGTCAACTTTGTGGCTGCTCCTAAAACGGAACATGTGATATTTTCAATTAAAAAACTGTCAAAAATACATTGTTCACTATCAGATTTGTGTCTATTACAGAGTTCTGTGCTTGTCACAATATTCGACTTCAGTAAAATCTTATGCCGAGCGATTTCACTACATCAATCCTGAAAGAGAAAACCATTATTTTGTTCTGCTTGGAATCAGTGACACAGTCCAACTGTTGTCTTACATAAAACGTCCTTGTCACACTCTCTCTCTCTCTCGCTGAATCTCATTCTGGCACAAAACACACCGGCGAAGTGGAATCCACCCATTCCTCGAGATCTCGTTTGAAACACTCTCGTATTCCTGTGCAAATAGTCTCCGTGTCTAAAAATGGATCCCTGCCACTTGGAATGCAAGGCGTCCGCTCAGTCCGACAGTATCGCGCTGAAATGAGATGCATTGTTTTGCTGTACCATCTGCCGCTGCCAAACAGGTGTGACTCAATTCAATAATATGATGAGGGGGGCGGTTGTGCGTGGGCTCTGGCGGGGCAGTGGATATTAGATTGTAGAAGAACGGTTGACTTCTTTAAGGAATGTGATGCAGACGTTGTGTGTCCTTTCATGTCGTATTTTGTTGGTGAAGACTTTAATCATTGTGTTACCCTTCGCACCAGCGTAGCCGGGAGGACACACACAGTACTTTCTAATAGCCTGACACACACACACACACACACACACACAGTAAAAACAGTGTCTCCTGAGTTTATGCAGAATTCTGCCTGCCTGCTGAAGTCGGTAAAAACTTTAGGGATGTTTGTACGGGCCACTGCCTCGGGTGTGATTTCTACCTGTGCTGTCAATGGTCAGTCAGACTGTGACAGGTCGTTAATTTGAGTGACAGCTGGGCAAGGAGTGCTGCACACCCACAGCTCGGCGAAATGGCAAAAAACAAGTGAGAGATCTTATCGTGTCGTTATGAAACTGTGGCGGGACAAATACGAATATGACGGGACGCGACAGTGTAGTTAATTAATGAGAAACACTGCAGTGACGTGATGGAGTCAGAAAATGACATCATGCATTGCTAAAAAATGCATTTTTCAAGGTATCGCTGCATCCTATATAGGACAATAGACACCACCTAAATATATATAGAGAATGATGTCACTATTACATCATGGTGAAGTCAGAAAATGATGCCATAGAGTGCAGTGATGCAACATTTGCAACCAGTAAGATTAGAAACATGATCTACAGCTTATTCATATGTAATCCTTTGGTATAAAAGATATAAATGATGTCATGATGACGCCGATATAAATTATCGTTAATACAATTTAAAAAGCGAGCATTGCCTGATCGGGGTTTATCCAGCGCACACCAAGGTTTGCATTGTCCCTCCAATCCTCTTTATGTAATTATTAGTTCATGTAAATCCGTGTAGTCTCTCCTACGTGTTTTAAACATGTTGATTATTATATTGCTGTGTGAAGCACTCATTTACATTTCAGAGCTGCAGCAGACTGAGAATGACAAATTGCTATAATCCACCACAGAAGAGCAACTTAGAAGATGAAGCTGATTATATTCAATATTTTTATATTTGTCCACAAAAGGCTAAAACCAGAACTTGCTTAATCCCACAGACGTATTTCCCTGAAGCCTCATCTCTTGTGCACTGGAGCTGCATTGTTGTCCAAATACTATTAAAAACAAATCAGCGAGCAGCAGAGAGACGCACTGGATGTTTCTTCATCAGCACAAACACGGCGCTGTGGACTTTATTCTGAGTCCCGGACACACGTCATTAACAGAGCTGTAAATAATGCACCAAATTAATCTGCGGCAGAAAAACTGTCCCCAACAAACGCACTGTTTACTCCTGTTGGTGAAATGTTCATTTAAACCACAAGGTCCAGTGGAGTTAGAAAATCCCTCAGATGTTTTATAAAAAGTAAACAACAACAACATTTGTGACCTGAAGATTTAAATACGTTTGAAGAAGGTGCGGAAATTATGAGACGGTTGTTTTGTTATTTTAAGAAAAACACCTTTAAAAAAAAAATCTTTATGACCCTAATTAACTAACTGATAATTTCTCTGCCGAAGAAAAACAAGATTTCACCTGATTGACAAGTGAGTAGTTTACATTTGCTGTTGTTTCCATTTAAATCCAAGCTCACCTGCTGTGCCTCTGGTTGCTTTTTACTGTCCGGGGCCGATTCCTCCGTCTGATTCTGGAAGCAGTCGCCTCCGGTCTGTGGGAGCAGAGGGAGAATATCTCAGAGCAGCGAAGGGGAAACGTGCAGGGAACTGGGTTTATTCAGAGAAAACTGGAGATTGAACAGAGCCAGACGATGAATAGACTCAAATCAGTGACATTAACATGCCCTTTTGATTTTCACATAAAAGTTACAAGGCATTTCATCGACGACTTCTCTGCATCTGTGGAATCATCCAATTAACTTTCTCATTGCAATTGAGATTTGATGACAGTAATCAACCAGAAAATTGCAGATCAAATGACTGATAATCGCTCAAAAAATGTACTCAGCAGAAATACCACAAACATTTGTTGGTTTGCTGCTTGTTTGCTTCTAAGCACCATGTTAAATTAAATACCGCTCAGTTTTTGGATGCTGGTTCGAAAACATTAATTCCCAGAGTTTCCTTGGGCCCTAAAAGATGAGACGGACATTTTTCAACATTTCATGACCTTATATAGACAAAATGATAAATCCTGAACCAATCAATACTTAAAATAATCATGAGTCGCAGCCTTACAGGATGTTTTCCTTTCACAGAATTGCACAAGCGCTGCGAGTCATTTCTCTGAGTGATAAACCCGAAGCCCTTTCTCATCAGTGGTAATGATTTATTTATTTTTTTAAACACAAAACACTGTCACATTAATGTCCATTAATTACTCCTCTCCAGCTTTATCAGGTCCATTGTGGATTAAGTGTTTGGAAGCACCTGCTCTACACCGAGTGTTTACACGTGTCTCATGAATGAAGGACGAGCCTGTGAAATACACAACAGGTCAAAAGATTCTGTGCCGCTGGAAGAAAGACCCACTGACTTCTCGCTGTGTCTTCAGTGTGAAATGGAGAATCTGACTGTAGTCGGAGGTGTTTATCAGTTTCAGTTCTGATCAGCGGTTATGGAAACATGAACACGTCGATATTCCCCCTTCAGGCTGACGCGTTCATGTGCATCAAATTCCATCCGTCTCCGTTCAAGCAGAATCAAGTTCGAAGAGACTGAAGTCAAATATATCCAAACATCTCCCCGGCCTTCGAGCTGCCGTCTACAACTTACTAACCTCGATCACCGGCGTGTTCGTGACCTTGAAAGTAACGAAACTGAAAAAAAGAATCATACTGGCTTCAGGAAAAGAGTCCTTTGCTATTTTTTAGCAGATTTACCCAAATTTTTTTTAAAAACATGCATTTATGTGCTAATTCAATTGTTATAAAAGTGATATATTTCTGAGTGGATTTCAGGGTTTGGGAATTGAGTTAATTTAAAGCTTTCCTGCAGCACTGCAATTAAATTAAAGCCTTGAAAGTTGATGCAAACAATTCCTACAAACGCAGCTTTTGTTGATGACTTTCAAACCCTCTGCACAAAGGCGGTGTCGGAGCAAACTGCTACTACACCCCCCCGTGCAATTATAAAGGAAAACACCACACTGCAGGGGGAACACAGACTGGTTGGTCCGAGGTTCTTCCTACAGCAACGTACTGAACCGAAACATGGAGAGAAAAGAACAAGATGGAGGCTTCACGTGATGCAAGAACAGGACAACACAAGGAATATCATTTATTGATCTAAGTGTTTCACTCTTGATAATAAGGTTTTAGTTACAGGTGCATGGTTCTAAATGCTTGTAAAAGACACATCCAATTGCATGTTGAGAAATGACAATGGCAGATATTAAACTTTTATCACATTATCTTTATTATCTTTTTGATTACACGCCAGTAAAATACTGCAACTTTGAATTTAGTCCTGTTTCTTGTTGATCCAACGTGAAATCGCCAACAATGCATCAGTTTAAAGCTAATTTTAGGACCAACACACCCGCCGGTGCTCCGATGGGTGAAGGTGTGTTTGCTATTCAAACACAGTGAGTGCTCTGAATGGAAAACGACAGCTGTCTGAAACTCGCAAAAGGCCCCTCGGTGTCGCTCGGCACAAAAGGACCCAGAGACATTGAGTTATGTAAATTTGAGATGTAAAGATTGAGGTGTTTTAAAACCTTTGACCGGCGGCGTATATATTTCAACCTGTTAAGTATGAGCTTTGTCTATGAAAAGCAAATCATGTATTAGATTGCCGTGAACCTTTCACATTTCATTTTCAAACCGCACCACAGGCCGGCGGGACCGCGCACACACACTCATCCACACTGTCTCTCCTCATTTCCCGGCGGACCGCGGGGAGGAGAGGACGAGATGCGGCGGCGTCCACGAGCAAACACAACATCTGAGTCTCTGTTTCAAATGTGTCTCCTCTTATCTGCATCACGAGGTTTCTCACTCTTGCTGAAGGAATTTTAAAACCCTGCCAAGATTACATGATCAATTTTTGGACACGGCTGAACATTGTTTTTGGCACAGTTTCATTAAGGAACAATCTCGTTGACAAAGTTTCCACAGACGGTAATTTGGGTATTTGGGTGGCGAGCCTCTGCACTGCGCTGTGGTCTGTCGACTTATCCTGTAATACTTCTTGATAATCGCTTGTCAAAAATCCTTAAGGACCATGTTTGCTTCCCTGCTTCTGTCAAAGCCTCTTTACCTTCTTGATAAGTGACTGATCACGGCTGCCTGGGTCCTGGAGGAGAAAGGCTGTGGAACCTGAGTATCTCTGTTTCCACAGGAGACGTCTGTGACTGTTGTTCTCTTTTCACCCTTTAATCACTGTTTTCAAAGTGTCAGTGGGAGACTCGACTCCTTCACATGTTCCAAAAGCTCCTCGGTGTGAAACTGTGTTTGCTCTGGTCGAGTGCAGTTGTGACCCAAAGGCTCCTCGAGGAGAGTTTGAATGTGCAAAGTTTGTCTTTTACTGAAATTTCTCGTGAACATCGTGATGTCTCAGGAACGTCCCGAGGGAATTTATTTCAAACGTTCACTTGGACTGAAGGATGAACTGAAGTGTCAAAGGTCAGGTTCACTCACACCACCGTGTTCTTGGCTTAAAGAATTCAACACAAACCAGACGAGCACAAACCAAAGCACAACAGTCCTCTTAAATTCATTCAAGTTCAAATCTAGATCCACAATTATTCCCTGGGAAAAGTTAAAAACATTCCACAATCCGCACAAAGTTGATAATGAGTTCTATGGTAATCTGTCCAGTAGTTTTTGTGAAATGCTGATAAATAACACAAACATAATCTTACTGGCAGAGGTAATAATCTATTAAGACATTTTAGATAAAGGGTCAAAGGTCAATTTCACTGTGACAACATTATGTTCTGCAAATAGACTTAATATCTTTGATTGAATTCCTCACATTACAAGACTGGACTGACGTGGATGTAAATATGTAAAGTGTTTCGTGTAGGCATAACACTGTGAGGTGGTATTATCTGTATATTTATATTCACTTCACGATTCAATGGAAATGGCAAAATGTGTCATTTCAGTGTCTTTACAATTTCCCAGTCGCCAAGTTGAGAAGTTGACATTACTTTTTTTTCTCCGACCAGCCGTTCAAACACCAGAGACATTTCATTTGCTCGGATAGAAAACAGAAGATTCTTCTCAAAATAGTTTGATAGTTTGAAATTACTTGGACGAGTTGTTTATCGTGACGTCTTTTGTCTCACAATTTAAACCTACAAAATATACTACAATAAAAAGAGAAGCAACAAATTCTCTGATTCGAAGAAGTTATAGAAATGACGAATGTTTTCAGTGAAAATGTAAAAATCCTCTGGTAACGTGCAATAACAAGTATTTTAAGTTAAAAAACAATAAAAACTATTAACTTTAAGAATCATCCGACTGGAACCTGGTACAGTTGTTGCATTAACTTACTTCCAGCTAATGGATCTCTTGGAGACACTTGTGGGGTTCGACTCCTGATGAGGGACTTGAGCATGAAGTCAGTGAACAGATGAACGTCATGGATACAGGCCCTGAGGTCACAGAGGCCATTACAATTTAATTAGTGGGAACACTCACCTTTTCCATCTGGCCCGCTTTCACTCCGCCGCCCTCTCTCCTCGTTACTCCGATGTTCACGGGTGATTTAGTGTCTGTGGCGATTCTCTGAACTCTGGAGATGTCCTGCAAAGAAAAAAAACAAGAAACATTTGAACTTGGGGGTGAAACTACAACGTGTAAATGTCTCGTTGATGCAGCAGTGGAAAGTCAATAAATCAGTTCTGGCTCAAATGTTAATAACTGCTTGTTTTATTTTGGTTTCTCTCAACTAATTCAGCTCATTTATTTGGAGTAAATAAATTAGTGGTGGAATCACAACCTCCTAACAGGCAGCAGGAAGGGTACAAGAAGAGCGTGCTGCAAACTAAAAAGAGAATTATTGAGATATTAGAGCTTGGAGGTGAACGTACTCAAAATAATTAACCATCACACATGATGCACACAGATCAAAAACTTTTCATTTCTGCTTAAATTGTGTTTTTATTTGAACTAACAGAGTTAAAAGTCAGACTCCACTTCCACAGCAGCTGCTTCTAAACGCTGGTTTACAAAGTAGGCTTAAAATAAGCAAACTATTCTCGTCTGATACTAACAAGTACTGAGAATATATGTTTTGTAGGGAACAAATTGCGACCGCATCCCAAATCCCCAAAGATATATACTTTTCTTATCTATGCAAAGAGAGTCTACAGTATATGTGTCTGCCAGGAGCTTTTTAATCATCTGCCAGGTCCTGTCTGTCCACGTCACATATCCACGTCACAGCGCCTGTGTCGAGCCTGTGTCTCGATACGAGGTGGCGCTTAGCGTGCAGGATTAACGGTTGAAAGATTGGCAGCACTTTGACAGAGAAGCAGCAGAACGCAGTCAAAGCGAGACGTCTATTAGCGGCAAGTTTGCAGGTTGCAGATATAGGAAGGGGTGGAGTGTCACTGAATCAGGCTCCACCCCCTGCTCCTCCAAATATGGTTACTTCTGGTTTCAAAGAACCAAGATGGCGCCGGGCAAGATGCAAAACTTGAGGCTTGTAAATGGAGGATTACACACTAATGAGCCTCGTCATGGTGGGTTGATAATTGGGGTTAATTACAGTGAATGAACTCATTCTAAGGTAATCCATCTAGTAGCTGAAAGACCGACTTGTGCATGACGTGCGTCCCGAGTCATATGATTTATGATTTATGAAACAAGGATATTGGCTGAAACCTCAGTTTACACAAAGGGAATCTATGTGAACAGTCATATAATTGTGCAATGTCTTATTAGACAGATATTAAAAACAATAGAAGCTTGATCCCCATCATCATTGTGTTTGTTGTCCTGCTCAGCTTCTGTTCTGAAACTAAATTGAACTGCACAGTTGTTTGTGCACAGACCAGCAGGTCCCAGAGGTCGAACCTTCAAACCCGCCTGTGACTGATGTCTGAATAAACATGCACAGATCAGCTCGGAGTGAGAAGTGAGTCCAGAAAGCAGCGTTGGGATTTTTCTTCCTCGCTGCATGTGATGAGGAACGATGTTTGAGTAAAGTGACCCCGCCGCAAACAGCGGTGAAAAGCGATGTCGGGATGGTGGGAGGTAAACAAGACGGACGGTCGGAGATGAACCTGTTCTCTCTGGAGGTGGACGAGCCGTCTATACCACAACCGCCTGAAATGATGTCCACATGAAAAACAGGACTCTCGCCGGGTTGATGCACTTAAAACCAGCGGTGTGAGAAATGCTCCCTGCTAGAGGCCAAGGAAAGTGGTAAATAAGAAGCGTCGGCTGTTTGCATGCCAGGCTTCAGTCAACTTTCTCCCGTCAACACGGACGACCTGGTGTGAATACTGATGAGTGACGGTACCACTAAGTTGAACCCGAATGGAAACTCACCATTTGCAGAGATGAATTTCCCGTCGCTTTACGCACACGAGGAAACAATCATAAGAGTAAATATTCATGTTTCTAATCATCTTCATCGAAGTTTTAATGCTTTAAAATCAAATTCATAGCCTGCGTCATATTTCTGAACTGTGTTCGGAACATTCACCTCGTTGCTGGCAGCAAGATAAAGATATTATCTCTTTAGAAAATGTTTATTTCAAACCGTGACTTCATTCAGAAACGACCGGTCATAGCTGTATAAAACTTTAAACGTCCAATATCTGCGCTGTCGTACATATATTGAAGACACTTTAATAAATCTTTACTTTGGAAGGCGTTCCAAAAAGTGACTTAAAGCGCTGTTTGGCTGCGGACGAGAGGCTCGAACACAGAGGAAAACATTTGTTTTGCTAAATGTCCTCATTAGCGTGACCAGGGCATTAGTTATGCAATGTAATTATAAACTAGGGCTACGTTGTAGCACTAACGGGCCCGAGCACACGCATTTCGAAGCCTGATGCGGTCGGTGGAGAGAGCGATCAATGACCAAGCGCACGTCTCCGCGTTGCACTGCGGCAAGGACAAACGCTTCACTTCCTGCGTCCGTCACACGATGTCGATCCTTGCCTGCTAATTGCTCATTACGGTCCACGCTATCAATTGCACATCACACTGTGAACATTTTATGTTAATCGAATGATAGTTGTAAAAAAAAAAAGCATAATTCCTGTTGCCAGTAGGTGGCGCCATCACTATTATTACCTACAGACTAATATATCAGTTCAAGTAGGGGCTCTGATGTAGCGTGAGCAATTTTGTGTCAATTGGACAATGTTACAACAACTTAATTATCACACTGATCAGTAGGTGGCGCTATGACCCTGAACTAATATTAATATATGGAGCTGTGCAGGTCAGGAATGTGATCATAGGTTAGTAGTTCGGAGCCGGTAGGATAATGCAGAGTGGATTCACAAAGTACTTCCTGTTTCATGGCGAATCAGTAGGTGGCGCTATGACACTGAGGAAATATTGACACATGGAGCTGTTCAGGCTTGGACTCTGATCATGAGACAGAAGTTTGGTAGTGATAGGACAATGCACACTGGAGTTATGACAACATCGTCTCCTTTGGCGAAGAATGATCCTTCGCCGCACCTCAATGTTTACACAGTTTGAGGAAATGTCACGATTCTGACCATGGTCCAATGACTTGACTGAGCTCATTTGAGCTGTATAATGTAAAGCAGCCAGGAGCAGTGCATCAAAGTATAAAACATGTCACTTCCTGTTGCCACCAGGGGGCGCTGTGAATATAAGTCATGATTTCTGTGTAGATGTCATCAGGCCGGGACTCTTGTCTTACATGTCTAGTTTGGACTCGATTGGACCAAATATGTCTGAGATACAGAACCTCGTGTTTTGATGGCGTGTAATCAAACTTTGACGCCACGCCACGGTCACACGGTGTGACGAAAAATCGATCTTTGAGGTAGTTTTCATCTCCATCTTGTTGTGATGACACTCATCTGAATTTGAAGTTGATCAGATGAAAGCCCTGGGACAAGTACATCAAAGTAAAAATGTGGAATATGGCCAAAATGGGACTAAATGCAAAATGGCGGGCTTCCTGTTGCGTTTTTCTTAATGCCCCTTGAGACTATTTTGTTTGTCTGGTCACGATGCACCTGGGCTACGATTTTTGTGAAGATCGGTGAAAGCTAACTGAGGGGCTTTTCCTTAGATGGCGCTGTTGAGCCATTTTGCCACGGCCATTTCAAATTACTCCAGAATACAATAACTTTTTGGGTTTTTGAATTCCCTGCAAACTTTGGCAACAATTTGAGCGTCTAGGCCTGAAAAAGCCCCAAAAGGGAAAATACAAATCCTTCGAAATACAACAGGGCCTCCCACCGTCGGTGCTCGGGCCCTAATTAATGAGGTGTTTCAAGGTCTTCAGTAGGAACCAATGAGCGACAGACGGAGGAGGGACGTCAGGCAGTGACGGACACGCTGTTGATTTGAGTCTAGAAAGACACAATGACAAAAATACGGAAGCGCATCGGACTGAAGTTTAAAACACAAGTCGAGTTGTTGGTCTTCATTTGCAACTGCTTTGCATTAGTAAACACTAATAAGGAAACATAACATCTGCTGCCCAAGTTTCTGCGTGTCCATAATATTTAATTGCAAATTAACATATCTTATTTGCCTGCAGACTTACTGACAGTCCTTTGAATCAGTTTTCTCTAAACTACACCGGCTCGGCAGCAGAATGTCCTCGGCTATTTCTTCAACTTCGCAGGAAAATGTTGACATTTTTTTTTGGAACAAGCTCAAGTTTTCACCCACATTGACGTGCGAACTATTATTATTCCGGTGACAGGCCGTCACACAGTCGGCTTCTCGTACTTGGAACAATCTGTGCAGGTTAACCTCGCTGCTGATCTGCGGCTCCGCGGCGGGAAGACAGGAATACAACAATAGAAAAGGCCAACCTGTCAATTGACACGTGTTCTGAAATATCTCAACATTTACAAGCCGTGCAGGGAATCTACATGTTTGACTCAAATTAGAAATACTCAATTACAAGTCCTGCATTTAAAATCATATCACTATAATTTACTTTGGATAGTGAGAGTTTACTTTAGTCGTTGTGCAGTAAATTGCTAATTCTAGAGAAGATGAGCGTGTAAACATCATTTTAATGTTGTAGCGGTTCAAAGTGGAGGTAGTTTTAATCACTTTACACAGTAGTAAGATAAATGAGGTTAATAGGGCGATAATTGAGATGAAAAAGGAAAAAACAAAGCTCTGATACACATATTCATTATTTTTCGGACTTTTGCTGTTTTGTGAAATATTTGCACAATTTTAACGTCTTTCTGCTTTAAACATTTATTCAAATGAAAGCATTTGAGAAGTCGGAGGGAGAATCTCTTTGTGGTGAAGCTGTAAACAACTTAAAGACGTTTTGAAATGTGACTTTTTGTAAGAGGTAACAGGCCGAACTTTTGAGAACCACTGGTTTGATATATTACAGTGTAAAGATTAACATATGTGGTTGTATGTACAATTTTAATCTGGAAGTAAACCTGCTTTTGTCAGACTAATGTATTGTTTGAACAACAATATTTACCCTTGCTAGAAAAAGGCATATGTTTTTGGGGGGGGGGGGGTACATTTTCGTTCCCCAGGGAATAAATCATTAATCTTGATGGGGAAAATTAAAATCAGGCACGTTAAGGGGATTGCAATCTATGAGTGTGATCCGTGGATCCAAATAAAGATCCAGGTCAGGCTAATATAAATGTGCTCTCATAGGGGAGTCCCCTTTTTTTGGCTGCTGCACGTTAACACACTGGAAACCTGTTAATATCACCAATGTTTAGAAGAGTCTGGAATCAAGAGTTTACTTGTATCTACAATAGTTTTAGAACTATATCTAAATGAACATGATTTGGTGCAGTATTTAAAAGGGACTGTTGGGTGGATGTATTCGCCGAGTTCAGGTTCCCTCTGTGTAAAGTCGCTTGAAAAGGAAACCAATGTAAGAGAGACAGTTAGTTTCATCACAGCAGGACACGAACGTGACGTATGGAACAACGTTTGGATTTCCCTTTCGTCTGCACCTCCAGTGAACGATTGAACACGTTTGTTTTTCCAGGAGATGTTTCCTGAAAGATAATTGTGTCTGCAGCCGTCTGGCTCCTGCACCAGGCAGGGATGTAGTACCTTCCCAATCTGGGTCAGAAGTGGTCTCCTGTGAGCACAAACCAAGACGGTTGAACGCAAGCAACCCGTCACTGTCGGAGCCCGTTCTTCCTCCGTCAGCTCAGGCAACATCTTCTTAAGGCAGGTTGAGTGGAATCGACTCTGCTCGTGGAAGTGGCCGCTTGTGGGCGACGCTTCATGCATTATTTCCCAACGTTTGACAGCATCCGTCAGAATCAGCAGAATTTTACAGTGGAGCGATGGAGGAGGGGGAAGCGTTTAACATGAGAACCTGGATAAAGTGCTCCAACCGAGAACATTTACTATCAGGGAATGTTCTGTTTGATTGTACACTACATTTAGACGGACAGCGTGATGAAGAGGGAACGATGATGGGTTTCTCTTCTTAAAATATGCATTTACTGCCTTATCTTCTTACCTGTAACCGGCAGACTATGAAAGTTTAATATCTAGGAGCTTTATCCGGAACCATTACTTAAGTGGACTTCGTGGTAAAGGTATTGAAGCAAATGTTCTTCTAGCGTCCAACGTCAGCTGATAAATATCTTTGCTTTTTTTGGCTCCGTCACCACCTCCTATCTCCTCCTTGCGTGGCAGAGATGAATTTCCCGTCGCTTTATGTACACAAGGAAACAATCATAAAAGTAAATATTAAGTGCTGAGAGCAGGGCAATGAAATGCCCGATTTATCCGCCGACACAGGGCTCCGGGCATCTCAGACATCATCTCCCATTACTTTGATGAAAATTGCATGCTATCGGACCACGAGAATTGGCTCCCTACCCGAGACTGTTAAATTACGAAGCAACTTCCACTCCAATCGTGCTGATCTCTGCATCCTCGCGCTAATGAATCTTTCACCGGCGAGAAAAAAAAAGTGTGTATGTGTGAGCGGGAGCGCCGCGAGCGTCTGGCGGAGGCTCGCGTGTGGCGTCCACCAGTGCTTAAGGCCCATTATGTTAACTCCAACCTAGAGCGTGAATCTCCAAGTGGTGTCAGCGAGTGCTCGAGCAAACCTCCCTGCACTTTCCCACTTTGGATTTAAGAAGAAAACACAAAGCAAGAAATTCAATCTAAGTGTCCTCGTGAAACTCAAAGTGGATAAATGTTTGTCTCATATGTGGAGCATTTATTTCCGCCGTCTACTTCGGGGGTAGCGCAGCTACGTGCAAAAATAATTGCCTTTTGATCACCAACAGTAATTAGCAGGAGATTAGCCATGCGTTTGTAGAAATATTAGCATGTCTTAACTACATGCGGTCGCTCACACTACTATGTCAGAAACCACACAACAGAAAGCCGAGATAAAGGATGTAATAACATGGCTGAGCTCTTTTGTGCCGTTAATGAGCGTAATGAGGAACAGCACGGGGTCATCAAAGAGACCAGTTCTTTGACATTTGCCTCCCTGTCAGTCGATTGTTACCCCACGACTCAGCTGTTTGACTCTTTCACACACAGTACGTACTATTGTGCTTTTTTCCCCCCACGACTTAATTTGAGATAAATTTGGCAGTGATTTAAAGGGGATGTGACCCACCTCCACACGCACAGGCCCAGTGGACAGATGGAGCACCCCGGTAATCTCTCCAGTGCGGGTTGTGCTCAGATTCATCACACGGGCCCGTCAAACTGTCGTACACTGCCTACAGGAGATAATGGCGCTAGCAACTGCTCACAAGTGGAGTGCTGCTGTTTGTATGCTAATGCGTTAGCTTCATTAGCATAACAAATTAAATAAGAAAATCAACCTGCTCCTATCTTGAGTTTCCTTTGCTCCTCTTTGCTTTTGCGAGACGCCTTTTTTTACACACATGCTTGTTTTATTCCAGAGAGGATGAGAGAAATATAAAACTGTAATCTGATCATGTTATGCTGCAAAAAATTGAGTTTAAATGTGGTCAGAAAGCAAAAACACAAACGCTTCTAAAGGGTAATAGACTCCTTCCTCATTTCAGGTAGAGGATTTTGCCTTTCTTGCTAGTAAGGCTGCACAATATATCTCAAATGTATCGTCATTGCGATATCAACATTTTCGCATGTTTTCCTAATATCGTGGCGCCCTAGTCGGCAGGTATTAGTGGGTTTTAGAGAATATTGTTCTGTATGATGCCCCGGCAGAGGAACAGTCGTGGCACTGGTTGGTTCAGTGGCAGAGAAGCAGGATGAGAAATAAAGAAATAAACAGATAAATAAAAAAAACGACATAAGTGGTGTGTCAAATGTGTGAGGCAGCCGTGAAACAGAGTCCCAGTAAGTTGTGACTGCTGCGAGGGGAGAGAAAAGCCTCTTGAAGACAGAATTGCTCGCCAGGATCACGGCAGATAAGGCGCAGTGGGGCTGTGGCCGACTTGATGGTTTCAGAGCGACCGAGCGAACGAGCGACTGAGTGTCAGAAATCAGAACTAACAGGATCTCTGATTGAGGCTGACATCGCCGCTTGGTGGAGGGGAAAAAACAACGTTGGTATTGTGAAGTAAATCCTCAAGAAACTAAAGTGATGTTCTGCTCCAGCTCTGCAGAGAAACAGAAATACTTGTGGAGGGTTAGGGGGTTAGGGATCAGACAGTATTGTTTTTTAATATTTTTTTTATAATTAAAAGGGTATTGACCAGGTAAAACCTTGACACATGACTTTATTTCCAAAATGTGAAAGTGCTGTACAAGTAAAACAAGAAGCACTATCGACACTGACGGCCTAATCCTATTTTTTACAGTGAATCCTCTCGGCAGTCACCTTTTTTTATTCCTAAAAGGGATTAAATCCTGATCCCTCAGTCGAGTCTACCGCGACCTTGACTTTGACAAGCCCGAAACAAAGGCTGTGTCACATTGAATTAATAATTTCACAGGGAACAAATTTAACTCCCTACGCACCAAAAACTCCCATAATGCCCTGAAGTAATTGGGCTTTACTTCCAGAGCTGCAGAATATAAAGACTGACATCAATTACTACGACTGCTGCTCGATTTAGATGCGCTGTTATTCTGAAAAACCTCTGGATTCGTGTTCGCCCAACTGTTATGTTTGGTCATGATTATTTCTTTGGGCTGTTTCTCTCTAGAAAGAGACGCTCGGGGCATCAAACCGACAAGTGGCCACTTGAATAGGACGTAATAATCAGCAAACACTTAAATTCAGAACGCAGACATTATGCTGTGTGCGCTCCGATGTGCGGCGAGGTGAAAAGTTTGGCAGCGAGTTATATTCCATGATGTCGCCATGCTGGGAGTTACAGCGTGAAATGAATTTTAATTTGAAAGAGTTTTAGGCAGAGAGGAGAGGAAAAATAGTTTTTTCCTCAAAAATGCAAAAACAGCAGCCTGCTTATCTTATCTGGAAAGTCAGCGGGAAAATTATACTTCGCCACAGACAGACGGAGGCAAATCCCAAATCCCACTTACTTTCCGTTTTTCACTTTACAAAACAAACTTATCTCGTTTCCCCCTCTCAGACGCTGTAGCTGCTGAGTTTAAACTGAGGTCACTGGCAACAAACCACTGACCAGACATGGTGAGGTGAACTCAGAGCTACAGGCCTTTTCACTGCAGATACTCAGGGTTCAGGTTGTGCTCGCAACGTCGGGCCCACACGACCCAACGACTCCCCCACTTTACAAAAAGCCATCAGTCTTCAACTAACTCTAAACTCGAGTTTGCCTAAGTGTGGCAGGGGCCTGATAGGCTCATTGATGCTCAACGTTGGATAAGTGTGAAAAACGGAGCCTCCTGTACATGTCTTCTGAAATATTACAGATATGGACGAAGCAGAAGAATCGGAGCAGGACCCGGAACTGTCTGGGGCAATTTGTCTAACGGTTTACACGATAGTTATACAACCTCGTCCTGCTGCAAAGTGTTGTTCAGAATCCGATCCGCGCGTCTAGTGGATATGCTTAAAGCGAGAAAGAATATCAGCATAGGACATATTGCTCCTGTAGCAATTGGTAAAAAAGAGGCCCTCTTCCACGCCTGTTTATTTTGGGTGTTGCTGGATATGTGGGTGCCCGTCAACTAACTAGATAACTTTAGATCAACATGTTCCACGTCTGTTCTACACTGTGGGTCTTTGGCATCGTGGGCTTCTGATAAGTTTCACCTAAAAGGAAAAGAGCCGTTGTTAATAATCTGCTCCTGGTACGACGAGTCCAAATGTGGCTCACGGTTCTGTCTCCACACTGCAATCAGCCATGATTACCACAACGACATTTACAGCACAACATGTTTTGCTGTAATTTTCGTATAATTGCAGCTGCTTTTAGTCATTTTGGTCAAAATATGATTGTAGCAGGGAGGACAAAATGTGCTTGAGTTGTGCCAGTATTTGTAAACCTGAGAGAAACACATGCAGGTTGATAAGAGGTGATAAAAACTGAACTGTAGCTGTTTTTGTTTGCGTCCGTAACATGTCATCAGGACGCGCAGCACATCCATTTACATCTACACATTTCCAGCAACAATATTTGAACACCACATAACGGTTTCAGCGCTTAATACAGTCAAAATACTAGACATGGAGTCACGTTAGCCGTCAAACACGGAGCATCCTGCTACTTTCAAAAGTATCCTGTGCGTCGCCAGCTACCTTTAATAAGTCACTTTTCTCCCTTTACATTGATTTGCTGCACGTCCGGGTGTCGGAATCCTTCCACGTGAAATACAGCCTCAGTACAGACCGTTTATCTTTAGGCATTTCGTTATCGCATTGGCCTTCAGTTTGAGGAAGCTCCTGGATGCTAACGTTACGATGTAGATGTAGAGCTTGTTGCCACCAGAGTTAAATGTAATGTTGACTAGGCACGTGTTATTCGCTATGATTCGGTCCAGTAGGAATTATTGTTCCCAACCCTGTGCATAAAAATACCTGGAATCTGAAAGTGAAGCATATTTCTAAATGACATGTCATGGTTTCTGCTGAGTTAAAGGTTACAAGAGATAAAGAAAAGAGGTATTTCATAGTTGAAAGACACAGATTTAAGTATTTTCAATTCATTTTATATAAACTGTTAATCTTTGCAGAGCACATGTGAAGTCTTTGGACTCAGACCTCGTGTTGGCTCAAGGACAGCAGGACCTCATCTAAACAGTAAACCAAGCTCACCTCAATTATTCCTAGAAAAAGGTTGAATTTTGTACAACACTGCAGCGGGTCTTCTCTTTGGATAAACATTAAATCACAGTGAGGTGCGGTGAATACTGAATTACCTTGGCGTGCGGCTGCTGAAAGGTGACTCTGGAGCTGTTGATGAGTGATGAGTATCTGAACAGGTGTGTGGGGGCGGCGGGAAATCTGTGGCTGCCGCTGGGCTGGTTGTGCAGGACGGCGGAGAAGCAGATGTGAACTGTGTCCTTCAGCGCCTTCAGCTGGGACTCCTGTCCCCAAACAAGAGTACACACACAAGAAGATTCCTGAACGGCTGCATCCCTCCTTCCATCCACACGAGAGATTCACTTAAGCATTGAAGCCACGGGAGGTTGCGGTTTAAAGACGAGAGTAGGACCAGCACGGGAGGCGTCGTTAGGCAACACATGAAGTGGAACTCACCAGAGGAGCAGACGTGATGTTCAAAAGATCACTTACCTTTAATCAATAATAATGATAATAGACCGAATGGTTGGTTGGATTACTTTATAACAGCCTCTGATGTCAAAGCTCCAGCAGCAGAATGCCCCGTTTTCCCGATCAGCTCTTTTCTCCCCGTGCATTTTTAACTCATCCACCTCGCTCCCAGTGACAGTGTTTCAATAACCACACGTGTAAAAACAACATTAGACCTCATGAATCAAAGCTGAGGCTCGTCTTCAATCTGCTGAGCCAAACATTTTGAGAATTAACCCTCTTTAAATGAGGAATTTCTCAATACCGAGGATGAAAACCTCTATTTTTTGTTACTTTTACACTTCACGTCCATCCTCTAGACACCCGCTCTTTAAAGCTGTTTTCAGACATGACTTCTCTGGAGTTTTACCTTTCAAACTCACGAACAACGCAGCGGGAGATTCTGCGCTCAGACGCGTGCACGAAAACACAGGAATCTCGGGAGCGTTCAGGTGATGGGCGGTGCAGCAGGCGGAGGCAGGAGGTCATGTTTACATTTAGCTGCGTAAATCGTGTGGGTTTTTTTTGGAGGTTGTTCGCAGTTCAAGTGCACGTCTGAAAGCAGCTTTCAAGAGGGATTTATTCAGACTAATATTACTACACATACTTAAGTCATTAAATCATTTAGATACCATTTATCTTATTCAGGGTTTAAATGGGTCGGACAAGAGAGGCGACATTAGCTAAAGGTTAAACATCAAATAAATAAATATAACAGTAAAAGAACGAAATAACTTGTAATATTTCCCTGTTATTCACCTTATCCAGTGCCGCCTTCTCCAGTTCCTCCTTCGCGATGGTTAACTTGTGCTCCAGGTCCATTAGCTGCTGCCCCTGCACAAAGACAGGACTTTTGAAACAGCCGAAGCTTCTTTTGTTCCGTTCAAACAAAGCACGGCTCCGTTTCCCAGCTCAACTCAGCAGTGCTATCAATAACACAAATCTATAGCACAAAGGAATGAGAATCCTCTTTATTATTTAACCGATCATCACTTTTTGTCCTGCAGGAAAAAAGAAAAAATCTGTAATATGACACACACCCTTATACACATCGATCCAGCATTCAAACTCATTGTCGTTGATATGCATTTAACACTGAGTCTGAAAGTACTCGGATCTCATAAACCTCCATAATCATAAAGCTGCAATTCAATCATTTAATCATTAGTTTAATTTTGGCACTAAACCGCTCTGCTGAATGATACCTATCTATTTCCTGGAGCATAGGAAGTGCAGAGGGTGTTCAGATAACAATCTGTTCCCATCAGAGGCCCGAAGACCATCAAACCCCTTAATGAGCATCGTTGCTAGAGTTTAATCCCCGAGCAGAAAAAGGCCCTTTTTTCAGTGAATGAGCCGATGTACAGTAACGCAGTGAGGAGATCAGCAGGGCGCCCTGCGGGGAGTCTTCTATGATTGATAAATTCATCATCAAGAAGAAAAGGAAAAGTTGTATTGGGGGTCATTTGCATGCAGTCAGTGTAAAACTGTCCTCGGTGATGGACTTTGAGCCATGAACTTTTATTGGGTGTCTTTTACTGGCCTCTCAAAATGATGGACTGCATGGACTCACATTCTGAAACAGCCAAGGTCGGCTAACTCAACAAACAAGCGACAACAAAAAAAAGGGCCTGAAATGTCCGAGCTGGTGGCTGATGGGGCTGTTTGGGGTTAGTTTAATAGATGTATGTTCTACCTGAGTGAGTTTGGTGACACAGCGACACATGTTCGCCGATTTCGTCTGGATTCCTGTCAGCAAGGTGGTTGTTTTAGTGATGAACATGTCTGACACGTATGCGGCTGTGACGATGTGTGTGTTTTCGGTGACGGATGAATGCAGCGGTGGAAGTCAAGGGCAGAGCAACATTCAGCTCTACGGGTTTTAAAAAAGACGCCCGAGAATCAGATCTTCCTTTTTCATTCACAGCGAGTTCAGGACAAAGTCGTTTGTAGCTGTCGGGCTGCGCTCGAGAGCGGATCCTGAGGAAATAATAAAGTTTGAAGAACAGATCTTCAGCTGTGGACACGGACGCTTGAATCTTTTTGAGCCAAGTGGTGAACGAGCGGCATAATTATTCACTTATAGGCATTTTAATTATTTTCAACATAAAGGATATTTAAAGGCACCAATAAAAAAGGCCTTTTACAGTCCGATTTTTAATACGCCGGAGACATGATTAGATATTTGCTATAAAATAACTGGCAGCGGACATTTCATTTCATGCACCACATGCTTGGAATGAGGAGGACATTGGACTGGACTGGAATCTGTACTCTCTCTTAATAAAAGGGCCGACTGTGAGGGAGAGCGGGTCGTCCACTAAACAGATGGACGGTGACTCGATTCCTGACTCGTCTTCTGAAGTGTCAATGGGCAAGACACTAAACCACAAATTGCCCCTGGCGGCTGTGAGTGTGAAACCCAGCGTGTGAATGAGAGGCTCCAGTTCTTGATATTTTTATACTTCCCATTAATTGTTTTTATTCTTTTTTATTGTCATTTTGGAGAAATATCTCATACAAACATAACTTTGGGATTAATAAAGTTCTATCTTATCTCATCTAGATGCATAGGCTGACAAAGATATACAAGCTCTGTGTGAATGTGTGTAAATAGGTGAATGTACGTCTGTGCTAATCTGTCCCTGATTGTATTTAGATATGAACCTGTTTTAATTTCACAGTTATTTTGTTTACAACCTATCTTGACTCCCTGGCAGAACAGAATCGAGTTACTTCCTGGTTAAATAAGGGATAAATAAGAAAATAACTAACTGCTCAGACTTTCGAAATACACCACTTTCAGCTGCCCTAAACATTTCTCTATGTTTATGTGATGGGCCGGGAAGAAATATTGCAAAACAACACCAAGTGCTGAGTTTAAGAAAATGTGGACCAGTGAATAATCACGACTCCGGGCTGGACTGGTGCACACAGGAATAGAAATGAAAGATGTGAGGACTGTGTTAGTGTGTAGCATTAACTCCCTTTGGGATTAATAAAGCACTGCATCTGTCCATCCGTCCAGTACACATCATCAGTGGGTAGTGCTCTGAAGACGGCCGGCGCTCGGCCACTGACCCAGAAATGCTGACTTTCAGGGTTTGTGCCTCTGAGTGCGAGGCTCCAGATTTCTGTGCGGAGTCCATTAGAGAGGCGGGGTCAGTGGGTTACTGGCCACTCTGCTAGTCCGGGCATGCAACTACATCAGGCCGTCATTTTCCCTTTCTCTTCTGTTTTCTTTGTTTCCTAAGCTGGCGGAGAAACAGCTCGAGGGGTAAATTTTAAAGTGGACTGACGGAGAAAAGAAAAAAATGCGAAAGCTCGAATACGGCTCGTCTGCCAAAAACGTTGTCTCGCAGGGAAACGCAGGGGAGGAATGGCCGGTTCCTCTGACGTTATTTTAATCTGAAGGGCTGAGCAAGTGAAGGGGAACCTCCCTCTGCGTCGTGTTTACAGTTCTGGGGCTGATTAACAGAGTCTGGTACATTTTTTAAAAAGTTTAAAAGTCAAGTCTGAGTCGCATTGATGGAAAACTCTCCATCGTAAATCCATTTTGTAAATCCACATTAATGTATTTTGTCAAATCACCTCCCTCCATTGTCTTTAAAGTTCCACTAGTCCACTAGGAGGATGAAAGAGGATTTGGTTTTGAGGTTTCCTGATTTGGTTTGTTTCCCTCGTCCTCCGCCCGACGTGTTGTGTTGAATTGTGTACGTGTGACATTCTGCTGCGAAATGCACTTCACCGCGGTACAACAGCCCAATTCAATTGCCTCCCGGTCAAGGTGCCTTGACTGACATCCCCCCTGTGAGGCTGATGACATTTCCCCAACTTGAGTGACTCTTCTCCACTTCCTGCTCCCTCATCCTTCCCCCCCGCTGGGCTTTTGATCGCAGCACATTGGGAATACAGATGAGCTTTCAGGAATAGCTCGAGGGATCAGTGGAGATCGGGGACATGATGCATTTCCCTCTGACCTTTCCGTCAGAGAGGAACGCTGACTGTCATCCCTCCGAAGTCGACTTGCTTTGTCTGACGAGACAGAATATGATCAGATTAGCTTCATCCTCCCGTAACTGCACAATCTCCCCGAGACCGTAATGTCCCAAACGTCCACGTGAAGCGTTTGGTGACTTTGTTGTTGTTTTTTTGGTGAGTGACTGATGCAATTTGGGGACAAGGATTTAAGAGAAGTGACACCGGGCAAACAAGTCAATGCATCCATCATTCTCAGGCTAGAAATAGAACAAGGGACAGGACATCCAGGGATAATACATTCAGGCATTAGGAGCAGCATAAAATCCAGTCTGGATGGGGCCAAGTCCTTTTAAATTCATTTAGGTCTGACGGAGCTTTCGGGGGACGACGGTCCTGAAGGATCAAAACATACATTTAAGAACCCGGCATCACGGCGGCAGAAATGTCAACTGACATTTTAGCGGCGCAAACAGGCCCTGAAAGGTCGGCCTGGTATCAGTGAATGTCAATAGATGTTACGCGAGCTCTCAGATCTAAGAACATTCAGTCCTCGCTGCACAAGGGGCAGAGGACGGGACTTTGCAGAACGCAGACCAAGTGCCGGCCAATTGACTTCGCGGGCTTCTGCCTCCCGGACGGGACTTTGTAATTGCAGACTGAATTAATTGGAGTGCCTTGTGTGACTGGATCATCCTTTCAAGGTGTTCTGAAGTACCTGTTTACCGCCGGTCTGGAGCTACTATAATGCAACGCAACCCCCCCCCCCCAGCTTCGTTTGTGCTTACCTTAAAAATTAAATCCTTTTTCCCGTACCGCAGTTCTTTCAGTTGAGCCTGGATCTTTTTGGACTGCAAGAAGAAGATAAGGAAAAATAAGTGTTAGCTTATTCAAATAGAGAAATTGGTTTTAGATCACGTAGCAGGATTCTGCCAGCTGCAGCAGAAGACGCCTTTGTGAGTGTTCCCTGGGCAGAGCTCTGGCTCAGAGGGAGGCCCCGCTGAGAGGAAGAAAATATCAAATCTCCCCTTCACTGAACTGCATAGTCCACACAATGATGCAGTCATGCACTGACTTCTTGCCCACTGTCTAAACCTGAATTCTCACTCCCACTACACACATTACCACGGCCATCACCGCACAAGCAGATTACAGCGGGCGCCCACCTGCCATCGGGAAGCGGCACACACACACACACACATTTCTTTTATTTAATGCCGCCCCCGTACGTGGTGCACAGTGACCGGCTCTGCCTGACATTCGCTCTGCTGCTCCACATCAGTGGGTGTGCGTGGGGCACAGGGCTTCTCCCACAGAGCTCGATACACAGCCATCCTCAAAGTCGCTCATCATGGGAGCTGGAGCACTGAAAGCCTCCACAGGGGACTCAGCAGCCGCTCACAGGGTTTCACGCTGTGTCATTATTGAGACTTGATGTTCTCATGGATATTTCACACTGTGGGCATTATGAAGTCTGTGAGTGTTTAGGATGCAAATGAAACTGCACTCGCTCCACTTGAAACCTATCAATCAATGGGCTTGTAGCTTGTTCCCCATCGAGCTGTAGAGGCTAAATATCTTGTGACAGCTTTTCTATATCAGGGAATTCAATAAACATCCAGAGAGGTCGAGAGACATTTCCTCAAGCAAAGGTCCTGAACATCATAAGTGTTATGATTCAGTGTGATATACTGTATTTTATCTTATTGATATAATATTATTCATTAATGTCTGTGAAAACTGATCAAAGAAAGGATAATGCAATATTATTTTAACAATATTTAGTATTCGTTTTCACACTGAACAAAATGGATAATAAATAAGTACATTAAAAAATATACTTATATTCAGAAAAAAACTAATTGTCTACTACTTCTCTAACAACTGAACATCTTTAAACTTTCTTTCCTTCTCTTATCCCACTCTTCTTTTGTTGTTCAGTGAAAGAAGCTGTAGCTTGAGCTCGAGCTTGTCCTGCCAGGACCTGAGTTCACAATTCGATTGACATCACGTGAGATGATTGACAATGCATACAGTTGGTCTGTGAGTTTCCTGAGCCACTGGAACCAGTGCTGTGACGGCTGGAAAAGCTTTGCAGGTCAAAAATAGAACGGACGATTCTCAATGATTTATAGGTTAAAGGTCGGGGTTCGTATAGGTCCGGCTCCAGATCCGGACTGTAACCTCTGGTCTATATGATTTCCTCTGCCTCTATCCCTTTGCTTTTTATGCACATTTTCAATTTGCAAATACACATATGAGCAGAGACATTTGAACATTTTTTAAAATTGCAAAATACATGATCGAAGTGGAAAACAAACGTAATGGGACAAATCCACTGGAAACAAGCACATGTCTTCATTGTTTGAGGGTTTGACGGTCAATACATCTATACCCTTTATATATTTCTACTTCTTTCTGTCTCAATATCTTTACAAACCTCTCTTTCTACCTCTGTACTTTCTTTCCAGAAGCAGTAAAAATGTGCCACGAGGTCTAATCTTGCACCAAAACCCTCTGAACCCAGAGCTGAGGGACAATTTCCCCTCAGAGGGTTCTGTGTACTTTACGAGCACCTGCGTACCAGTTTCCTAAATTCTAAATTAGATTCTTTATCTTATTATTGCTCTTCCCAGGACGCAGCCGTGTGCCCACACTCATCTCCGTCTTGTGTAACTAGATTCAAAAACTGCATCCTAGGGCTCCTCATAAACAACTGTAAGGTTTGAAAAAAGCTAATTTAAACACTCCAGCTCACTGCAACGTATCTAATTTGGGATCTTTACGTCTGCTTTCCCGTGGCCTGGCTCATAAAATGAAATGTGAACTCATACAAAGAAACTTAATTTGTTAAGTGCAGCTTTTGAGATACTTGCTGGTAATAGAATGACTCATAAATGAATGACTCATAAAGAGGAAACGGAATCGAACCCTGTGGCGTTAACTTACAAATGCAAATATCTGCATCTGTAGATGTGCTGAGCTCTTGGAATTGCCAAAGCATTGGTCTGTTATTTACTGAGAATAAATCATGTGAGCTGCCTGCTCGGCCCAGGAGAATACCAGTAGCATCTCTCTGTTGCTGTTCCCGATGGTTCAAACCCGGCAAGAGTGAGACCTGCATTTTAAATAGTTACAAACCAAACAGTGATGCAGTATTTTTTACGACACCAATCTCCAAAATTCCGTGAAATGCTTCCCTGACAGTCATCGTCTCTGTGGGGATGATGTCTACAACTGTCAATGACAGACTGGAAAATGCCTGCATAAGCATGTTTTTGACACTTTTGTGTTCTGCCAGGTTTATATTTATTCATTATTAATGACGAGACCAGAAAAACTGAAGAAGCTCCACATTCTGGATGGACTCTTTTCATATCGTGATATATTTGGGAAACTGATCCCTGATTCATTCCCTCTGGTTTAACTAAAAAAAAACAAGTTAGCAAACTTTGTTAACAAACTTAAAGTGACAGTAGTATGTAGCTAGAATGTTTAGTTCATGAAACTTATTTATCATTTTTTTTATCACAAATTTATATAAAAGTAACATATAAATATGTCAGGAAAAAAATGTCTTTAGCTGTTGTATTGTTTTGGTTGGCTCCAAATCCTGCAGATAAAAACATTTGACTGTAGCAGCCTAAAGCCGCTGATATGCCTGAAGTTTCCTTATTGCTTATTGTGCACACCAGAAATCTGCAGGTACTTCCCTTTGATACTAAAATGAAGAAGAAACACAAACAGGTTTTTGGCACCGGTTTGATTCCTCCAATGCCTTCCTGCTTGCGTGCACTTCTTTGCCTTGACCACCGGGACGCAGAGGTTGTTTGTTTGTTTCCTGCAAAATGCCTCATTTTCCCTGCAACCTCCCCCCAGGAGCAATCTTAGAATCTCTATGCCCACTAATTAATAAGCTCTGATGCCCTATGGCCACGCAGCACGCACCGAATGAAAAACATTCTGAGCAGCATGACTTGTCGAAGCGATGTCCTGTGCAGGCGGACATGTCGTTTGACGTCATTTCTTGAGCGCGCCACGATGCACAAGGTCAGTAATGATGAGCATAAAGCAGCTTAATGAACCTACATCGACTGTTTGTCTTTCGGTGCTGGGTGAGCAGCATGAAGTGGGTTTATTAGTGGAACCATCTGCTGTGATGAGAACGACCATCTCTGGGCTTTAAAACCAAAATAATGAGCTTAAAGGGGCCAAAGAAGCTCCATGTAGCACAGAGAGCCGCTGCAGCGATGCCTTGTTATTGTTTATGAATTCACTGAAGGCTTCTATTGTTTTTCTTCTTCTAATTATATGTAATAAGCCTTTGGAAACTCCTGTAACCAGAACGTGAAGCACCTTCATCATCCATTCATCAAAGTCGGTTATTGGAAATCACCCAAACTGAAATGTACCTTTTTAATCTGACAGCAGCCATATTATATTTTCTTAATAATTCACATTACTCTCAGTTTTCTCTGGCACATTTCTCACCTTTTCCTCGGGCTACTTGCATTTTATATGTGTCCAATTTACAAGCCCCATTGTTTTATGCAGATTAGTTTTTGGAGAAATTGATTTTTTTTGCACTCTCATTTTCCGACGTATCAATAACGCTGAGGTAAAGCTGAGGTCGCAGCGTCAGGCTCTGCATCAAACTGGGTTTGTCTGTATGTAGGCAGGTGGAGATCAAGATGTTTCTGTATATATTTCGATTCCTTTCTCATGTTGTTATCGTAGCAAATTGCCTTACATCACTGCTGAAGACGCCTGTTTTACCTCTGACAGTAGATCTGCTTAGTATGTACAGTGTGTTCTTCACTGCACCATGAATCCTGCTTGTGAGCGAACAGCACAACTACATTACAGAGAAGCCGATAATCAGGTGAGGTGACATGACAGGTTGGTGGTCGGTGTGCAAAATGTCCAGACATCCTCGGCAGGCATTGGTACGGTACTGTACCTCCACCAGCAGCCTCACTGATCTGCTGCACCTCCTCCCCCGTTTCAAACAGATTGCCCTATTTGTGCAGAGTGTCTGATTGGCTGAGGCATGCGAGCTGAGGCAGAGCAGTGACTGGCTGGCGGCCAAAAACGTCCCGACTGGAAGCATATATTTTATTCTCGTCATTTCAGTCAGGATAATCTGATTTAATCAATATGGATAGTGAATGAAGTGGAGCGACGCAGCATTACATCTGTTTTATTTAAAGGATCGCCTCTTGTATCGCTCTCCGTGCACATCACTAATTGTATTGTAGGGAGCATCAGTGAAGCCGGCAGCAAACGGCATCCGTCAAAACGGCAGCATTACCAAAGTGAGCAGACACTAAACATTCATGCCGGAGTTATTCTACTATAACGTGACATTTAAATACTTCAAAAATGCGAAATCATTAGGGACACCACACAAATACTGCAGGTTTCAACGAGCTAGATTTCAAAATTAAAACCTTTTGAAGAGCAGAGTGGATTGAATTCAAGGCATGAGTTGAATATGAAAGATATGAAGGAGCGTCAGAGTCACAAAACCACCTACACGTCCCCATCGAAGATAAGGTGAAGTAGCCGAGGAGAGAATAACCCTTGAAAAGCCACGTTCTTTTCTCAAACTCCAGACGGATACAGGATCCGTCTGTAGTCTTTCCCAGAGCCGAGCCGAGAGAACTGAGATCAATTCTTGTAGAAGATCAGTTATCAGTTCCACGTTGGTCTTGCTTGTAGTTTTTAGAGCATGTTAATATCTGTATAACTGAGAAACAAATGGAGACATCACAAACTATAAATGGTGTCAAAATATTTCTAAAAGCACAACAAATGTGCTTTTTCATTATCTGCTCATTCCATCACATTCCAAAAGCTCATTTCCTTGCTGCTGCAGGTTCGGTTCCGGCCCTTTAGCTGCATATCTCCCTCACTCTCTCTCTCTCCCATTTCAGCTCATGCTGTCGATCTATCTCTATCTTAAAAAAGAGTAGATGGTAAACCGGGGCCCAAACAGGATCCACATGGTCAACAACAATACCGAGACAGGCTGTAGTGTTCAAATAATGATCGTTTGGGCTCAAAGTGTGCAGAGGAAACATCCTCACACCATTATCTGACCACAACCAGCCTGGACTGTTGACACGAGGCCTGATTCATCAGACCAGGAGATGGTTCACTGCCGCCTCAATCTGTGACAGGACCTTATCCACAGGTTTTGACGTGTTGTGCATCGCGAGAGGCTTCTCTGATCATCACAGCTGTAAAGAGTGGTTATCTGAGTTACCCTGGACTTTTCTGTCAGCTTCAACCTGGCGGGGCCATTCTCCTCGGATCCCTCCCAGCTGCAGTGTGTTTCTGTTTTGCAGAGTTGTTACTGGAAGTTGTTGTTTTGTCTTTCACACATTTCTGAGTAAAAGTCTGGAGACTGTTGTGTGTGAAAATGTCAGGAAATGAGTAGTTTGAGAAATACTGGAACAAGCTCGTCCAGCAGCAACCATCGTGCCACACTCAAACTGACATTGCTGGCTGCAGCATATATCATAAATCTAACTTCATCCATGTTAATGGATGGGACATGGACCAAACAATACAACAACAACAAAGTACACGTCAAACAAATCTTTCTCAGTTGAAGATGGTTTCTGTCATTTGAGGTTTTTTAGGTATCATCAAGGGTTAATTATCCCATTAAGTTGGTTTTAGTAAGTTATTTGATCATAAAAAATGTCAAGCGCAAGATGGCGTAATTTGGTCTTCATTTCTGGATGGTGGGAGAAGCATCATGCATCTTTGTTTACAGTCGATGCTGCTTCCTGATTGGACAGTCTGACTCTGACATATACGATGAGAGACGGGTTCTTCTATGTCTAATCTTCTACTATTTCTAGTCTGATAAATTGTAGAAGCAGAACTACAACTGTGCCTAACACGTGAAATTGTTGATCTCTCTGCTGATCATCAGTTTTGTCACAGACACACAACAACACCGCCCTCAGAACTGGATGTTCAAGCGTTAGTTGAATCAACATGTATAATTTGCCTGCACGCAATTTTAGACTCAATATAATTAGGTCTAAAAATACACAACATACACGTGAAGCCTGCTGCTCCATTAAAAAAAAAAAAACCTGGATTCATTATATGAGGCAATTCAACTAGAAATCAGTCATTACAGGAAATATATTAGGTTATATTATATCTGCATAAGGTTCAGGCTACTGGATGTTTCCTGATGGAAGAATGAAATGTGATTCTGCAGAAAACAGGGCTGAAACAACATCCTTCATTCAAACAGTGGCCGTGCAGCAACACCATAAATCTGACAGTATCAGCAAATAGGTGATACATTCCAGCTCTTGAAGAACAGATGCACAACAGATTGAACGGTGTCTCTGCTTCTCTGAAAGAACCTTAACCTTGAGGTTGACTCTGGTTTCCTGAGCTATCGGATGTTTCCGCCGAGGAAACGACCGTCTGCTTCCTGAAAGGTCGCATTAAATTTCCTATGAACTGGATAAGGAGCAAAGAAGAGCAGGAAGCAGAGGATTCACCAGCAGTGGCGCAGGCCTGGTAAGTTTCCTTCCCAATTCAAATGGACTGCTGGGTTTGTGAAGCGAACAGGCAGACAGCTGAGTCGGCGCGGTGGCTGCCTGCCAGCGAGTTTCCGACTGAACTTGGGAAGTCTGTGATACACTTTTCTCGCTAACCTCTCCTCATTCATGTGGTTGTATGTGAACATCAACAGCCTCACTGTTCTCTCTCCAAACTGATCCATGAAAGAAAGTTGGCATGGAAAAGTGCTTCCACCCGTAGCACTATGAAACAGCTCAAACTTTACAGTATCTTTAACCTTTTTGAAAACGTTTCAGTGCAAACATCCTGGAACTGTATCTACTGAAGCAAATGGAAAAGCAATGCAAAGATTCACTAAAAATGAGAAATGATGACCACAATTACTATTATAATATTTAAACATGAGGTGGGATGCACATTTAATATTTCAGACATGAATGTGGACGAGGTGCCTGGCAGCTGGCAGCAGTTTGGGTTGTAAACCCACAGACCCTCCATTAGCAGATGGGACAGAGGCCAGACTGAAAATTAAAAAAAACAGGTCCAATCAATTTTTTCTCTGAGATGGTTTCTGTCATTTCAGGTCGTTCTTATCACATTGATGTAAATTCAAGTGCTCGTTTTTTAAGGTACGTTTGGTTTTACTGGAGTTTTCTCAAACACTGAACTTGTCAAGTGAATGAAACTAGTTTGGGGCGATTTTTACTTTGTGACATCACGGTGCATTATCATAAGTGCAGCCTTTGTAAGATAGTAAACTGGGGCACCCGCTCTACCCAGGTGCCCCAGTTCATCATCTTCTAATGGCCACTTCCATGAGCTGCTAGCTCATCCTCTGCAGGGGGCCTCAACCCATATGCAGAGGCTTGAGGGGCCGGGCCCAGCCTGGGAGACAGGGTGCGAAGCTCAGACATCCAGAGGGAGCTCGAGTCGAACCGCTGCTCCATCATGTCCAAAGGGAACGGTTGAGGTGGTTCAGGCATCTCATCAGGATGCCTCCTGAGGGTTACTGGGCATGGCCAACTGGAAGGAGACCCTAAAGTGGACCCAGAACTCGCTGGAGGGATTACTTTTCCCATCTGGGAACGCATTGGGATCCCCCCCCAGGAAGAGCTGGACAGAATAGCCGAGGAGAGGGATGTCTGGAAGAGCCTACTTGACTGGCTACCTCCGCAACCCAGCTTGGATAAGCACAGGACAATGAATAGATGGATGAATGGATGCAGTTTATTCTAAAACTACAAATATAATGTTCTGATACTTTTGGACAGATTACAGGCAACCTCACTAATTTATCAGTGATGCCATATCGAATCTACTCCTGCGTATTACAACTATAAGAGCGACCATTCAACCCTCTTTACAGTGTTGTAATTTTGTTGTACGTTTTGTTCACGCCATTTTAGCTGAGCAGTCTTCACCACACACCACAGATTAAGAGCACAAAGCCTGATCCTCCACCTCGCTCATTGGAAGCAAAAGCAGAGCACAAGTTAAAGCGGCTTTCCAAAATACGATTACTACACCAAATGAAATGTATTCCAATATACAATATGCAGGAAAATCCCCAAAGCCAATTTCCACAAGATGAGAATGCAAATCACACATGAAAGAAAGCGTCTGTTTACTCCAACACATCTCAAAATGTACCATGTGCAACAAAAAGGAGCTTTTTGATTTAAAAGTTCAACCGAGGCCAGTTTGAACTGGGTTTAATCTCAGTTCTTGGACATGGTTTCAAAGCCGTCATTTTAGGATTCAATGATTTTATCTGAGGCGGTTTAAAAAAAAAAAAAAAAAAAACTTTGGCTCAGTCAATGCTCCGAGGGAATCTTAATTGAAAAGATATCTGAAGCGTGAAGGGGGGGATTTTCGAGACGGCAATTAAAGAGTTCAAGAGTCAACATGTTTTGAGTTGGTGTTGTCAAGACTTGATGAGATAAACTGTCGATAAGAGCACTCAGACAAAACGTTGGTATTTCAAGCAAACTGTTAGAGGTTTAGGAGTTTATGTGGGAGTATGTTTATGTTCTTTCCAACGGACAAACGTGTAATACAGTGATTAAGTTTGCAAATGACCTTCCCTGGTGGCGATTGTTCTGCAGCTTCAGTATCCGCCTCTCTGTGTCCCTCTGCAGTAATTACTCTGCGATTACAGTTGCCGCTTGTAACCCTTCCCCTTTGAGCATGAATAACACTCCTGGATGAAAGTAGGGGGCATGAAGGAATGTGCCTCTCACTGATTTACTTCAAATTTTATTGCCTCCCACAGGAATCGCAGACAGTGACCTCCATTTACCTCCGTTCCAAGACAAGCCCGGTAGCCATTTGCTCCCTGGAGAACCCTGAAGTCTATTGGCCTTGAAAACAGTTCTGCGGAAATAATCAGGCAAACGCAGAATCCCTGGACAGGAACACAGGCCCCGCCGAGAATCAGATAACCACAAGCACAAAGCCAACCAGTCATGTTTTATCTTTTCCATTGCTGCTGCTAAGGAAATCCAGGCTTAATGTAGACGGCTGACAACTTCAATCAGGACCCCTTCATAGCCTCTGTGCTCTTTCCAACCCATTTCTGAAGTCTTATAATGAGACTTGACTGTGAGATGATGTTGGCTTTGATAAACCGAGCTGGTCAAGTGTCAGGGATGTTCAGCTGGAGGATTTGTAAACAGGGAGAGGTTCTGTAATTCTAACTCCAATTTCCTCTGTCACAATAAGAGACTCCAGGGTCAATGACAAGCTCCTCAGCACCAAATGCTTCCAAACGCTAAATTCTGTGTGTGTGGTGTGTGTGTGTGTGTGTGTGTGTGTCGTCTGTTAAACGATCCCCAGTTAAGGTCGGAAACAGTTCATTCTTGTTTCTCTCACAAACACTCAAACGCTAGAAGCTCAGGTTGGAGTGAGAGCAGCTTCAAGTACATTTTGTTCGTCAGCCTCTTTGTCGCTGACGCTCTGCTGCCAGTTGTTGTGTGGAGCCGCGTTCGCCAGGTTCACATCCCTAGTGGAGCGTTGAGCTGAGCTTTGAGCTGCGGCTTGTGCCGAAGCAGCGTCTCCTGTGGGCGTCCTGATGACATGCCCACGTCAGTGCGGAGGGCGCCATGTCGTTGTGGCTCTGGCTCAACATGCTTTCGGTGATTCTATGCATTTCCTGTATCCAGGCTACAGCGGTTGAAATAACTTTGCCGTGACTCGGAGCAGTGCGGTGATTGACAGCTTGATAGATGGCAACCTTGGGCGGATTTTCTTCAGAAAGTCTCTGGGCCAGACCCCCCCCTAAGGCTGAGGCTTGTTTGATCAATGCTACAGAGGATAAGACCAAGGTCTCTGAATGACAGGTCAATAGCCTTTTCACGATCGTGGAGTTTGACAGGTATCAGATGGGAGAATTGAGATATTTGAGTCCCTCATTAGTGTTTTGCCTTTGAAATATTACCCCGTACTCTCAGGTTATTTAATTTGCAGACACTTTCTCTGCTGATCATCATTTATCTTACCTGAGAAACACATGTATCCATTACAGGGAGCGTTCCTTTCCCTATCTTTCACCTCTCGGAGTAGTTTCCCACCGACGGTCTCTTCCATCGCTCTTTTTGAAAACTTGAAACATGATGCTGTCACAGTTTTCTGTCAAATGTGAGAACCTTGTAATTTTCAACTGAGTGCTGTTCAAACCTGTTTCCTGCGCTCGATGGGAAAATGCACTCAGTTATTGGGTAGACGTGGCTAAAATGAATGCAGGCTAATCCATCAGTGTTGCAGTAAATCACACCGTCATGAAGGCTAAATATAAATATGGAAATATAAGTGTTTAGGAGAAGTGTTGATTCAGCTAAATGATCATTTTGGAGGCTGCGGGTTGTGGTGCTGTTGGACTGGGCTGCGTTCAATGATGCCAAGGTCCCTGTTGAAATGTAATAGTTTACAGAATACTAGTTACCGTGTTAAAATGTAATAGTTCTGCACTGCTCCATTTTAATCCATCAAAGAACTCGAACACATTTAATCACCTTTTGATAACTCTTCTGGCAACTGTGAAATAAAGCTGAAAAGATTAAACAGTAGATCACTCACGCGGTTTCACTGTCAACTGATATAAGTTATTCAATATAACTTGTATTAAGTTTGGAATATTTGGATTTGAATGCACAACTACCTAAACAAAACCCATGTATGCAGTTACTTATAAATATAATATGTAACTTCTGCCGTTAAAGGGTCTCTCAAACAAAACTAAACTAAACAACTATAGTTTGATGACATCATGAAGCAGTGTAGCATCATGGGAGTTGTTGTCTTCACCGTTACGGGAGAGCTTCAGCAACAGGATGTGGAACAAACGGCAACGAATACCTGTGATCCATAAGGACAGTGGTAGGAAATAATAAAGTGGATATAGTGCAATTAAAAGGCGACGAAAATGAAACGTCTAATTACCTTGAATAAAACTGATGAATTCTCTGGGTTTGAACATTGTTGGAAACATTTTGGATCATGAAAAGAAAGTACGAAGGTCAACAAAACATATTTTTTTAAATATTTAAATGAATAATTGTCAAATCTTTAAATGGTACACATTCAGAGCCCTTTTCTGATTCCAGAAGGAACATAGTTTCCAGTTGAACGCCTGATGGCCACCACCCTTGGTGTGATGAGCTCGTCCCAGGCCTGCTGCTTAAAACAAAGCACGTTGATTTGATTGAGAGATGAGAGGCGCTGCAAATTGAAACAAGCACTTTCATTTGAGCTCAAACAGCCAAATTACCAGAGCCTGTCTAGTCGTAGAGACATGTCCTCGTACGGCAGTGATGGTGTCACGCTCACACTTGCATTGTCTTGGAATATTCCAGAATAAGGTCTAAGATCCAAAGCATAGACTGTATATAAAGATGGACTTAACATCTCCACTTTCTCCCATTGCAGAAAAATTAAACCAGAGTATCCTGAATACAAGCTGCTGCCATCTTGCACCTGTCATTAAGAGCCAGAGGGACGATTCATACTCTCAGTAAATGAAGATTTTCTGTCTGACAGCATCAGCAGTGATGGACTAAAGCTTTGAATCGACCACAGGGACACAAACACACACACACACACACACACTCACTCACAGGTTTGTGCAGCTATCCTCATAAAGACTTTGCATTGACTTGCATTCATTGTGGACGGCCTAACCCAAACCTTATCTTAATCCTAACTCTGCCCAGTCAACCTCACCTTAACTTTAACCAAACCACAATTCACATCTTTCCCCTTAACCAGAACCTGACACATGATGTTTTTGATTTGGTTCTTAAAACAGTTTATGCTGGAAAGGTCCTGAAGAGGAAACAAAACAATACACACACTTTGTTCTCATTTGTTATTATTGGGAGCACATGCTGCAGTGCACGTCGTCATCACTGAGATTGCATTGCATTGACATGAAGTTGGTTCAATAACAGAAGAAGCTTCTGATGTAGAAGCCTAAAGCACTTTTGTCACTTACTATTGGTAGCTTGCTTTATTTCTCTGGGGATGTAGTGACGCTTCATGTAATGTAGAGTAACCGGCAGCTCACATTACACTGTACATGCTCTAATTTGTATTTTATGAGCATTGCTTACTCACAAGTGAACCGAATCCATCTGTGATGTGCTACTACGAATTGGATCTATTCCACAAACATTGGACAATTAAGTAGCTTGGGACGGGATTTAATTACATTTGTGATAAAAATGGAATTAGCTAATTGAATATCCTTACCTCTTCAGCGTATGCATCGCAAAGTTTGTGTCCCGAGAGGAGTTTAGTTTTCAGGCTCTTGTTCTGAAAAAGAGAAAAGAAACACAGAAGTGATGAGTGTCTCCCACTGCACGTTCCCCTGAAATCTTTACTGCAAAAAGCTCGACTGAGTCCGAAACGCTTCTTCCGGCAGGACGTTGATGCTGCTGCCGGAGTTCTGACAGCCAGGGGCCGGTCTCCGTTTCAGACAGACTGAGGAGCAGTCAGGAGAGGCCTGTCTGACGATGCGAGAGTGCACTCAGGCACGTATTCATCTAAAAAGGTCAGAGAAGCATCTCAGGGCCAGACTCCCACTGAACTTTAAACACGATCAGTAAAGCCTTAAAAACGGTTTGACTGGCAGCCGGGACAGATGCCAAAATAAGGGTCGCGGGGTCTCGTTGTGTGATGCCAGTTTAGATCCTCGCCACAGTTAAACAATCTGGAGGCATGAGAGTGATGCTTTACTCTGACAGAAATACAGTGTGTTACATAAGTTTACACCCAGAAGCATTAAAGATAGAAACCAGATGAGATTAGAGGATGTAAAATATCTTATAACCTCTTGTTCATGTTTTCATCTGCATGTGTGTTTGTTATTGAGCAGGATTATGCAAAAACGACTCAACCGATTAACACAGCATTTTGAGGAGAGGCAGGAATCTTATTTCACTTCAGGGAAGATTATGAGATCCTTAACATTTTTGTTGATTTGAGAATAATACATTAAACTTGATGAAAAAGAAAATCTGGATCCAGTGAATTTCAGTGTGGTTTCACTCCCCTGAGTGCTGTTCTAGTTTGGGAGGAAGAAATCAGCTGTTGGAAGCAGAGTTAACCTTCTCTCGTTACCAGTAACCTTGTCAGTGAAGAAAATCCTATGAATATATGATTAAAAATATATATTTTGCAAAGATCTAGTTTCCTTTGATACCCATGTTTAAGCAAGTATCTATTGTTCCCCCCCTACAGGTCACAGTCGAAGGTAAAACAAAGATTCCTGGCAGCAGTCTTTGGTGTAAGGGGCAATGATAACAAGCTCTTTCTCTTTAAATTGGATTCGAGTGAAATGCTCTTTAATACATTAAAAGGACGTGGGGAAGTGACACAGACGGGAGAGAGAGCATGTAACCACGGAGCAGAATGAGACCTGGAGGTGATAAAAGCATTTGAGAGGGACGGGATCTCACCTTTCTAATTGACAATGAACCGTTGGTAAATGTGGTCTTAAACTAAATTAATGCTTAACCCAAAGTACCGATCGGCATGTCAGGACGAGCCGATAAAACTGCACGGCCAAGCATGACGAGAGCCTCGCTACGGTCCGACGAGCTGAAAACTGTACAGTCTGCAGTCGACTCGGGTCATTTGAGGCAGAAACTCTCGGCTGTGATTTAAAATAGATTGACTCTCTAAGAAATGTTATTACAGTGCGAAGCAGAGAAAGAAAAGTCTCTGTAAAAAAACAGAAGAGAACATACGCCAGGGTTTCTGAGGGCGAGCAAGGTTGTGTTGCATCCCGGAGACAAAAGGAAGAAACCACAGCAACCACAAAAGCCCAAAACACACAACTGGGAGATTGACGTCACACCAACTTTTACATCCACGCTTGTATTGGTTTGCTCTGTGTCAAGTTTAAGCTGCTGCTTCTTCTTCTGTCGTATCCAAGTGAACTTGTAGCTGCAGAAGTAAAAGGCGGAGCTACACGATCACGCTGCTCAGCGTTACATCCCGGCTATCACGCGCTGTTTGATGATAAGTCGTGCAAAGAGGATTTTCCCCCCATTCTTTCAACAGGTGTGTCTATTGAAGGACTCGGGAAATATTAAGTCAAGGGATCAAAGAGCCTTAAAGATGAGTTGAGGGAACGCGGGGCCGTAAAGTAGTCCCGACGGCTGAGGGAACCTACAGGTGATCACGTAACACCGGATTATTGACGGGAAATTACTTCCACCTTTGTTTTGTCTACAGACACAAACGTAATTAAAAGCAACTTCATCATAGTGGCCAGTGGAGATTTATTAACCCCTCTCATTGACTCAACAGCACGTTGGAAATTCTTAATGAGTTTATCAATGAGCTAATTACCTGTAGCTGAGGGTCTATTCTTCAAAGACTTCCTGCAGAACTCAAGTGGGAGCAATGAATTTTAATCCTCCAGCTTTGATTTAGAAAACTAACCAGGCGACAAAACCACATGGCAGCAGAGAGAGTATCTTTTAATTCCATCCAGACCCACGCGTTGTTCCCTGGGAAACTGGTGAAAATGTCAAAAAATACATCTTACATAGTTACATATATATATATATATAAAATAAATACATTCCTGGATCCGAACCTTTGTCCAGATCTGCCCAAAAATGTAATAGGTTCTTTCTTGGCCTGTTTCTCATTCTTCTACCAAGTTTTTGGAAAATCTGAAGAATTCGTCAAACAATGTGCTGCCAATATTTATCAGGCTTCTTTCTGTGCTGTTTGGCAAAGTTTATCTTTTTCGTGAATAGTTCTAGAAGTTCAATTAATGATCAGTTATTGATCAACCACATCGGCTATTGTCTGACGATGACCAAGACTCTCTCTTCTGTTTGTCATACACTGTTTGTTTTATCACAAGAGTCGAACATTTCTCAACACAAAACACAAACAGTGATAGTTTTTCTAGGTGTTTCAGGTCCAGGCGACAAATTTAGATAATCAGTTTTGACAGCTCTCTGAATTTGAATGCACATCAATTTAAAAAAGTTGATAACCAATGCATCTGATTCAATGGTTCCACCTCTTTTGCTCTCCAACAGACTTTTCACCTGCAGCCAACCAAAGCCTCAAGCACGATTAGTCAAAGTAGAAACGGAAACCAGAAGACGTACAGCCCCAAATCGTATCCCACACCTACAGGATACATTCCTTTGGAAGTTGGTGAAAAATAAAAACAAAACACATCTCCTTTGTACTCCTTTGTTCGGAATTTCCCAAAATGTAATTGGCTTCTTCCACCAAGTGTAGTGGAAATCAGTTCTGTTGTTTTCGAAAGACAAACAAACCAACCAGTAAACAACAGAGGCTTGAACATAACTCCTTGGTAGAGATGGAAAAACACCTGAAACTGCAGCTCTGCAGCTGAAGACGGCCTCTCGCTCAGTGCTGACAATATGTTATGCCACATTAACAAGTCCATTCTTCAGCAACTCCTTCTCCACACTTGTTTTTGCATGTGAAGGGATTACGCTGCATGGGCTTAGAGTTTGATCTAACAGACTTTGAAACAGCGTGATGCAGGGTGCCAGGAGGGTGGTCCCGAGCAGCGCCAAGAATGCAGTTTTGCTGGGCTTTGGGAAAGCAGTAATCTCCTGACAGTGCAGTGAATGGACCAGAAAACCTCATCACAACGCTTCGCCATGTGGGAGGGCAGCGATGGGAGGACTCGCAGGGGAGGTGACAGGTGGTTCGGGATATAAGCGGTTAATTGCCGCGCCGCAGTACCACAGTCAGCCTCACAAACACAATTGTGTTGTGCCGGCTAATTGTGGAAGACATAATGCACTTCGTTAAAAAGATAAATAGCAAATAAACCGAGGGAAATCAAAAATAATCTGTTGTGTACTCTTTGGCATAGAGGTTAGAGAGGGATGAGGGAAAAAACTGTGCCAAAATTAGAAAAATACATATTTGATATGAAATCTGAGATGGCTAAATCTTGTAAAACACTTAATACGATGGAGGATTAGCAACAGGATCTGTTTCATCTGGAATTGTGGAGTCTGTTTTAAAACAAAATCCTAAAACCAGTTGTCATTTGTCAAAACTAAAAAGCAAAACAGATCTAACAGACTGGGGAATACTGGGGAAGGGCCGACAGCTACATCCTGTTGGTATTTTTGGGGGGGAAACAGTGAGTACTATTTGCTGCAGCACATTTCAGCCACTGCTGGGGAGTGTGTCTGTCTGTGTGTGTCCTTCAGAATCGGACCCAGCTTGTGCCTGTTTTGGCTCCAGTGCAACTTTGATTTTGTCCCCATGTAGCGCTCCTACTAATTTTTTTTGAAAATGAAATATCGTACAAGCAGTTATGATCCATACATTGCACAGCAAATTAATTTAGGCGGAGATAAAACCTCAATTACCTGCGGTGTTGTTTTATTATGTTGCTGTGCTCTGATTACACATTTGCTGTTTGGTGTTTGGAGGCAGCTCGATGACATTAGGTGACGATTTGGCAGCGAACCACAGGGACAGCAGGATACAGGAGGAGAGGGGCAGTGTGCGTCCACCAGCTGGACGCCTCGACATCTACTTATAAACGATGTGGCCAATCCCACAATTCTCACTCCCTGTCACGGCACACACTGACTGTGTTGACCATTAAATGCCGTTAACAACACAGCCTCATCTGTATATAGCGGAATGGACCAATTTGTCTTTTTTAGGCCTGCTAGCAGCACAGTGCCAAACACAGTCTCGTCATTAAACAGATATTGCTCAAATCATCACTAGGCAGAGTTTGTACTTCAAATTATATAATTAAATGAGTGTGTGCAGTGTACGGGTGAGTATCGTGAGGGTTTTGCCAGATACTGGTGCTAAATCCATACGTTTAAAATGGTACCGCTGCTTTAACGGAGCCAGAACCAATAATCGAGACAACAGTCGATGATAAGAATGGCTTTATCCGAAGTGAAAGTTGAAATTTAACATATTAACTGTTAACAATTTAAAGTATCCTTTATTTGAATATACAAATTCACCTGATCATCTTTAAACAAGTTGTTTAAAAACATCTGATGCACATCAGGTATCCGTACAGCCAAAAAAGCATTTAGCTTTAGGCCTTTTGTGTGTCTGTGTTGCCACCAGAGTTGTGTAATGTGAACTTGACATGTGCGTTGTGCGTTTATGTTGCCGTTAAGCAAGGCAGCTATTGCAGTACAGCACGAGTTTTGAAACGAGGCACCAAAAGCTGCACTGAGATTCATTGGGGTAGGAACGAACTGTGTAGGAACCGGTGGCTAATTGACACTGAATTTCAATACACAGGCCTAATCAAGTGTCATGAGACGCTGCTTTGGGCTGAGCTCGTGGTAAAAACATGTCCTGGTCCTCTGTAACATCAAAGCTGCAGTGTGGCACTGAAATATTAATAAAAAAACATTGCACCAGGGCATAACTGGAGATCACAGTGTACTTTGTTTGGAAAGTACACTGTCTTCCCTCATTTTAACCTCCGCTGTGGAGGTTGTGTTACTCACCCCTGACTGTTTGTCAAGCAAGATTACGCAGAAAATACTGAACAGATTACCATAATTTAACACATACTGCATTAACAATGCAGTATGTGTCAGGGAAGAACCCATTAAATTATGGTTTGGATACAGATCAGGTGTCGCATCCAGGATTTTATTTTAAACTTTGTGAGGTTGGGCATTTTGCAACACTTTCCTTGATTTCTCGGGGAATAATTCATGGATCTTGATCGTTTAGGGGACAGACATCCATGAGTGTGTCCAGGTTGGTGCAGCTTGGGCCTTTCAGAGGTTTGCACTGTACTGAGAGCCCGTCTTTTAATAATCATATGAAGAAAAGCCAGAATTCTCCAAATGTGGCGTCAAATCACAATGACGTCTCACAGGGCTTAAAGCTCAAAAGCTCAGCACAAAGAGATGCATTCAAAAAGCCCCACGATCTGTCCGTGTTCTGTCTTTCCTTAATAAATCAATGCCGGCTGCCACACACACACCTGCACAGCACATCGTGTACTGCAAGGCGTACGGTCCAGGCACCCTGAGCCGAGGTAATGAGCTGGGATGGCAGTTGTTTGGTGATTCACTGAGGCAAAACTGAGCGAGTATCAATTCCACCCAGTTGCACCTCCTCTCCCCCGACAGAGGGACCACCATCCGAGGACATGTAGAACTGGCAGCTGTCATAAAATGTGACATGGTTTAGCCCCCCCCCCCCCCAGATATACTCCGAGTGAAAATGAGATCCTCTGGAGCTCGTGTGTCACAGTGCATTATGCAAAGTGTGATACACTGAGCTGCATATGCCATAACGTGTTATTCCCACAGCGCTGTCATTCCCGTGGACCTGGAAATAAAGCAATGCTTTTTCATATTTACATGTTCAGGAAAAACGCAACAGCACAAAAAGTACAATTTTTATAAAAGCTCCGAGTCAACGTCCCATGATAACTGTGGAGTTCCATTCAGACTACAAATCATAGAAAAGAGAGAACTACTGTGTTTATGTTGGTTTATTTGTTAATATTTTGATTTTAGAATGCAAAAAACGGCCTTTAAGATGACAGGGAAGAATAATAAAGTTATATCAAATAAGAAAAGCAATACAGGCAACACATAACCATTAACCAGGAGCTCAGCAAATGAATATCTGAATCAACTCAGCCCAGCTACTTTCACACGTTCTAATAAAGTGCTGATGTGTTGACAGCCCCTGAGTGTTGATATTTACTGTCCATCTGGGTCAAGCTTCACACACACATCCCTGTTGAATCCTTCAGCCGGAGTGTGAAGTGTCAGAAACTCTCCCACAAATCTCTTCTCGAATGAAATCAAAGCAAACATATTCCCTTTAAAGCGTAAAACTAAAATACTGACGCACTTTAATTATTCTAATACAATATTCCAGGAGGTAACGGGGTGGGGGGGGGGGGGGGGGGGGGGGGGGGGGTTTGACTTATTAGTTCTACTGTGGTGCGTTCGAAATAATACAGTGTTTTTAAAATCAGAGAGCCAATTGGAGTTCATTGGTAGATGAGGGTCGGGCTGCACGCTATGGCCGAATATTATAACAAGATACACATTTTAATACGCATAAATATCAATAATTGTCACGATAAATGATTTCTTTAGAGTGAAGGTTGTGCTTTTAAACTCTTAATGAGCTGAAAGGACAACCTCCTGATAAACAGCAAAACATTTTAGAAATCCTATTCAAGGTCCAGGTCTACACGGGGGAATAACCCCACAGCAGATTCTATTAAGTTTAAATAAACTATATTAAAGTGAAATTTATTTAGAGTTGACATCTTTATTTTCAGTCTAACCATGATGCGAACAATCCCTCCACCAGTCGGGGGGGGGGGGGGGGGGGAACAAGCAAAGGGCCGCTGTCACAACACATCTCTGTTTAAAAGGTCAATACGCTTCATTGTAATGACAAAGACAACACAATTAAAAGAGGTTTCAGTTGTATCACTGCTTTAATAGCTTGTATTTCTCAGTGGTGACAATATGACTCCATTATTCATGTCAATTAAAGGCCACGATGAACTGTGCCCACGGAGGCAGAAGGAGCCTCGATGCTTTTACTGGAGAAACAAATGGGGCGGACCAGGTTTTCGCCCCAAAGCTGTGAAGGAGGCAGCGAACACAACGATATCAATGATGTCAACTTTTTGTTCTTACTCCATCGAGGAGTTTTCACCTGTTTGTTTGTTTGTTTTGCTCGGTCGGCAGGATTATGCAAAAAGCTATTGAGACGAAAATTCATGAAACTTGGTGGGAAGACGGGACTTGAGCCAACAACGCTCTACTTTATAATGTCCTGTTTTGAAATATCCTTCATGCATAAAAGAATTTAGAGACAGATCCATGGAGTTGGAGTACTGTAGGTTTGGGAAGACATTAAAGGTGCAGGTGTATGTTTTCCATTTTTACTGTATCATCTCTTTTGTAAAATATTATAAATTATTCCCAAGAAAAATGGGGAAAACCTATCCTTAATATTGACTTTTCTCCTGATGTAAGCCCTCCTGCGTTCTGAGTGCATCTTGTTAAATGCTGCAGAAATAGCAACGACAGCAGAATAGACCATAGCTCTGTTATACTTATCTGAGCCAAAGCAAGTAAAGCTCATTGCTGTGAGTGATGGACTCCCCAGCTCTTTCATAAACATATTGACAGTGCATGTGAGCGGCTGCTGGATGAGATCCGAATGAAGGAACTCGCTAATCCTGTCTCCTCAAAAAAAGAGAGATTTAACTCTTCTTTCAATTTGTTTATTTCACCTAATAATTCCCACTCCATGCAGTAACTCTGAGACCTTTAAAGTTGCACATAATGTCTGGCTTCGATGGAACTGGTGAGGGGAACAGCTTTGAACTGAGCTGCTTCGGAGCAGTGGGAGTCCATCCATCCATTAGCTATAGCGCTTATCCTCTGCGGGTCGCGGGGCGAGTGATGTTCGTTATTAATCTGGGTTTTGGAAAAGTGTCGTTCTTCCTCTGCGCTACAGAGGGCAGACTCCAGTGTTGAGCCACGAGGGCCAACCAATGGGAATACTAGCATTGTAGAATATGCAAAGGAATTCAATTTTAAATTAAGTCTTTGCTTGTGAATTCTTTTTCAATTTCCTCTGCGGTTTATTTATATATCTAAAAGCAGCTTTCGTTGTTTTTTTTATATCTCTGAGTAAAAATGTGCATGTACACAACCAAAAATATAATCATTCAATACTTGTGACTGTCTATTTGACGTCTTCTGTCATATATTAGTTACCGGATTCAACACAGAACATAATAAATGAGTCTCTGTCAGTAGAGAGCAACAGGCTTGTGTGCTTTGAATGACAAACTCATATTGCATGGAAAATTGCGGGGGAGCGAAACACAAGTTGTTCAGTTATGTAGCTGTCGAACGCGTCTCCTATAAATTACTGGCATTCCAAAACAGCCACTGTTCACTGCAGATAAGCTATTGAATATGACACAGCCCCAGACCACTCACAAGGCATTTGGCAGAGGGAGATGAACTCGTCTTGGCAGTTTCCTGAAAGCCTCTTGAGGTCAAAGGGGGGGGGATTAAGCATACAGTAAGTGAAAGGAAAGTGTCATTGTTATAATACTTTCTTATATAATAATAGTGATACCTGTCAACCTGTTTTTGAACTGCTGGGCACTCCACCCCACACAGGACGGCACCGAATAGGCCGTCAAAGCAAAACACATACAGTAAAATCACAAGTGGCTGTAATGGATTTTTTGCCACGATGCCGTAATGATGCCAACGCGTTAAGGGACGATACTGGAGTCAAAGACGTGGGTCTGATTTGCCAACTTTCTTGTTTGGAGAAGAAATCGAAAGTTGGTCCTTTGTTGCAAAGCACCTCATGAATTTAGTTTTTTTAACTGACTTATTTATTCACGTTTCACAGGTTGCAGATTGTCCACAAGGGGGAGGAGCTTTCTCATTTTTACATACAAAGCAACTTGTTTCGCCAAGTGGAAGAAAAGTTATTGCAGCTGCAAATATAGGGAAGGAAAAGTAAGGAAAAAGTTAATTTAAGGCAGGAAAAATAAGAAGTTTTCGCCTTTAAAGTTAACGTGAAGCCGGCTCAATGTAAAGCTGAGATTTGATAATACACCATATACAGTATATGATAGAGAATTATGCACCAGTGCATTATTATCATCGTACGATAGAATTTGCGGTTATGAAACATTGTCCACGTCCTTCCTTGACCTGCCTGCCTGCGTCAGCCCAGTGTTTCTTCATAGATAATTACCTCCCTGCCTCTCATCAAACAGCCGTCGACTCGTGGAGATGTTTGATGAGGCTCAAGGTTATTTAAAAAAAAAAAAAAAAAAGATAACATGAACTCCTCTGACCCTCTCCGGGAAATAACCAGGGAGGCCGGGGCGTTTCGAGGAAGAGCTGAAATATTCCAATGCGAAGTAGCCTGGATGACTCATGAGCATAATAATAGAGCCGCAGCCCATCTCTGCATTAACCCGCCCACCTGAACGCTAATCTATTCAGGTCATTTAATTTATTGTCATTCCTCCGTATTTGTCCGGGCTGAATTAAAAATGGCAGAACAAGCTGATGAATCGGATGGAAATGATGACAGTGAAGCGTCTAATGCTGCGAGTGCATTATCTCAGTGAATAATTGAGGCGCTAGGACTGTACAAGAGGAGGAAGGCCGTGACACATCGACGTTACGTCAAAATGAATGAATCCACCTTGATGTACACGATGGGACGGGGGGGGGGGGGGGGGGGGGGGGGGGGGGGGGGGGGGTTACATGGGTTTACTCTCCAGCTCTGATAACTTACGACAGTTTGTCTGTGCACACCGAACATTACACGTTCATGGGCTTTATCAGCCGTCATTACTGAAACCATTTCTAGCGTTAAGGTTTCCAGAGTTGCTGCGATGAAGCCTAGTGATGACAGTTGACGTCATAATTAGACTCTGTGATATGTAAACGGGAATATGGCTTCAATATTGTATTAGCAACTCAGGTAAACATTGTCCTTGGAATAATGTGAGACTATTACCGTCTCTGTAAAAGTAGGTAATGATGATATTGATTAATTATTAATGATCAATGTTTTTTTAATTGATTGTTTCTGACAGAACACCATCGTTAACGCAACTAAAGATTCTACTGAAGTTAAGTGATGAAATATGACTATATTACTACATGTCACTATATAATTAGACTATAACCTAAATACTTTATGCAATTAATTATTTATTATTACTATTATGAATATTTAATTTTAACGATTATCCCCTTATTTAACTGCAAAGTCTTAAAACGCTGAGGAGGAGGCAGATGAGTCTCTAAATGTAGAACATGAACAGTTTTAACTGAGGCCCAGTTAACTGTCAGTAAAGAACGTGTGAAGAAAAACCATTAGAATTCATTCTCACACGTTATATTAATAAATCAGTTCTCTCCTCTGTGAAGCCTTTTCAGGTAATTATCTGTATTCAAATTCTACTTTACACTTTACAGAGACAGAAGATTTGCACAGGAGCAGAGATAATATTTTATCACCTATAATCATCCCGGCAATATTAGTCCGGCCTGATAGGAGCTTTAGCCTGAGTGAAGTGAGGGTGCAAACAACACGCTGCGAAATGATCTACGACTTTTATCAGTGACAACAGTAAAGTCACATTGAACTGAACTCTGAATGACTCAGGGAAGTGAGGAGCTGCTCTCCCTGTTGATTTTCATGTTACATTCACATCGGTCCCACACTATGAAGGTTGGCTAAAGGAATATGAGAAGAAATTGGTAAGTTTGTTTGTTATTTCTCCTTTTATTTTGAAAAATCGATCATGCATCTCAGAAACTATAAAACATAGCAGTAACATTTTGTTGTTACCACCTTGGGTGAACATTCTATCACAAAAGGGATAAATCAATATAGACCTTATCCTTAGAAACAAATGCAAATGATGTTGAAGAAGTGCAATGCTTTAATAAAGCAACTAGAACTCAGAGAGCACATATGGCCCAACAGTCCCCTAAAGAAACCACATTCACCAAATTTCATAAATATCAGTCCCCTAAAAATGTCCTTTTTCAAGCAAGATCCATCAATCAAAAATGTTGAAAAACGCAACGTGAAGCTTTTTGCAAAAATCCTGCCGACTAACAAACAGGTAAACAAACACGGACAAAAGCCAAACCTCCTCGGTGGAGGTAAACAAAAGACGGCACCCTGTCCTACGGTTTAGCTGCAGAATCTTTTCAACACAGCACTAAAGATTTCTTGTTGCCATCTAGACGTGCGAGAGCATTTGTTATCTGCGACTTTTCTGCTACTTCTCCATTCAAAACCTCTTCCTTTCAGCTCCGTGCAAAGGACTCATTGTTTGGCCAGTTTTAAAACAGTCCATCTTTTCTTTTTACCACCAATCTTTTGTAGCCGCCCCTGAAAACACATCAGACCTTTACCTCAAATCTGGTTTTCTGACACTGGCAGAACACATCTCTTTCTCTACAATGCCTTGTAATCTTCTGATTTCATCATTCCTTTCATAGATTCAGTGCCTCTAGAACCAGGCGCAGCGAAAGCCGCCCAGCAGCCTGATTGAAAGAGCTCAAATATGTTTTCATCTGCCCATTGAACATTATCCCAGAAAGACTATCAATGAAAGTTTTTGCACAACACTAGTCTTTCTTTGGCCATCGCCCATGGAGCCCTATTTGGATTATTCTGCTACATGCAGATTTCTGCAGATCAGCCCGAAGCTGTTTAAGTAACTTGTGTGGTGTTTCTTTAATTCTTTACAAGGCAATAGCTGAGTAACTTTATAAAACTAGCAGCTGTGGTTCTACCCATTCAAAAATATGCCTGTTGGTGCATTGTTCCAGAATAAATGTCAGATCGGGGCAGCGGTCTGATGTGACAGTGAGTTTTACACACGTTCAAAACCAATTTGCAGGTCCTCAAACACAAAAGGCACATTTCAGACAGAGCTCTTTGGATTTATCTGTAAGAATTTTAGCTTTTTTTCTGACGATTAATGAATTATGTACTTGACATCCAATAATATTGACCAGCGCTGTACTTATTATGCTTTCCAATTGTATTTGTCTGTTTCTTTCTGAAGTCAATCTGTTTTTCTGGGGTGACGCTGTCCTCTGATGTCTCAACACTGTCTCGTGGTGTCAAGATAGTTTGAAATCGAGCGTCCTGTGAAGCCACAGTGTTTGTTAAGACGCCTCCAGCAAAATGGAGAAAGATAAAAAAAAAAGAAAAGCAATTTTTGAACATCTCAAAGAACCGTCTGCCGTCTCAGCCTTCATCAGTCGTGAAGCCCTTGGATGTATTTCTATAAGAAAAATAAAAAAATAGACCATCCACTTTATAGTGTCACAGCTGAATACCACAGAAAACTGGTCACTTGTCTGGAAGCTGAGGGACAGAAATCAATATCCATGGCAGGCTGTGAGGAATAAAGCAACAGCGCTAAGTGACAGCGGAACACCAGCCCTCTGAACACATGCAGCCTGTCGTTACCGCTCTCCAACAAGTTTCTGTGATATGAGTTCAGCGCCAGAACCCATGGATCCACACAGAGGGAGAATCTAGTACTAAGTGCAGAGAGCAAAACAAAAGCAGAAGAACGTCTGCGGGTGTTTTCATGACTGAAAGTTCAGAACAAGGTCCAAACCGAAGGGTTCATGCTATGTTTCGCTAATATATACTTCATATCCAGCAGTTTTTCAAACCCACTTAAATGCATTTATTCTAATTTAATTCAAAATCAGCAAACACGTTGTCAAAAGGAAACATCAGGAGTTACGCACATTTAGAAGAAACATCGACAAAACAGATCCAACACAAATAAAGATGCAAATAAAGATGCAAATAAGACATTGAGTTAAAAACACTTAAAGCTGGAACTTGACTATTCATCACTGTGGAGATGAAAGTCGCATCAGTTTTCTGGTGGATTATAAAATGCAGCAGTGTCATCTAAGCTTCAAGTCGGTGTATTGGCTGAGTAAGAGTCAATACTTTTCAATAAGAACATCTGAATGCAGGTTAAAAGATGTCGAGACATCAAGGTCTAAGCTAAACTGGATTTATTTGAAAAGAATAGGTCTGGGTTGCTTATAATAGAGGCTTTTCAATGTCTGTATTTTAACTGTCAGGGTCTGTTTTCCATTGAATATATTCATTTTACTGTTTTATGTGAACTAAACATCTAAAACATCTCACTTGCTGTTAATTGACCACATACTCACCAACACAGGAGTATTTCTAACTCCCTGCGATTAGACCAAGTACATCTGGGCTTATTTTGAGTTTGTGTTGAAGTGCAGCTGTAAAAAAAGGCATTTATCCTGACAAAGAAATCTGTGTATGTGCAGACTTTAGGATATTTCCGTCTGTGAGTGCTTCTGTTCGCTGTTGGTTGCCATAGACAGAAATAGAGGGAAGAAGTTTGTTTCCTTCTGATTGTCACATGTGAAGCGGCACAGCAAGCCAAACCCCCCAAAAGACAGAAAACTTGACTGTGACAGTATAAGTGCTTTTGAAACAATGTGCACGGTTAAATGTGGAGATATTTTGTACGTAGCAGTTCATTACAGACGGAGCCTCCCTTGGCTGTGCAGTGCGACAACAGATTAGAGACCTTTTCTGTGATTTCTAACATTGTAAGAAAAATGTTTTATGGTTTCAACCTAATTGGACAATCTTTGGCTACGAGAATAATTCATGGCAACCCTGAACATGAGAAATATCACCTATAAATAAAAGAAGGTTGCTGTATTGGCTGTTTCGAGGACAGTAACTGCAATTTGTCTTTTTGCATGTTACAGCACTCTGGCTGTGTTGGGAGGAAAATGCAGATTTAATCCAAGCCGCCCTCCGGCTCCCTGAGGGAACACGCCCCCCCCCGTTAGTACGAGACACTGAGGCAACACATTCAGTGTTTGGGTTTTACCTGAAACTCCAGATTTCATTACAGACAAGCAGAGGGAACGATCGGAATATCCTCTAAATGGCTCTTTTCTTCTAACAGACAGTGTTGGATGTGTTTATTTTGCTTATGTGCAAACTCAATATCTATGGACTCCATCATGATCTCCCACAACCAACCCCCCCCCCCCCAAAACAACCAGATACTCAGCAGTTTCCAGGGGATGCTAACAAGTGATGATGCTTGTTGCCATTATTTATTTGACTTGTGAAGTTAGTTGGCCTTCCTTCAAATTGAGTTAATGGCTGAGTTTAACACTGTGATCACATGATTCAGATATTTTGTAGATGAGCAATTAGCCTAAATGCTTATTATTAGCCTGACAATTCAAGTACTTTCACGGTATAGACCTGATTCGTTGAGAAACAGGCTAACTTCATGTTAACCAGCTATATAACATGCTAGCGTTGTATTGTTCAGATCAACAGTCCAGACGTTTCATGGCCTTTAAGCCGGAAAACTTCTCCACACTATGAATGACACGGTTTCCGACTGTGTCTGTGAAGAAATGTTTTCTGTCAAACCAAAATCAAAACTGCCTCTTGTGGGACAATAAGGAGATAATCCCTCTAGAGCTGTTGCTCTAATTCTGATGTAACCTTAACTTGGGATGTCACGACTTCATTCGGTCTCAAGTTGATGCCGGAACTGAGAAAACATGACTTTAGATGTTATAGCGACTAAAGATGTGTTTCTTCTGGGTCGCAGCATAAAAAAACATACCATGAATTTGTCTAGTTCAGACACATTCTCATGTCAGAATTAATCTTTCTGCAATAAAAGAAAATAGGAGACGAGCACGTCCTTGAGGACGGTTCCTTTCAGGCTGTTTACCTGTCGGGTCAGAGTCGGGGTGAAGGAAACACAGAGAGCATCATGACAACTATCAAGGAAAGAAAAGAATCAAGCGTCAATGATGAAGTGATGAAAAAGTCAGATCTCCAGTGTCATTACAACTGTAAACACACTAAACTGTACACACACTAAACTGTACACACACTAAACTGTACACACACTAAACTGATGGAGTCTGTGAATCCAACAAGCAGCTTCACAAGCCTCTGGACAAAGAGGCAGTGCCAGGAATATTATTTTTCCACTTTCTTTAATTTTGCGAGATTGGCAATTTTTTGGACATTTTCATTTAATTCCCAAGGAATGATTAATGGATCTTGATGGAAAAAAATCTGGCATATTTAAGGGACTGATATCTATATGAGAGTGGCCTGATTGGATTTAAAGGGACGGTTAGGCCTTGCCAGAAGTGTGCGCTCTACTGAGTTCGATTCCAGTGTCCAAATAGGAACATTATTCACATTAGACATATCAAGGATTTCTCTCAATTAATAAACCACGACAACTTTACCTATTCTGTATGTTTTAGTTTCTTTCAGGACTGATTCCTCTCCTCCGCAGCTCTTACGCTGCAGGAGACAGTCGCACCGTTTCTCCAATTGCAACATTTTCTGTCGATTTCAGGGAAGCAGACACTGAGTCAGTATTTTAGCTCCGAGTCAAGACTCATTTATTATTAAATAATGGTTACCTGATTCCAAACAGCACCATTTTTCTCCCCTCTTTATCACCAGTAAAAGACCAGTTAGACCAGTATTAGCAGTGCTCTTAAAGGAGAGGGCAGTGGCTTGCTTGATACAAATCAAGACACAATAATGTGGCTGTATTTGCTCCTGAACACGTCTTTGATACTGAGTGAGGAGGGAAAATGGATTCACAGTCTGTTAACCCAGCAACAGCTCACCCCGAGCCACATTCGACTGAACGCTGTCCGAGGAAATGGACGTTTTCCAGGGCAAAAAATCCAGTATTCACCGATAAGGCTGGCAGGTTTCGCCCTGACCTCTGTGGAGGGAGAATCGATGCTACGTGTGGAATACGCTGAGATCAGAGTGGGTTCGGTGCTGGAAATGGTGTAAAAATGAGCATGATGTCATAAAAAGAAAGCGCGAGGAGAAATACAAAAGGATCCTGTCCCAGAGAAACTAGGCTTCACCGACCAGGTGGATTCTTGATGCAGCTCTGTACTCGGCTGAACTGTAATTGGGGCTTTATTTACTTAATCAGAGCCTCTTTCATTGGACTCATCTTCAGGGTGCAGGCGAGTGGAAATCATGGATTTCTAACTAAATGGATGTTGATTGTGTGGCTGGTCTTTACATTCACTCTTAGAACCGTCAATTGCTGCTGATTGATCATATACTATGTTGTTGTCAGGCATTAAAGCAACAGGACTTCTGGTGGGGGTTGATTAGATATACTCACATGAGCTATCGATCTTGTGAGTAAAGAGATGACGGCTGTTGAGGATGTCTCCAAACTCACAAACTCCAGTCTCTGGTGAAGTCACAGCTAATTATACCGTCACCTACCGACAGAGCATATGGTTTAACATCAGATGAAAGTCCCGAGCCACAAATCAGGAAGTGGGTAAAGACGGACATCTCCACTTCCTCCCACGGTCCAGATATGAAGCCAAAAGATCTGCTCAGTCGCTCTCAGCCAGGATGTTTCACTATAGCATCAAATAACAAATTAAAACCAAACTCACCAGAGGAAATGAACACTTGGATGTGGATCAATGTGATTAAAAACTACCTCAACTGGTGGAAAACCTCTTATCGTATTTTGACTATTGAGTTTGGTCCATGTCCCATCTGCTAACATGGATGGGAATCCATCCAGCCACCTGGTGGCGATCAAGGCATCTTGGCTTCACTTTTGAGGAGCGGTCATGTCGTCCAAAAACAGTCAAAACGGTCCGGTTCCTAATGGATTGCCCGCTAATTAGTGCCACCTACTGACATAACAAGGGTATAACACGATATGAAAAAGATCAATTACGTGACAGGAAGCCTGCTCTGGGTTTTAAAATATAAGACGTGAAATCTAACCAACAGAAATCCATCATGTAGCTACTGAGAACTTGAATCATTGTGTTGTTGGGTTGAACACGGTGACGCTGCTCTGTTGTGTTTCCAGGTCATGTTGTCAAGGGCTCACCTGACTCACACTTACAGTTCATGGCTGTGCGATGCTTTTGTGTATTGTTCTACTGTGTGCCGTGTTTGCAGATTGCCATGGCAACCTGAGACACATGGATTTGTAATTCAGATTTCATTTATTGAAGCGTCCACACACCGTGCCAGTGTCTTCAGAGATGTGATTTTTTAATGTTTTGTGTCACATCAAAGCTGCGTTCAGCACAATGTGTGTATCCAGCTTCCTGTTTCCTCACCTTTTCAAAGGGGGAAACATGAATTTAAAAAAAAAGTCAAATTCGTGCTCATTTCACATTCTACAACTCACAGTGGGAGTATGATGATTATTCAATTTGCATCCACATCATGTAATTTGTTTTGGAGTTCATGGTCAGTTCACAATAATTTTATGAGTGGGCGCAACACACGCAACTGTGTGCATCAGTTTGAGCCGCACGGATTTATTACCTCATCCTTCAGGACGTTTTAGTCATTTGGATTTTTTTTTGGTTTTGCTTCAGGTGTGATGAGGCCTCATTAACATGCAAAACAATAAACAATACATTATACGTGGAATATACTGCAAATAGCCATGTAGCTAGAATGCTTGTAAGGTTTCTGAGAGATGAAGTTTCCCTGCCTGCAGCTGCAGCAGTTGCAAACCTGTCTAAGGATAAAGATATCATTGACAAAGCAAGAAAGAAAAATATATATTTCTATTTTTTTTAGACTCTTCAATTTCTCTTGCATTACTGGACAATTTCATGCCTCTGAAAATCCTGCAAATAACACAATCCAGGGTTGAAATATTACTCTGAGGCCGACTCTTCACAATTTCCTGACGTGTGCAGCCGGCAAACCGAGGTCGTAAAATGGCTGTTGCTTTGTATTAAACGGGGACTTTTCAACCCACTTCGTATCGTTACAATATCGATAATACATGAAGATGAGTAATGTTTAATTTCCCACCCTGTCGCCTGGACTGAGATGTACATGGTCGATAAGTCCGCCTGATGTTTTTTTTTAGCTCCCTGGCCGTGTGGTAGAACTACAACGTGCACTTCCGCATTTCCGTGTGCAGTCGGAGAGAAGCCTGGAAGCCGGGTGCATTCTGGGTGTTGTAGTTTTTCCACCTTTGAGGGAAAAAGGAATATCAGGGTCTCTTTGTTGCACCGATTGTTTATGAGGCGGCCGTGAAACACTTCTCTTAGTGGTTCACAAACTAAATATCTGGGATCCACAGCTCCAGACTAACCTGAAATGTCTAAATCAAACCACACAGTCAGTACAAATGGGCTTAGGTTCCATTTTTCTCCCTATTTCCTCACCTGACCACACACACACGCACACCTCTAACATGCAGTTATCTGTGAGTGACGCATGCATTACATTGTCAATAAAGCACAAACGCCGCGTAGGTAATTGTGTGCTGGCATAACCGTCAACAGCACTTGAATCTGTCATTGCCATATATCTCAACCTTTTTAATTTACAATAAACACTGTCACTCTCTCGGGATGTCGAGCCCGCAATTGCTCTTGCGTAACGCGTCGCGCCTGCTGTCTCCGATATGTGGCTGCAATCGATCAGACCGCACATCGCCTCGTCTGTTCAGCGCGAAAAAATGACATTATCCGTCTCACCCCCATTTTATCCAGACCTTCATTTCTGTCAGCGCACTTTTGCTCTTAGTGCATGTCAGTGATCATACGCCGACATTAGACGTGATAAGAGTCTCTTTGGCATTCGGAGGCTATTTGCATTAATGCAGTGGCTGAGTGATGTCGTGGCGGAAGGAGCAAGGAAGTCATTTATTCTTCAAGGCGCGAGCACCATTGAGTTTATTGGGTTGTGAGTAGAAATAACTAAAAAGGGGACGAAACATTAAAAGTTAGTTAATTTCACGAGGCAGGATCCAGGCATTTAATACCCAGATATTAAGAAAAGTCTCAGAGGGAGGGCGGCTTTAGATTTACAGTGTGTGAGTAACTTCTAACGTTTGCCAGGAGAACATTACCTTTGGTGTCATTTCTTTGAATATGCATTTTCAGTTCCTCGTTTCATCGGTGCTGCTGTGCTTCGTTACCGTTTAAATCACTTTAAATCACAATAAAACTGACTCGACTAAACTGAAATTATGATTCTTGTTACGTCTCCTTTTATCGCCTCTGAAGTTCATGAACGAGGGAGCGCGCGGCATCAGTTCTTAAAAGCAAAATAGAAACGTTTTAGCTGCTTTGTCTTTGTCCTGTTCAACAAACATAAAGCAGCAGTTTCCATTTTCCACCTGCGTCTGCTTCTCCTCCGGTAAGTATCACACAGAGATCCAGTAAATGCACCGGTGTATGGTTTTTTTCCATGACATTTAGTCTGTGAAATTACATCAGGAAGATATGAAAGGAAGCAGACAATGAGGAGGAGGCCATTTTAGACTCAACAACATCAGAATCGGCAGCGAGGAATTGAGTATGTGGCAAAGCAGCCCATTACGAGGCTCTGTGAGAACCTGATGAATCCCAGCAGGATCCGAGTCAGTCTGTAAATCACTCTCTCTAAAAAAATACTCATAATAAGCCCTGAAAGCAAATCATTGATAATGACTTCACAGAGAATTGCAGCCATAAAGCTCCCCCCCCCCCCCCCTGACACCGCAGCACAAATCACAGGGATCGGCAACATAAAGACACATTTCAAAAAGGTAATGATGGTGTAAACAAAGGCTACGCGGAGCTTCACTGATGTTCCTCTGGTCTCCATCAGGAAGCGTGGTACACGCCGTGAGGCCACAGATGCACAGTTCTGAGGAAACGGTTTCATATCACATCGCTACAACGTACTCACTCAACTTTCCATTAATAGGTTACAAGGTTATATGAAGGTCAACCTTTTGTTACCTCCACAAAGAAGATTGTGTTTTCACCCCGATGTGCTGGTACTTTAGCTGGATTAAGCAAAACAAACTGATTTCCACGGAACTTCAAGGTGAAAAGATGAGACATTTCAAATTAAAAAGTCAATAATATTCATAAGATATATATTTTCAAGAAGTTCCAGGGAATAATTCATGAATCTTAACGAGTGCAACTTGTTGAACTCACGGTTTACGCTCTACTGAGTGCTATTCTAGTTGATACTGTTGTAAAAACATGTTAATTAAACTTGTTTTAATCTTATATTACGAGGGGGTAAATATTGATTACACCCTCACTGATATAAATGCGGCCGACAACTTTTCGAAGCAGTTCTCAGTATCGCTCAATACACTTTCTACAGGACCGTAAAATCCAGGCAACATATAAAGAGTGTATTGATGTTAACTCGTGAATATTCAGTTTCTCATTAGAGAGTTGGTAAGAGCTGCTCTTCATCTTGAACTGGAACATGACCGGGCAAAAAGAGACATTTCCTACGTGTACTCTCACACATGCACACAGCCCCCCCCCCCCCCTCTTGCTTCTTTGGATTACTCATCACCTCCTGATTACTTGTTTTATGTTTATTAGGGACCTGGGTCATTTTTTGAGTGTTGAGTGTAAATGTGAACGAAGGGAACTGGACTTTCTCTTTTTGAAAGGCGTTTTAAGAAGCTTGTGCAGTGGTCGGAAGTTCAGGTTGACGACCTTAACGGCCCACGAGGCATCGATCGGGTCATTCCCACCTGGACTCAGAGGACCCACTCGTTGGCTGGAAGGTCAACTACCTCCATGTTTAACATAATGACTCTCGAGATAAGCAACGACCCAAAGAGGTTAAATACCTGGAACTTCCCTCGGGTCAGTTAAAAGTGAAGCAGCGTCTCGGACGAAGTTGAGAGTTTTACAGTAAAACAGAGGAGACAGAACTCTGAGTTCGTAAAAAGATAATGCTTGAGCTCTTTTGACCTTTGGGTTTCTGCACACGAGAGCATTCCTGCAACTCACACAAGTGTATTCGATGGGGAGCAATGTTTCTCATGATTTCCCTGCATGTAGCCACGACTTAAATGTCAGAGCGGCACCGACGTCAGAGGAGCTCCCAGACTTCTTATTGACCACAACTGACCCCGACTGTATGTGATTATGAGCGCCCTCGAATCTAGAGAGGACACTTCCCCCACATAGAGCTGGAAGAGACAGAGACAAATCTGAAAAATGTCAACAATGGACTATTCGTGTAACGCAGACCGTGGCTTCATTTGTTGAACGATAACATTTGCAAGGCCTTTCAACCTTTTCATTTGGAAAGATTATTGTGTACAGATGTGACAAACATTAGGGCACAGATCCTTTCCATGCCTCCTTGTCAGCATCTCCGTACTTGTTCCACTTCCAAATCAAGACGTTGCATTAAAGGAATCCTTAATCCCTAATTGTTCATTACAAAGCCAAATCATGGCCTTCTTTATGGGTCATTTAGTCAGTTAAACCCATCCGCTGCGCAGTATCGCCAACATGTACAACTTGCTGCTGTGGAAATCCCTTGATTGATGGTTGAGGGCTTTCTACATTTACCTCTGATTACCCCGAGCGGAGTTGAGCATGCAGGGACAAATTCAATATATAACATTAACAGACATTTATTCAGGGCGGCGCGGTGGAGCTTCACGGTGAAAAGGTTCCAGGCCCGAAGCTGCTGGTCGCTGTAGAGTTCTCTATGTTCTCCCTGCGCCTGTTGGAGTTTACTCCGGATTCATCCCACCACCCGAAGACATGCAGCTTAGGTTAAGACTCTTAATCGCCTGTACTGCGAACACTTCCCCTCAAAGGATTAATCTGTATCATGAATATTAAATGGAGAAATTCATTCAAATTTAACTACTACCTGAGATATTACCTTTTAAATGGATTAATCAACAAGACTATTTAAAGGTTGGTCTACTTTTATTATGCTGTATTCATTTCTCATTCCTCGATGAAACCCATTACTGCCATGACATGGCACAACCACCTGGGTTCACCGGAGAATTAACTGTGATTACCATGGCTGCAGCAGCAAATTGAGAACATGGGTGAGGATCTGTTCAGGTGCAAGTTCAAATCATGGAGGTACCGTTCTGTTCTGTTCTGTTCTGGACTGTAAAATCAACTCCATTTATTGTAGTTTCAATTAAGTGATTGTCTGTAAATGAACCACTTAATAAGAAGTTCAGCAACTCTCATTAGACAATTACAGTATAGATGTGTTGACCTTGGGTTCAATTGAATCCGCTGGTTATGGCGACTTTAGAGGGCTGAGGATAAATACGTCTTAGCTGAGAACATGTTGTGAGAATTATTCACAACACAAAGTTGACCTACTTGTGGTATTTTTTATGTGAACAGCAAGGAGTCGAGCAGCAGATGGTCCTGCCTCCATGACGCTGTCATCTCAGCATCGTGGAGTCAGCGTGGGATCACATGATGAAACCGAAGACGCCGAGGAACACAAAATCCACAGCACATTCTTCAAAATGCTTGGGAACAACCGGACTGCACAACATGTGACCAGGGGAACAAGTGCTGCCTGCAATCTAAAGGGTGGTCACACAAGAATAAGGATATGATAACTGTTTTGTCTTTGTGCTGCTCTATGTATAAGTCCATTGATACATATTGCAATGGGGTTAGTAGTTGTATTGATCAGATCATTATTCCCCTTCATGAATAAGTCACAGAGAAGTTAGACAAGGACGTCGTGCATAATTCAAAATAATTTATTTTTTGAGGTATCTCTGCATCCTATCGGACACATGGCCTAAAGCTTATAAAGGTGGAAAATGGTCATACAGCCGTATATATATATATTATGTCATTATGAAACACCAGTGTTGCAATATAAAACAGTTATGGTTCCCTGATTGGAGTTCATACAGTGCACGTGCAAGCCTCTCTGATGCTTTATAATTTTTGAAAGCATCCACACTTTAATTTGAAAGCCCAACACCTTTGCGCATGTCTGATAAATCCACCGAAACCTAGATTCTTGCAGGTTCCTTCTATAAACAGCGTGATCTCAGGCACTTGATGTCATCGTGTCATTGTTTGGTTCTTCATTTGAAGCACTTGATCGAGTTAACAGAGCAGAGTTTAGTCATAATTGGCCTCAAATTGACTTGAACATCTGCCGAAAACCTGTTTTCTCACTGCAGTGGTGAGCAATATAGCCTGGTAAGCTTCACTATCTCCTCATCATCATTTTTCATGATCTTGTGATGTAATTAAAAAGCCCGCCTGCAGTTCAGAGCAAGGAAAAAACACGCATCGGCTGTGACCACGGTGTGACATTACAGAGCCTCATGAGCCTGCTGTATGAAAATCCCTTTTTATACTGGAACCATAAACAGAAAAAACTGCAATGAATATTTGCAAAATACACAAACAGTTGAGTGTTCTTGTAGAAAAGTTTATAAAAGCCATTAATGGTGATGAAAAATAAGTTCATAGCTAATTGAGTAACTTTTGTGATGTCATTAAGGTACCAGATGTCAATTTAATCACCTAGAAAGCTGAAGCAGTGAAAATCAGCAGAAATGTGTATTTGCATATAATATGAGATGGAGCTAATAAATCGAGGTTAAAAACTGATTTAAAAACTAGTCTCATATTTAGATATACGATTAATCAAAGGGTTTTTCAATAACTATACAATCCAGTGAAATTAACAAAGTGGCCGACACAATGTTGGTCTGTGGAACTTTTCTTTTCTTTTCTCCTTTCTTCATGTTACGCAGCCGACAGCACACAAACCAAAGTTAACAATGAAAACCTCCAACTTGAAATGACTTACAGGCGGCTGCCGCGGGAAAACACTGACTGCACGTTACATTTAATGAGCTGTTGCTGTTGCTGTGTTTTAGTTTTTTTTTTTTCATTCCCGCAGATAACGATCCAAACGGCAGATAATGTGGTGTCACATGTTGTCAGCGTAGCTACAATGGCATTTGCCAGCACACACACATTTTTTTTTTTTCTTCCACAAGCTGTCTGAGGCGTCAGCGGTAAATGTCAGATTTCGGTGTCAGCTCCTCGGCATCAGAGGAGGAAATGTTTTCAGACGAACTATTTCGCGCTGATGTTCAACAGTCGAGAAACGGAAGAAGCAGCGGTGAAAGAAAGAAAGAGTTCTCAAGGCAGCAGCCGTGATCACAATCAAGCTCAAAGACGCAGTCCGGTGATCTCAAAGTGCTCGGAAAAAAACACATTCATGCCAGCGAATGTCCGGCTTTGATTGGGGCAACAAGACCCTCCCCCCAAAAAATCACTATATGAAAAGGAAAAGGCAGAGATAAGGTAACAAACTGTCCTGAAAGCCTAAAGAGAGAAGTAACGAGGTCGACCAGAGGGATTTTTTGTTTTAAGTACCGCGTGTTGACTCAACGATACTTCGGTGACTCACCTCTTGCTGTAGATCCTTGATGATTTTGGTTTTTTTCTCCAGCTCCACTTTGAGAAATTTGATCTGAAGACAGAAAAGGACAAAAAGAAAGAAGATGAGAGTAAATCCACAGCCTCACTGTGTTATTTTCCATTCACTGAACATATTTAATGACGGTTATGGACGTTGAGTTTGCCTATTTAAGCAGTGTACGTGAAATTAAATGCATTGAATGAAGGCAATTATGACAATTATCAGAAGGCAGCGCCGGGATCTGATTCACCGTCGTCCAGTGGTAAAGGAAATTAACGATTAGGGCTGCACGATTAATCGTATTAAAATCCTGATTCACACCGATGTGTGATTTCTAACTGAGGACAACTCTGCTGCATTTTAATGAGGGACATCAGCTGCATCAAAACAAGGACACGGACGCACATACGCGAGTGCAGGCAAATGGTGATCGCATGCTGAGGCGAATTACGGGAATCAGTTCTGTGATCCGCAGCCTCTCCTTTTGTGGAGCGGTTTATCGGTTGGGTCGACACAGGTACACCAGCGTCTCCTCCATCTTGGTTGACTGTTAAAACTACAGCTAATGACACAACCACACAAATATTGTTGCTGTCGGTTGAAGCTGTGACGTTGCAGGTCAAAGTTCCCCGAAGTATAATTTAAAATAGAGATTAAAGTCATTAATCACTGGAGCTCCAGGCCCATTAACACCGAACAAGTAAATCTTTAAAATCGCAAAACATTTACCTTCACATTTTAGGGTATTTACATCAGCAAATGATTCATAAACCGACAGAGGAAATAAATCCCTTTTTATTCTAACATTTTTACTCTGGAGGGGTGAAATTCAAAGTCACATTTTTTGTATCCCGACTTTGGAGTGAGTGCACCCGAGGGAACTGTAAACTAGACGGCACCGGTTGACTCACATCCCCAGACGGGGCACGATAACATCAAAGGTCATGTTCAGTCACTGTAGCTACACAGCCCCGGAGAAAATTATTAAAAAAAACATATACAGCTTTAAAAAAACAGAGAGAAAGAACATCCTGGTGCAGCTTTAACTCATTTGTTCATCAACGTCATCACATAAGATGGTAAATTATGAAACATGCGTGTGTTGTATATGCACTACATGTTTGTGATTGTACGTCAAGTAGCAAAACTAATGTTTGTCTTTGATTTATCGCCTTTAATCTAAGCCGTACGACCGGTGTTGGTGAGTTTACATTGAGGCAGTATATCCAGGCTCCTTCTATAAATGAACATCGCTCCTCATAAAGTGGCCGAGGCACAGAGGCCCCATCGCTGCAGTGAAATTTAAAAACTCTCTCTTTTAGTCGACCACCCATCAACCCCGTAAAGACTTTTTAAAACCTCTGTCCCACGTTGCATTTCTCTCGTGTCCTACAGAGTTCGTTTATCTTAACAGGTGTCCAGAAATGTTCCCAGATTCTCCCCCTGCAGGAACAAACACCTTGTTTATTCCTGCAGGGAGCAGCTGCCTATTTTTTCCAATTGGGGCCCGTATGTTTATCATGTCACAGTTTTATCTTTGTTGATCACGTCCCTTTCATCATGAGCTCAGCGTGGCTCGCCGGTGCGGACCTGTATCTCGTGTTCAGCAGCCAGACAGAGGTTCAAACAGCAACCGCAGACGTCAAGCTGCTGCCGAGAGCTGCCGTCTATGTCGAAAGAAAGAAATCCATCTGTGTGTGTGAGAGGAAGATAGACCCAAGATATATCGTTCTCTCTTTTTGTTGTGTGTCCTTAAACAGAGGTCATCCGGTGAGTCCAGGGGACACAGAGGAGAGGATTCATGGGGCTGGTGACCTCATATCAGGAGTGGACCCCGGGGGGGAGCAGAAAGCTGAGCTCCACCAGTGGACTCACGGCCCCGGGCGGAGCATGATAGCATCAAGGTTCACGTTTCAGTCACCACCACTGCCACGGGGAATGGTTGGAGAAAACAGAAAATAGCAAACACATCTCGGTGCAGCTTGTAGTTTTTTTTTTTTGTAAAAATAAGTCAAATAGAGGGGAAATATTATTAACAGCTTCTTTACGTTTGCAGTTCAGAAGTTTGTAAAGTAAAAATTGTTGATTTAATTGTGATTTATATATGTATTATAATAAAAATAATAATATGTGACAAAAAATATATAGAAAATGAAATCAGCTCAATTGTTGAGCTAGACTGGATGTATGCAATATAAATATGGTCTAAAGTAGTCATGAAAATACGTGTTAATTGATTAATTAATTAATTAATTGGTCAATGGACAAATAATAAACAGTTTTAATAAGTGATCAAATATTTGAAACATTATCAATAAACACAATTCTCTGCAGTCATGCAGCGACCTCTGTAAATGCTAACATCAGTATGCTAACATGTTAGCAGGTAACGTTTACCCCATTCACATCTTAATTTGTGACGTTAGCCTGGTATCACTAAACACTAAACACAAAGAGCAGCTGAGGCTAATGGGGATATCATTTAGTATTTGGTCAAGTAAGAGTGGGACGTGTGTGTGTGTGCACCGAATATCATAATAATCTATCGTGAGCTTTTTAGTCTAGAGACCACCACCAACTGCCCGATGATATTAACATCTGTAAAGCCGCGTTATTCACTTGCTCTAGTTGAATACTGTTGAATTGAATTTTCTTAATCACCAGAACACCTTCCTCTAACAGAGTCCTGTTGGTTGGACTTCCACTGCTCAACACTTATCCTATTTCTACTTTTCCATCTTCTCCCTCCATCCGTGCTTTTGATGATCTCTGCACGTCAGAAGCTGCTGTAAACATTTCATTTCGGTAGCGAGGTGCCTCTAACGTTCCTCATGTTGATTTTTTGAATGGTGAGATTTTTTGAACGGTGAGTTTGATCCCACTGAATGGTGAGCGGACACAGATTGGAAGGCAGATACGGCGTTTCACTGCTCTGCTGAACGACTGCGGCATTTGCATGACGCCGACGCGTTCTTTTTAATCTCGGAGCTCGGCGGTTGTTACAAATTCCATCTAACAGATCATAAATGTCAAACTCAAATCGTAAAAAAAAAAAAAAAACAGCGACTGGGATTTGTCACTGGTCGGAGGAAAATGGCACAAATGTCACTTGAGTCATGTTAGCGAACTATTGTTTATCTCGCCGAGCGCAGACGTCTGTGATTGTCGATCATAATGTCAGAGTCAAAACCTCCCGACTGTGCACGAGAAGCCAGGACAAGCTTTTCATTAGCGTGCACGGAAAATCCCTGAATCATTCCTGTGCCGGTGCAGCCGTCAGGGCAGCGAGACGGGCGTCATGGTGATGTGTCATTTCGGGGTTTGGTGACAGAACATGAGGTGAACTCTCTGAATAATACGAAGACACAAATGTAGGACAATACAATATTTGTAATGAAGATGCTGAGGGTTATGGGCAGAGGAGGTCGCACCTTGTTGTGATTTGTGACTATGGGCTACACAAATATAATTTGATGACGAAAAATATAGAATCTACACAAGGACGAGGATTGCTTTTACAGTTTCACCTTGAATATAGGCTGTAGCTGCCAAAACAAATCAGATTCAACTGTTTTATTCATGTTAAATAGTTCAACTGTTAACCACCCTCTAACATATTAATATAACAGTTTCAACACCTACTTAATCTCAACACACCAAATCGAGCTTCTTAATCCAAGTACTGGTTTAAACATGTTTAATGTATAAGGATAAATTATTGATATGATGTGAGTGACAGCTCAGTCGGGGGAGTGCCACTCTTGACAGTGACGCGATGCGACCTGCCAGAAAGAAAAAAAGACGTTTCACACTGTTGGATTTGTTGAAACTATAGAAACAACTCACAGTTTGAAAGTTTAAAACAGATGTGCAGCTTTTCTTTATCTTTATATGTTGATGACAAACATAACATATTTGGCTTTTGCTCTATTGGTCAAACTAAATTTGTGATTTTCATGATGTAACCACGGAGTCTGGGAAATGGTGCTCGACATTTTCCGAGGTTAGTGATTAGCTGAAATTGAATTGTCCTGATTGTTCACGATACCTGTGAGAAATTTAATTAGAAGCAAAGTGACAGTTTATGGGGCATCACAGGGGGATAGATGGACATGTGGATATTGTAGATGGAGAGATGGATACATACATAAATAGATAAGTACATGTTCCCGGGGTTATAATGGGTTTTGTCCAATTTTAGTCAAATTTACACGGAGATTGGGAGTAGACAAATCCTTCCCCCCCGTATTTCTGAGAGTTTCAATTAGGTGTCGAGGCGAGGGGGCGAGAGAGGGGCGAGAGAGGCGGCGAGAGAGGCGGCTGCCGCGTAACGAGCGCGGATCACCGAGGGCCCTGTGTGACAGGTGACGGGGCTGGTTAGAGGAGACCGGATGCTGATGGTCAGGTCGGCGCTGTCTTACCGTGGCCTGCTGCTTCTCTGCTCTCTCATTTGCCTCATCCAGCTGCTTCTGCAAGGCTGCCTGGAGGGACCTCATCTCCTCTCTGTCAAGTGAGGGGGGGGTGGGGGTGGGGGGGGGGGAGTGAGAAACAGTCTGTTAGCACATCCTCCTCACGCTCTCTGAGGTCTCCACCGCTCTGCCACAGAGCAGCTTCCTTAGACATGTCCAGAGACATTTTGCACATCAGGACCAGAACTGAGAAGAAAACAGTTTTCAGTCTTTTAACTTCTGTGGAAAAAGACGTTTGGTTATCGTTTTGAAGTTCTTTACACATAGACTCCGTATTTTCATATCCACAATTGTCCCGCCTTTAAAATAAACGTGCAACAATTACCATTGTGTCAATCACACACACACAATGACTCTGAAGTCATTAAAGTCGAGTTGTTCGAGCTGTTTGGGATCAATTGGATCCCACAAAGGTGTTTCTTTCTTTTAAAAATGTGGTCTCATTATTGGTAGCATTTCAAAACGGATCACCGACATCCTGAAATAGACTTGGAAGCGATCAGAAGCTCCTTAATCAGAAGATGACATTCTAGTTGTTCCTGACGGCTTCTCAGGATTTAATGGACCCAATGGTTTTGTCTCAAGAAGCGAGGACCACGGAATCGTCCTCACTGCTAAACTCCATTTAATCTCCTACAGCAAATTCTCAGAACAAATTGAATTATTGTGCATGACGATATTTATTGGATGACGGATTAAAACATGCGAAAAATACGAACTTGGTTTGCAAAGACCTTTTTAGTGGTTAAAATAAAGTTCGTGTAATTTTTTAGCCTTAAAATTATAGATTTAAGGCATAAAGATCGTTATACAATTAAAAAAAAAAATTGTATAAATGCTGATGTCAAGTTTCAGAAACAAAAAGCATAAATTTGACAATAATATGAAACTTTCCACTCTGGTAGTTGTTGTCATTCATTACGGCAGCTTCCACAATGAGTGACAACAGCATTAGCACATCATTAACTGCACAATTAGTGGTTCACGAGGTATTTGTTGCTAAACTGACGGACAAATCTGCTGTAAACTGCTTTTGTTGAATTGTTCAAGCCTCATTTACACGTTCACACATTTAAAACTAATTGATTTGGCATGAACGTTTCCGTCTGCGCTTTCAAAACAGTTGTTACGTGCATTTGTTTTTCCATAATCCCAGAAACAATTCCACATTCATTGGTGTTTTTGTTTCCCTGTTTGAGATGTAAAGGCTCAGGTGCTGCCAGTTTTTCTTAAGATGCACGGATACATAAAGCATCATAAATGAAAAGCGCGTCTTTGTTCTAGGTCAATGAGAAGATCACAGTATGTGGTATTTATTATGTAGCATCATCCAGTGGCCTATGAGCACTCGGAGCACTCGACATAGATTTTATTCATGCCGTATGAAGACTGGTGCCGCATTCATTATTTGTTTAACATAAATTAAGATGCGATGGGTATTCCGTGCTGTTTGATGCCCCTGTGAACGCATAAGAGCAACGCACACTGAATTATAAATCAAGTGGGCAACTGATGTGGGTCAGTGGTTTCAAGAAAACGCTTGTGGAAAGCACGTCACAAGGCAGCACAGTAAATCAGAGATAACAGAGTGTTCACTGTTTGCGAGCTGGGCTGAAAGCGTGAGAGAACGAGACGTGGCTGTGACGCCGAGTGTTTCTTCACAGTGAACCGGGCCAACCACCACCACCGCTGCTGCTTTGGCATTTGCATTCCATTTAAATTCCCATCTCCTGCATCCAAGACTTTTTGTATAAACATAACGATCATAACTGCCCGAGCTGCCAGAAAGTGGGACAGCACATGTGAGATTGACGTCCCTTGAAGGCACGGAGCGGCGAGCGTAAGACAAACAGGTTGACAGCACGTTAAATCACAGCTGAATTCATTTTTCTTTTTGACTTTTTCTGCTGCAGACTAGCGAAAAAAAGACTGAGAAGTCTATAGAAGCGTCTATCTCCAATATTCAGTGAGGAAAACTTTTAAATCTCATAAAATTCTCAACAGTAGTTTGTTGGGATTTGTTTCAGGATCGTGGGAAACATCCCTGTTCAGTTGTGTTTCACATTTTCAGTCAGAGCTCCATTAAGCACTATTTACATAGTGTTGCGTTAATGCAAAGTATTGACAACGATTACTTTGAGATGTTCATGCCGCTGTGTTTAAAACTCTGAATTTAACATCACTGCCTGAGCTGCCAGAAGAACTGGGACAGTAATGTAAGCCTGACGTCCCTTGAAGGCGCAGAGCGGCGAGCGCGAGGCAAACAGGTTGACAGCACGTTAAACCACACAGCGGAATTCAGTTCGGAAACTTTTGAGATCTCCCAGTTTCCCACTGTCTGCACCTGCTCTGCTGGGAAACATTTCTGTAGCAAAAACTTATTTCAAAAAAAACTAAAAAACAATCAAACGGGCCGTTAAGAGACGTCAAAAATAAATGACGTGCAATGAATCACCTGTCTGCATCTGCCGTGATGGAGGCAGCTTGTAATCACACGTGGCAGATATGGAACTGCAGAGGTGGATTAATAACACTCTGAGGGGTGGGGGGGGCTCACAAGTGCTACGTCGGCAACATCGAGCCAAACTGCTGCTTTATGGTTTTTCTAGCTTGATGACATGTCAGAGATGCCATGGGCCAGTGATAGGCTATTGATTGGCTATCAGGATGCTGCCCACAGGAGGGTTGACTTCATTCCCGCTGACATTTCAGAGAGCACGGGGGCCACAAATGACTCCTAATCATCAACAGTCTCATTACACACAACATTAGTCAGACGGCGGTGAAGCTCTTTAGGTAAACACTTCTCCGGCTCGCTGGCAAAAAGACGAAAAAGCGACGTGCAAATGCTTATTTTAAAACACAAAGCAAAGGCACTTTATTTTGAATATACAGCGAGGATGTCTGACTGGTGTGTGTATTATTCACCTGCTTCAGCGCGTAATGCGTCATATAAACAAAGTGGGCGACACCCTCAGAACAACCAGCATCAATAATAGAGAATGAGCCTATTATTTAAATGCCCTGAAGCTTCTTCTGTCAATCGGCTTCCTGCCGTGTGATCCGGTGCAAACACTATATTCTCTGTCAAAGGCAGAAGAGTTGAGGTTATTTCATATCTGAGATTTTTCTTTTTCCCACATAGTCTCTAACTGTCTTCAGTGTAAATGAGCGAACTCTGTCCTCGGTGATTCAATGTGTCTTTACACCTTTGTGCGCCGAGTGAACCAGGAATGTTTCATGGCCATAGAAGCCCGTGACGAGCGCACACCTCAGAGTCATGTAACGCCACCTCGACTCTCACACATCTGGATCGGCCCCATTCAAAACTAAATTCAAGAAACGCTTCGGCTTTGAGGAAGTTTTCAGTGGCTTTAAAATGCGGAGGCTTAAATAAACAACACTTAAACGAGTTGATGAAAGTAATGGCGACGGGCCCTCAACCGCCATCTTTCGGACATTTCATCATCGGTTCGGTTGGTAACTCACGTCCGAGTCACTCATGATGCCTCACCTCTGTTTGTGGCTCAGCTCCAGGATCCTCTGCACGTCCGCCTTGGCCACCGACTCGTCATTTTTCAGCGACTGAAAGAGAAAAGAAGACGCTCGTTTTTTCTTTAAGCGCCAAATACAGACTCAGGTTTTCAAGGTTTGTAAATCACTTTAAACAATAAGAGCCTTGAGAGTTATTTAGGATTATTTAAGAATGTCCTCAGAATGACATCCGGTGGCCTCTCACATGAACAACACAGCCAGATTCTCCGTGTTCACATCAACACAGAAATCCCTGGAGGATTCAGGTGAGGGGCGGAGCAGCAGGCGGAGGAAAGATGCAACATATTGATTCCACAGCCGAAATCACACGTTTTCCTTTACAACATATCGACACATGCATCTGCCCTCATCACCAAAAAGCTCTCTTGACATCTTCGTCGGTGTCTTCCTCGTGTGCGGCTCCACTTATTCAACCCGAGTCATTTTGCTGTTGTTTCGTCATCTACACCCCCCCACTCGCCTGCGGAGGACCTCCTGCTGTGTTCTCACATCGGCTCCCTCTGATATCCTGCTTACTGGGGGACTTGCCGGAGAAACTCAGCAGTCCGGATGCTCTTACTCTGACATTTGCGTTCACACACGCGGCCCCCTCCGGAGAATATCATTGGATAAGCACAACTCAATGTAAAGCACCACAAATAATTGAAGTGAGTGTGAAATGATGCAGCTGATGTGAAAAGTTGATGAAGCCCAAAACATCTTATATAACCTAAAACTTTCTGGTGATGAGCCTTTTTCTAAAACCCCTAACGAGGAAACAGTCTGGGTTCCACTGGCGCCTGAGCACCTGCCTGATGGGTAATTATGGATTAGTCAGGTCTCTGATTGCCGACAAGTCCTCCAAGATATTTTTCTTTATTTGTCAGGAGCTGAACAGAAATTCCCAGACGGAAAATCTGGACGCGCAGGGAGAGAGAGCTTCTCTTTAAAAATTGTGCTTGAAGGTGATATCTGTGGCAGTTAGCAGCGCATTTCCATAAAGCCCGGTTCCTCCTGTCACCTGGAGATATTTCTCCTCCTCCCCAGCCTCTGATTTTCACTTCACGCACATTTATGTTGAGGAGGAGGAAGAAGGAAAGGAGCCAAGCGTCTGCCCTTGATAATAGAGAACATCTATTAACTTCAGATAAGCCGAAGCTGAGTCGACACAGTGCTGCTGGGACAATAAACAGCTTGGAACGGTGTGATATTAGTGAAATGACACCAGTGCTTGCATTGTCTCTTTGGTGATATCCCCTTGAATCCCGTGGTTTATCTGCCACAGAGCCCGAGTCTAATGGCCGCTCGTCTCCTCCTCCTCCCTCTGTCTACTATTCATAAAGAAAGGGTGATAAAAGCTCAGACCACAAACTTTTACGAGCCTTGTTTTGTCATCTGAAAACAGGCTTACTCACACAAAAAAAAGTTTAGGGGTTGGATGCACTTTTAGTTTAATGTTTGGATGCCAGAAAAGTAAAAAATACACAATCTGTCAATGGTAGACAGGATGGATCACAATTCAAAGAGATTCCAGAGAGCTGGTTATTATCTACCACTCTGATCAACACTGTTTGATTTGGTTCCCTTTTGTGCTGAGGCCGAAAAGTATAGTAAAGTGACAACACAATGCAGGACTGACAACACAACTAAAAAAGCCACACAATGGAAACACGCTCACAACAGAAGTGAGCGACAAACAGATTTGGACTTTGCTCGTTTCATTATCGCTTACATTCGTTCTGGTTGGGTTTCCTTTGTGTAGCTCTTTTAGTTGGGTTGCAGCTTTTTTGCAGTGTTGTGGCATTTGCGGTTGTGTCATGGATACTGCGGTTGTGTTGTATATATTTCTGTTGTGTCGTGGATATTGCAGTTGTTTTGTTTGCAGTCGTGTAGCAGCTTTTGTAGTTGTGTTGTCGCTTCACATTCGTGTTTTCTGTCAATACGCTTGTGTGAGAGGTACTTGTTTGAAATAAGTATATTCAGTATCCAAAAACAAAAGGGTGGTGGAGTTTTAAGTCCAGTTTTGTGATTCTACAAATTTGTGTGTGACTTTATTCTCCACAACCTGAATTACTTAGTGCAATAAAGTAAAATCATTTAATTTCACACCAAACCTGGCTCAGGGTTACAGATTGTAAAATGAGCCGTAAAAAGCCTCTGTAGTTATAAATCTACATCTACTATATACAAGGATAAAACACCTTTTGAAGTGAATATGGGGCTAAATTACAGATCCTACATTTTATATTAAAAAGTAAAAGAACGAAGTGTTCAGTGTATAACACAAAATGAGCATCCTTCACAATAATATGATTAAACTACTGCTTTCATTCAAGTAGTATACAGGGAAGTACTGTGTAATCATGCATCAGGTATAAATCCCCTCTGGTTATATTGAATATAAACAACAAAGCAGCTACTTTTAAGCTACTTGTGCACTTGTCTCTTGGTTATTTTTTAAAAATAAGATCCAAGCAGTCACTGATGGCCTCGGTTAGGTGCAGGGAAACGAGCGTCCTGTTCTTGTGCTCGCCGCTTTGCGAGATCTCACCCAGGAGCCACTGCCAGGAATACATTCCCCACCGCACTAAGTTTAATTATTAGTGTTGCTGACCTGCACCTACAGGGCAACTCATTAAAACTATAAACACTTGCTCCGTCAAATCTTTCCAGAAATACCCAACGCGTCTCCCTGTTGACTCGATTCGCCTTTAAAAGGTTGACGATTTTTTATGGAGATGATGTTTCCTTCCCCCCCGAAGAATAGATTGGGCTCACTTCTCCCAACCCAGCCCTGCCTCTGGCCGGCACAGTGCACTGGCGCGGGGCCCAGGGCGAAGACAGATGCCAACCTCACTAGCCTGGAGTGAATAGACATCAAAGTCCGCCCCGGGGGTGATGGTGGCCAGACGACATGAGCTCTCTCCAGACACGTGGGACAACTCTCTCAAGCGCACACAAACGCACAAACAGTGTGCACGTCATTTGTGTGATTACTGATTACTTTCGGACAATTTGACTATCGGTCGTCTGAAGCCAAAACGCATCAACGCGCTGTAAAGAGGAAACCATCACTCCGGCCGCAGCTGCACAGAAACACAGGGCATCTTGCATCCGAGGTCTAAATGTCCACGAGGGAGACGTGTTTTGCGAGATCACTGTTGTGTGCACTAATGCAACACAAAAATACTAAATGATTAAAATATATCTGAATGTATAATTGAGTTTCTGCTGGTTTCGTGTGTCGTTGCCAGGAGCCGTAATGACGCTGATCTAACCTGACTGGTGGGAAGTGATGTGCTGGACCTGGCGCTGAGATCATTGTGTTTGTTGAAATGCTCGCAGGATGATATTATCTACGGAATAAAAAGGGACATTACTTGATCAAATGTCCGAGACCAGGGGTTGGCAGGAATCGACAGATACCGTCCTGTGCAGCCAGATAATCATCCTCATTGTCATTCACCCATTCTTACTTTCCAAACTCCACACCAACATGCATGTAGAGTCGAGTTTGGGCCTTTAAATTTCAATATGTTGCATTTTTATCATTAAAAAAAAGAGTTAATCGTGGATCGGCATCTCAGGAGAGCCACAGATTTGTTTGCATTCCGCTTTAATTAGATCGCGACACGATTTCAGAATAAATGTGCGCCATTAATTAACGAGAGATACAAGAAAAAGTGTTTATTACAGCTTCCTTTCCGCAGCTCAGACCTTCGGTTGTAATAACGTTGTTTTCTCCGAGGTGAAATGAATCCAAACGGATCCGAAGGGGCCGAGGAACCATCGCGGTCAGAGCTTCTAACTGGTCGTAAACGAGCTGACAGCGCAGCAGTAAAACCAGGAAGCAGGCGGAGACCCCTAATGGCGCCAACTCCCTTCATTGCAGGTAAACTGTAAAGTGCTCACAACTATTCATAAGTTAAACCAAGCAGCTACGACAGATGTTTACAACAGGCTCCAGCATCTGGTTTTTTTTTTCCTTCTCAAACACGTTTAACTAACCCGGAGGTTTGTTTAATCCTTGTGTGGCTGTTTAACGACTTGTTGTCATTGATGTGCCGTTTTGTCTTTACTCCATAATTACTTTGCCGAGGTCCATTTTATCATAAATGATAGAACGGGCTGTAGTAGAAAAATTAACAAAGTAAGGTTGATAAACTATTTTGTATTTGGAAATAGATTGTTGTAGCCTGGTCTAAAGACGTTTATGACCTGGATCAACAACTACAAACAAACTGTCCAAATGCTTTATGACTTGAGCTGGTTTATGGTCCGAACTGTTTGTGACTTGAAAACTGCAAGGCCATTTGCCGTCTAAATTACCCATCTGTGTGTCTGCTAATCTCCTTACTTGTGTTTAGGCTGTCTCTCTCCCGCGCCTACAGAACCAGTCTGAACTGGTTCTGAGAGACAGCCTTACTCCTCCTATATAAGATGTTTGCATTTGAGTGTCCTGCATCTTCACTCTGAGATCCTTGTGATCCTCTGTGTTGATCCTTTCTGCAGAAAGCCCCTATTAAAATACACGTGGATAACTTTGGTGTTTCCAGCCTCTTGTATCTCCAGATTTCCACCACAGGGCCGAAACAACAAAAGCAAAACCCAGGTTGTAATAAATCCTCGTATGTCTTTGAGCAACTCTACCCAGTCTAGTGAGGTGGCTCGCTTTGCCAGTAACTGTTGACAACATGCTTTTTGAACAGCCGGCTGTGATGTTGGGTGTTGACAGAGGAACAAGAGACTTTTAGCTTTCAAGACATCGTGGCCAGAGGGGCTGGGATTTTCCTCTTTCCACAAATTCTCTTAAAGCAACACTGTGCCGTTTTCTGTTTTACATAAAAATAGCAGCTTTAAAATTAGTTTGATGATTCACCGACTTGAAATAGATGGAAAGTTTTTTTTATTTTATACCAACTCCTCAACCTGAGTGTCTATTCTGCTCTATGCAATCTTCGGAAATGATTCAGAGGGGCTGAATGTGAGAACGCAAATGTCTGAGTCAGTTTTCCTGTCGGCCCCCCGCGGTGAAAACTCCAGAGAATGTCCGAGTGAGGCCATGTCAGAATACAGCAGGATATTCTCCGGAGATTCACCGTGAGCGAGTTGGTGCGTTGATGACGTTTTCTCACACATGATGGATGAAAAACATGTAAGTGATGGCAAAGAAGACAATGAGGTTTGAGAGGTTTTGGTGATAAGGGCGTCTGCAGCAGAATTCATACGTCATGTCCTTCCTCCTACTCTGCTCCACCCAGGCTCCACCCCTCGCCTGAACACTGTTGTTGTGAATGCGTCTGACTCGGAAAATCTCCCGCTGCGTCCTTCGTATGTAAAAGGCATTTTCATCGGGAGCGGGTCCTCTCTACGGAGGCCTCTGTGTTTTTTACAGCAGCCCAAACTCGACAAACTTAACACCTCTTGAGTTGTTATGACAACTTTTGCGACCACAGTTCACTTTCATGTCTGGAAGGGGAGGGGTGAGGTGAGGGGCGTTCAGCTGCAACCTGACGCTTCACCACTAGATGTCACTAAATTCTACACACTGAAGCTTTAATGCAGAGTATTGACAATGCTCACGTTGAGATTTTGATGCAGCAGTGTTTGAATGTCTGAGCTGATAGTCCTGTCAACTTCACCTAATTCATCTTTCTTCTCTCTGCTTCACTAAACCTCTCTGTAATTGCCTTTTTCATTGATGATAAAAAAATATGCTTACGTACTAATGAATTGATATGCATTCCCAACCGTGCTCTGCTTATTCAGCAGCTGCATTTCCAGTAACACATCGCAGGCGCAACAATGGGTGGGCCTAACTAAATTGAAAAAAAAAAACATTTGCACATTAATATTTAACAACAGCGAGTTGCTACACAGCAGACTGATTGAAAAATAAATGATAAGAGTCGTGGCTTTGCCAGTCATCAGATGGAACAGAGGCTGGGAAATTACCTTTGGCCCAGAACTCTGCAGAGACGACCCTGGATCGTCTCTGCATCTTTCAAAGAGAAACAGTAAAAATTCAAACCTTGAGGTTGCCTTTTATGCTGTCCAGCTCTTTTGATGTCTTGGAGAGCTGGTGCAAGATGCTGCTGCGTTCACTGAAGACTTGCTTTAGCTTCTTCTCCAGCCCGTCATAGCTTTGTCTGTAGAGAGAATGGGAGAGAGAGAGATTTCACTATTAAACGTCCGCCACCGGCTGAGGGAATTCACTCTTTATTGGCACCCGCGGGAGAGAGAGGTGTTCTAAAGCGGATTAAAAGCACCGTCGTTAAAGCTAAAGGGAAGAGCAATAGGGGTGAAAACTAATATCTACTCTGCACAGTCTCCGGATGAATAAAAGAAGTAAGAAAAAAATAAAACGCGGACCCCTCTCAATCAACCAATTCAGCGAAGGCTCGTTGTGCAGAGATAGATCTCATGACCAGAGGTAGGCCCCTGTATTTCCATTTAAATATTAATGAAGTCCATCCAATTATTAAGGAAAAATTCCGCAGGGCACATTTGTCAAATCCTGTTTTTCTCTTTGCTAAACTGAGCTGGAAGGGAATCGCACTGCAGCGGCATTCCTGTCACTTCGTACCGAGCTTCCAGAGAGGAAGATGTTACTTCACAGCATGATCTGCAGTCATAATTAAGATGTTCTTTTTATTATTATTGAAAATATCACAGTTTAATCCCAATTGAGAAAGAACCGGTTACAAAGATGATCTGGGCAAAAAAAAAAAAAGGCGACGTGAAGGAGCACGGGGGGGGGGGGGGGGGGGGGAGGCTCAGGAGTTGAATGACCTGACACATTTGGCCTTTGGCTGCTTCTTTTTTTAACAGCCTGATCTCTCTCTTAATTGACAGGATTAGAGTTATGACTCTAAATGTTTTCCCTTTCACTGCCTGACACAAATCTGAAAAAAAAAAATAAAAAATTGAAAAATCTATTTTTCATTGAATCTAACATCCTTGTTTACCGACTCAAGGACGGCGGCCGTCCCTCTGGGAGGTGTTTGGAATGGAGTCTGAATGCTGTTACCCTGCTAATAAGAGAAGCCAGAGGCCCTAAATTCCCCCTAAAGCCCATGAATTTGATTACTTCGATGAGCCCTCGAGTCTTCTAATTGTAATTCTTTATTACAGCGGTCCCACAAAAGAGCCCATCCGCTCCACTCCGTCTGCAGATAGCAGGCAGTTGGAGACGCAGAGACAAAGAGGCCAAGTGCCATAATGTAATCTTAATTATAGAAATAGAATCAGCTTATTTAAGGTAGTTATTGCTTTTTATCAGGAGAGAAATTGAGGTCAGGGAGTAAAGTGGCCCTGCTTCACTCTCTGATCCTCACTCGCCCCAGTTTACTTTGACCAGCGCTGCACTGATCTGGTATCATCAACACCCAGCGGCACAAAGAATGAACCAGTTTCACTCTTCACACCATTATATGATAATTAACTTGCATATAATAGCTTGGACAAGCTTTTGAAGGTTAAACTCAAATAAGTAACAGATAGATGGGTAAAAATATGTTCCCCAGACTTGGAAGTAATCTCCTGATGAATCCGGTTCCAATCGAATCCACGTTGTTCATGTAATATGTCAACGTATTCTCCTGAAGAGGTTCCTTTGATATCTCAGGAAAAGTTGAATTTAATATATCACATCGTAGAGTTTTATCAGTTTGCAATCGTGATACTTTACTGTTAGCTAACTTTATGTTTTCCTAAAACATAACGAGGCAACACGATGCTGCAAATTCAATCAGCTCCCGGTTGTAGCTCGAAGCTTCAACACATCCATCCTCACTCTTGTTTAATCTCAACTCATCCGCAAACAAACAACGGCAAATATTGAACTAGAAGAGTTGAATTATATCCACGTCAATGCATCTGATCATTGTGATTCCGCCTGTATAGGATTGTTGCAATAACTGATGGGAGATAAAGTTTTCTACGTGATATATTTGGTGACAAGTGACAAAACAGGATGCAGGGGACAGCACATAACACCGAGGGGCAGGGATAAAGCTGCGAGGCATCCCAGCGGCACTTTGGGAGTAAACCTCAAGGAAAAAGTATTTATCTAAGACTCTTGCCCTGAATTGACCCTGACAAGCAGAAGTTATATATATGTTACTAAAGAAGTTGTGAAACATATTATCACTTGCCATTCAGCTTCTTTAAGGTTAAATAGATTGCTGCAGATGAAGCTTTAGTAGGTACAGAAATTGCAAAAGCGAGGTGGGTGTTACACAATACATAATGACGGACAATTCAATTTTCTTGGGGTTAAAAAAAGTTTGACTCCCTCAAAGCACAAAGTTAAAGAATATGAAGAAAAATATGTTCGTGCGTCTGTCCTTTAGGTTCCATACTTTTAACAGTGAATGGAGAAAAAACTTGTTGTACGACAGACTTAATTATAATATTATAATATGATCAAGACAAACCAGATATATTTTGTATGTGCTAATAAAACACAGGGCCTTGACTTTGACACCAGGGTTCAGGATTCAAATGCTGCTCGGCAAAAACAAAACCATAAAAATGTTAATCCTGGTTAAGATGTCACAGGTGGATAATGGATGAAGGGAAATGACTGCAAATTCAAATCTTTTTTTTCATCAGGGGAGACATGTTCATTAAAATCAAATCTAATGTGTCAGACATGCACAGAATTCTGGATATTTTCCAGGAATTTTCTGGGAGAACTGCAGGTGAGAAGGCAAATGTCGGAGTCTGGAGGAATCCAAATATCTAAGACGTCAACTTGGAGAGACAACACGATTCCAGAGCTGTTAACGAAACACTGCAATTTCTGCAGCAGAATTTCAGCAGAATTTATTGAAGCCTCCCGCTGCTCTAACCGGACTCCACCCCGTGTCTCGGACTCGGTTCTTCACGTAAACAACAACTCTGACACATCTTTAGTTTTTAGTTTCTCTACAAACCAAGTGATTATCTCCTCTGCTTCCTTACGTGATCACAAACTCAAAGCAGCTTCAAGCAAAGCATATGCACTTGATATAGCTGAATAATTCCCTGGTAAATACCTGCTTACATTCACTCAGCTCTCCCCCCTTTTGTATGAATCGCTCATTTTGAACCGAATCTCATTGACCATTCCTCACTTGCAAAGGAACGATAGAAAAACCCAAACGCTCACTGCCACATTACTCTGAATCCGTGGCTTCGTTTCAGCCTGGGCCACCTTCCAAAAAAACCCTGCACCCCCCCCCAGTCCCCAGCCAGCAGATCATACACAATAACACATAACTCACTAATAGAAAAGCAACACCTGGGAAATAAATAAATAACATGGCACGCTGAATTCCACACATGACTTGCCACCATATGGCATTGGCGGGAAATTTATGTCAGGTTCACGCAACAGGGAAAGATGGGGCGAGAGATTCCTCCCTGTCTGCCACGGTTATTCATTACCCAGTGGAATAGGCCCTTGGGTGTGTGCGCAATGAATAAGACACATAATTCGGGGGCCGCTGACACAGAAACATGTATATCACAAGGTTCTGGGATGCATTCTGGATTCTACTCTCCGACCCAATCCCCGACACATTGCTCATAACAACAAGCAAACGGTAACAGCTGCATAATTGTACCAAGCCCCACCCCCCCCCCCCCCCTCCTTAAGACCGCAGCGTTCCATCAGCCTCCTCCCGAACAAAGATCCCCCTTTTTTACAGGCACAGAAGAGCGATGACGACGACCACGCAGAACGACAAAAACAGCCCCCGATCACAAATGGCACCACCAGGCACGTGGTGGTGAGATAATGAAATCTTTCATTTCAGACATCTGCACTTTGAAATAAGTCCTACCCTGTTTTTTTTTTTTTTTTTTATAAAACTCATCAAACTCCCACGACTGAGGAGGAGGGATCTTTTATTGGATCAGATTACAAAGGACAAATATTTCTTTACCCTTGGCGTCGGAGCGGGTCTCTCTCTTGAGTTATACGAGACTGACCCTGCGGAGTGAAATAGAACCGCTGAGGATAAAGGAAAATGCCGCCACACTAAACAGTCAACACCCACACAACGGCTCAATAAAGGAAGCCAAGGCTGTGGCATCCGGCCTCACGGAGAGAGAGCTGCAGGAGCTCATGGTCCGCTGCTGACAAGGGCTGGCCTGTAAACACTGTCACAGCCGAGGTGCAAGAACAAAGTACATTCAGCTTTTCTGGGGGAAAAAATGGAGCCTCTATTGAACTGTTTAACAGAGACGTGATCTAAAAGCACAAAGTACAGTCTTATGACATAGATTAGATGATGATGATGATCGTAGTTTTGGCTGATGTGTACATTTGATAATTATTCCTTATTCCTAAGATGTCTTCATCGAGCCCCATTACAAAGAAAAGTAAGTAGAGCTTGATATTTTTACAGTTTAACCGTAAACTTTTATACGTTTAAACACAAACACAACTAAATATGGAGAATTAACACACAAAGACAGAAAAACACACATTATTGCTGCGACACTATGAGCCAGCTGATAAATCCGTGGGTGCTAATGAGTCATAGCACTGCGAGGGAACTTTTGCTTTTGTGCCAACACCAACGTGTCACCTCCAACCACCATCTGATCTGACATCAACTAAAATAAACTAAAACAGACCACAACATGTGACACAACACAGAATGTCTCCTCATGAAATCACTCTTAAATGCACTTAATCCTGACAGAATTCCACACTCTCTTAAATATCAGTCCCCTAAAACCATTTTTTCTCATCAAGATCCATGTTTTACTCTCTGAGAAAGAAACATTTTTCAAAAACGCTTCATCTAGCGATGTTAAAGGAAGTGAAAAAAAAAAAGAAAATCCTGGATCAGGCCCCTGATACGAATCTTATACATCCTCCCTCCAAGATTCGTGGTAAACCCTCGAGTAGGTTTTGTGTAATCTTGCTTACAAACAAATGGAGAGGTGGTGAAAACACGACCTCATCGGCAAAGCTAATAGTAAAACCCAGCTTGCAGCATTAGTAGGTTCAAGTCAAAGGTGAAGAGAGGAGAGCAGAATAAAGCGAAGGCAGAGTGACGTTCCCCTAAACAAATGCTCAGAGGGAACATTGGTCCATGTTCAATCTTTTCTCTGTATCCTCTGGATTCACACTCTACAATAACAGTAATATCCTCCCGCACACATCAATCTCAACACTTGTGGACCATCTATTACACTTTCTGTGCTGCGATCCCTTCATCCGCTTCTTCATTTATTCATCCATCTCTTTTCTTGTGTTATTATCCTTTTTATTTGCTGTTGCAGGAGCACACAGAGCTGGGGGGGGGGATCATTCCTCTGCCGGTGCTGTTGGATGGCAATCGCAAAAATATGGCTCCACATATGCAGAGAAGATTAAATCTTAATAAATGTACAGTAATGAGCCCCTTCTTAGCAATCGACAGCGGTGTAGTGAGGAAGAGGAGCTTCAGTACTTTAGCTGGTTGAGTAAAATAATGTCTCCCGCCCCCCGGCATGAACTCGCATTGCTATTTTTGGAAAGACCATATAGGAGGAGACAGTCGGTGGATCAGACAAGGTCGAATGAAAGGGTTCCCCCGGGCTCAGCGTCTTCAGAGGCTCCATCCACGACCAGACCTGTTATTTTTAACACCTCCCCCCCCCCCCACACAGCTGAATCCAAGCTCTATCCATCATTCTTTCCACACGTCGACTAAACACATAATCTAATGAGCGTGATAAATACACAGCCAAGAGTCTGTCACTTCTAAATGGCTGAAGGTCTGTTTGCAAATGAAGAACGTGTCTTTCCAACCCTGAGTCTGATGGGACGTCGTGCTGCTCTGTCTTCTTTAACTTTGGGCTTTGAGGATGTCAAACTTTTTTTTGAACCCCAAGAAAATCGAATTGTCCGTCAAGCTTTGAGTCAAACGTGTCTTGTAGTCGTCACTTTCATTGCTTCCCTTTTAAAATGTACTTTATGTATTTTGTAACACCCACCTCGCTTTTGCCATTTCTGTACCTACTAAAGCTTCATCTGCAGCAATCTATTTAACCTTAAAGAAGCTGAAAGGCAAGAGATGATGTGTTTCACAACTTCTTTAGTAACACATAACTAAGTTCTGCTTGTCAGGGTCAATAAATACTTTTTCCTTGAGGTTTACTCCCAAAGTGCCGCTGGGATGCCTCGCAGCTTTATCCCTGCCCCTCGGTGTTATGTGCTGTCCCCTGCATCCTGTTTTGTCACTTGTCACCAAATATATCACGTAGAAAACTTTATCTCCCATCAGTTATTGCAACAATCCTATACAGGCGGAATCACAATGATCAGATGTATTGACGTGGATATAATTCAACTCTTCTAGTTCAATATTTGCCGCTGTTTGTTTGCGGATGAGTTGAGATTAAACAAGAGTGAGGATGGATGTGTTGAAGCTTCGAGCTACAACCGGGAGCTGATTGAATTTGCAGCATCGGGTTGCCTCGTTATGTTTTAGGAAAACATAAAGTTAGCTAACAGTAAAGTATCACGATTGCAAACTGATAAAACTGTACGATGTGATGTATTAAATTCAACTTTTCCTGAGATATCAAAGGAACTTCTTCAGGAGAATACGTTGACATATTACATGAACAACTTGGAATCGGATCCATCAGGAGATTAATTCCAAGTCTGGGGAAACTCATTCCCAACGGTAACTTTCAGGAAATCCATTCATTAGCTCTCCCGTTTGTCCTTGGAGGGTTGAGGGGACGGGCTGGAGCCAATCCCAGCTGACATTGGGGGGAGGCGGAGTACACACCGGACGGGTCGCCAGTCCATCACCGGCGCCGACATACAGAGACAAACAACCATTCACATTCACACCTACGGGACATTTCCAGTGTCCAATTAACCTCAACTGCATGCCTGATGGACTGTGGGAGGAAGCCGCAGAGTAGAAAGAACATGCAGACAGTTTAAGGCCAGTGTTATGTTATTACACGGCGCCACGTCTGAGATCCGGAGATCACAGTATGAGATATTTCACAAGGCGGCAGCCGCAGAAGCAGCTCCTCAGCTGTCGGGCAGATTACGGGCAGGCAGCAGTTTATGTGGTACCTCCAATTTCAGGCTGGATTAATTATGCCATTAGAAGGGGCCAAATAAATAGTTTAAAATGGGGGACTGCCCGAGTCCTGTCAGCAAATTAATGTCCTCCTGGAGCATGACCACCATCCAGCATCTGCAACCAACCTCAGTCATGTTTGCCAACTGTTGTATAAACATTGTGGAGATTGCTGGAATATTAATTACGTGCATGTCAGGGCACTAAATCTCCTTTAATTGTTTAGTGGAGGGCTGTGATGAAACAACTGGTGGTAAGGAAGCTAATTTAGCTTTAGCTTTTGCAGTGAAGGTCAAAGTGAGGCTCATTTGTGAAAATCTATGGAACCTCCTGGACATGTGCACAAATAATTTCATAAAATACATCAACAAACCCAAACAGCAAAGACTGAGCTGCACTAATCATCATGTTTTAAACAATATAGTTTTAGTGTTAAGTTGTAGTTTTCAGAAAAAGAGGTGTCTTTGCAAAACTGTTGAATAGAAAGATTTCAGTAGAACAAATACATCTTTTGTTTGTTAAAAAAGTTAATCTAAGTATTACACACTTAAACAAGTTAATCTAAGTATTGCACACTCACAATAAACAATTTAATCTCAGTTCCACACACGCAAAATAATCAAATTATTGTTTCTTGTCATCTTAAGTTTACCTAACTTAATTTTTATGTTTATATACTTGTTCAAGTAAAGTGTTTTCTGTATGTGCACAAGTCATTTCATGAAATAAATCAACAATCCCCAACAACAAAGAGTATTTGTCACGTTTTAAACCACATTCTTTTGTTAGTGTAGGTAATGCAACCCTGAAAGAGACGTGTCTTTACAAAAATGATGAGTAGAAACATTTCAGTTGAACAAACACCTGTTTTGTCTAATAATTATGGTTATCCTTTCTTTTTTTGTTCATCTTTTCAGTGCAGCGTACATCAAACGTGTGATTTACCTTCATGAAGTGTAGCACCCACACATTTCTGAAATTATCTCCTGGCTGGTGTTGAGTTTTTCATATTTTTGCATATTCATGGACATTTGTGAGCATTTCAACAAACAATGCAAGTGTCAATGATTCAATTCTTTGCAATTATTGTGTAATTTATGCAATTTTGTTGGTGTTTTTGACGAGCGTAATCCCGCGATGAGGTGCCCACCTGGGTGTTATTGCAGAACTGTAACTCATACACAATATTGTCTGAGTTTAAAAATGAATGTCACAATAAAATGTCGATCTGTTCGTACGATTTAAAATACAGTTTGAAAACGTTTGCCATTTTACAATTAGAGCCTGGGTGTGCGTCTGTATAATCAGTGACACTGATGAAATTAAAGTAGCATAAACCAATTTTACACATGAGCAGTAAAATGCATATATTCAGCATCTATTACTCTTCCCTGAATTATAAGGAATCGAGAGCAAACAGAGAGTAAATGAATTGAGTGTCTTTATCTCCGGTGGTGTGGAGAGAAGTTTGACCTCAAGTTAATCATGTCTCCACAATCCACACAGTTGTTTTAATATAACAAATAGACTGACTCGTTTTCATTATTCTTTTCAGCAGTTAATATTAAAAAACTACAGTGGCGGCGGACTGTGATGAGAAAACGATACGAGGTGCCTCCTTTTCCTCTTCCTTGAAAAGTGAGTCTATTTAATTTGTTTACCACTTAAATTACGTAATTTTACACCAAGGGAGGTTTAAGGCATTGAAATAGACACACTTAGCATATTAAATGAATAATTCAGGGATTACTCGCAGGCATTTTCATCCATAAGTAGATGCCAATTGCTTTCCCTCGACATTTAATACTCGATCATTCTCTACATGTACTTGGAAACAATGCTGTTTCTCGACAGATAGCTACGTCACAGAAAACCCAAATGTGAAAAAAAAACAAAGTGTGAAACTTGACCTCGTGAGGCAAATAATAACAAAGCAGCTAAAGTTATTAAAAGATACCTGTAAAAAAAAAAAAATCAATTAACTGATAGGACACTGCAGACACGATGCCTATTCTTAAACCACGGGGTTTTAGTTTGACTTGTATAAATATGAAATATGAATTGTCTGTGGCTCAGTTTTAGTTTCAGTCGTAAATAACCTCAGTGTATTTTCCTATTTTCTGCCCGGGTAGAGCTCATCAGACAGTTCACTCTGCTCCCTCCGTCGTGTACCATCCAAATACTTTCCACAGTGACATGAAGTCCTCTCCGCCAAACTATGACTGGGCCTGGGAAACGCTGCCTTTGAATTTGACTCTACCGGGTCAATGCCAGATATTCCCCCCCTGTTTTCTTTTTTCAGGCCGATTAAACATTCACACTGTGCTTGTTTATTAAACATCCCACATTCCTGGCCTATTATACACCAACAATGTGAAACAGAGGAGGGATGCATCATCACAGACATGCTGATGTTTTATTTCTGTGTCATCCCGTTTGTTCGTGTGACTCAGTCTGTCTTCCTTTGGCAAAATCTCTCATCTCCTGACCTATATCACACACGTTACGGCTCTGGACAGAATCGCGGGGAACTTCTGACGGTTGCCAACTTCAATTAAATCTGGGATTTGAGTGCATCGAATGCAATTATGCCCATCCTTGCTTTTCAAAGCTGTGCTACACTGTGTTTGCAGCGTCAGTAACTGTTGTGCAATAATCAAGCTGGACTGAGCTTGTTTCGTTTTTGGAAAAGGCGTCTCCTGCCAAGCATCAATGTTCACCGCTAAAGGGATTCCTTTGGTCTTATCAAATCGCCTTTTACTTTGGAGATATTCTATGATGACAACTTATCCAGTTTTGTTTCCACTAATTAGAGAATGCTACAAGTTTTACACCGGAAGACATCGTTTAAAAACAGCAGGTCTGAAACTGAAAATTGGAAGGTGCAGGTGGTGAGGGCTTGATGGAGGATTTCAGCTATGGGTCGACACAAAGCACTTTCTTGAAGTACCTCTGTGTGTGATCACACTTAAAGCAGAGCGACTGATCAGCCAAACAACATGAACTTTAAACCAACTTCAACATGATGCACACTATAGGTAAAGCATGTGTCCAGCAGGCATTCATTTTAACTAACGTTACAGATACACATCCACACCAGACTGTAAATGACTGAGCTGTTTCCACATTTCACAACTCATCATGCTAATATGTGGTTATTACACAGTGCTTTTACAGTTGCCTCACTAATTAAATATGTCGTATGCATGATTTAGCATTTTATCTTGAAGGTTGAAACTATAGACGTGTAATCACAGCTTCAATTTGTTTTGTTTTAGAAAATAATAAATCTTTTTCCAGCCTAAGGTTTGCATGTTTCCAGCATTTCATCTGAGTAAAAGGCCAAACAAAAACAAATCAACTTATCATCAGACCTTTTAATAATTAAACAAAAGAGTAGCTCATTTATTTTCTGTCAATCAACTAATCGATTTAGTGACTTTAGGGACTTTACTAATAATCTCTACCGAAGGTAACACAGGTGAGGCCGAACTTCCAGTACGATCCTCTGCACAAGAACCTGATTTGTATTCTTGTACATAACATTACACATTTATGAATCGGCTTTGTTTTTATCCTTTGAAACAGGTTTACATTTATAACAGGTGTAATGTTTCTATAATATTTAAAGCTGAAAAGTGGCCCTAATCCACCAGGACCGGTGCTGCTCTGTGTCCTGCTTCCTCCCATCTGATCGTTGGCTAAGAACTCAGGAAGTGGCAACAAGCCGACAGATGCATTTGATTCACATCAAGGGCAATCAGCGAGGTCTCTCCCCCCCACTTCCAAGCATCACTCAGGGGGAACACAAGAGGACGAGTTAGCGGCAGGAGGTGCAGAATTTGGAATTGGATGACGGATGTGACTTGATTACAGGTTAACTATCCTGCTGGTGCACCAATCCCATCTGGATGAGAAAACCGCTGGCGCCCCGGACCATCAATTTGGAGTAGGCACGACTATTTGAATCTATTGTTTGGTTCCAGGCAGGCTGACAGCTACTGGGCTCCGCTCTCCGACTGAACTTCGGAGTGGTCTTTCGGGCTCTTACTCCCTCAGTGATTTGCCACCTCGCCGACTCTTTAATAAAACCCCCCATCAAGCTTTTCATCAGACGTGTTACTGTTCGGTCGGTGTATTGTAGCAGCTGCACCTGACACAGCGTTCTGCTTCTAACACAAACCCGTCGGCCGCAGTTAAAAAAGCGAAGCGATGCAAAGATCGAGTCACACATGCACAGAGGTTTTCACCATGGCCTCCTTCCCCTCGGTGTTATAGATGAACCGTCTCCTGAAATTCAAGGAGGTATAACTCAGATTTGTAGTTTTTGTTGGACATTGTCTGCTCACAAAGACGAGTTTAAACCACAACCTTTACTCAGGAGCACAATAAATAAGAATGTGACATCTATCGGGATAATTGACGACATGGACTTTATATGATTTATTGCCCAGATCTATCAAAAATTATTATCCGATATAACTGTCCCAGAAAAGAAATATCTGTTTTCAGAGTTTGCTCAGTAAAATCAAAGAAAACACTGCACGATCATCAAAACGCCATTTTCAAAAGTTTCGAACAAGCTGCGGTACAATCATGACTCAGACAAACAGGTCTGAGAACGACACAGTTCATCGTCATTCTCCATGTTGAGGTACGATAACCTCACATCTTTCCCAAAAGCCGACCTACCACCGCAACCAGCGCGTCTCCATCCCTCCCTTCTTACAAAATGGTATCAAACGTGCATTTCATAAGCTCGGGAAAGCATCACTGTCTCTGGTGGATATTTGTTTCAGTGTGTTGTCTCTGATGTTGTTGCTAGTTTTCCACAAATCATCCTCAGGCAAAGAACCGACCCACACACAAGTGGCAGGACTGTGATTTTCTACACACTTACAAGCCGCGAGCATTTTGTTTTGTCTGACTTGACCTCAAGAGCAGAGTTAACATTGCTGCAGCAGGTAATTGAGTTTACAGGCAGTACACGCTGGACGTTCACTTATTGATTTCTTATAATCCAGCAAATATTTTGAAAGAAAAAGATGCTTTAGGGCTAAAATGGAACTGTATTGTATTGATTAGGCTTCACATTATACTACCAAAGTTAGCCTGGCCCAGAGAAACAGAAAGTGTATAAGGCACTGCCAGTTTAACATAATACTGGATGTATAGAAATGAGAGTAGTATCGTAGTAGATTAGGATTTGCACATATTACGATTTGCATTTGTGCATTTGAAGCATTAATGAAGTAATTAGGATGAGACACAAACTACAAACATATATAAAATATGAGCATAGATTAGGAGGCTGATATTTCCCATTGATCCCAGTGACACCGATGAGGCAAAGAAACCTCTTCTCTCTGCTGGGTTTTTTTCCAGGCAGGACAAATCATAATGTAAAGAAAGTATAACCAGACTTAAACAGCTCTGAGCCGAACCATCTCCTGTATGAAATCATTATTCTATAAACTCCGGTTTGCCACAGGATCAAACAGAATCCACTGATGGCGAGGTTGATGACAGGTTTTCTGAATCGTGGAAGTGCAGCTTTAATGTGCAGCTGTGTGTTTCTGTGTGTATGTGTGTGTATGTGTGTGTGTGTGTGCAGGGACTTGTGATACCTGTTAACACAAAGGACTAAAGTATCAAAGTGTTGTTGCGGATAAGAGAACATTTTGTTTCATTAATGCATTCATTGTGCCGCTGCAGCCAGACGAGGCTTTTAGCAGCAGAGCACTCATCACGTCCTCCAGGGCTGAAGTGATGGGAGAGAGAACAGTGTTATTCTAACCTCCCGGCTAGAAGTAACACATTATGGCCCAGGTGGGAAAAAAAAGAGTTTAATATTTAGCACAGATTATCATAAAAAAGAGGGAGACATTGTTTGTGCAATAGTTTGGTTTTCATTTAAACTGGTACATTACAATATAATGTCTAAAGCAGATTCTGTGGTAGGGCTGTAACTTTATGTTCCTAATTCAAACAAGCATTAGAACGTGGGAGGATAAGTTCATATTCAAACTTTAATGACCCCGTTCGAAATCATAATATACAGTTTAGAAAAGTGCATCAGACTTTTCTGGGGTTTCTTGTGGTGTTTTGGGCAAAGTAACGAACAAATGTACGGCTGTAAGTTGCTTAAAGTCTTTGCATAACAAGTCCATATTTTTCATCCCGAATTGTTGCACGTTTAAAAATAAATACGACCTCACGTTGTGTCGATCACGTTTAAACACTCAATTTAATCCGTCATTAAAGTTTTAGAAACAGGTTTAAGTTGCTGCATTTTTTAAGCTTCTTTCAAAGTCGTTGTTTGAGATGTTCGGGATCAATTGGATCACAGAAATGAGTTTTTTTAGACTTATTAATAAGTGGTCTCAGTGTTGGCAGTGGATCAAACTGCACCACTGACTCCTGAAATAGACTTGGAAGCAGGGGGGGGGGGGGGGGGGGGTAATTTCGCAGCTCCTGGATGAGAAGTTGGAATTCTCCGTGTTCCTGGCGGCTTGTCGGGGATTGGATGGACCCAATGTTCTCTTTTCTTTTTCTTTTAAAGAAGTGAGAGAACCACACAAAAAAATAATCACCCGAACTGCTCGACTCCATTTTTATACCCTACTGCGAATTGTGGGAACTAATAGAATAATAAAAAAGCTTAGGACTCTGTGAGCAAGGCTTTCTGTGCATGACGATTTTTAATGGATGACGGATTAAAAAAACGTGTGAAAAATACGGACTTAGTGTGAAAAGACCTTTACTTTTCAAACACAACAAATCGGGAGGCTCAACTGTTTCCACACAAGTGAGGCAGCGGAGGAGGCGCCACAGACGAGCGGAGCAACGCCGAGTGTCCGACTGGGTGCACAGGTATTCAAATACATGCAAACCAATTGCATGTCACGTCAAATTTGTCCGAACTTGATTTTTGGAAGAAGTGACAGCCCGACTCGGTGGTTCCTTCAAATGTGTACGACTCGCTGCCTGGTGGTGATTTAGTATACGCAGCGTTTTCTCTTCAGTGGGGGCTCCTGGGAGTCTGCACAGTTACAAGAAGGCGTCACAACCCCGCGGTCTGATTAAAGTGCTGACGTGGGTCGGTCTGATGAGGGAGATGACAAACGGCGGCGTGCTGATGGGAGGCATTCAGGGCGGAGGGACAACCTTGGTTTTGGCATGTAAACAGCCGACCGCCGCCTCCACCTCCAACATGTGCAGATTGAACCCAGCGTTCATGCACAAGCTATTCCGATGCAAACATGCAAATATATCCAACTCTGCGTTTTAATCATAACCATGTTCGGCAGAGAAAAATCCATCAGGAGTGACAAACTGACAGGAGAAAAACAAACATCGAACGTGTTGATGAATCACACGTTTGAGGCAAAGATCCTCGACTCAATCTGCACGGATTTCATATCAAATACATAAATGGGCTTATTAGCATATTAAGTACAAATTTAAACTCTAATCTGCAGGCCATTAGCATAGCTTTTCATTAACCATGCTACATTATGTCACAATGAAGGGGAAATTATCAATCATAGCCTACAAATACCACCAATCTGAAAGAAATGGGGCTGAGAGGGAGCGTGGTTAATGGAGGTCCTCACCCCGGGTTGATAAGAACGAACACGAGCATCTGTGGCCTCGCTCCGCAGCAACAGGAAGACCAGAGAAACTGTCATTTTATTCCAAGCCTCACTCGTATCCACTTACTTTATTTGAGACATTCGGTTCATGAGACAAACCCCGTAACTACCTCGCCTAAGAGCAACTTTCACCGAGGAGCTGGGTGCTAATTGACGAATATTGGAACAGGGCTATTTCCAGTTACATGAGCGCAGGAGGAAATTAGGCTTTTCCTAAATCCATTATGTTTATGCGCAGAGGGAGCAGGAGTGAGGAGAGCGCATCGCCGCATGGCTGATCGTCCTCTAACAGTCTGCTTTTAAACAAAATCATTCGAGGACGATCTTCAAACGGAATATCATGGAGCTGCTTATTATCATTGTGATGGGACACCCAGACAGACGGAGTGGAGAGAATTAAATGGACCCAAATTGTCCCCGCAAAATAAATACAGGCGAATCGGGGTGGTAGGGGATATTAATTCAAAGAGTACATAAAAATCCAGTGTTAAGGGTTTTGTTTGTGTGAATCTCTGAAGTTCTCCTCTTTGGGAGTACTTTGGAATTTCTTATTTCCCTCTGGAGGAGACTTCCCAACATTTAGCCCTAATGAAACACGAGAGAAACGCCCCCTGTGTGTGTGTGTGTGTGTGTGTGTGTGTGTGTGTGTGTGTGTGTGTAGTTGCTCTTTTCAGTCAGAAACGGTAATGAAGTATACTTTGAAGTACAAATACACCGGCTGCTCTCAGGCAGACAGTTTCATCAGCACAGGGGCAGGTTTTCTTCCTACCTTTTTTTATGGGAATAACTCGGCTCCGTGTTTATTGTGCTATTTCGGTGAAACTGTCAATCACGCCGTTTGTTGCTGCGCTCCCTGGTACCGGGCCTCTCCGGCGCTGCCATCTGTTTACAGGCGTAATGCGTTGGATTCTCTCTCTGCTTGACCCCGACTCCGAACACATTCATGCAATGAAAACGAGTCAATCTCCCCCGTGTTGTACTCCGTCGGCTCAGTGTTGTGAGCGAAGCTGCGGTGGAATTTTTCAAAAATTGCTTGCCTGAAGAATAAAGTGCAACCTGATTATTTTGGATGGGGGGGGGGGGCACATCGCCCTGAGGCCTGGGACAGTTTGAAATGGGCTCATCATCCAATTCTCAAATCTCCCCTTACACGTCCATGAATATTAATGGCAATAAAAAATATCTTCCAGCTAAACACTAATGGAAAATTGAATTTTAGTTTTCATTTCCATAGCAGTGAGGTAGAATATGGGCATCATATGCCGTCTTTAATTGGGCGTGAAACAGGATTAAAGTGATTTATTTCTAAATGGGAAGATTATGGTCACGCTTATTTTCTGGATTGGAGTATAAACCCACACATCGTACTTTATTACTTGAGGTGTTCAAAGCGTTCGCCTGCTGACAGACATTACACTTCCTGTTAACTTGCTGCTTTCAGAGTTTTTATTCAATCCATGGACGTTTCAGCTGCATATTGTACTCAACTCTTTCAATGCATCGTTTGTAGCCTTGAGGGCTAATGAACATCTCTGGGGTGATTCATTAGACTGTATTTGCAGAACTGATCATGCATATAAATATATACGCTCACATCGTGAACGTATGGAAAACATGACGGCTCCCCAAAAGATGAAGTCAAATGATCAACAGGATCTCGTTTCCACGGCTCCACAATCACAGATGTCAAAAGTGCAAGATGGCAGCACATGTATCCGGCATATTTTGGCATATTTCTGGTAAAATGTACATTTGCACATTTTTAGGAGGAAGAGGAAATGCGTTGTCTATCTTCACGAACAGTCTATTTTACATGCACATATACGGATTCAGTCTTTTCCCTGCCTTTCATAATTCACGGCTACATTTCTTTTCACATTACTGCCACTGACTGTCAGTGAAATAGAAATTCCTCACCATGTATCCTTGTCATGTGGTTTGCTTGCAAAAATGTTAACTCCATAAATCTATAGATATCATATACGTGTTGTACAAATGTAGCTATTACCCTTTAACAAGTAGTGATGTATCTACTAATTGAAGCAGGAATGTAGTACTTGAAAATTGTGCTTAAGAAGAAACATGAGTAGATGTACAGTACTTTATAATATTCACTATCCTGCACTGAGCCTTCTGCATGAATTAAATATAAATCCCAGGTTGATGTCTTGGCTCATGTGATCAGACGATGGTTGTTAGAATAAATTAAAGCTGTTAAAATTATCCCCCATGTTGAACGCTCCGAACCCACTTTAAGGCACAGCTACTTTGATGATCCCAGGATGACAAACAGGATTACACAACAATAACACTCACAGCGATTTGGCAGCGTTGTGCGGGGGGGGGACGGGCAGAGGTCACCTTCACCACTGTCTGAGTAGATCTTTGCCCAAAGTGCCGGGCATGTACAGTAATAACATCTTGGATTTGAATCCTGTCTGGGACCTTTGCTGCATGTCACGCCCCCTGTCTCCCAGATTGCTGTCTCTTTCTGCTGTGAACTGCATAATAGAGCAGAAATACCATAACAATGGTCTTTAAAGGGCACTTACCCACAAGTGCTGCGGGGGTCTGAGGCCACGAATCTCCCCACGTGAATTATTTTGTATTTTCTTTGCAAGTCCACTTGGTGAGGATGTCACATTATCAAGCAGACAATCATTAACAGATTAAGTAGAGTGTTTAATTCTGCAGGAATTTTATAAAATAAAGAATGAAAGAACACCACACCACACCACAGCATCTTCTTCATCACATTTACCAAACGAAGACGTATGGGGGAATCGATGTATGTGTGGGCTGATGTTTCCCTCATTACACATTGGAGACAAAGGGAAAGCAAGTGTCCTCTCAATTTATAGACAGGTGGAAAACGTCCTTGTGTCCTTTGAGCGCGCGCTACTCAAAAGTGTCCGCTGTAGGAAGGTACTGGGAGTATGAATGGCCCACCCATTTTGCAGTGGGTGGGCCAGTTAAGGGTTCATCAGATCTTTTACCTTGCAGCTGTTAAGTGGTTAAATCAATACGTCTTTGGAAAATGTCCTCGTGTTTAATTCAATGGGTTCAGAGGACGAACCCACTGGGATTCAGACGGATAACAACGCCTGCGAGACATAATGATGGACATCCAGAGTATAACATGCGTCTCCCGCCAAGCTAAAGACACAACTAAAATATAGAAGATGTCACGACTTCACCCAGATTTTGGTAGTTTCGTTGTCTGTTTTCGTATTGTTTGCATCACTAACTCATGTCGTTTCAGATGTCGGCCACTCCTCTCTGCTCTGCGTCACACGGATCCCATTGCCTGCCCCGCCCCCAGACTCACCTGCTTTCCATTAGTCATTACTCACCCAGTATATCTACCTGCTCATTTCCCTTGTTCCCTGCCAGATCGTCTAGTGTGTTTGTGCCTAGCCTTCCAGCGTTATCCCTGCCTTATCGGTTTTGCTTGATCTCATCTCGGACCTGCTTTCCGGACCCTGGATTCTCTTTTGCCTGCTCCTTATCTGATTTGTTTGCTACCTGACTGACTACCTGGCTTTTGACCCCGGATCGTTCCAATAAACCTGAACTCTTGTCTTTCCCTAAACCTGCTCCAGTGTCGTGCTTTTGGGTTCACGTCTGTCATTTTGCTCACCCTGACAGAAGATCAATTCAAAGAAAATCTGAAACAGCCCAGACTCATACTTCCGACGAGGCCAAACTATCCTACACATGAAAAGGACAAAAATAAAAGAGGTCTGATAACATCAATCGTGAAACACAGTTAGAAGAAGAGGGAACGAATCCTGGATCTGCCCTTTAATCTGCATCTGCACCAGAATAATGGGTTCTTCCCAGGCTCCATCCCTCCACCAGTTTTGTAGTATTTGCTTGGTGGCGACAGGTTATTAGTGTTTTCTGTTCAGTCCCATATTTTTCATTCTGATCAAGATAAGTGAAACAAAAACTATTACTACCACTCGGCTAAGGTTTACAACCAGAATCTCCAATTCTCTACATTAATCAGTCCAACTGACCTTCTGTCCTGCTTTTGCAGCATCTTTCTTTAGATTAAGGCCTAAGCAGTGATTTAAAACTGTTAAGATGATGATGTTTGTAATTAACTAGTGACCATTTAAGCTGTTGGGTAACCTGAAAGCTCACCTGGTTGAGATTTAAATCCTCTGTCCAATCAATCGAGGCTTAAACATCCAAAAAAGAGAAAAATCATGGAAGCTACAGGCAAATATTTAGAAACAATCTTTTAAAAATGTATTCCTTCACCCGAAACAACAGTCAGTTTCCGAAGGTAGCACCACATTTGAACAGGTCGAGCCTGTTTCAACACTCTGTGCTGTGCTGTCCCCGACTTGTTCAAAGCTTATCCATCCTCTTCATTGACATTAATTAACCGAGCAAAGACTGGCAGCAGCTAATCCGTTGCACTTGGACTGTTGGGAGGAGGAAATGAGAGGCAGTGAGAGGCTGTGTGAGAAAAAGAGAAAAAGGTCATGATGCATCTAGAGAAACAGCAGCAGAATAAGTGCACAGGGGCTCGTTATGGCAAATCATATTCTCATTAGAATAGACACTGACAGGTATATATATATATAGTACGGGGCAGTATAACATGAGGGTGACATGTAAGGCAATGTAAGACACTGAGTACATGGTTAATTTATGATTTTGGTCAGTGTTCATGAATAGTAATTTGACCATTTCATTTGAATTTCTGAATGTTTCATGGCGTCATTGATCTCCGGGCTCCACAGAAAACAGAAACTGAAGGCAGATGCTGGCTTTGTACATTTTAGATCAAATCATATTTATTTGTTGTATCTGTCATGAGACATTGTTTAAAAGAGACACATTCAAGGTTGTCATGCTCTAATGTTCAGAAAACACATCACTTTCCTCATTTCCTGTTCATTGCTGCAGCTCCTCTTTTCAGCCTCTGTCTGAAAGACCTGATTTTAGCTGCTGTCTCTTTAAGAGCCCCCTCCCCCTCCCAATAAAGCCCAGTCTGCTCTGATTGGTCAGCTGGCTCACTCTGATGTAATCGGTCAACCACTTCCTTCTTTTACATAAACATAAAACCTACATAACACGGAAGAAAAACAAACAAACATAAAAAGCATAATGTTTCAAATACGGAAGTGTCTTTTTTAAAACTTAGTGATAACCAATACTTCGGATTTAATGTTTAGTTTTTTGCGGTGGTATCAAATCAAATATCGAGAATTGTGGAAATGAATTGTTGAATTTATTTATCCTTGATTGTCACGCAGTTGTATCTGGGACTGGTACCAATTCCCCGGTATAAAATACTTGGGGAGTAGTTTTTGAACTTCGAGCCATAACCTCATTCAAACCAGTGTCGGTGCAGCGAGTTGAATATCATGTGTAAGACGTGACATCTGGAATATTGAGCACACATGCTGGTGGGAACGCTGTGAATCAGCAACGATGACTTCTATCGCCACGGAATTGATTTAAACTGTCATCTTACTTTGGAGAATGGTAATAAATGTGACTTATGGACTTATAAATTGGACAAATGGAGGACGAAGTGCATGCTAGGCACGAGAGACAATTCCATCGCAGGCAAGTCTCTAATGATGTCTCATCTGCATTTTGTCAATTTGAACGGGGCCCAAAATAGATCACCGGCCGGGCTTTGTCGGAATGAGTCACGTTAAACGGAAGCGAGACAATCACTTCTCGGAGGTTTACGTGTCTGTTTTAGCAATGTCTCATTTATACGTTTAACAAAACCCCCAATGTTATAATTCAATGATAATTTCCTTTTTGAACCAAATAAGCTTTTTTTTCCCGGAGTGGATTCGTTCATTTACTTAATTTTGGTTTATTTTTGAAAACAGGGGTCGTTGTTTATTTTGGGTTGATTTGGTTTAAATGGCTCTGGAGGTAAGTGCTCTGGTAGGAACTTTAAATAAATAGAATTACAAAATAAAACAATTAACAACGATACAAATATTAACACTAATAAAAAAACAATGAATCAATCAGCACATTACTTCACACAAAGGAGTAATCTTTAAATTGATCAGGGAATAAACATATAAACAAACAATTTGATTAAAAATATTTGACGGATTCGTTGCTAATGAAAACAATCATTAATTGAAGCCCTGACTAAAAACTCGTTAGTGTTACTTGTCTCAAATGGTTTTAGCGATGGTTGTTTCTTTCATCCATAACTTTTGATTGTTTTGAGTTTTAAATGAATAGCGTTATGATTATTATCAATATAATCCTGATATGAATATGAATATTATCTATGAAACTGTATAAACTGTGTTACATTTGATTCATTTTGTGGACGTTTGTGAACGTTTGTATCCATTTTGTGTCGTTATATTCTCACTTGTATCGAATCATATCAAATTAAAAGAGTCCCATTGGGATAATTAAAAATTAAAGGACTCTGCTTGTTGCTGGCGACTAATCCCCTCTTCTGTTGCTGCGTCTCATTTGCATAATACAGGCGTGCTATTCGAATATGTCATGTGCAATCTGAGGCACCATGAGCACACAGTTACTCTCTCTCCACGGAGCCGCCCGCCCCGCTGAAAGCCGGGACAGGGTCTTGGCCCTGCACTTCAGATGTCGGCTGAGCCACTGACGGCAGCTGAGGCTTTTTATTGCCGCCGCAGCGCAGCCAAGACCCGTTAACATTTGGATAAACTCAGCCGCAAGACTGGAGAGAATAAGCCGATGCCCGTTATGAAAGTGAGACAGATAATGGCTACAGCTCGCACTGTGTTGGGAGGTCACAACGTCTTGTTTGTCACACTGGATTTTGAATTCTTCTCTCAACATGGCTCACGCTGTAAGCTCCTCACACTGTTTCCACTTCTGCACAAAGGCAGAGCAGGGAGAGCTGGCTCGGGCTTGACCCTCCCTCCCCTCCCTCCCCTACTCCATCCCTCCATCCCTGCCTCCATCCCTCTCGCCTCTCACGTCTCTTCATGTGATTGTCAAAGTCAGCGGAGAATCTCTTATTCTCGTTGCTCTGGATCTTCAGTCCATTCATGACCTTTAAGATTAAAGATAAGCCACAAAGTGTTAGCTTCACCTCAACGCTCCCCTTTGTCCTTCTTGCTGGTTGTTTTTTTTTTGATTAAATATTTAGCATGGACAGATCTTCAAAGTGGCCTGATGTGCAGATGAGGCATTGTGATGGGATACATCAATCCAGAGAAATAGGTGTGATGAATAAAGGGGCCCGGCTGATGGAGAAAGCTGTGATAGAATGATAAAACAACACAGGACGGCATATTCGCCTCTGGCAAGAGAACAACATCACACGCATTCCAGCAGATTTGTTGTTGCTGTTGATCTGTTGAGTAATTAAGCATAAATTGGTCGTTCCGGCCAGATTTACACAATCAAGCATCATCAAAGCTGTTATCGGTGGATTCAGTGCCACTGCCCAGCATTCCTCATTCGGCCTGTGCTCATAACACGAACCCTGCTGAAACAGAGGAACCTCGACAGTACAGGCGGAGAAACCAATCCCAGGTTTACCCCAGAGACGCACAGTCAAATGTTTCTTTACTTTCGCTGTCATAACTGAATCAGGCTCCAAGTTTGTATGTGAGCAGATATGGTTCACAAAACTAAAATGAACCTGCACGACAAAGCCAGATATGCCAGGTATGTTTAGTTTAGCTATTCAGTCCGATGAGAAATACAATTAAATATTGTAAAAGACATTCAGTAGGTACAGTTTGTCATGTGCACATCCTGCTGGGGTTGTATTTATCACTTTATTGATTTGATATTGCAAATCGCACTGAAGTGTCTATACCAATAAAATGATATCCTTTAAATGTTGTTTTGTTATATGTTGCTAAGATATAACTGTCAACGTCCACTATGAGAATTCATGAAAGGCACCAGGCGACACTCGGACACTTCTCCTGTTGGTAACGTGACAACTGCTCTTTATTAATCCATTCGTTAAGCTTGTCGTCTTAATTAATATCGTCTCTTAATTTGCATACCAGATAACCAGTTAGTCAGAGTTGTCAATAAGTCTCTCCCCACTTGCTTTTCCCCATTGTGACAAGACTTTACACTAAATGACCTTGTCACTCTTAAAACCCACATATCTGAATGACATATTAATTATCATTATCAGTATTACACGCAACGGTCATGTCACGTGAGGGCCTGGAGCACAACACTAGCACAAAACCTATTTAAGTAGTATATTACTTATTATAATGGCAGTTTGTATGTAATGTAAACTTTGCGACATTAAATAGTTTAACTATTAACTTTTGTATTTGCAAAATAGAAATCGAAACGTGTAGTTTGAACGATATCACATCTGGTTTCGAATTAATGATCGTGTCCCAAACAATGATTTTACAAAAATGTTAACTGTGCAGAAAGGATGTTTGCATTGTTTGAATGTCCTGGTTAACTGTAAAATATCAAGACTAAATTGCATTTATTTGTCATAAGGGATTGTGTATAAATACAATATTGATATCAGTATCTGCCTATATCAGTTGGGCACCAATGACAGTATAAAAATCACCAAAATATACTGATAATAAACTGTATATTCATTCACAATGGCAACAAATAATTCCAAATAAATAACCGACATCCAAATGAGTGAGACATTTGAGGAAATGTTTTTCTTTGCGTGCTCCTCTCCTCAAAGCTGAAGCTGAATGTGTTGGAAACACAACAGTCAAAACTGTTCACGACAACAGTCACACACATGTTGATGAAATCTCAAGAAACACTGTTACACTGTGATTTCTGCAGGGATCAAAAACATAAATTTGAAGTCCAGACCATTTTCCGGCCGAGGAACTATAAAACTATTCTCCGCTTTGTGCTAAGCCTATCGACTTCTCTCCGAAGAGCGAGAGCGGTGCGTTGCCAGCTCGCCAGTGCTGCAATTTGTAAGGGAGCCTCAGCGGAGGGTGGCAAATAGAAAGACGGCGAACAAAACAACATTCATGATTAATCCTTATTTAAATTGCATTGTTTTGTTCAGCTGGTGGCAGTGTTTAGCAGAAAAAAAAGGGAAACCACTGAGCAACACGGAACAGAGTCGTTCAAGTGGAAGTGTCCAGGTCCATGTTGAGCCTTGGGACGGCGCGGCACTGCTATAATCTGCCCCTGTAGCCTGTAAGTGATAGAGGAATGTGTTCTGCTACGTACCGAGCAGCCAAAGCAAAGGCTAATTAAGAGAAGGATTTGGATCATGAGGAAGGCTGACGGGGGGGGAAGACACAGATAAAATGAGAATGACTGGGTGAGCTCACACAAGAGTCAAGTACGAGAACTAAGAACCACATTTCTAATGGTGTGTGTGTAATGTACAATCAGCTGCTTATCATGTGCAATAGATTCTTCTGCCAAACATCTAAATAAGTTTCATAGGTCAAGACAATATGACAGACTTCTGCACCAGAGTTCAGCAATTTATGATTATGGGGTTGTAAACACGCCTCTGTCATTAAAATCTGATGAAACCACAGCTTCAAAGTCCTAACGAAGACAGTTTAGGGTGTTTTTCCTTTAACATTTAACGTAGAACATATAACTTAGGCCACCAGGGGTCTCTCCATCAAAACAATAACAAAAGACCTAGTTTGATGAAGCCTTGAAGCAGCATGGCATCATGGGAGTTGTTGTCTTTACCACCATTGCCAGTGAAAATCTACCTGACACAACTCAGGCACAAAATCAGGAAGTAATGCAGACTGGTGAAATGGAAATGAATAATATGGATATGATGCAATTAAAGGGCGACCAAAATGAAACGTCCTGTCTCCTTGAATAAAATTGTGGATTCCTCTTGCTTTAAACCTTGTTTTAAAATGTTGAATGATGTAAGAACACAAGTCAACAAAATATATAACACAGGCCTCATCATTTAAAGAAGAATTGTTACATCTATCTAGATATATTCATTTCAGTCAGGAACATTCTTGTCATAATTCAACCATCTATTGCAACAAATGGAAAAACAGTGAAGTTTGGACCCGATGGTGAAGCAGCTTGCAAAACTGAACACGGAGCAGAATGCAGAAAAACAGCCTGAACGAGAGTGAACCCACAGCGAGACACTGAGGACCATTTTAAACTTTTCACTCTTGTTAAGACTTGTTAAGAAGTTGGAGGCACCGCTTCCCAGCAGCTGCAGTGTGAGGCAGCAGCAGGAATCAATGAGGAGGCAGTCATATTTAAAGGGTCCGTCATGATGCCAGTATGTGGCTGTGGCTGATTACAGCTGGGTCGGACGACTCCTGTGTCCTGCATGAACTCACGGCAAGTTTGATTTTGAAACTGAGTTTTCAAGGATTTTTTTGATGAGCAGAAAAATGCTGCTGTCCGGCCCCAAGTTGACCGGAGAATGCAATCACCCAAATAGCACCAGAACTTTCAGAAATACTTCAGAAATCAAAGGAATATTAAATGTCCTTCTCCTTTTCTAATGTCCCAAAGAATTCCTGAAAGGTTGTCTGCATAATAGCTACAATGGACACCAGTAATGGATGTCTTTCATATGTATGGAGCTACTTTTGAAGTCCCTTTCAAATCAAGCAGACTCTACAGATGTTCATCACAGGTTAAATGACCCAATGACGACCCATCGGCTGAAGTTTGTGTGTTGTGGCCACTTGATGGACCTCATCAGAAGCCATTTGGCCGATTGAGCACGTTCATACTTGTTCTCAGTTTCCTTAATGGAACCAACTTGCAGCCGAGCGACCTGCTCAGCACTGTGGACAACAAAGTACAGCTCGTCTTTTAAAGGTTAAACTCTGCCAGCCAGTAACGGAGGATGGGAAGATGCTGTGATGATTCTGTAAAAAATGGGTGGATCACAGGTTTTTCACTCTCCAGCTCTAATTTGAGGCCAAAATGGTGATAATGGTGGTTGTACAACAACAAAAAACGTTTGAATTTCTTCACCCGTGTTGTCGTGAGGCAGTTGGCGGACGGGTTCATTTAGATGTCAGTGTTCCTTTTTGACTTTGAGCGCATCGTAGCGGATGGCCTCCTGGTATTCGTCCATCCGAGCACCAGCCGTACACACACTCACGCTCTGAGCCACTGTGATTGAAGTAGCATCAAATGCTTTCGCCAAAAAATGCTCTATAATGCATGACGGCACGTGGCACACAATGGTGTTTCACTTTCAAAATAGATCTCGTAAATTGCTGATGGACGGTCTCCCCAGACGAGAGGTTACGCGACCCGCATTTGCTGAGGTAAGTACATTTTGTTGTTCCGCATGTAATTTGCATGACTTTACATACTGTCCACAAACCAACTTAAAAAATGAATGAGTAAGCAAAGTTGACGAAAATGTCCTTTCACGCCACTCGAGTGCCAAAGACAACAGGCGGCTCCGACAGTCGCACACTTCTCCGACTAATTCACAGCATAGTACATCACAACATGTGATTTGAAAACTCTTGGTCGCCGCCGCCTCTTAAAGAGACCCTCTAATGAGCGTGTGCACAGGTGTTCATATCCATTTTTATTAATTAAGTAGGAGACATCTGAAGCAGACTGCTCGCATTAAAACAAGAAAACCATCCAAATGATTAGGCCCCTCGGGGGAAGAACCACTTCCAGTACAAGACAGCAGGCTGGACGACGGCGACGCGCGTGTCAGGTGGAAGCTGTTGATACATTATTCACACGTGTAACCGTATGTTTAACCTTCTTTTGTCCGTCCATCCTCCCACACACACACACACACACACACACACACACACACACACACACACACACACACACACACACACACACACACACACACACACACACACACACACACACACACACACACACACACAGCTGGAGCGTTTCACTCCGTCCCCATCTGTGGACAAATCTACATTATCGAGCGATCTGTTTCCGTTTATTAATCATTTGTGCAAATGTCCATTGCATCTTATCACCGGGTGTGAGAGTGGGGGAGAAAAGGGGATTACGCCTCATTGCTGTGAAGCAAGTACCCAGTGAAAAACGATGTTAATGAGGGACAGTTGGGAGAGGGGAAATTCAGCTGTTAATCTCCAGTGTTGAATTTTGCATGAAATCATGTTTAAATATGTCAGGGGATGGATTTCAGAGCCAAATCCAGCATCAGGCCTTCAATGTGCCGTGCTCGGGGGGTGGATCTTAATGTAAATGTATAATATCGCTTTTGTATTAATTCCATCAAGCGGGTGGGGGGAAAACAGTGATGCCAAAAACCCTTAATTATAGTGTAATGGGAGAAAAATTTGATTCATGTAATGACTAACACCCTTCGGGGGGAGAATCTGACAAGAGCATCTCTGGAAACTATACTGGGACGGTTTGCTCAGCTTCCTTTTGGGCTCGCTGGAACGTGTATGATGAACAACATGCATGGAAGTGTGTTCATCCATTTCCTTAATGGACCACAGTGAGGTGCAGGGCTGCACACCTCAAGGGAGCTGACAAAAGGGACTTCACACAGACCCAAGGTGAGCGGTTCAGAGCCTCTTGAATGAAATAGAATGAATAAAATGTGATTTATTCCACAGTGAAGAGAAACAAATCTCAAGGCAGAATTCTGCAGGGAGGTAATGGACTTCCCTTTCGGCTTCTTGAACAAAGTACATCGTTTCCATGTTATATGATAATTTCTGATCTGATTAAAAAGGATATAGATATAGATATATACAATATTAATTGCCACTAGATTCCGCACTAGTAAAACAACTCAGACCAAAACAATACAAATTCTCAGCAAGGTGTTGTCTATACAGAGCTTGGGTGTGATGAGGGGCCAGTAAGAACAGAACCTGAACACACAATCAGAAGCAAGACACCCTGCAGTGAACATGAGAACCAACAAGAAACCATCCAGCTAGCTGCCGTGCACACTGGTGCAGACGGGTGCCGACTGGTGAAATGGATTTGTCGCATCCCTTCTACGAGTTATTGCTCGAGTCAGTGTTGAAGCATCCATTTGGAGATTTGATCATTCAAAATCTGTTGTTAAAACTTGCCTGCTGAGCTCATTCAGTGGGCCTGCATGGCAGCTAGTTAGCATGGCATTAGCAAAAGGAGTGAGGATTTAAATGTTACGTGTTTGACAATTGTGGGAACTGATCGGTTTCTGTTTAATGTCTAAGGTCCCAACGTTAATATGTAAAGTGCCTTGAGATAGTGTATGTTATGATTTGGTGCTCGACAAATAAAACTGAATTGAATCTTGTTTAATCTGGGTGTTGTGTTTACATCACTGCAGATTAGAACTCGAGCCATCTTGATTTAAAAATACACAAAGGGCCACTTGTTTCATAGGAGGAGACTCATATGCACTGTTCGCTGGTTGGTTGTTTTGTTTGTTGACAGGATGACGCAAAAACCATACAACAAATTTCCACAAAATTCGGTTTCAGGATTGCAAATAGGTGAAAGAAGAATCAATTACATTTCCCACTGATTCAGCAAAGGGGCGGGATGTTCTTTTTCACTTTTTGGAACAATGCAATATTTCACCCTTTTCCCAGAGAATAATTCATGCATCTTTATTGAAAAATGCACATCAGGCATATTTAGAGGACTGATGTCTATGACTGTGAGCAATTTGGTGCAGCTGGATTGAATTTAAGGGGACTGCTGAGCCTTGGGCGGAGATCTGCGCTCTGCCGAGTATCATTCTGGTTATCGGCTACTTAATTAATGTATTGAATCTTGTGTATATTTAACCCCTTGAAGTAAAAGCAGAGATCTACACCAAAGCAAAAACAATTAAACATGTCAATAATGATGGAATACCCCCCCGTGTGAGAGGTTTCATCATAATGAACCAGCCAGAGTTGCATTAATCAAGCAGATTCAGCCGTCGTGTTGCTGTTGACCAGCCATGTTCAGAGGAGCTGTGCTGTCTGCACATGCCGACACGTCAGCAGAGGTCGTTTGTCATTTCTTGAGGAGAAGAGGGGAACTTATTCACTCGGATCTCAAAGTGCAAAGTCTTGTGATTCATTCAAATGTATCGTCGGGCTCTGAGGAGCTACTGTTTGATATTTTTCTCACATTAGTGAATTAATAATTTTGATCTTTTTTATTTTTTTAAATCTTGCCTCTAACCCTCAGTGTAAATCTCATCCTGCTTAAGTAGGTGTGTCTGTATCAATTTCAATCTTCTATCAATATTAATAACTGATTCACCTGATTGCCGGCTGCCTGCACACACACACGCACGCACGCACGCACACACACACACACACACACACACACATGCCTCCTATGTGTTCATGGTGTCTCACAAACTGTCAGTGAGAGATGGTTGTACACGTTTGTTCCCGGAAATGACTGGAAATGTTCAGAGTCCCCAGAGACGAGCAGCGTCAACAATGGATCCGTCAAAGGTAACTTGAGTCAAGTGAGGGAAGTGACATGAAATGATTGATAACGTGAAATACAGTGTTTCCTGTTGTAATTTCAGTTTCAATATGAACCAACAGATTATTACTATAATAATAGTAAATCTTCTTCTTGACTGTATTCACTGATGAAGACTGTGAAACGCTGATGAAAGAAAAAAACCTCTAAAATGAGTTTAACGCAGACACAATAACCAGAAGTCACTGGAGCCTTTCTTTTATTTTTATTGGGTTTTACGATAAATCACTGCAGCTGTTAAATCCAGTAAAGAGAGAAACCTGCGTCGATCCCAGTCTCTCACGCGCGACATTCACTGAGCAATAAGAATTTATCCTGGGAACGCCAGACCGTGTGTTTGTCCTGTTCGCCTCTTTAGAGTGTAACAACTGACACTAAAAGCAGACTGAAGACAACTGAGAAATTAACGTCTAGATGTTTATCTTTTAAGAAAAGTTAACTTTCCACCGTGTGATTACTTGTTTCACCCCGGCCCCTCCACCCTCTATATTATCCTCATGCTCTTGGACAGGATTAGACGCGCGCTGCTACTTCGGAATTCATTTAAAAAAAGGCAGTAAACATCTATTGTATATTTTAGGTGCCTGCCAAAGAGTCGACTCGCGGCATAATCCCTTAAAATAAAGACAAAGACGTGAAGTATAGATTAGTGCTAGTTATGTGCCTGTCAGCTGTGTGCATCTTGGCAAATAATGTAGATCCTCAGTGTTTTGGATTTAGACACAAAAGAGAAAATGTTTCCAGTTAAATGACAAAAGCTTGGAGGCGAGAGGACGTGAGGCCTTCATGCATTAACAAAAGTCCTTGTTTTCAGATGAAGACGTAATACTGTGTGTTTACGATGACAAATATACAGAACAAGCAATTTAAAAGTAATCTAGTATTCCTTCTAACATATTATTTTGTCACTGCTCGTGTTGGCATTCAGAAATCGAATAAAAATACATGTCAGGAGCCACAGAAGAATCCCAGAGCTTTAGTGTTACAGCCTTAACAAATCATGCCAGTGATTCCAATGCGGTGTGAGACTTATTCCAGGTGTAAAAAGAAAAGAGGAGCAAAGGTGAGAAGTGGACAGATGGCGTGTGCTTTCAACCACCTGGGATAAAGACGAGGAGCATGTAAGTCTGGGCACGCTATCACAAATGAAATCCCCCCGGTACGACACGGCGCTGACCTTGTTCGGATGTGCGGCATTCCCAGTTCTAAAATAAGTAACATGACATTAAGACTAAGCAAGTCTCACTAAGTACAGAGGCCTTGAAACTCCACCTGAATGTGAAGAGGGGCAGATTACAGGGTCTTTTCATATAAGATATGACTTACATTATATGGGCCTTTACTAGAAATATCAAGTTTAATATAAAAATATAGAAATTATAAAGGTTGGAAACTACTGACACCAATTTTCCAAACCTCCAAAGCCGTTTTCAGACATGAACTCCGGAGAATGTCCGCAGAATGGGCTCCGGACTTTCAACGGAGTTCATCTTTCACATATGAAGAACGTAGCAGAACCAGCTCACAACAAAACTGTGTCCGGTGTTCAGTGCTGGTCTGAAAGCAGCTCAAGTGTCTACAGTCCTAAACCCAAAGGTATTTAGCTCGATCACATGGGGAATTAAGAAAAACAGCCACTTTTAACATTTAAAGCCTGAAACTAGGAACATTAGTTTTGTCAGTTGAGTGATTCCTCAACTATTGCAGCTCAAGGAGAGAATACGGAAGAAATTTGTGGGCGGCATTACAGGAAAGCTTAGTGCTATTACTTTCTCATCTTTAAACCCCAGACAAGCTGCATATCTTATTAACTATCAGAGTCATATTAACAGGTAAATATTATGCTCCTTCTCATTTCCTCCTTTATTAGAAGACAGGGTTGAAGATTAATAGAGTTTTTTTTAAAGATTGGCAGAATCTAATTGGTGCCCTTCTCTGAGTTCCTGCTCGTGTGCAATATCAGGTCTAATTTTCTTCTTCTTCGACGGAGCCATCTGCTCTCGGTCTCAAAGAAAACAACCTCGGAGACTAAGAAGTGAAGCCCTAATTTGCTTTATTTTGTTGTTTCTCTTAGTTATGCTCAGCTGAGAGGAAATACATTTTAGTTTAGCCTGTTTATTAGATACCTCCAGATAAAATGAATGCCTTATAACAGGCTTATAATAAATCCTCCTCCTTTGGAAGTTTTAATGTTCAGTTTTGTGGAGGGTTGGGATGGAAAGTCCGTTCTTCACCCCAGTCTCAACTTTTAAGTCAACAAGTAATAAAGAGAAGTCCAGAAAATCTCCTCCGGGACCAACTTCAATAACGGAGGATCATGCTGAGATTGTGTGAGGCACAGATTTGATTGTATGGTCAGTGTGAGAGCTGCAGTTTGTGGAGCTTCTAAATTGTGTTGTGTTGTCTTTCAAATATTTGTCCAGTATATTTATATCACTACACATCATCTTTTTTTTTTGTCAATTGTGTTTGACAAACGTTGAAAATCCAATAAAATATTGACAAAAGAAAACCATGCTAACATTTTCATAACCACAATACCACAAACAGTGTTTACAATAAGCACTATTTTAGTTTAGGGTGTTAGCATTTGCTAATTAGCACAGAGTACAGCTGATGATAACTTCATGAAACAAAGTATTTGAAAAATTTGTGTTGATTTTCTGTTGTTACATTAAAACTGAAGAGTTTTATTGAAGTTGTCATTATTAATCATGAGTTAAACATGGATGTCAGTTACTAATGCCATGGCCGTCTCTTCAGTAGAAGTAAAGCCAAGTTATCTTGATCGCCCCCTGGTGGCTGGCTGCAGTATAAGTCATAAACCCTTCCCCCTCCATGTTAGCAGATGGGACATGGTCCAGACTAAAAACTCAAGTCAAAGTAAATATGATTTCTATCGTTTTACGTAGTTCTAATGTTTGTTTAAGTGTTCATGTTTCAGACGAGTGTGGTTTAAATTACTCAATTAAAAAAGGGGTAAAAGGTCATGATTGACAGGTGAGACTGACTCATGATTGACAGGTGAGACTGACTCATGATTGGACCTCAACACCACGATCACACCTGCGCTGGCTTTGGCTTCAAATTATGGCAAAAGCACAAGATGGCAGCATCTTTATCCAAGATTTTGGCTGCATGTTTGTACAGTGGAAGTGGACACGTGTTGTCCATCTTTATATGCAGTCTATGGTCAAAACTACATAGAACCTCATAGAACTTCTAAAACAAAAAAAAAGTTTTAGGAAAACATAGGAACCATGAATGTCTGCTCACAATTTGGAGGAGTTTTTGAGATATTTGACAGGAAAGGTGAAAGCCTGGACGGGATGATGACAAGTCAGCGGATCTCCCCTCATAGTGGATCGACCCTCTTCCCTCGGGCACCATGACAGTCTAGAGGAAATGTCACAGCAATCTATCCAGTATTATGGGAAATATTCAAGTCTGGTGGACTGAGAGACAAACTGACATGTCCAGAGACCTGCTGCTACGGCATGAGAAGACGTAGCATGCGTTTCTACAATAATAATTCAAATTGACATGAAACAGATGGTGACAGTCCTTGGTCCTCGTCTTTTTATCCATGAAGAAGATGAAATTCACCTGCAGTGAAGCAAAGACATTTCACAGCATATCTGGAAGGCGCTGGATATTGATTTTCCAGCTCTGTGCTTGTGTGTGCACTGCTGATGCCCCTTCTTTTTTTTTACATTCGAGCCACTGGCCTTCAGGTCTTTCTGATTGCCCACAATGCAGTGCAGATGGCTACATCAGGAAATAGAGACACGGCGCACGCTTGTTTAGCGCGGCCGATGTAAAATGGAGGGTTTCACTCCGAGACGAGGCATCGCGGGGCGCTCGTGAAAAGAGGAGCTCAGTTATGTATCCGTCTACTTTCATCAGCAAACACTCATGAGATTAGTGTGTTGGCCAAAGATCTATTGACCAACTCTTACCTCTAACTGTTGATTCAGCTGAGATGGGAGCTGTTTGCTCTGCCCTCTCCTTCTCTCTCAGCCCTTTGTAGGTGTTTCTCTAACTGAATGTTCTCTTTCATTTATAAAAACCGAGATAGAAATAAGAAAAGCCAAGTCAGTTCTCACGTAGCCAGAGTCATAAATGTTTTAGGGCTGGAGTAAAGGATCATTTCCAGCATCGATTTATCTGCCAAATATTTTCTGCATTATTTGCTTGTTGTATAAAGTGTCAGAAGGCGAGGAAGACGTCTTATTATGTCCACTTGAATATTAAATATTCTGTTTACTAACACAGAAGACGGAGTACGTTTGTAAATCTTGTAGCTTGTGGCTCATACCTGGAAAGCCTGAGGAAATAAGGAACATCACAACTGTAAACTCCTCTAATTCTGCAATAAAATGTTTATATCAAACATGTAATCATCTGTAGCTGGGGTTAGGCCACGTTGTTGTTTTACTACTCATTTGACTAATTGCTGTGGGTTTTGTTTTAGCGTTTACGTGCTTTTGCTTGATTCGTCCGTGTCTTTATAATGATTCATGTTTCTATTTAAACATGAACAATTCTCCTCGTAAATAAATACACACAAATATGAACATTTGAGAGGCTGCAGCTCAGGTTTTTCTTTTGGTATTTCTGCCTAAAAATGACACAATAACTGATCCTGAATAATTGTCTGTCGATCAACTAATTAATTAACAAAATAACTATTTTGTTTCTAAACTGCTGAAAAATACATTTTCATAACAAACTGAAAAAAGTACTTTTACCCGATGGCAGTGAAATTCCATTCCAATCAGGATCATCATTAATATTAATACTAATATTGATATCAGTAGTAGCGGTATAAGTAATTATTGAGGTTGGAGGATCACTCCATTCATTTGACAGCTATACACTGTATTACTCACTATATTATTATGAAGCTTGACAGACGTGTTTCCAGTCTGACCCTGAAAAGTTAGATTACACTGTGAAATTGACCGAAATGAGCCAAATTTAACTGGAATGAAAATATTAATTAAACGATTGATGCATTAAACTGGCAGGTTGAGGTTATACTGTATGTCGACAATGTTCTATTTTGATTCCCTCCTGTAGAAGCCCCCCCCCCCCCGACCAACGAGTTAAAGGTCTTTTCGACCTGAAGATCCCGCATCTGCAGGCATGAGCTGCAGGTTCCACCCACTCATTACACTGAATATCATGTATCCAGCTGTCATATGTCAGAGTGCAACACCCCCACGGAGATCAGAGAATAAAGGAGTAACACGTTTGAGTTATATTAGAAGGTATACGACTCTCGTAAACATGTCTTCCGTCAATGTGCCTGCGCTCGTCGCACTGATGAGATGAGCCTCACAATGAACCACATTTCCATTCTTTGTGGTTTGTTCAAGCTAGCAGAGATATTCATTAGCTAAATGAGGCTCAAACACTTGAGTGCAAAGTGCGGATGGTGTTTCCATGTCGGTGACAGGCTGACGGCTCACAGCATGGTTACATTTCGCTAAATTAAATCCGAAGGCCAGTGAAATCTTTCAGAAAAGGACAATAAACCTGCTCGGCTTGACCTCCGGATTCCATCTGTCATGATCACAGTTTTTGCCGGAACCTGTAGGCTTTTCTCCTTTTTATGGCTGTTGTCTTTGGGCAGTAATCTTTTATAACAGCCAGTGTGACATTGCATGAATTCCGCCCCCACGTTGCCCAAATCCCTCAAAATGATTTGCCATTAACCTTGAAATGGTTCCTTGGATGACAGTGGAAGCTCGGAGCAATTTTCCTGCTCGCTGCTTGATGAGAAAGCAAATGGCCGAGAGTCTTGCATTTGTCAGCATGCAAGGACAAATTGCAGATGCGAGTTATGAATATTAGTTATAAAGACACCAACAACATGTTATTGTCAGATTCCACCTGATATATTTAAGCTAGTGACAAAGGTTTTTGTTTCAACTCTGAAGAAAACCCCAGAGGACATAATACGACTGTTTCAGTTTGAATAAAAGCACTTGTGACAAGTAAATTCATCTTCATTTGCAAAATCTTTACCCCTGAATATACATCTCAAGTTTCTAAAAGATGCTAAAAGATGCTCCTATCCTGAAAAACCAAACCCTGTGAAGGCCATCTGCGTGAGAGTTCCCCTGAAGGTCAGTCTCTGTGAGTCAAGTGATGGTCTGACCTTCACAGCTCCTGCCGGATCAATAAAGAAATCTAATCAACCACCATTAGCCGGGGTTCAAAACCAAATTACGTCAGAAGAAGGGAGCTCGGGGTTTGTAGGCAAACTGTTACATCTGAGCAGAATGTTAAGTGTAATTCCATTAATTGGCCGGCACGTCAAAGTTTGATTTATCTGCGATACACTCCAACAACAATGTGGGGGGGAAATGTTCATGGTTATTAGGTTAGTAATGCATCAAGTTAGCCGTAAAAATGCACACGGATCCAAAACTACTACATCAACAGTTCCATATAAATTTGATTAGATATTTACAGGCACAGATTAAAAAAGGTTCCAGTATATTTGGATGTGCTGCAGCTCACAGTTTGTGTTCATCAGCTAGTCTGTCGCCAGCGTTCCAGATCCCGTTGGCGACAGGCACCATCGGTTATGTGCATCCTGTCATAAACTGCCGTCATGTTCCTGACCCTGGAATTTATGTCACATCCATGCAAGTTAATCACAATTTGTCAAACCGACCGGAGGCATGGAGGCTGATTTTTACGAAAGATAGCAGGGTTGTAATATTTAACAACGGTGTGTTGCCTCACCAAATGGCAATTTAATGACGTGACTAATTTTGCAGTAATTCATGTTTTTTTGTCACATACTCGCAACGCAACGTGACGTTTCTAAAAATACTTAAAAATATATAATTACCTCCATTAAGGAGGTTATGTTTTCATTGCAGTTTGTATCTTTGACTGTTACGAAAAAAACTACTGAGCAGATTTCATTGAAAGGTGGCGGAAGGGGGGGGGGGGGGGGGGGGGGGTCCTGACTCATGGAAGAACCCATTTTCCAAAAGGTGGTGGAACGACGCACTCTCTTAACACAACTCTTACTTATGTTAAAATCAAGTCCCTCCATCTGTTGTCGCTGGTTTTCATTTTGGAACCTGCCGAGTGTTTTTGAGATGATTTTTCAGATGGCACAATTAGAGCGATTCAATTACAAATTAAAATCGTGTGACCAACGAGGATGTCCCTTGTTTAGTAATGTGCATTCAGTGCAAAGTAATTATCTTTTAAATTGAATCCATTTGCTTTTGAGGAGGTACGAGAGGAGACTTATTAAGACAAACATTACGTTCTCGTGATCAGCAGTTTGAAGGCATTTCTAAAAATAAATTAAAAAAACACCCTCAAGGCTGCAAAGAGTAAATCATGAAATAGATGAACGGAATAATACCTTTAAAACTAAAACCCCACTAGTTTCATAAATGCATTATTATCACTTTAGAAAAAGACTTCAGTCCACCAGAGAGGGAAGATAGCAGCACAGCTTTGGTTAGATTCCCTCCTGTGAAAAATCTGCTTCCTTGCCTGTAGCAGATTGATTTGCAGGATTGGCCCGAGTCAGGACGGCGAACATTTCACCTTGGTAATGCAGTTCTTAGGTGAGTGTTTAGGTTTATAGAGGATCAGACTTGGTATTCACAGCTGGCTGCATCGGCACGCATGATAACGTGGCGTGTGTGCTTGAGTTACCGATGTGAGGCGGCGCTCATTCAGGATCGCGCTCGCCCGGCCCGGCGGCTTTTCACGGCTCCAATTTCCACACGAATCTGCCTGTGACCAGGGGAGCGAGCTGCCGACTCTGTATGTTGATCACATTCGAGGCATCTCGTCTTTCTCATCAGTTTCCCAAAGCAGTCGCTCTATCAAGTATCTCCTCCGCTGCATCTCTGCAGCTCCTTGAACAGAACTCCTCTATTAAGAGATTGTCACTCCAGGGTTCTTAACTTGGCTCAAGCATGTGATTTCATTGGAGTCAGGGAGATAGTCAACGCACTATCAAATAGTCAATGCACATTTTGAGCAGCGCTGAGCATCTGATCAGTTATCCGGAGTGTGCAGCTTCAAGACTTCAACCAGAAGCCGAGACACACTTTCCCTGTGAAAAAGCAGCACAGACGCAGCGATTTTTAAATCTAAAGGGCAATTAAATGTATTTGCTGCTGGACAATTTTTCATTTTCACAGCTCATATATCCATTGACTACTTCTTGCCACATGCTCAGAGCACCCACGGCCCACTTCAAGATGTCTTCCCCACTTTCCCCCTGCAGGGTTTTCTTTGAAGTCACTGTACTTCATGTCTTGACCGGGGGTCCAAGTTTGATCTCGTGCTACAGGGTTAGGGTTAGGGTGGACCTGCTTCTTTCTTACTTCGTAGATTATTGTATTGCCTTCTTTAGTTTGGTGATATTAGGTCACTTATATAAAATCTTTAATAAACACATCTGTAGCCCCAGATGTTTAAAGGTTACAGAGAAAAAAATTTAAAATTCTGGGAGGTCATTGAATGATGTTTCACCGTTTCCCCTAACATACATTAAAATGTTTTTTTAAAAACTACATAGACCTGCCAATTTTATACGAGTGAAAATAAAACAATTAGTTGATTGACATAAAATTAAGCCACAGTTATGTTGCTTATTCATTTAAAGTTTAATTTGTGAAAGAAAATGCTAAATATTATTTGGTTGCTACAGATTTTATGTGGATGTCGGAATAATGGTCTGAAAAAATAAACAATGCCACCGTTAACTCCCAATTAACTGGCAGATCAACGATAAGCGAATTATCTACATTATTATTATATTAGCCATTTGGTACTTTCAGTCCTCGTTATGAACATATTGCAGGAGGCTGCAGGTATGAGGAGAATGTAGTGATTTTTCTGATAGAGGTATTTTTCTATTTCCACCTCATGCTAATGAAGAAACAGCACCACTTTGGGTTTTGGGATAACTTTGCGTTCGCTGTTTGTTTTGACTGAAACTTTTCTTCACAGAGATTATGTAAAACGGCATTAGTCTACAGTGAGACACATTCAGCACAGATTTGTTTTGAATGAGAACGTTGGACCAATTGTGACAGAGATAACCGATTCTGACACATCGAATAGCTTCGGCAATGAAAATTCTGCCAATGCTTATAAACAAGACGGTGTTTCAACCCAAAGATTCGAAACTGCTTCTCCGACTCTCAATTTTTCACCCTGAGTGTGACGAGAGTAAAAACCTGAGTTCAACCTATGTTTAATGTTACAATGAGAGTATCTCGGAGCTCCATTAAACGATAATGAGTCTGAGACGTCATTCATTTTTTAGAGGGACTCTTACATATCGTTCATCTTTAGGAGCGGCGCCGACTAATGGCTCGTAGATAGTAGAGGACGTGGATGAGAATAGCATCCGAAAGCAATGCTTCATGCAGGCATGTCAAAGTCTTTGTGGGTTTGTTCCAGGATCTATCATCGATACATAATGCAAAATGTAATGTCAGTTCTTTTTGTTAAAATTGAATGCAAGTTGTCCCGAGAGAAACGAAGACAAAATCAGATGATGATCTACTCTTCGTGTTTTTCTTGTCACTGAAAATGTTGTTTTTTCTGGTTGACAAAGCCCACGAGGCCGGTGGGGGTTTCCTCGCTTTGCAATCACTTCAGTGTCAATCGAGAACTAAATCAACCTCAGACTCCGGACGACTCTGACAAAGCGCACGCTGTGAATACGAAGTGGTGAGACCATCGGTAGATTTGTGCCTCGCGCTGAAAACTGTTAACAGTACAACATCAACATATTAAAGCTATTAACATATTTTCTCATGCGCATCCTGTCTCCTGTGGAAAAGCACCTATGACTAAATCCCTCCAGGTTACTTAGTCTCCTGCCTTTCCTCTCACTGACTTGACTTCATTAACGCCAAGCAAACAGAAAACTTGCTTTTCTGTGAAACCCTGAGGGAAAGCGAAATGAAAACCTGCAACACAATGACGGCCTTTCCAATTAGCTCCACAAAATCCAGGTGAACGCTGACAGATGGAAATGATGACGGATGGCCTTGATTTCTCCATCCGCCGATCCATATCAATCAATCAATCCAGGGCCGGATTCAGGTCAGAGTGCTCCCACGTTTTAATTCGTCACCCCAGTGTTTCTTTTTAAATACGAGTCAAACCTAACAGTCTCTCCAGGGAGGTGGGGGCGATGTGCCAAGTACAGGCTGGAGGATAATTAACTCAGCTTTCCAATTAGGACAAAGCAATCCGCTGAGGATACAAGGAGGGAGAGGATAAATACTCCAGCATCTGTGAGGGAGGACGACAGGGACAAGAAGACAGATAAATAACGAGGGGGACACACACACAGGCTAATGCTAAACACACAACGACATACTAGGGTGTCTGATATCGATCGTCCTGCATGCTATCAACAAGGAGGGTTTTACATCCACCCATCCACTCTCCTCCGCCTATGTGGGCGTAAGTTAAGTAAGTAGCAGGCCAGGTAGGGTATCCCAGACGTCCCTTCTCCCAACCCACTCTCTACACTTCATCCTGAGGGATCCCGAGGTGTTCGCAGGCCAGATGAGTTCTGGGTCCCTTCCGGGCTGGGAATGCGCCCTGACTGGATTTCCAGAACAACCACAACTGTCCTATTCCGATGTGACAGAGCAGCGGTTCTACTGTAAGCTCCCTCCAGATGTTTCAGAATTCCTCATCCTCACCACCGAGAGCTTTACAGCTTTAGAGTTTTACATCTGATAAAAGCACAGCATTATGTTTGAATAAAAACATATTTTGGAAGTTTGTGAAAGATTTACCAGTTTAACCGCTGACTTTTTTATCGGCCTGAAGAATGTTAATCCCATGCAACACCGAATGGACAGATGCGTTTTAATTTTCTCCAGTAAATCTAAAAAGCTACAATGCTGGAATTAATTATCTGACTGAGGAAAATGTTTTGCCCAGTTTCATTAAATAGAGTCTGTAGAGCACAGAGTATAAATGTTATTTCCTAGTAGCCAGTAGCCTAGGGGTTAGTACCTGCCGTTTATAGCGCTCACTTTGTAATGACTATATATAACCCTGGGAAAAAATACTTTATGGCTTATATTTCTCAAATAGAAGTGAGATTGAGTGGTTTTCAGAGCAGGATATGTTCACTGGTCCTCAGGGAATTCACTGCAGTGTTATTCATGGATTTATTAAACCAGTTGCATCGTTTGCGATCATTGCCACAGCAGATCACATCACTTTCAGCATCTGTCTCGTGTAATGATTTCACTGAGAAGGTTCAACTGTGGTCAGTGAATCTGTTGGCTGCTGCTGCTGCTGAGCTCACAGAGACAAACTGTGCACTGAGGAATAAAAAACACATTTGGCTTCATCTCGTGGATGCTCTTCTCTTCTTAGCGAGATACCAAACAGATCCAGTCTCATGTGGTGCGTGAGTGCAAGAAACTATTTAAAAGGAAGTAAACACACTGGACAGGATTCGTATTGTTCCAATGGTGTCACACACCCCCCAGTCTGGCTTTCTGCACAATTCTCTGATCTGCTGGCAGTGAATATGAGCCTGGCATGGAAACATGGGCTTGAACTTAGGGGGGGGGAATGAAATAGGAGATTTTTCATTGAAATAAAGCTTGCAAATTTTGGACGTGCACAAATACAAATCAATAACGTACAACTTTAGAATTTTCATAGGAACAGCATGTGTGGTTTGTTATATGTATATATATATTAGTCTATGTTATACGTATAGTTTTTAGTATTCTCATGAATTGAAGGTCCAGTGCATAAAATGATCTATTGAAATAAATACATCATTAATAATTATGATTTTGTTAGTGTACAATATCCTGAAACTAAGAATAGTTCACTTTAAAATGAGCCCTTTACATCCGCATCAGAAGTGAATCGTCTTCAGAGTCGGCCATGTTGCACCACTACGTTTCTACAGAAGCAGAAGAGCAGACGAAGATCACACCGTCGGTCCTCCTACACCCCAGAGGGTGAGGCGGGGGGGTGTTAATCTGTGTTGGAGAAGATTGTTTTAGTTTTGACATGGAGCTGCTTCATTCTACCCACTGATGTTAGTCAATTCATTTAAGGATATTTATCAAAATATAGATCTAGGGTTAGAAAAGTTGCAAAAAAGTCCAAGCTAAAGATTTAATCAGGGCAAAACATTGTGTTGTTGATCGATGTATTGTTTCTTTTCCTATTCCGTGTGTTTTTGTGTGTCCACATTTCTCTCTGACCTCACAAGGGCAGAAAGTTTAGTTTTACAAAAGCTGAAAGTTGTGTTGAAAACTCAAATTTGCAGAGAACTGAAGAAGAAACTGAAAATCTGGGTGAAACAAAACTATTGTGTTGTGTTAATCGTCTCTACTGTACGAGGACATTGTGTACCATCATATACAGTATATACGGAGAACGGTGTCTTGCAGCAACAAACTTTACAAAACGTAGGCGTTACCAAACTGAGAGCTGAAGTGATAAAACTGTGAAAAACCTCACTCAAAATCCAATCGCTTTTTATATCTAAACATACAGGCTTGTAAAGCTGGTTTAATGTCCCTCCGTCTTGGCAGCATTTCTCATAACTTCCAGACGTTTACAGATGTCACGGATCTGAAAAACAGGCGGGTTCATGTCAGAGCGGAGGGGTCGCAGTTAGCTCAGTAATAAGCTAAGAGCAGGACCTAGAGGACTGAACGCTCTGAAAGGTTTTAGAAATCAGGAAGTCAGGCTGAAAAGGAAGCTGTACTCATTGTTTAACCTTGCTCGAAGAAATTCAAATTTCAAAAGCTGGCTGGAGCAAGGTAAAGAACGAAGAAAGAAACGCTGAGCGAGTTGCACAGAGTTGCAGACGAGGCCGATGTGAAAAGGTCTAGACCTGAAAAGTTTGGTTGTGCAGGATGGAGTTTGCACTTTCTCACTGGGTCTGCTTGAGTTTTTTCTTCAGGTGCTCCAGCTTCCTCCCACAGTCCAAAGACATTTAGGTCAATTGGAGCCTCTGAATGTCCTGCATGTGAAAGGTTGTTTGTCTCTTCACGTCAGCCCTGAGACAGACCAGGGTGGGCCAGACTCTCACCCACTGTCAGCTGGGATCGGTTCAGGCTCCTCTGCGACCCTCAAAAGATAAGCAGTGTATAATTGGTGAATGGATGGACACTGACATGTTGCACAGACTTGAGGGGCGAGAGAAAATACTCAAAATATCAGCTTTTAAAAATAATTAACCATCTATTAAAAGCTACGTCAAACGACCCTCCTTGCAGGGATGAAGCTTTGAGGATAAATCCTTCCAAGAAGCAGGGAGGCCGTACCTGAACACATCTGATAGGTGTCAGAGGGGAGGTGAAGCCAGGGAGAGCAGGGTGCTACATGACACTGAGACAGCTTGAGAGTGGAAGTAAAAAATCTATCAGCCGGAGGGTTGGGTGTTCGGTGACAGCCCGTCAGTGTCTCCGAGTCCCACTGTTTGAGTTGACGGTGCAAATCAGTCAGGCTTCATTCACAGGGTGTCATCATCCATCATTAAAAAATGAGTAATTCCGAGACGTGCTTGATATCTAGTCCTCACACTGCAGAGATAGGGAACACACACGAGAGGTGAGAAATACTGCAGGAATACAATAGTTAGAGAGAGAGAGAGAGAGATGAATTCATGGCTTCGTATTCAGTGCTGTTAAGTCTATTAATGTCTTGGAAGAGCCAGTGCCAGCACTGTGCCTGGCAACTGGCGTACAGGGCTTAATTAATCATGTTACAGTTTCTGTGCTCCTGTTTCTTAACATAGCAAAATGCTCTTTGAGTCATTGTTGTGTAAAACAGATATTTTCTATAGCTTCGTCTTTCTTGCTTTAATCTCTCGGAGCAAATTCATGACTTAATCCCTTATCCAGTTGTTTTTATATTTGTAATATTTGAAGTGACTTCCAGCTTCGTCCATTCCCAATATGTTTCTTGATTTAATGTTGTTGTGCATGGTGGGGGGACGGTGCACGTTCCTCTCACTCATCTTAATAACGTTAATATGAGCTCTGAACTCATGGTGTTAGAGAAATGCTTGTTCACTTGTGTCGTCTCTTCCTGTTCATTGCTGTAGCTCCTCTTTTCAGCCTCTGTCAGAAACACTTGGGTTTAGCTCCTGTCGCTTGTCCCTGGTTTTGTTCTGGGAAGTGCAAGATAAACTGCTGGATATGAATTGCATGAATGAAGAGTATTGGCCAGACTACAGACGATACAGGTTGTGTTTTTGAGGAGTCCGAAAATTGACCTTCACCGAGAAGCGCTACCACACCAGAGGACAACTGAAAAAACACAATATGTCCCCTTCAAAATGTCTTTGTCATTAACGTTTCTGCTGTAATGTCGTCAGTTTCCAGAGAACGGGGACGTCTGTCTGTGTATCAGCTTCACCAGCAACCTGTATGTTTGGATTATGCCGTTTGAGAGGGGGAATTAGATTTGATATTTACTGAGAACTCTTCAGCTCCAGATGAGGAGAGACGCCACCTGAGCCCATTCAGAGATCCACACCGATGGGCCACAGGCAGCAGGTGACAGGGTATTAAAAGGTTTTGGAAGCTGGTTGTTTTTCATTGAGAGTCAGGGCAGCTTTTCCCCACTAATTGTCTGCAGAGGACCTGAAGTGATGAACCTAATAAAACAGTTTTTGTTTCTCTTTTTCGGGGGGGGGGGGGGGGGGGGGGACCTGTCCCAATCTGACAAATCAACAGCTGCAGGTTCAGCGCTCCCACTCAAACTAACAACCATCCCTCGAAAACAACCATGTTTTCCTTTTCGCCACAAAGCAGATATTTATTTTCACCTTCTTTGTGCAGAAACCACTGATTTACAACCAAATCTAAATACAACCAAACTAATTTCTTCCTCCCCCTCCTCAGAGTCTCGCTAGGAACGAGAATGTGCAGGAATATATACGAACAACACCCTTAACACCTGTGTCAGAAACAAAACAACAATGTATTTATATAGAAATACATTTTAATGTTCTGCTAATGTTGCCACAAAGAAATTCGGCTTAATCCAAAAACAGGCTGAGACAGTGGGCAGATACGATGGAGCAAGATAATTTAAACCTAGCTGCTTTTTTTGAATTATTTCAGTGCCATTACTTGCAGCAGACACGGACAGAAAACATACTGCCGCTGTCTTCCAATTAAATGTGTTTCATATCTGACTCCTCTAATGCTTCCCCTCTAATATCACACAAGTCACCAACAACAGACTGAGAGAAAAGCATCTGCAGGCAAAGGTTGTGTCTGCAGCAACACTGTCATCGTCATAGGTGCACAGAAAGATCAAATGTGCATCGCAAGAAACTGGTAGTTCACAAATGAAAATGTAAATCCCTTGTGAATCCCTGATCACTGCATTGACTACAATAAGGTCCAAGTCAATACCCCCCCTCCCTTTCTTTCACCACAAATTCCCAAAAAGTTAAGATGCAGGTTAGGAATCCTCACGATGAAAAGTTCAGAATTATGTCTTACATACAGCGAGTGTGACAAAATGATGAGCAGCAAAACCATCAAAGTCTCAGAACAAGTCACAAAACTCTCTCACATCCAGTGTTTTAATGATGTGTGAAGATATTTGGACAATTTAAGGGGTTGCCATGGCGATGATGGATATTCTGTGAGCACTGTTAGTCTGAGGGATAAATAATGTGAGGTTTTTAACATCCGAGGGTAAAAATGACATCAATGGATTTCACACAAGCATCTAACGATAATTCTGTGAAGGGGGTGGTTGCTATCAGATGTCTGTGATATTGTCTTCCGAGAATTTGATCGTATTAGTGTCTTGTTTGTTTAATTTTTCTTGCCGAAGCTCAAAATGGACGACCTCAGTGCGTCAGGTGTGTGAAATGTGAAAACCCAGTGGGAAATAAGTCTTTGTCGCGTTGTTGCAACAAGAGTTGTGTTTAAGTGGTTACTGCTCTCAGAACAAACAGCTCAGCGGGAGCTCTGACATTCAACATGAACTCATTTATGGGAAATCATTTCAGGCGTCTGGGTTTGTGCTTCTGTGCTTGCAGTGAGAGGTAAAGATGTTTAACCATAGACCAAGATGGACGACAAGTCTCCACTTTGTATCGTACAAGAATGAGGCTAAAATAATCCCTGAAACTGGTGCTGCCATTTTTGCACTTTTGCTGTCATTTGGAGTGAGAGTCTGCACAGGAGTGATCGTGGCGTGAACGTGTACATTGCCTTTTTAAGTTGGATCCATGTCCCATATGCTAACATAATGAGATATACTGCAGCCAGCCACCAGGGGGCGATCAAGATGGTTTGGCATCAGAGCTGTCATGTCCTCCATCTTTATATAGCCTTTATATAATCTGCAATTTTAAGTCATAAGGTCCTCACCACTGTTTCTCCATAAAATTCTAAAGCTTTATTCAAAGCACCTTTTCTTACATATTGAATACTTAAGTACGTTAAGTATTGAATTCAAACATTACCATTAATACGTGTTAAAATTCAGCAATTCAAGAAATCTGGGGGGCGATGCTTTCTAACACATATGATTTTCTCAGCTTGTGTGTGACCTTCCTTCGGCCCTGAGGCATTTTGAATCTCTGAGGAGAAGCAGATTTATTGTAAATGCCACACCGATATGGAGCCACACCAATATGGGGGACATTCGTCTCCCACAATTGAAGGGTTGATGTCTACTGAGATTAGAATCACGTCTACTTTCCATCTGCTGAAATGTCACTTTATTTTGGCAAGATAGACATTATTCACTCATTATCATTTTGCAGGGATGTGTTATGTAGATACACCGTGCATTAATTTAGTTTTAGTTTGTGTTTCCTTTGCTCTCTCTGGCAAAAAACGTCCTCAGGACAAACGTCTGCTTTCAAAGACATCCTCTACAAAGACCTACAAATTGCACACATGATTATTGGTCATCTTTAATGCGGCGACAATTACGAGACGCTGGACTCGTTAAATTGGACACGTTCCCCCTTCACCCCCGACGCCTCCAGAAAGACATTTTTGGAACAGCTGTCTCTGAAAAGCTTTTGACATTAGAAATCTCATTATGTAAATACAATAGATCGAGGGCACGTTTCAATCATCCCACGCCCACGAGGTCGAGACGATAAACTTATTCAAAGCGAATTTAATTTTGTTTGAGCTGAAGGTGATGACGCAGCCGCATCCAGGAAGAGCCACCTCTCACAGCCAGTGTCTGTCTCAGTGGTGTCTTCCATTACATTATGCCTACGGACAGCTGTCTCCTGCAACATAAATTCGTCGTCTTTAGTCCCCGAGGGGTCACTGCAATCAATGCCCCCCCGAGGACTGGCTGTCACCGTCGATGTCAGTGTAAAAGCGTCACTTAGGTGAATGAAGTGCAGTGGCTCACACTCAACAGGAGTTCTTCCCCGTTGAAGGACAAAGAGGGTCGGCAGCAATCTGAGCTCAATAATGGTGTCTAATAGAAATATGTGTTATTCACTGTGACCGAAAACCAACACACTGACAGTATCACAGCGTGGCACACCTTAACCAGTGCAGCAGCAAAAAAAACCATCTGCTCTTTTGTCTGACACCACGAAGCCATACAACAAGTGCACGAAACCGTATGAATTAACTGCAGGCATCCTCTGGCATCCTCTGGAAAACAGACGTTCCTGTTGGAGGCGTCTGCAACAGGGCACCATATGTGCTTGCTGAGATAAAACGGAAGGGATGAGCATACCCCCTGGAGGTAAATACTCATCAGACCAGAGTATTGGCTGCTGTGTTTCCATATTATTCCATATTTACTGGCAGTGCCAGGCACTGTGGGGCCGTCCCTGTTATCCTCTTAAGAGTCGGGACCCCGGTGGGCAGGAAAGCGGCTAAAGAAAATGCTTCCGCAGCCCTGGAACGAGCACATATGTCTTGATTTTGGGGGGGTGTTATTTGTTGATTTAGGGACCTGCCTGGACAATAACAACACAATCATTTCACTGCAGTTTTCTGTTGTGTCAGTGTTGTACCTCTCCTTCTTTGATGTTTTAATGTATTGTCCATGCCCCGGTGGTATTTACTCTCCTCTCTAGAGCTGCCATCTCAGTGCATTGTTTATTCTAACATCTGGTTTTGAAGATCTGGTCAAATTAGATATTCGAACAGCTCTAATGGATGAGGGCACTGCAGAAATAAAAACAAGTCTTAATACGACTCCAGGCCTGCAGCAGTTGAGAATCCTAATTTGTTTGCAGGCTGTAAAAAAGGCAACGCTACTGTTCACGTGGCTCCCATAAGAATTCAATTAGAAGCAAATCCATGTTTCATACCGAGCACATTGGATTTCTTCACTGAACTTCAATACAGCCGCCGCACATGCAACGAGCTTTTCATGCCCCGATGAACATTTAATAATAGCAATTCAATAACAGACCTCGGTTGAGTCTGATAGGTACTGTACTCCGGCTGGAGATGGAGGAAGATGACAAACTACAGCATGTGTACATCCTTCACCTGAGCATTTCAATTCACTAATGCAGGACATTGTCAGTGATAATGGCTGCCGTGTTAGTGCGAGCGCCCTTTATGACTGATGTGATTATGTCGTCGCCCAGCTGTTACTACGACCTGCTCATGTGTGTTACGAGTAAAAGAGGCCGTAACTCAAGAACAAACGCGCGCTCTTCAAAGTGTGTCTAGATCAACCGCCCCCTAGTGGCTGGCTGCAGGATAGTATAAACCAGGCCTCCTCCATGTTTTCAGATGAGACATGGAGCAAAGTAAAAAAGTCAAAATACACGTCAGTTCTAATCACATGCTCAATTTTCTAGTAGGGTTGGTTTGAATGAGTGTTTTGATTTAATTTGTGGATAGTGGGAGGAGGTGGAGGGGCGTTTATCTACAGTTTATGGTTAGAACTCACATCTGCTTGAAACAATCAAGAGCTTAATTATGAAAAACTGTTTATTTTCTTGTGTGTTATTCCTCAACTTATTCTATTTCATTGTCTGGAAAGAAGCAGACAAACACTGCCAATAATTACATCATCATCGTTATCATCATCATCATCATCATCATCATCATTATCCTAAACACCCTCCTCTGTCCCTCCCATGACATGAAATGCCATTTCTATCTGCTGTATTTCTACGACACCATCTCTGCATCCAGATGTGACAGCACAGGATTATGCAAAACGTGTGAAGGTTGCCTCACAAGTCAAACTGTACATCGGGGCTTTCACTATACTTTTATTCAAGCCACCAACACTGTGAGCGGAAATACTTTGAATGTGTCGAGGCGAGAGCCCAGACAGTGGCTGTTCACTGGCTGGTGAGTTTACTGGTAAAAAAAAGACTAATGCAACAGTAAAATAAAACAAACACCTTCACATTTATTTTGATAAAATGACTTTACGGTGACGACAGTTTGACTCTACAACATTATAAACATTGATAAAGTAACTGCTGCCTTTCTAGCAGGCTGAAAATCAGTCAATCAGCTGAATGTTGTTTTTTATTGTTGCACAATGAGTTGATTTACTTGTTTTAAATATATTGTGTTACGGTCGTATGGAGCACAATTAGATTTCTATTTTCTTTAGCTTTGTGAATACAATATCTGTCAGTTTTTATATTTCTCTTCATTGATCTTTATTACCTTCTCCCTTAATTCGAAATTCCTAATGAACTGCCCTTTATAAATATTCATCCACACCTTCATTCATGTATATATTTATTATATCGTTGTTTCTGAAATTATTTCATTAGATGTTTCATGTGTGACGCTGCCATTTCTGAGTCAAAGCCTTTCTTAAAAGAGGAAATTAACAAGAACTTAACCTATGAAAAAGGGTAATGCTAAGAGGCATGTGTCAGATCCCCCACTGAGTGTCATGGGGAGAGCAGACCTGCAGGACGTCTCATCTCGATAATGGGAAACCGCAATTAGTGGCATTGTGCCGGGAGACGAGGGCGACGAGGGCGACGAGGGCGACGAGGGCGACGTCGACGTGGCGTCAGAGACACGAGGCACCTGCAGCTTCCTCAGGGAGAATCTGACTTTTTTGTTTTTTGAAATCAGTGAAATTCATGTTTCACACTCATTAGATAAGACCATAATAGTTTAAACTATGAATTTGGATTCGTTATTCTCTCCAGTGTTAGTTACTTCTGGCAAAGAGCTCATGCAAACAAAACGCAAAAGGCTTGGATCCAGGAATTTCTCTGGCACTTGCTTTAACATTGAGTGTTTTTTTTTTCCTACATTTTCACATATTTCTCAAGGATTAATTAATGCGAGATTTGTTTAAATGCAGACAAAAATACATACAGCAATAGGATTTGTATTACCGTAGAATGTAATCAATTATGCAATTTAATGATCATGTAAAGAAGATCGCTATAGTCCTTGGCAGCACTAGCGCCCCCTCTTGGTCGCTCTGTCCCAACGTCCTCCCTCTTTCTCCACCTTCCTGAAACCCTCCAAACATCTTCTACTTTCTCCGTCTTGTCACTAATGCGCTGTGCTCTTTATTTCAGCTCCTTGAGACACTCCTTTCCTTTCTGGCAGATTAATCATTGATAGACTTAACTCACCCTGTTCTTTCATTTATTTCCTTCTCCTGTTATAAATATATTTCATACTTCAGGGGCTCAGCTCTCTTCCTCTGTATTTCCCCTAAAACTCTATCACTGTCCTTGCCTCTGTGAGTTAATAATAATAATATAATAATAAATACCAGCTTTGTACAATTGTTTGCAGCACATTACTTCCTCCTATTCATAAATACAAAGGAGTTGATCTCTTTAACTGTTACACTTCCAGCAATAGTGACTAACAATGCTAACATTTGCTGGAATTCAGGATGTTTGAATATTGGCAGAGGCTAATAGTGAGTAAACTATCATTTAAATGGATCGTGTGGAAATTATTCCACTGCTATAAAACTCTGAGATGTATTCCTCAACTGAATAGGGGGTTAAACTATGTTATGAGTAAAATGTGCCACTGTGTACAGAATAAAAACATGCTGTAAATGTCTGTAACTAATACATGATGATATTTTCACCAATTGAAATAGTTTTTCCATATATATATTTTTTATGAAGGAAAAATGTGCTTTCCACATATCCATTATGAGGTCAGTTATACTGTATCCATGCCAAGAGACGTTTAAGAAACAGTGTCTCTTAATGTTTTCTTTTTTTAGACTATGGAGCACAAATCTTGCTCTTTAATTTGATATTTAATGACATACTTTACATTTTTTTCCTCATTTTTCGTTCCATTATTCATTGCATCAATAATTCATTCATACCGTACATGCTGATTACCAAGGTTTTGATTCAGCGTTTATTCTGCAAAACTGCGGAATAAATCAAGCTTCCCTCAATAAATGTTGGCAAAATCAATAGAAATCCACGATGCATTTGTCTTTTGTTTTGGAAAACACACGTCATAGCAAATAATTTGCTCTAATTCGTAATTCTAGTACAGTTCTAACACTAGCACCACTGAGCTGAGGTAAAGCTGTACAATGTGTGGACACTAAGAAGCTGCCGATTATATAATACACACATAATGTTAAAAAAATGTATATAAAGAAAGAGTCAAGACGGTTCCTTTATTTCAGATTGAGGATCCGTGAGCCGTGTGCCATGGTAGAGTCCCACTCATAGGTTAAAACCTGCGAATCCAAACACTGAGGTGGTCACTCTTCAACCCCAATTACCGCGCTTGTTCGTGGAGGTATCGCTCCGTCTACACGGTTTGGCCCACTGGAATCTCTGTGACTGGAATGTCAAACACGCATCTCTGCAGTTGTCAACCTCAGTTCTGCAGCGCAAACACACCTTTACCTGTCAGAATAAGTTCTCAGCAGCGATACAACAGGCTGTAGTACCACAGGGAGCTGGTGAACTTTGAAACACATTATCACTGCCACAACTCTACTGTAGATTCTGCAAGAGTTTGTGGTGAGTTCACGTTGAAAAAGTGAGAAACTCACTATTGTGAGAGTTTTATATTCATAGGAAGTTCTATTCACTTGAATTTGTGTTGTGTGCCCTTGATGAAGAGTAGGAGGAAGAGTAGGCCTGTGACGGTTCTCCAAATCCACGGTTCGGATCATACCTCTGTGTTTTTGGTGTGTAATTTAAAAAAGAAACCCTGCAGAGGTTTCAGCTACTAATAGCGAAGAGGTGTTTCTACGAGAGCGTCTCTGTTTTGCTTGTATGTCGCACTCACATGAGGATTCACGTGTGCACGGACACATGCACTGGTTTTGTGCTATTCCACTGAGAGACACCTGGAAATGGTAACTTGGAAAAAATATGAGCAATGCACCAGCAAATATTGCTAAGAAATGTTTTTGGTAAAAGGTATGGATATGGACGCAGTGCATTTTGAAAACACTTACTATAAACAGAATTGACTTTGATACCAGAAATATTAAGTGCCTTTAAAAAAAAGTAATTTGAAAAATGTGCAATATGGTGCACAGTTGGTATATTGTATTATCTTGTATCTTTTCCTATTAGAAATGATATGTGATGATCCAATATGGCTGGAGAAGCCTTGTATATGCTGACATATTATATACCATGTAGGTATAGCACATACATTGGGGCACGGTGGTAAAGCGATGATCCCACCGCTGGATTCATTTTGCATTTATATAGACCCCCCCCCCCCCCCCCCCCCCAAAAAAATGTAATTCTGCCAAAGCATCAACCTCAGGATCCGGCAATTAAACGCAGAGACACCAATCAGTCTAAGTGGACCAGAGTCCCGTGGCTGCTGATTCAGAGACGCTCACCCTCTTTCGTTCATCCGCATTTTCTGTGGTCTGCAAACTGCTCGTATTTTCTATTCATATCATTCTCTCGCTGACCCGCCCTGTGTGTGTGTGTGTGTGTGTGTGTGTGTGTGTGTGTGTGTGTGTGTACTTGCCATTAATTCAGCGATACAGTGAGGTGCAGCAGCAGTTAGCACATAAACAGACTATTTAAAGAGCACTGCCCCCCCCCCTTCTTTATTTGTCCCCCATGCATGTATTATCCCTCCAATCCATGAACACAAAGCAACAGCAGCGTAAATAAACTTGTTTAAAAGCACCATATACACTTTGTATATAAAACATGTTTATGTGGAAAACGGCAGCTCAACTAATTCCCAAGAGCAACAAGATCATTCTTAATCCGGTTCAGGTTGGAAGTAATATTTTATTATTAGTCCTATCCATTCAAGTAATGGGATTCTGCTCGCTATGCAGCCAGGCACTATATTCAGAGAAACCTGTTGTCAACCCAGATTGGGAGGTGTTGGATTAATGCTAAGGCAGTGTGAGATGTATAACATATTTCAGACGCACCGAGAGGCTCCTGGGACGAACAGTCAGAGATAGGAAACACACCAACGTGCTGCCGAGTCGCTGCTAAATACTGAGAGAGAAACTATGTTCAATGACAATGGACTCAGGGAAAACTGTCGACTTAACTCCCTGCGAGTCTTTGGTAAACACAGAAAATGTCCAACTGGATTTCAAACAAAAAAAAAGATACTTCAGAACACATACGAAGTGTGTTCTGAAGTATCTTTTTTTTTTAATACTTACTCTTCTTTCTATCAAGTGCATCTTGGCGTTGTGCAGATTTCAACACCTGACCCTTAAATCCTGCTCTCGAAATTCAAGGACAGACGAGCGCACGGCGAGTTCCTCCTGCTGAGTCGCGGTCAATGGTCAAAGCCGGTGGCAGCGCGGGCGCTTTGTCTGGACTGAGACTGATAAGGGCCAGATTGACAAGGCTGTGTTGAGCGGAGGCATTTTTCTTTTTTAAACTCCCACGGGGGGTGCACATTGTTCCCGTCTTTTTGAACCTGTCAGGTTTCCAGCTTGACGCCATCCATGGACATTCTCTCACACACTCAGAATGGGATCACACCGAGACCACCTTTGGTTTTTCTATCATTTCAACTCATTGCTTTTGTTATGAATTGAAAAAAGGAATTCAGCAAGAAACCCCTTCTTTCGATTAATTGAAAACATAATCATGTGTTAGTAGTTCCTTTTACAGCTAACATTGTAGACTAATGGTTATTATCTATTAATGAACTTTCTCGATTTATAATTTGGACAATTTACACCTGACAAAGTGACAACAAGCATGACACAAATGCTAGTTTCAGACCGATGTTGTCATTTGTCGTTTTCCAATCCAGACAATGTTGATTAAATAGCAAAGCGACCATGGGTGTGTTGGTTTTATATTGAGGCGTCGCCTGGTGCATTGTTGTCCGCCCTTATTGTACCCATCCACCAAGATGCAAGCGCACCTTGCTTTCAAAGAGAACGGGAGGTCGGCACTCTGATTGGTTTATTACATGCCACGCCCACAACACACAATGCTTGCAGGTGAACACGCAGAACACACTTTTGTCACAACTATAGTGGATACACACCACACACACACACTAGTGTGTTGCTGTATCGTTCCACATACGTATGACAACAAAATTGACTGAACCTCTTGAACAAACTGAAAAACACGCAGCTCCCTGCACGGTGTTCAGCTACCACAGAGAAAAAGCATCAGCGTTTTTAATGCATTCATTAATATTAATAGAAACAGTAGGTCAGCGAAAATCTAATGACAAACTTAAATTCTTCAATGCCCCACTGTGATTGAATCAGCTGAGTGGAAACATCAAGGCTTCCCTAGAGACCGATGTCTTGTAAATGACCTTGTGTTTGCATTTCCAACCAAGCGCGCCATTGAGATAAAGAATCCCATCATGATGATGATTTCACAAAGCAACAGTCAAAAGAAATCCGACATCTTTGAGACTCCCATCCCGACAATGGAGGCATCTGGTTTTCAGGAGAAGCCGCGGTGTCATGATGTGTTGTGTTCCTGGTAGGGGGGGGGGCGGGGTGCACGAGGTCATGGACGTATTCTAATGGATTTGGAGCAGCCATCTTTCATTTGCCTGTCTTTAACAGTATCCTGGAAGGAGGTAATCCCCAAAACCCCACATTCATCCTCCGGGGACTTTCATAAAGCTCATTAAATCAGCGTTAATCCAAACACCTGTCATCGAATGCTAATTTGCTAAACACGGCGACGAGGTTGTTTGGTATAACTTACTTAACATCTGAGGTGAGTTCTGTGAATGCGACTCCAGATGGTTAATGCAGTTACGGAGCAGGAATACTCTGTGAATTCTGATGTCGGGCTTATAGACGCTGCTCTGAATGTCCTCAACAACCTCCACAGTCCGCAACTTGATCCGTGTTTATGCATTAAAAGGGCTCCGGTGTAACTGTGCCCCTATTAGACAGATTATGAGATTAGAGGCACGTTAGAATGCATCCCTAATCCGAGCAGTCAAGTCGGGACAGTAAGCAAGGCGAGCAAACATAAAACTGAGAACACCAAATCTCTGCCGAGACACGCACCATCACCACCGCGTCATGAAGCTAGCTGGCTAATTGCAGCTGCTGGGATGTAATTGGTTTGGCGTCAGGACATTTTAAGTGCAGTGGCTCTGTGGCGCATGTTGTTTTCCTACGTGGTCCAAAAATACCAAAGTCTGTGGGATTTGCCTTTGATAAAATACAGCTCTCCCCTTTTCCCTCTGTCTGTGTGGGAGAGCTTCAGCACTCCTGAGAAAAATGGTGCTTTGCAGCCAAATGGACATTCGCTGGAGTGTGCGCCCCTCCTGTCATTTTGTCAACACCATCTCTGTGTGGAGCTCAGCCAAGCAAGACGTCTGACAGACAGGCAAATGGGAGTGGTGGACTTCAGCAACATAACACCCTCTCTCTGACCTCTTTGTGCCCACCGCTGAGCTTCCGCACACACGTACACGCACACACAGGAAGAAGAATACGCCATATTTTTTAACCTGAACTTCATCTTTGCTCACCGGTAGTTTTCAATTGTCTTGGAAGACAAAAAGGAATTAGAAGAAAACAAGAAATCGGAAAAGAGGTTGAGCTGCATGAGTGAGTTTCCATTTGTTGCCCGATAGCAAACCTGACACTAAAAATGGATTGGCAAGTGACAATAGCCCCTTAATCCTGGAGCATCATCCCGAGAGCATCGTTTCTGGTTCCATCGTTAGAAGATATGAATCTGTGAATATATATCGGTTTGGGGACTTGCCAATCTGTAAAAACCATAAATGAAAACAAGACCTAATTTTAATCTGACAGTTTCCATGGATTCATGCAATTCATATCAAGTCTGCACTTTGACAACAGCTCTGACGCTCCATCTTTCCTCAAGACACCGTTCTTCTCTTGCAGTGAATAGAAAAGTGTCCCAAACGTACCATCCAGTGCTGCAGGTCTGCGGGCGTAAAACCCTCAATCAGAGTATAAAACAAAACTATTCGGGAGATAAACTGCCACCGAGGGCACGGCTGAACGGCTGCTTTGTGCTAAATGCCGCGTGCCACTGCTGAAATCCGTCCCTTCTTCACACACACCGAGCGACACACTTATCAGTCAGGTGTCACGGCAAAACACTGGGAAAACAGGGCGATAGGGGACTCAAATGTAACCAGCACTTGTCAGCCAAGATGGATCCTGACACCGGAATATGCTCGGGGAAATGATTAGATAAAAAATAACAGAATCCGCCAGGGCGTCTTCGAGGAGGTGTGCTGGCAGCTGATAAAGGATTCAGATTCATGTAGCCTTCACCAAAAGAAGCAGATATTATGTTTCTAGAAAAATGGTACACGGGAGCCGGGCTGTGATGTACACAATACCCAGCAGAGAGCACAGAGCAAATATGCAGGGGTTAATAAAACACAGGAAATGAAAAACAGCAGTAGTTTGGCAGGTCGACGTGATATCTCTGGAAATCAATTTCAGCTCTTCCGCGTGTCTTTTGTTTGTCCTTGACTATCGACGGTACATCTCTGGGAGACAGGTTTTTCTGACATGGACATTTACTGAAATGCATTATACAGCAAACAGTGAGATCTGTAGACCTGGCATCGCCAGATCAATGCACATCCATGAATGAGAATGGAACCGGGCTGATTTCAGCAGTCGAGCACCTAAATGTGTTTGGACACAATTGGATAGACTGACAACCAATCAGAGCAACACATAATAAAGACACACAGCTTTTTTGGAAATGTGGCATTTGTCTAAAACTGTCAGCAGATCTAACAGACCTCTCCGCAGCAGCAGCAGCAGCAGCAGCAGCCATGGATAATGGAAACGCCCCAGCGGCGCTTCCCTGTCAGTCATCATATCAAACCCAGTCGTCCCAGGTCAGATGGAAATCTGTGAGAACGTGGAGGGACGCCAGGCCCAGCTGTGAGAGCAGGGAAACACGAGCTCTCTGATTGGTCTGGTTTCCCGGGTAGGTCATTCGATTATTGGAGGAACGAGCTCAAGTGGTCAAGTGATGTGTTGAATTACACTGAGCACCATTGACAGCTGTGGCAAATTCTGACACTCATCCAATCTCTGCTGTCAACACTGATCACACTTCAATTACTCATAACAACATGGTACCTACATGAAGGCTTACACTCGGCCTGAAGTCCTCCAACAAATTCATTTTAGATCTACCTCAGTGTCAGCTGTCTGTAACACACGTGACGACAACTGTCCCACACGAGCCTCAGCCGCAGTTCAAGAAGCAAACTGCACCCGGCACAGTCTAATCTGATAGATCACACTTGAAACTGTCTGCTCAGCAATAATTCCTGCAGGGGGGGATGGGCACATGGATTTCCCTGAACACTGTAGCAGAAGCAAGTCCCTGCAGCTCGGTACTGGGATGTGTTCGCCCAACAGACCGAGGAACGTTTCCGTGCTTGTTCACTTGCAATAACGATATTAACGATACCTGAAGACACAGGAGAAGCTGAATCTCAATGTCCTGACGTGCCTGGATTGTAATTAATCCAATTACCTGAATCAGCAGAAAAATGATGCCTTCAAATGATTGTTAGTAAACCAATATGTTTCCTGCAGCATCGTGGGCTATCGACTGGGATGAGGGGAAGTGCGTTCACAGGTGGGTCAGGTTGAAACTATCCAGAATTGCCTTTGACCCAAAAAGGAGGTGCTATTCTTCTTGGGATTGGACGGTGGGTAGAAACGGTTTGTGGCCCAGTTCATAACAATAACACTTTACCTGACCGAGAAGTAAATCCCGCCATCGTACAATCTTCAACTCCCCCTTGTGGTTTTCCAGTTTTTTAGCAGAACCATGCAACAGAATTTGATAGATTTAACACAAATTACCCATTTATGAGTGTGTGACACATCTGTGTGAATCTTCTTTATTATTTAACACAGACTCACTCATGATGCTATTTGTGAGCGTTTCTAACGGCGCCGGCACACGTGTCATCTCTGGTGAATGGTCAGATCTGAGGCACAGGATTGGGAATTTTCCATTTTTGCTGAATAATAGAGATTCATCATATTTTATACTGGTTTAATAGGGTGTGATGATATTTAGATTCACATTTCAAACCCTAACCACTAACCCTAATCTCTAACCACATGACTAATCGATTGACGTTAATCAGAGAAACTGTAAAACTGCACCGTGTTCAAAGGCATGAGGCTGAACATGCTCTGAGAATTACTCGTATAGAAAAAGAGAAAAGATAGAGAAGGTAAATATAGAAGAGTTATACAATTTGTTTCACTTGGATTGACATTTACTGTACATTACACCGCGGATGGATGTTCCTTGTGCACTTGCCAAGTCCATAAAGGTAAAGTCTGAGGAAACTGAAGATGATGCATCATTTCACCCTTTCAGCTGCACGGTGCATGACTCTGTGGGAACAGGATGCTACTGGACACAAAGGGAGGGTTTTTTGCATCGTATTTCTGAAAAGCGAGGACACGGTTGAGGTGCAGGTGTTATTTCCCTATCCTTAAAAAATATATATTAATTTATGGCTGTGACCCTGAATTCATAACACAGGTGTCTTTGGAGCAGGTGCTCCTTGTATTTGCCGAAGACTTGGATGATAGATTTCATGTCACTTCTCCCTTTGTTCACAGAACTTTTGTTGTTGAGTCTTTGGGGCTTGAATTCCTCCTGAACCATCAATATGCTAATAATAATCTGGAAGCATATAACGTAAATGAATCTTTACTTCACACACTCAGGTTATTATTGCTCTGCAAAAACAATCAAAGAAAGAAATTCCTGACTAATCGAGAGTGAGGATGTTTTTCACAGATGAAAATCAGGTTTTAAAGAAGAACTACGGCTGCTGCGGCTTTTAAAATGTGGATCAATCAGAGCACATTTTAAAGTGAATGATGGGGTAAAATTTTTGAAAGAGTTGCAATTAAAGACAACCTTAAGAACACAAAGCAGTTACAATAGATAACAGCACTGACGGGGCGCAGACGAACGCTGTGACACGATGAATATGTCGATAAAAACGACAAACCGCTGAGCTCCTTCTAGGGTTTTCTTAAATAATCTAAGCCTTTCGTGTAGACCTGTATTATTAATGATCTCCCATCTTTTGTTTACGCCGATAAAAAATACCTCCACAATCTGCGATCTCTGGTGATATTTTGTGCGCGATGCAGAAACCATCAGCACTTTGGCTCATTCCATACCGAACCAATTATGGGCCATTCAATTGGAGAAAAGAATGAAAATGGGGAACGGACAGATTTCTGATGGCAGCTTAATGATTAGAAAAAGAGTTGATGACTTGGAGCTGAATCGCAAGAGAGAGAGAGAGAGAGGTGGTGAAATGTGGAGGGGGGGGGGGGGGGGGGGGGGGGGCAAGGTGAACAAATACCCTCGCTCCACGTCTAGAGAAGGTCTGCAAGCACCAAGCTTCAGTGGAGCTGCTCAATAGAAGAACACGTGATGTGTGAAGGGCAGCTCATACATCACATGGACTTGAATAAAGGTAGAAAAGATAAAGAAAAATGGCAACTGGGAGGCGGAGGACACGAGACGATGATTCAAATGTTAGATAAATGCTTCATCTCCCTCCGTGTGAATGACATTCACACGTGATATTTGAACCTACTGCGCTGTAGATGTTTGAATTGATGGTTTCCCAGAAGATTAACATGTTGCAGACATAATGAAGACATCTGCTCGTCAGTGTGTGTTTATATTTACACAAGGCTTCAAATGCAATATGTACAGAAAGCCTGTTTTACAATGTCAGCTTGATCCGTTGCGTCTTTCATTTTGTTAAAGCAACAACATATGTAGAGAAGTTTCTCTTTATTCATTTTACATGCTTATATGTAGACCCTGTGGAAACACAATACGGCATCACTCAGTAGTTATACCACACCAACTTAATTAAGTTTTATTTCTAACTGTAAGTGCATATTCACAAATAGAACAAATTGGATCGTGATTATTTCTTCTTTTAATTATCGTCCAAACAAGAATGTTTTTCAGCAAAAATGACCAAATGTTCTCTGCTGAGTTTTTCTACCACAAAGGATGTTGCTCACCTGTCGCAGCCCTAACAGCACAGTACAGTAATTAAGATGGGTGAAGTGATTCTGATGTTACTCGTCTCTGGGGCTCAGAGCACATCATTAAAATGAATGTCTAAACTGAAGAACTGGAAGCCTGTGTATCTTTTTCAAATAATAAGAATAAACTACGATGACTGCACTGCGGTTGTGTGCCTCCACCAACCAGTGGAGTTTCTGTGTATATATATTTCTCCATACTTTTTTCCCCCAGATTCATATAAAAGGTCACTGTGACCTTTGACAACCGAGACATTATCACTTCATCTTTGAGTCCAAGTGACAACTGATGAAAAGTTGAAGAAATTCCCTCCAGCAGTCTCGAGTCCAACTGAATGTTTGTACCAAATTTGAGGAAATTTCCTGAAGGTATTCTTAAGATAACGCGTTCGCAGGAATGGGACGGACCGACAGACAGACAGACGGACAGACAGACAGACGGACAGACAGACAGACGGACAGACAGACAGACAGACAGACAGACGGACCGACAGACAGACAGACGGACAGACAGACAGACGGACGGACAGACAGACGGACAGACAGACAGACAGACAGACAGACAGACGGACCGACAGACAGACAGACGGACAGACAGACAGACGGACAGACAGACAGACAGACAGACAGACGGACCGACAGACGGACAGACAGACAGACAGACGGACCGACAGACGGACAGACCGACGGACCGACCGACAGACAACCGCCGTTGCAATATTGAGACTCTGCTACAGTTGTCCGAATCAAACTCAATGAAATATGGAAGATATATTCACTTAAATCTAATGACTGACATCCACAGTACATCAATATATAGAGGGCCCACCCACATGGATAAAAGCTCACTATTTTCAAACTAACTTGACTGACATCTGCAAAATATCAGTGAGAACAAATGATTTCTCCGCCAAACAGAAATATGCAACGTGAGGCATTCAAGGACTACGAGTTAATTGCAGCATCTACTGTCTGCATGTGAGGCTCTTAAGGAAACAATAACCTGGGTAAGACTCTCCCCCTCTTACCTGCATTGGTATCTGCTTGTGCATCGGTCACACGATGCACCACAACCCCACCGGCAGTAAATTCTCAACCAGTGGGAAACACTGATGCAGGCGTCATCGTCAGCCTGTGCCAGCCAATGGTCTGGAAGCCGTGAGAGCCCATGCTGCTTTGTTTGCAAACAAAGAAATGGCAAAAAAAGTGCGGCACAAACGATGAAGAGGTGGAGGAGTTGCTAAAAAATAAACCAAACCACACAACCAATGCTTTATACTCTGTAACGATTCCATGATTCAAATTATAACGTGGAAAAAGGCCACACTACCCCCCCCCCCCCCGCTACTACACTGAAGCATTCTCCTTCAGCTTCACAGGGAATTGACTCATAGCTGTTCCACCAACAATTCACTGAGAATGTTTGAATGTGGTGCCACTGCGACGAGGAACAGTGCGCAGCTTCTCTTTATGACAGTTATACATCTTGCACTTCACTGGGAAGAAGAAAACAATCCCGACACTAACGAGAGAAGGAAGACGTCATGTTCACAGGGACTGAGCAATTAAATACCTGCCAATCCCAACAGTGACTGTGACAGCCCAACACACATCTCCACAGACAGAAGGAGGGAAATACAATCCTGGTAGATAGACAAACAAAGATTTACAATCTAAACAAGAGTCTAATTAAAGCAGATATGATCTATTTATTACAACCACAACAATTATTAAACTGTATATATCCCGTTTACATTATAGAATAACTATTTTCTGTACTTCATTATGATTATATTGGTCCTACCTTTATATTTCCGTATGCTTGTGTTACATGTCTACTTATTTATTGTGTATTTACTCATTCTTCTTATTGATATTACTATTATGCTGTAATGTAGCATATCAGTTCATTGTTTAAACTCATAACTTTCTCAACGTCGTTGTGTACAGTATTTTTTATGTTTACTTATAGAATACTAACGGCATAGTACTACAAGCTGTACACTTTGTGATCTTTCCTGATGTACCCGTGCATCTTTAAGCGTAGAAAATATGGACTTTCAGTAGTTCTACTAATGTCAATGTACTTGAAATGTCAGAGCACAACTGCAGTGTTACACAGCAGGTTGTCTTTTTGTTTGGGCCTCAGCGGTCGTCAGTGTTGTATTTCTAATAACTAATAAAAAACCATAGAGTCAAGGTAACGACAGGTTTCACCAAATGATGATTAGTCAGGTAAGGCCTTTAAATGTGTGATGATTCCCTCAATCACACCATCCACACATCCGTATTTACACAGGAAGCAACCCCCCCCCCCCCCAGTTAAGTGAGTGAAAAAAACGTTGTGTTCCAAGCAGCATGATAACAAGTGAACCGGGACAAACCACTGCTGTGGTTTCAAATGTCTTCCGAGAGCAACGGGACACGGTACCTGAAATGCGGCCTTGCATATAAAAACGTCTGGCTACTCTTCACCCCCCCCCCCGCTGATTGTGGTCCTTTTAATTACTTTCTCATTTGTAGGAGCCATCCAAGGTTCAGTTTATTGTAGCCCACTTCATTACTGTCATGTGGCCAATGTGGTTGCCATGTGGTGTGGCCATTACGCCACGTCCTTTGAATTTCAATTATCATCCACCGTCTGATTTGAGCCGAGGACGTTACAGGGATGCACAAATATCATTTTTTTAATCTTATGGACCCAAACCCATCCACTAAAGGTCAATATCTGCAATCGTGTATATCTGCTACAGAGGTTATTGGATGGAAGGAAAACCAGGGTAGATTATTTTGTCTCCATCTAATTCTGGGACACGCCAATATTTTATGTTGCGTGAGTTGTGACACAGATCGCTGCTACACATTAAGACCCACCCAGCAGTTTCCTGTGCGTGGTAAGTGAACAGATGTCTTGTGGAGGTGCACATCCCACCGAACCACTGCTCTGCAAAACAGGTACATTAAAGGTGGATCAAGGGTTTTTCTAAATCAGCAGCAGGAGACAAAATGTCCATCATGCACAACTCCTCCTCCTGTAAGGTTCATTTTTAAGTAATTCCTTGTTTACCCTTAGCTCTATAGCTTTGAGCAAAGCCACACATCGAAATAAAACATGCTTAACATATTGTCATACTTATTGTTAGTAAGTAACTAGTGACACTGTGGCCAATCAGATCTCAGCTGGAGCCGGTGCCCCTCCCCCGCTGGTCCCACCCCTCGATCCATGGCCGACTCCTCCGATGTCCCTCGATATAAATGAAGCACCAGTTCATTTAGATCATGATGACGATCTCACTCAGAAACAATCAGGACCAATGAAAACACAAGCCGAGCCCCATCTGAAGAAAACACCTGCAACATCAGCCCTTCACGCTCACTCAGATCCGCCCTATGTGCTCTAAGTAGTTTCCCCTTCATCGTCTAAATGCTAAACAATGCCCAGATAGAAGAGGTGGATTGTTTCCCCTCAGTCCGTATCCCTGCTGATCATTTACACTCCATCAATGTATAGATTGACATTGGCACATCTCCCTGGTCAATAGTTGGGTCTAATTCTGCATCTGCTCCACACTTGACCTCCAGTCAATGCTCACCGCTCCACCCAGCGTGGTGGGTGTTCGAGTTTCATCTCAGGCTTTTGAAATTGAAAAGCAAAAACAACATGCAGACTGTGAGTGGCTGAAAGTGAGATATCATGGGGAGTTTCTCTCGCTCTCGCTCTCTCTCTCTCTCTCTCTCTCTCTTTCTCTCTCTCTCACCGCCAAATTTATTCATCGCTACGTGTAAGAAAGTATTGATTGATGCAAATGACGATCTGAGGAATGTTTACAACTCAGCAAACAGGTGACGGACTGAGCAAAGACGGCATCTGCTGCTGTGATGAATTAATATAAAGAGGCTGAGCACCTTTCAGCGTTCCTGCGGCTGTAGGCATAAACAAATATAATAATAAACAGTTGAACAAGGACATGCTTTCTTTATCCTTAAGAGCAGTTTCTATGACAAGAAAATGAATAAATACAATATAAGTGTCTCACAAATGATGATATTTTTGATGTAATGTTTGGTTTGATTGCTGGCAGCCTTATGAATATATATATAAGCACAAAATGCTGTTCTTACGAAACATAATCATACAAGATAAATGCAAATGGTGACTGATATCATGAAGCATTCATTATAATCCCTGCACAGCTCAATCATTAGTCCCTTTATCTTCCTTTTCACGTCTGACCCTATGTAACATGATTCAAAAGACATGTTATCTAGAATATTCTTGTATGCACGGGCAAATATTAACATATAAACCAGTGTCTCTCTCTGTCGTCTTTTTAATTGCTGTCCAAAACACTCATGAATATTTGATGCCGTGGAAATCCCACCAGATATCACCGTCTCCCAGAGGAGCCCACCGAGGCGAGGGACATCAAGAAAACGTGTCAACTGCGTTTCAAGAAATTCCTTAAAAGGGAATATTTGATGTTTGATCCGTGGAACGACAGATACCAAAAAGAAAACAAGTCAAACGCAAAAAGTCGGCCTCGCAACCCTGACCTCGAGGTGGCCGGTCATATCTCACGGGACCGGTGTCAATGCAGCCCTGTCTTCTGCCTAAGTACCAATTGATTTCTGCAATGACATACAGCCCTGCAGCACCATTATGTGGCCTGAGTAACCCACTCAATCCGTTAAAATCCAATCCATCTTAATCAAGGTCTCACAGGAGCAGGTACTGGCACCGGAACAGTACATTTGACAGAGATAAGACATTCAATTTGACAATTGTTCAAAATAGTGAATGTTTGTAGAACACCTTTTTTTTTGGGGGGGGGGGGGGGGGGGGGGGGGGGGGGTGGACGGCAATGGAGGGTTGCAGTTAACTTGTGAAATGGATTCCCTCACGCACCGCCGATGTGATGATAGTGAATCAAGCAAAGCGAGGCAGAGCAATATGTAGACGAGACAGCTCCAGTCACATTTCATTTGGCTGCAGCAGAAGCACCTCACAGTCAGGCCTCCTCAAAGTTACACTGTTACAACCAAAAATGAGCGTGTCACAAACGATGAGCCTTGTTTGGATGCCCGACCTCCAGGATAACAACAGAAGTCGGAGGAGAGGCGAGGACCCAATCAACTACAGGAAGGTTTTTTTTCCGAGTGCCAGCTTCATCCAAAGCAACAAAGAAAAAAGAATCCACCCACAGTATTATTTCATTCTCTGGCCCTTGCTTGTGGTTTTGATGACCAGAAAAAGAAAAGGGAGGGGAAAAAAAAAAACTAAAGCCGAACCACCCTCTGAAAGACGTTGAGGTGGAAATGAGGTACATCAAAACAAAAGACAAACGCAAATCAAAAATTATGTACCGCTTTTATCCCCAAAATCTGGCCATGTTAGCAATTATAAAACCAATTTCAGGAGCTTTATGTTAAATGCATCTCTGCCAACTGTTACCGCCTCAGTCGAAGCACTCTAGGGCAGCGCTAGATCAAAAGACAGCGTGGCATGATAATACACCAGCTAATTACCCCCGACTATTAAAAGCATAGCTAATTCTGCATATTTGATGCGGATAACAGTCGACAAAAGTCAACCTCTGCAGGAGAAGTGGATCAGCGATGGAGCGGACAGGTGTTACGGATCAGCAGGGTTTTTTTTTGCCTGTTTCAGTAAGGACCTTTAATTGAATCCATCCATGGCTGCTTGTAGTGATGACTAATCTTTAGAAGTATAAAATAACCTTTCGCCGTCCTTGCGGATGCCTCGTGGCGGTCCCTTTAAAATTTACATTTTAAAGTTTTTAAATTTAAATCATGGACATTTGAAGAGAGTCCTGAGGAAAACCTTGTCCCCAACACAAGAGCTACTAACCTGTCCCTTCAGTATTAATGAGTATTAAAGTTTAGCGCTGATCTTGAAAACAGTAGTTTAAAAACAAAGATGAAAATAGGACTGGGCAATAAAACAATATCTATTAATAGAGCTATGTCATTTCCATCAATAGCAACATAACTAAATTATTTCCCATGATAATTTTCAATATCGACTGATATGACCTTTTATATCTTGATGGAATTTTCCGCCATATGGTCCATTCCTTATAAAAAAAGATATAAAAAATGTAACCCAAGCTAATTGGCCACTTCATCACCATATTGCATGTACTGTACTGTACATGTATTTAGATCAGAAACATCCTGATCGTGATATGGATCTGCAGCAAATGCCCCCCCCCGTTTAGAGATATATGACCTCGACACATGTTTTCTTCATAACTATCTCTACATCATTTCTTGAGACGTGTACGGAAATATTCAAAAGCGTCTTGCAACGTTAAAGACAGTGAGAAAAACATTTCCTGGATCCACCCCCCTTATCTGGATCCATCCACCAAGATTCATGGTGATCTGTATCGGTAGGTTTTTGCAAAATCCTATTAACTACCAAGAAAAAACCATCTCCCTTGGTGGAGGTAATAAAACGATAACATTCCTGCCCCATTGACTATAGTGTTGAATCAAAATCCCTCTGATAGAAAGTGACTCTGATCAGCTTTAAACCAGTGGGACTGTTATGCACCATGAAGACAAACAGATGTTGTTTGGGTCGAGCTTGAGAAACAGATGAAGTGGTGTAAAAAATACTTGTTTCACTAACTTGTAATCGGAGCCCATTTATAATTGAAATTATTACGACATGATAATATTGGCTGGTTATCTCCACTGCTTCCTGGGGGCAGAACGGGCAGACGTGTCAGTGCAGATGAGAACCGACGACCCTGCGCATCATGTACAGTTTCACTTTATTAGAAGTAATGGTTCAGTAGGTCACAGTTGATGTTTCACCTTTTGCCTGGAACGTCCCTCTGACTTTAACAAAAACCCGCCTCCTGAGCACATTCTTGTTTCGATGTTGAATTTGGAAACAAACTAATGAAACACTGATTATATCTGTGTCACTGTCTGCTGGTAATTACCTCCATGACATTCCCCCCTCAAGAGGTTCCATACAATCTGCGGTGACCTGCCAAATTACCACAGTAATGCCTCCTCCTCCAATTAGCACCTGAAAGATCACCTCGGAGGCGGATGATGTCACACACCGTTTAAAACGTAAATATTGAGACGGATATAATGAGCCTAAAATTGGCTAAATATTTCTCAATATGCCCAATCAAACAATTAGATGGTGTTAAAACAGACTGAAAAGTTGTTCCAATAGGTTGTTTAGACATTTGCTTGATGCAGTTATTAACACATGTGTATTAAAGGGTGTGTCAGTGCCTAATCTGCACATGACTACACGCTGGAGGTGATTACATCAATACTGCCCTTTGTCATACGTACATCATCATCATCAGTGTTCCTCTCTGCCAATGACCAAAATGTTGGAAATGGGCAATAACCTTGACTTCTTTCTCTGCAAATCTCTATCTCTTGTATCTCCTCAGGCAAAAAAAAACCACATTTCACATCCTGTACATTCACGTGTTTGGCAACACAGCACAAAAAAAACACTAACCATGTGGGTATTTGTCTGTTTGTGACTTCCAATCCTCTGCAACTGCATTTCACTCATTCACCAAGAAGGACGACGAAAAACGGAATCCAAATGTTTTTGGGCACCGAGCAGAAAAGGGAAAGGCAAGTTTTATAATGCATGCCTCCCTGCTTGTGATGTCTCCACGGTATATAGTCAAAGCCCTGAATTTCCTCTCACGGTTCTCATTAAGGCAGTGGTGTCAGGCACTGGCGGGGAAGAAGGATGATTTTATCAATGATTTAATTAATCATCAAAACTCCCGCTCTCCACACATTTCTCTCTTATTCATTCTACTCGCCCAACACTCCTTGAGCTTCTTCCCAGGGCTGATATCTCTCACACACACACACACACACACACACACGCAGATAGACACACACCTGCTCTTTTTCACTGCAACACAAGTAGCCTTGTCCTTTCTCTCAGTTCCCCTGACTTCAACTTGCTCCCTCCCTGACCGGCAGGCAGCAAAAGTGCCCCAAAAAGCAAAGTCACCACTATTCAAGATGCGTCGCGTTCGGGGGGGGGAATTACCACCACAAAAGGACAACTGTCTCTCAGCCGGCACAGAACTGGGGAAGATAAAAGCCCAGTTCAACAGATAAGCTCTTCCTTCCTCCTTTTTACCCCCCCCAAGTCTTTCATTCTCACAACATGCTGAGCACACAGAGGATCGCTGCCAGGGTGAATTAAGGCATCAGCGTTTGGCAGCACTGAACAAACCTCCAGATTAGTGATCTAACGTTGCCCGATGCATGCTTTGAACCTACACCCCCCCCCCCTTTTGTTCCAGAGTCCCCATCAGGATGAAACTGAGCAAAGAAAAGAAAACGCTCTCCCTCCTGTTTCGTCTCTTACCTGGTGTTGAGGCTCAGAGCCGGACAGAGAAGCAGTAAGCAAATAGCTTGGATGAATTTCATAGCTGTCTCACACTCCCGTTCCTTCTGCCTTCTCAGATGCTTTTTGCCTTTCCCCCACCGTGTGTGTCTCTCTCCTCGCTCTCTAGCTCTCCCACTGGCTGCCTGTTTTTTTTTTAGCGCACTCTCATACACATTCACGCACGCACACACAACACACACGCACGCACCCAGACACACACAAGCAGCGAGGCAGACAGATGCAACACAGTGGCTCGGTGAGAGGGAGGATCTCTGGCTTTAAATAACACAGGGACACGGACCGACTTGCTAATGGAAAGGAGGCGGGTGGGGCTGAAATAAAGAGAGAGAGATGTGGGAGTGATATGATGTCAGCGCCCGTGCAGCTTCAGCTATTGGTGAGAGGCATTCTTGCCATTGTTTGGTGCCGGTCGGGAAAAAATAAACCACTCCGTTCATTCCATTCTGCCCATTTAGTCCCAGGATAGTGGGACTGGGCTGATTGGTGGAGACACAGCAACATTTAGTGGAAGGAGCGGGCAAAACAAACACTCGGGGGGGGGGGGTTAAGAGATCAGTCACAGCAAAGTCACAGTTCACTTAAAACACTAATAGATTTAAAGTGTAATTAGCTCTGTACTTAAGACATAAGGAAAGGTCAAGTCGTTAGTGGATGAGTGCATAAAATGAAAAGAGCATTAATTATGTTCAGTGCGGGGGAAAAACACGCTGAACCACACTGTGGATTCAAATGTTCACCCTTTGCTCTTTGTCTTAATTTAAATGCTTTAATGTTTTTCTGTGTCTTAAACAGTAAATGTTGTGTCCACTCGTACAGAAGTGAACTGGGAAATCCTTTAATCCAGTAGAAACTTGCTGTTCTGCTCTGTTTTTAGAAAATGAAAATTAATTTTTTTAAACAAAACAGACATTTTTTTTATTTCTGTAAAGAAAAACCAGTGAAAACATGAACAGTGAAATAATTTATTAGGAGAATGTAATACGCTCGCTGTCAAAGTTTGAGCAAAAGTTTGTTTGTTGAAATATTTAAAAAGACGATGTTTTCAACATTAATTATCCAAAGTAAAATTTAAATGAATCCTAACTCAGCAAAATATGGAGCTATGGATAAAATGATATTATATTCAGTGTCAGGTTTATTGTGATGAATAGCATACTGTATATTTTATATCTGTAGGAAAACAAATGACTATTTCTCACGGAACAAAGTGTAATTAAAGGTTTTACAGTATAGTGCGTGAGATTTTACACATTAATAGGCTAAAGTAGCCAACAACAATTGTCTACGTCAAGATAAAGTGATGCACAACGTTAGTTTACATGTGTGTGATTGTTAGTACATCTGAGACCTTTACATTTAACCCATTGACTGCTCCACAGTGATGTGCACGACCCCGGTGGACATACTAACTCTGTAAAAAACCCTTTCACCTGCAAACTGTGGTGCTTTTAAACCCAAAACACGTCTAATCTATATTTACATATAGATATACAAAACACAAAGAGAGGGGGGAGTGGCAGTGAATATCGTATATGACCAAAATAAGTTTAGATTAAAAAATGTTGAACTAAAAGCATGTATTTTCTCCTCTTATAATAAACCTGACATGCAGGTGGGATTTCAGCAAGTTTGGCTTTAAAATTAGTTTGATGGACGTCACTAGAGATTATGAATAACCGTGGTTTGCTGTTCATTGAGCTTTAATGCAGGTACAGTATCTCAGTGTACGGCTGGTGCTTCAAGATATTGATATGCAGTTTACAGTGATAATGCACATACAGAAACTGTTTATGGATTCAATATGCAGACAGGGAATATCTATTCTGGTTTTGTTCTACTACAAAACTAATGTCACCAAGCAAAATAAGACAAAGTAAAAAAACGTCCTGGTTTTGGCCATAAGATGTTAATGTGGAAATGAACAGGTTGATGTAGATCTTTTCCCCACATTATTCCCATGATTCATCCGAGTGGATTTGAGTGTTTAAAACTAAGGCCCACAGCTGCTGTTCTTTACATCAACAGCACCTGGAGCAAGATAGGAAAATAAAAAATGTTTAGAGACGATATCATCTCACTTCCGGCATCGCTTGCCCTGTGAATCGCTTTGAAACTCAAGGTTAACCGTATGAAAGGAAGCACAGCCTCAGCAACAAAATGTGGAGAACTGAGCGGGGGTTCCAAGTCAGACTGTAAGCCATGTGATACAGGTAGAATATCAAGCAGTCCACACAAAGGGTGGAGGTCAAACACACATACACCACAGGCATGATAAATGATTTCCATTACAGGTTTAATAGGGTTTCGGGTCTATTGTTCCCAAACACCGGGGCCGTTTTCCATACCGAAAGATTTCCATCCATTTATTGGGTCTAATTAGAAGTTCATGCATGGAAACCCACAGTGACCAGTTGTAATGAGTCCAATCGACCGCAGCCTTCCGTGGTTACTGGAGAGAGCGGATCTCAGCGGACCTCGGTAATCCGTCTCAATCATGTATCACATCAGCCAGAAACTTAGTCCCCGCGCGCCGAGCCAACCTGTTGAGCATCTTATCATAATGAAGAATAATCACCAATAAATGAGCACGAATTGTTGATGTTATACAAGATTATGTTTAGATAAAGCCCCACAGCTAAGCCTGCATGTCACTTGAATTGTTTGTTTACGAAGGATGCATTTGAATTTTGATCTATGCCCAGAAATGTGATGCTTTAGTCAGTGTTGACATTTTTGATTTCTCTTTAGACAACAACAACACAATTCTGTCGGCCCATTGTGTGTTTATACAATAGTCGCACATTTGAACTGAGTCACAACGACGCAAGAAGATTCATTCATTGATTCATTGCATGTTTACAGTCCTTAAAGCTGTTTTGCATGAAAAAGGAAGGATTTATGAAATCAATACAGAAGTCGAGCGATTCCTGTTGCTCTCCCACAGATGTGCCACTTAGAAAACTATGTTGCCTTAAATAAAACATTAAAAAGGCTGTTGTGGAGCTTTGAAGAAATATTATTACGATGCACATTTTTGTTCTGGCATTTTGTCAAATTTTGCCAAGAAGCAAATTCAAACTCATAAACATCCAATGAGAAAATCGTATGCAGCCAATTAACGCTACAGTCAGGAATCCTGTAAAAGCAAGAGCAGGCTACACTTTGAAAATATGCAAACGATATACATCCCGCATCGGGCCTCTCGTCAAAGCCACTTCCCCAAAACACAAGAACGTGCACCGCCTGACAACTGACAGGCGCCGACTCTCCGTTACTCGCTCGCCAACATCTGGCTATCGTCTCTGCTTCAGCGGCGTTTGTCTCTCCATCTGAAGAAGAACGACAGCACTAGAAAGATCTGCACAGGCAGACGGGTCGGTTAGTGACGGACAGGCACACGAGCCAATGGTTTCATTAGCCACGAATAAAATGATTGGTCGTGTTTATTAAAGTCGTGCAAGAGACACTGGCTCTTTTGTTCAACAAACAAGATTAAAAACTGTAGCAGAGACCAATTATCAATCCCACCAGTCAAAAAGTATGGAATTACAGTCTCAGCTTTTTGTCACAGTGGAAGAAATTATGAATAATGGATTAAAGCAGCACAATCAGACTGCAGGTGTCACACGTCTGAAAGGTTTACTGTAGTATTTGTTTGCATAATCCAGATGTGACAGAATCACTCGCATTACTGGACTTACTTCAGTATTACTTGTGATATATTTGTTGCTAAGAAGTATTTCAGTATCTGTGTTTTGTGAGGGTGTTCTTGTATTTCTGTCTTACTAAGGACCGCTGACCTTGAGAGGTTTTTGCAAAGTGAGGACATTTTGGCTGGTTCTCGCTTCAAAGGTTTTATGGACTTTGTTTTGACTTTAAGGTTAAGGTCAGGGTAAAGACTGAAGTCAGCAGGTAGTAAGTAATGTGTGAACTGATTTTTAGCAGGTCCACTTTATCATATATTCTCCTTTGAAATGCACCTGGACCTGCCATCGTCTGTGAAATGTGTTATTTAGTTCGGGGTTGGATGCATTATGTCAGTGAGCGTCCTCACAAGAATGAAACCATAAATGTTTGTGTTTGCAGGGCTTTATGAGAATTTAGTTTTTTTAAATAAGGAGAAGGCAGAGCTTGCCTACCAGCTGTCAAAATATGGTGGGCATGGTTGACAGGTCTTCGAACCTCTGAAGCCATATATTCGTCAGCTGAATCCAGCATAAAGGGTCACGAGTCTCTGTGTTTTTGTTTTCCTCTAAACCCTTATTTATCCATGAAGGGGTTTTGCAGCATACAGCATAATACAGTAGATACTCACGTCCCTCTCATATAAACATTTTAAGCAGCGCTGACAAAATAAAACTCGATGCCATATGCCGTTAAGCAGCAGCACTGGGAAACTGGGTCAAGAACTTGATAAAAACCACTTGTATATCGGTTCTTGAGGGATTGCATGGTGTGACTTCGTGTCCTTTGGTCCACATTTCCCATAAATTTTCTCTTTTTGCCTCCATCTCCCAGGCCCCTGTCTTTACTCCAGGCTACAACTGTGCCAGCGGGCAACATCTGCACTTGTCTGCAATAACATAGCCAAGGTCAACGTAATAGTGACTGACAGTTAGTTGCCCAAGTAAATCAAGAAATTGCGATTCCAGAGTCAGCTAAATTAATGGCCTGTCAGCAGCATTGCTACTTTCTCTGACAACTGTTTGCTTTCTGCAGAGATGCACCTCATCCCCCTTCTGCTCTTCCCTGCATGCATTTCAAGCTGAAGAGGATAAGTTAGCAAGTACTCAAATCTCCATAGTCTATTACGTATGTTTACAGGGGGATTGCACTGGAAGAGGTAAAAAAAAAAAACTCAAGCATTCCCTTGCATAAATTTCCATTCTCAACATCTACAGTGCCATTCAACATGTTGTGTGGAAAAGGAAAGAGAAAGGTCTGGCAGCAAAGCTGAAGCTTAAGGCAGTTCCTTGTCAGTCGGTTCATTCTCTCAGTGCAAGAGTATGGAGATGTGCTTTCACAGAGCTGCTGCTGAAATAAGCTCTCAACATCATCACTTGAATGTTTAGTTTGTCAACGTATGGTTAGTCAACAAATCACCAGACATAGAGGATAAATAACCTTAAAGTTCATACACACAAGACCTTATACATTAGGTCTGCAATTATTTTCCATGTAAAGATATGGTAGAGCGATGGCGTCCTGAGCAGAGAGGGAAGTCACACTCTGTCTGTGTGTGTTGTCATCTTCTTTGTTTCGTTAGCTGGTTTGGGCATTTCAGCACATGTCAGCCCCTCCACGTGAAACCGTGCTTGTAAAGCAAGATGGCTCCAGCACCGATGTAAACATGAAACCCGAGTGGAAATCAATTTCCGTCTTGAGTGTTTAAGGACTGTACCACTGTAAAGACTCTGCGGCTGCACCTTATCTTTACACAGTTTAACGACCACACACGGCAAGGATTTGTTAACCATGGTAGCCAAGCTAGCTGCTAGTACCCATAAAAGCCCACTGACCCTGTGCAGCTTTCGGGGGTGCAAGAATGAGCACTTTAATTTACCAATTGAAGCATCTCACACAATGACAGGAGCACCAACTTAAATGCGACAGATCGATACCAGTCAACATGGCTGTTTTTTTTGTTGGTTCTCGTAAAAGGAGCCACTTTCATTGGGGTTTGCAGCTACTCAAAATATATGTTCAGAACTAGAATTACTGCCTCGGCCAACCAGTGCAGTTTCCGTGTTCATATTTCTACATTTAAAAAAAAAAAAGTCCATATTCATATTAAGTCCCAGTGACCTTTGACCAATGAAATGTAATCACGTTATCTTTGAGTCCAACTGAAATTCCCTCAAGTAGGTGTTATAACACATTCAAGAGGCCAGAAACATGTTTTTTGAGGTGACCGTGACCTTGAACTTTCATCAAATCAGTTCATCTTTGAGTCCAAGTGAATATTTGGACCAAATTTGAAGAAATTCCCTCAAGGTATTCTTGAGATATCACAAGAATGGGACAAACGGACAGCGGACAACCTAAGAAACATTATTCCTCCGGCCCACAGGCTATCGCCGGTGCAGAGGCATGGAAACAGATTAAACAGTGTGTGAATAAATTATCCAACCAATGTCAACAAAAACAGTTTTAACTATAGTTTGACCTGCATTGTACCTGAAATACTGAGAAAACAAAAGTAGGATATCAGAATATAATTCGAAGCAACATTTGTAAAAGCAGAAACAATTATAAATAGATTTAAAGCTGCATTAAATGATTTATTTTAGCCACTTAAGGGGAAAAAGAACAACAAAAGGTGGCAGTTTGAGATTCACCAACTCAATAGATGTTCACCTTTCTCCACCAGCTCGTCACTAACTTTGCATCCACACACACACACGTCCCATCGTGTGCTTGTTTGTTAATCTACAACTGCTGGGGGTGTTCAAAGTTTGAAAAACGTTTAAATCCTTAATGTCGTTGCTTCTTCATTTAAATATATAGATTAACGAGCCCTGAAGTTTGTGCTCTGGTGCTTAATTTAATTAAATCTGCGTTGTTAGATAGGACACAGAACAGATTGGCATAGGGAAAAACCCTGTGATAACAAAAAATTAATTTCTCTTGCAGATACAGTCGCCATGCAAGATAACGGTCAACGTGTGAGATAACAAAGAGTGAACTCCATCTATTTTTTTTTACAAAAATCAATTATTGGGAAATGTAAGCGTTTCTCAATTTTCTGTGCACTGCGATTTTCCCTTGAGGTCCAGGACAGCACCTATATGAATCATGTGTAGACCAGCTTCAGCAAGTCCGAGTCAAATCTGGCTGAGCTTGAATCAACCATTCCTGTTACCATAGCAACAGCTTGTTAACTACTCACTCTACCTTTATTGAAATGTCAACAAAACAAAGAAAAAGGATATAATGATGTGCGGACAGAAATAGAAAAAATAATCAGGTACTTGGCACTTTTAAAATGTCGGACGTCTTAGAGAACTCTTTTCTTAACCTTCTTAATTACTCGCTGAAAGTTGAGTTACCAAATCTGTCCGGATGAATTTAACAGGAAATGTACAAAATTCTGCCCTAACATTCAAGTTATATCTTGGCCGAGTCAATATAAGGTTCATACAGCTCTGATTGACTGTGGGAGTAAAACTTTGACAATGTGATAATGTGGCACAATCAACTTTGCGGTTTAGTTGTTTTCTAATGTTTAAGACTCAATTTAAGTCAAGAATTGTGTTCTGAAGGTTTAACTTTATCATTAGAAGTTATTAAACATTGAATCTTTAATCTTATCACAAAGGTGCTGGTCAAAGGAGTTGCATAGCTACAGCAAAGTCAGGGCAACACTGGAAGGCACCGTGGGCAGGACACCACATTTAAAGCAGATATACCGGCAGCCCACCCACATAAAGCTGCAGCAAGATGCCAGGACACCCACTTGTAGCAGTAGGACGCAGCAGGACACCCATGTTTAGCGACAAGAGATGCACTGTATATGCATGAGACTGGAATAACCTAGTGCAGAGCCACCACCCCCTGAAATGAAACCACTAAGGACGGGCTCAGTCATTGTTGTCGAGCTTTGTTCACTCCAATGCATTGCAATGTTCCTGCCAGACCCCTGGAGCAGAGCCTTGGCTCCAAACCACGGTGATGCAGCCACTGGAGAGAAGCATTTGAGGGGGATTGTGCTTTGGTTTATTGTGATTCTGTGGGGTTGTTAGTCAGTGAACTACTTGGCCTGCATCCTCGGAGCGAGGGAAGCTTTCTCTACAAAATATTCACCCGTGTGATTATTATAATAAGACTATTATTAATTAACTCAGTTCCGGGAATCCTGAAAATAGCTGTGATTAATAATCTTGCTAAAAATAACTCGCAGCAGAATAATATTATAGTCCTGCATCTGCGACATTGGAGTCCAAGTGCAAACTTAAAGTGCAACTTCACGTCATGTTTTGGATGAAGTGCCTCTCTCTGGAAATACAAACAACGACTTTTGAACCAACGCACCAATTAGCTCTCTAAAGCCGAGTTGTCTAGGTTGCGTAGCTGTGAACCCTCGACTCCAGTAGCAGCACACGCACTTTTGTGATAGAAATGTGGGATGAAGTGTCGAGGGCTTCCTGCCTCTGGAGCTTCACGACAGGACAAGCCCTCCATCCTCCTGAGAGGTTTGAACTGCTGGCACAGGAGGCCACTGCCGAGACAGCCGGGGCTGAACCTTGCCTGAGGGACGCGGTGGTCCCGGGCCGATCAAACCTCTGGCACAGACAGCTGTTCAAACGGTGTGTTGGGGGGGGGGGGGGGGGGGGGTCTCTGAATAGTAGACGACATGGTGATGTAGGGTTTTAGCATAGATTTGAAAATGAGCACAGCTTTGCAGATGCCCACTCATAAGTGGTGGCTGGTGGCGGGCTGACCACCTCTGATTAGAGGGCGTTACTTTTTCAGATAGATATAAATGTCACGATGTAGAGACGTCTGAAATTCTTTCGCTCTATGTAAACTTTGCTCCCTGCAAAGTCCAAGACCATAAAATAATAAGATAAGACGACTAGCATTCATTTATTTGATGAAAGAACAGTCATATAATTTAGTTTACAGCTAAAAACAAAATACATTTTAGTGTGCAGTATCTCCATGTATGAATTTAACACTTAAAACAAATATTTCTGAGATGAATAAAGTGTTATTCTAGAACAAAAAAACGACATCTCTGCATATCAGCACCAGCGTAGGAGGTAAATGTAGGAGACTGGGAAGTGCAATATTAACTCCAACTTCATCCACACTACTCTCCACACACTCTTACATGAGACAAGCTCAAAACATGTTTGCATTAAACGGTCATACAAAACATGCTTCAAAACATGTGAAGATTTAACAAACCATAATGTGCTCGTATCAACACTGGTAGTTTTCCATTGCTCCCTTATTCCACGTCTCAAGCCTTCCTGCCTTGGAGACAATAGAGAGATGAACCCATTTGCTGCAAGTACCTGCTTGTTGCTGCTATGTGCCATAGCTCCAGGCGAAGAATCCACTCATTTCCAGATCTATAAACATATAGATTTCTAGTTTCTGGAATGTCAGCAGCTTCGCCATGTGGCCACCCCCCAGGTTTAATGTCCCAACATATGTGTGTATGTGTTTCCTATGTCCGACTGTTTTTTTGTACCATTAAATGACCATTTGTGGCTCCTGTGTTTTTCCACTTTACCCTCTCCTGCTCTCAGTGGAATCGGCTGTGGCCTTCACAGGATGACCCCACAGGACAAATACTGGGCCATTACCGTTCATGAAGATCATTGTTCTGAAATGCTTGTAACGTCAGGTCTGCCACGATGATGAATTGCTAAGAGCCTACATACTGTAAAAGGAGGCTTAACTCCTCTTAACTCCTGACGGGAATGTTAAGGCACATGGTTTCCTGAAAGCTATTATGGTGAATTCCTATTCTTGGTTGAACTCATTAAAATATGTATTGCATTCATCAAAATACATAACATGCTTTTGTTCATTCTGTGTGGGCACCGGCTCATCACTTTGCATATGATAACGTCAAATTACAGCTTCAATTTCCAAATATATGTTGTTTTTTTTTAAAGGCTGACGCCAAGATTCTCATCCGTCACGCTGCAAATAGGAATTGTTTCATACCAGAGAATTGGAGGATGTGCATATAATAGTGTTTTTTGCATCTACTTTGCACTGAAATGAGGTTCCCCTCTTGGTAATATTCTCATACGTGTCACTCTTTCCAAATAATTGTTTTGGTGTGTTCACACTGGTTGTGCCATCACGTGGGTGGATGCCCCTGATACAGGAAGTTCTACAAGAATACAAGCAGACAGGTCTGAGGTGAGAGGATTAACAGGACGAGTAACTCAGAGGCAGTCGGCCTTTTAAAACTCACTGGTGGATTTTGACTGCCATCCTCAGGTCGTTCCTTGGATTACAAGTGATGACCAAGGAAACAAACCTAAGGGACAATATTTCACTGTTGCAAGATAATAATATACAAAAGGCAGGAAGGTGAAAACACACACGCTTAAATACATTTTGTTAATACTGTCTCTGCTGCTTGTTTTCAAAATCTCAAATGGGCAGTGAGGCATCTTTAAGACCTCATAGAGTTGCTTCTGGTAAACAGCTGCTGTCTGACCTGGATAAACAAAACGCAGCCGAGGCAGAAGTGTTAACAACACAATGCACTTAGTATGTCAGATACAGAACCAGGGACGCAGGCTCCAATTGTTTGTTTCACATTAGGAGTGAATTGGGATTAAAATGTCCCTAAACTCTCACTTAACACACTTCAACATTATCTTTTACCATCCCTATCGCACATCTGTTAAAAATTAAATAACTAACTTGATAGTAATAACATGTCTAGGTGGGGCAGTGCACAGCAAGAAGGTTCCTGGTTCGATTCCCCGGTACTTCTGTGTGGAGTTGGCATGTTCTCCCAGTGTCAGTGTGAGTATCCTCCCTGGTCTCCGTCTTCCTCCCACAGTTCAAAGACTAATTGGAGACCATGAGGTGTGAATGTGGTTGTCTGTCTCTGAATGTCGGTGCTGGGATACGCCGGCGACCTGCCCAGGGTCTAACCCCGCCTCTCGCTAAATGTCAACTGGGATTGGCTCCAGCCTCCCAGTGACCCTTAAAGGACAAGCGGTATAGATAATGGGTGCATGGGCCTCCAGGTAGACTAATCATTTTTTAATCTTCCTTCATCTAAGTAACAGTCCAGGAACAAACAATTATGTTATTGACAAAATGTTCCCACTGGACCCGATGATCTTTAAGTAATGGATTATTGCAAATAGGTTTTTAAAAATGGATCAGATGTGGAATGTGATGTAAAATGTCATCTGTGTGGACTCATATCACACATTACACTGTGTGTTACACTCACAGCTACAAGGAGGTAGCATCTCTAGACAACACAACTTCCTCATTATGTGGACAAGCTTTGGAAAGTCATGCTATAGGAAATCCGACTTGGAACAGGAAACTGAAACGGTTGATGTGAATTCTGACATGTACAGTGTAGACAAGGCCGCTGTGAATGTCTGTTTAAACACATCATTAGCAGCAATATCTCAAAGAGGACGGTCCCAGGAAAGGGACACTGACAAGGGGACGTTGTTGGGATTGTGCTATAACGGCAGGTTTTTAGAAATCAAATACCAACCTGGAGAACAGTGAAGACAAAATGTGGGAAACTAGATGTCGAAAAAGCTGTGACTAATGCTGACACAGGCGAAACCAGAGCTGCGCAATTAAAAAGTGGATTCAAATGAGCTACAACTGCAAGAAGATCTGAGGCTGCAGCCGAAACAGGACGACAGCCACAGGGACGAGCCAGGAGGACATAAACATGCAGGTTTATCTCTGCATCTCCGAGGCAGCAGCACTGCTTGACAAAATGATAGAGACTGACAAAGTGCAGCTGCGCCGCTCGGAGGAAAGAGATAAAGACTCCGCCGATGGGAGGCGACGGTTCTAACCAGCAGAAACCAGTTAATATGCTGCAGAGATTTTAACTCGCGATTGTTTTTGTCAGATTCTGTTGTCGATGGCAGCTCGGAGGCAACAGTGGCAGCGTCTCCCGGGAGCGCTGTTCAAAGACTAACTGAAACAAACAGATGCCCCGGGGACCAAGAGGCTGCACTTCTGAACTTTACTTTGAACACAGCTGGCAGCGTGACGGTCACTGTCTGTGGGTAGGAAAGGACTAGCAGCTGTTAATGGAAGCTAAACAGCCGGGGTAATGTGTAAATGTTATTTAACGAACCTTTACATTGTTAAAATGTTATTCTAAAACTCTGCATGTTCATTTACCTTTTCAACTCCTTCCATTGTGTATATTACTTTATGCCACCTGGAGGTCAATGCATCAATATCACTGCAGTATAATGGAAAATACACCATTCAACATTAAGGAAATTTAACTTTTGATATGTAAAGATTCTGCTGTTAATACTGCAAAATGTAAGATTTTAATAATTTATTAAAACATTCTCTGTATTTGCTTTTTATTTAAATGTCTCTTTGTACAATTGTCCTAAAATGTGCTGTATTAAGTTTATTACTGTTTGTATTATTATGACTGAATCAGTTATTTCACCTCCGTTTCTATGACTAACCTCTAATTACGATTATTTTTAAAATTCCACTCGAATCATGTGAAATAAAAGTTCATTATAATTCAGTCAACGTGTATTAAAAAAGATATGATACTGATTGAACCAGTAGGTCGTGGGTTATTTCCACTGGACCCCGAGACAACAAATAATGGCCGAGCTGACAGCGAGAAGAGGAAGCGTTTTAGTCTAATGAACAAGTAGGGATAATAAATTGAGAGCGGGGGGGGGTCATACGTTTTCAGGATGCTCACACGGGCCTGAGCTGAATGAATGAGATGAAAAATGCAAATTTTCTGGAGCCAAAGAGGTTCTGTATATCTTACAAATATGAATATATATAAAGTCTCATATTGATTATTGCTGCAGCTTCTATTTTTAGACACTTAAACACTTCTGACAAAGCCCAGTCCGCTCTGATTGGTCAACCACTTCTAGCACAAGTGGGAAATGTCGCTCTCGCTTTACCTGCTTGTCAGGGGGCGTGTCCGACTCTACTGGGAGTACATTCTGCAAATATGGGGCATCATGATTCACACAACATAACAGTGGTACAGGAGTTCGGACCACTGTGCTTCAGCAGCAGTGTTTCCTGTGGAGAGGGAGCTCCCTTTACTGCAACACAAGAAAACACAAAAAAAGCATCATGTGAAAAACTGTCCGATTTAACAGGCTCTGTCAGGCTCTTGTTAGCAGGACAATTCTTTTAGTCATTTCTCTTCAATTCAACTCGTCTTGAAACAAATAAATTGTTCCTTGAACCCAGGTCAATGATAAACATGAACAAAATCCGAGACGCAAACCATCAATATCAAATCAGTAGAAAAATCCAAAATACAGAAATGTTAAGAACAAGAGTCTTGCTCGTTTTGTATGAGTCTACATTCAAAACATGGAAAACTTCTTCCTCAATCTGTTCGACGAGGTGTCACGGCCACCGGGAAGGAACTTAAATTCAGTATTAAGGAGACGTGGAGGACACTTCAGCAGAACTCTGGCCGTCCTGACAGCCCGGCCGCTGTGTGGCTGCGAACGCTCCGAGTAAATTGTGGCTTGGCCCCCAGGGTCCGACAAACGGAACTGTTCTGAAGCCGGACGGGTCCCAATGGCTCCCGCAAGCAGTCGCAGGCCCACTTGCTGATGTGAGGAGAGAAATACTGAGAACAAGTAGCCCGAAGCCGCTGTCATGTAATTCAGCTGGTGTCATATACTGATGGTGGTGTGTGTGTGTGTGTGTGTGTGTGTGTGTGTGTGTGTGTGTGTGTGTGTGTGTGTGTGTGTGTGTGTGTGTGTGTGTGTGTGTGTGTGTGTGTGTGTGTGTGTGTGTGTGTGCTTTACTCCAGCCATGCTTTTTTACAAGAGTGATGAGGCATTACCGAAGCTCTTTGTTCCAGCTAAGGAGACAGAAAAAGAAGAAGTCAGCAGTCCTGCCCACTTCATCAAAACACTCAATCTCCACTCAGCTCATGGATCACTGGCCAGCACTTTGTGGAGAGTGCGAGGTGATTTTTCCTACAACTACACAATTTGGCATCGTGCTTTCTTGTCTTGCACAAGAGAGTCGTTGTTTTCCTCTCTCACAGACAACAGTCTCTGTAGAGGGAGACATGTATCGTATAATAATTTGGTTGTAAATGGGCTTTGATATAAAAATCTTATTTCCATTGTCGTCGTCATAGTTTGGTGTGGCCTGTTCAGCTGCCAAGATTCCTGCAGTGGTAATACCTGGTATGTATTTGGGGGAAATACTTTTATACTTCTTACCAAATTCAACATTTTTCAATCCAGGAATGCTGCAATTTAAAATGGGTAGAAATACGGTAACGGACAAAGAAATTATAATAATATATTATATGTGCTATAACACTATTTGTAGATTTAACATGAAGAACTCTGTTTATGAAACGCCTTGAACACTGGTGTGTAATACAATGTCTTTCACCGTGGTGTCGCTCTTGAGCAGCTCAATTCTAGAAATGGTCCTGGACTGAATTATCTCAACTGACGCATTTATAGCTGGAAACTTATACACAGACTTCACTGGTGTCGAGAGGACGAAGCCTATTTACGTTGATGATTCTGTGGTTCTACACTGATGCTACCATTGGGTCCACATTAGCAGTGTTGGTTGAAATGTCTCCACAACGACATCCACAGATGTTCCTCTCAGGATAAAGTGTAATGACCTGGGTATCGTCCCTTCGCTTCTCATTCTAAATCACCATCATCAGTGGAAAATGTTAATATAAAAACATTAAATAAAAAGAGATTATGATTATGTTAGCATACCACCTTGCTCTTTGATTCCACACACACACAATACACACGCTCAATCAACCACTCAGCTGTCAATCACTGCATTTTGTTTCTATCGCATCAACTAATCAAAACCAAACCAACAAAAAAAGTTAATCTGTGTGAAAAGTGTAACTAATTTAATGACAATAAATGTATTTAACATTTAATTTGACTAGTTTGGTCCATGTCCCATCTGCTAACATAGACCTAACATGTGACCTATACTGCAGCCGGCCACCAGGGGCTGCTCAAGGGGCTGTAATGTCCTCCATCTTTATATACACTTCATGGTTCCGCCTCAACGAGCCACTGGCATGGCGGGAAAATCTGGTTTTAATGTAGTTGTCATCTGCACTTCTCTGTGTGTGTAGCAGCAGAACATTGTGTACATGTTTGAATAGAGAGCAGCTACAGCACAGCAGCTTTTCTTTGTATGGAAAAGCACTTAGCGCATTTTAGAACCCACATGACAGCAGCTTCCCTTGAATCCGTGTCTGGACTCTTTTGTTGAGGTTGTGTCGTACAAATCTCGCTTGTACATTCTGATTGTGTACCTGACAGCTGCCTCTAAATGATTACACTGCTTTCAATAGATACAGAATAATTGCACGTTGTGTACAAAAGAAAGATCCCATCTGTCTTACAATAACAAGGATCCCCTCCTCACTCTCGCATGCCTCTGCCAATCAGTGAAACGTGGTCCTGATCTCATAGATTTGGACATACAGTAAAATGTCATCACTTTATTTTATCATACTAAATCGTGTCGTAATAAGTGTATACATTTTTGAGTTATTGAGCGCACACACAGGTTTCCATAGCTATCCTCATAAGGACTTTGCATTGACTTCCATTCATTGTGTACACAGTCTAACCTCAACCATGACCATTTCATGCCTAACTCTAACCTCGACCTGACCACAGTTAACATCTGACCTCTGACCTTAACCCGGAGTTGGAAAACAGTGTTTTGCCTCATTAGGACCGAGCTGGTCCTGGCAAGGTCAGTGTTTCTGCTGGAAAAGGTCCTAAATGAGTTCACACACACACAGACTGATTTTCGACTCCTGCAAATACAAATGCTGCATGAATCTAAACACAATGGCTCCAAAAACCTAATAAATCCTGAATATAATTGAACAAGAGAGTGAAAATGGTTCTAAAAAAAGGTTCTACTCTCTCACGTAGAGCAAGGTCACGGGGAAACGGTGCATGGCTGCCAAAGCATGAAAGGTGGACATGGTTCAGCGCTGACACAATTACACACACTTTGAATGAAATCAGCTCTGTGCTCACTGGCATTCTCTGTCATTTTAGGGACAGGTGTTCTCTTTCTTCTTCAAATCCCCTCACTGCGGCAAAATAAAGAAAAAACGGGGGGGGGGGGGGGGGGGACTATCTTCAGCAAATATGTCACGCTCACGTACTGCACACACAGGCTGTTCTGTGACATGCTCCCAGAGCAGTCAGCATCATGCCAGAGGAATCTGTCGGTTCGAGGGTTATTCACTGAGTAAGTCTGCACGTGTCCCTGCACAAATTCCTCAGCTGCGCGAGATAATATCAGCGGTGATGCGATGGAGCGATTGTTTCAACACCCGTAATGAAAAGAATATTACTGATGTGTGATTGGCCTGCAAATAAATCAAGTATCTTTAGCGTGATAATACGAATAATAATGTTTGTGTGTGTTATGAGTTTCGGTTTTCAGGCCTGTGGTAAGCAGCTGCAGGTTAATTGACACATTCAGGACAAAACACGCATCGAATGTTGGAGGAATTATAAAAAGTATATATGACAGTAATTAATAAATTCTACTGTTGTCAATACTGCTCTAATCCACAGGGTGGTGCCCTTTTATAAAGGTTGGTAAAACTGATGCTTGTCGCTTCTCTCGACAAATGAACAATTTTATTTCAGCACCTGAAGGCACCATTAAGTCATTTTGGTGACAACGCAAATAACAGTTCTGCTCACATGTATAAATGAAGTGTTTGACTTGCAGATGAAACACTCTGTTGTCTGATCATGAATGAAAACACAGACTTGTTTATCCTCTTGTGTTTATGAGTATTACTCATGTAAACAGACCTTTCTGAGCACATTAAAAGCAACAAGGCGTATCGTGTGTTTTTCCTTCTATTAGATTATGGATTGTATCACTTATTCAGTATGAATATGCAGTAAGTTATGCTTTTACTTTGAATCACTCTTGTGTAACCTTGGTTTTCTATTATTACTTCTATTCTTTATTTATTTATGTGTTTATTTATGATATATTCTGTCCTTGGGCATTTAGAAAGGTGGCATGAAATAGTTATTATCATTATCGTAATTAGTAGTAGTAGTAGCATCATCATCATTATAAATATTGATATTATTATTATTAATAATGAATTTCAGCAGAAATAATAATACATAGTACAGTCAAAGGAAGGTTTTAGGAAACTGAGACAGCCTCACTCTGGTGTGTGGGCTCTGTTCTGGTCACTGCACCGATACTTTTCTAATCTAAGGCCAACAATTGATTTTGTCCACATAATATCATGTCAGTCACGGAGTTACCGGAACAAAAGGTGTCAGCTAATAAAAGATTTAGTGCTCTGGTCTTTGTCTCAACACTGACAGCGTTCACCAGATCGAGATCTGACAAACCACCGGGGAACACGTTTATCCATCTGAGCAGACAAACTGTCAGAGCTAGAAAAATGCCGCGTGGAAGTTTAATTAAAATGATCTCACGCATATCGTCCATCCATACCTTTATGCTACAGTGACGCGACGTGGACGTTAATGAACATTTGCTTTGCATGGGACTGTTTGGGGATACAGTTAATTAACCATTGGAAAGCATTAGCCTCATTACTCCATGCATATCTGGCTGCCAATCATCCAATCCCGTCCCGTCTTTTTACCCAGCTGCACCGATGCCATTCTTCACACATTCTTAGTCACCATCTGTCAAGAGCTGAATAATTGAGTGCCGCTTCTACCGCTGTTTAACATTTGCTTTACCCAAATACTGACAAAGTCCTGTGACGGTCGTCCTTGTGTATTTTTTTGCTGATAAAAATCCAACCACAAAACAAAAGAAAGGAAAGTGCACCCGGTGTATATTTATATTTAAATATTCATGTTTTCCCACCGTTAGGCTGGTGCATTAGAATGTCGCGGGGAAAATATTTTACACAAATAACTTCACCTCTCTTTTTCTGGCTCACACTAGCACTGTGTGTCTCTGCGACTCAGCAGTGAAGTGTTGGTGTGTGTGAGTGAGACACTTTGTTCACGAGCATTTCTCCTTGGATTTGCTCCAATTAGTCCATCTGCTTGCTTCTGTTTTAAAAAAAAAAAAAATCGTGATTCGAGCCGGGGGGATCTCTGTGTAACTGCACAAAAACCTTTTGCGGTGACAAATATTTCCAAGAAGACAAATCGCCCACAGATCAACACAGGTGCCTTGTGTCCCGAGTGTGATGAAAGTGTGTGTGATGATTGCAGCCCGATGTGTCGGGGAAGGCTACAGTGATGGTTCCTGTGTTTCAGGCTGAGTGGAAAAGGTGATATTAGTCACAGTTCTTCAAGAGCTACAGGAAGTGCTAATAACCAATCACAATCAACTCTAAACTGTGCCAGAGTTAAGTATTGTAGATCTTACACTTGAATCAGTTAGAACTATGCTTTTCATTGGACTATTATTATTTCCTCAGCCAAGGAAGTTTCATTGCTGGTTTGCTGACTTACATAAAAAATGCATTTTATAGAAACGTGATGAACAGGAGCAGTATGAGCCAAAGAAGAACCCAAACCTTGCATAATGTTTGGTATGTTTTTTGTTATCTATTCCTGCTTGTGTTATATGTATATAACGGTTTGGATCTTTGCTGACCTGATCTTGACCAGGAGTCCTTCTCAATGTCAAATGGGACCTTTCTGGTTAAACAAAGTATTACAATAATTATATGATACAATTTTTGGTATATTTTGATTTGAAAATATGTATATCACAATACTCCCATTAATTGAGTTTTGGGAGAATTGCAACCATCTGTAAATACAACACTAGCAAGTTGATACGGCTAATGTGTTGGTGGAGAGTTGCTTGTTTACACAGCACAAAAACCATATTAGCTTTAATTCAGAGTCGCATTCTGGCTAACGGGCAAATCAAAGTCTTAAATCCACTGTCCTACTGGTTCTGTGTTGGACTCCACAGACCACCAGGGAAATAACTGGTTCTTTTGCTGAGGAGAGCAGAAACGTTTTTCCAGAGCCTTTCACTGAAAACAGCCCAAACCTCTGCTGATGAGCACACCGAGAGAGCTGTGAGATGAAGTTGAGGATTTTCTGCTAATAAAGACACAGATATATTATATAAACACAAAGCTGAAAAACCACCTAATTATTTAAATGTAGTCAAACATTTTGCAGACAAGGTTGAGTTCAATTAAGTTCGGGTGCAGCAAGGTACTTTAAATGATAAATCCACGAACACTGCAACAAGACCAAGAAACAACGGCCGCTCTGCACCTCAGAGAGCTGCCAGGTGAGGAGACATGAGAGACGCAGTACAAAGCAGGTATCTTAAAAAATAGCAATGTTTTAAAATCCATTCATGATGCAGTGGAAGCCAGTGAAGAGAACCCAGCACATGAGATGGTTCTCTCTCTTCTCGGCGCCAGTGAGAACTGTTGCAACAGCATTATTTGACGCGGAGATGCAGCTGCGAGAGAGAGAAGAGCCTAATAACCAAACCAAGTCAGCAGGAAACAAAGACATTAATAACAGTCACGGTAGGTTAGACGTTTTCAGACGTCGTCCTTGACTGGATGAACAAAAGAGCGGACTAACTACTGCAACTGCTGAGTTCATTTGCTTGTAAGAGCTGCGACGGAGTCAGAGATTTCCACTGAATTTACAAGGTTTTGAGTTGTGGTAATGATGAAGTCAGGGAGGCCAAACATGACAAACTCAGACTTGCTCTCATTAAGCGTGAGGAGTCTTTGATGTTTCGAGCCGTCAGCTCCTTCAGTCAATACCAGAGGAAAATAACACCTCTCGCAGCCCTCGGAGTGTAATTCTGTTCAGTTTTAAGGACGAATTAAGTGTATTTATTCGTATCATATGAACAGAAAAGGCAGATTTAGTGCTGCGAGGACACAACAGACTCTTCTGCCTTTTAAATTATTGTTCTCTAAAGCTTTTGTTAAAGTCCTGAGCCTCCTCCTCCTCCTCCTCCTCCTCTTCTCATCACCATGATTGAACATGACATAAACAAGTCAAAATGACTCTTTAGGCCTTTCAGGCTTCGACGGTGGAGCGCTAGCAGCGGATTCCTCTTCACAGCTGACCACTCACGCTCTCTGGATAACTCGGGTCGTCGTCGGGCTGCAGCCGTTTTTCCTGCACACGCAGACTTCAGGGACGAGCCGCTGTGTGTATTTTAGGAAAACACCACCACGTGTTAGCAGCTGCCTGAGAGACACTTAATGCCTGAGATAACAAGTCGGAAAACAAATTCACAACCAGGTTTGGTGTCAGGTCCTCACAGATCAGACGTGATGGAACAAATTAACCCTACAGCACAAACACAAACCAAGCAGTGACGGGCCAGGTCCCTGTGTAGTCTTGTTTTCTTACTTCTGTGGAGCTGTAAACTAAATTATCTCACACTGACATATTTGACATATCCTGCTTTTCTTATATAATCTTTTCCTCAATGGCTCAAATTAATTAAGGGCTGCTACTGGCAGCTTGTCCGATTGGGCTTTGCCATCGTTTCTTATTATTTTAACTAAGAGGAAAACAAAATGACTGATATATTATATAGCACTTCACAATCAACCTTTTTCTTCCACTTTAGCTGCCATGCTTTGAACCATTCCTCTCAAAATGCCCACAATAATCCCTGAGAAAAAAAAAAAGGCGAGTAAAATCTGCTCATATGTTTGGCTCGGGGGGGGGGGGGGGCGACGGCTGACTTGTGATTGGCTGAGAGGTGAAAGGAGCCTTCCAGCTTGTAGCTTCACCGTGTCTTGTGCCAGCGATTTAACCACTCAACCAATCATGAATATGTAATAAGTACATGTCCACCCCGAGCACTCACTACCAGCGGTGATGATTTGATTGGAAATTCATACATTTATATAAAGTGCTTTTTAAATGCATGAATGTGAAAAAGGTTTTATTGTTGATTTACAGTAAATATTCTATTGGATAGGAATGGAAAGAGCATCTCCAGGAGTAGATTCAGTGCATTTATTTATTTGTTGTATAACTCCACTCAAGGAATTTGCATGAAAGCAGGAATTTATTATTTTAGTCAAGTCTCAGACACTGTATAGTTTTGTTATTGCAGATGATGTTAAGTGAAGCATTTAAAATGCTGAGGCACAAACCCTGGAGCCCCTAAAAAGCTCCGGCACAGACGTTAACAAGCTTACACAGCTATTTTGTGTTCCTGCACAGTATTCATCCAGTTTCTGAATTAAGTGCGTGGGGTTAAAAAGCAGCAGCTGATCAGTCGGCAATGAGCCCCAGAGGGACAGCGCGATTTCAGTAGAGTGGCCAAAATGTAAAGTTGCGGATCATCTGAGGATAGAAGTTCCCGTGCATTCAAAGTGAGTCGTAAAGAATCCCGACTGTCGGAAAACACTTTCAAAACTTATTGTTTGAACCGACTATTCCCTTTCACTTCTTCCTGAACAACCCACAGCTTGCCCACAGCTGACCGCTAATGCTTTGGATGATAAGGCAGTAAGAGCAATACACTGTCTATCTGAAAGTCATGTCATCTTTTCTTAGCCTTTCAAAAGTGAAAGCACAAGAGCAACACTAATCAACCTCGTTACCCGAGATAGGGTCCAGACAGTTGGTCCTCATACATCCTAAATGGACTTGATTAGCATAGTCCTACTTGTTTGAATTGTGAAACACGGTTATGTTGGAATCATCAATACTACTACTTGCTTTAGGCTTAAGTGTGATATCATGGATAAAGCCATTAAGTGCTTCAACCATTGACTGTAAATAAAGATGGATGACGTGTCTCCACTTTCTAGATATGAAGCCAAAGATATCCCACAGACGAACGCTGCCATCTTGCACTTTTGGAGCCAGAGCGTTTCACCAATCATGACTCAATGTCAGCTGTCAATCATGCCAGAATTACCAGACATGGAGGAGGCGGGGTTTAAAACCTATATTGCACACAGCCAGCTAACTAAATTAGCTAATGAGTTAAAGTTATGTTAATTAGCTAAAGCTGCTAAAATCGACTTTGGCTTTTTAAAACATCATAAATTGACAATGTAGAAATGAGAAGCCTCTTTCGTCTTTGTTCGGATTTTAATTTTCTACTAATTCTGGCATTAATTACTCATGACTCACATAAAGAACCAACTTTTCCTTCAATAATATTAATTTCAAGTATCATTCTGCCTCTTTTATAACTGTTAAAAACAACAACTTCAAAAGGAGTCATTGCAACAGAAACTCAGTGTGGAGCTTAACCAGTGGTTGGTTGTCAAGACTTTGAACCATTAGGTCTAATATATATTTTAGACGGCATCATCAGCCACATGAATTTATTATTTCAGGTTTAATTGATGTGGGCAGGCAGTTGGCCAAGCGGAGCCGCAGACAGACACTAATGCATGTGAAACTCAGAAGGAAGCACTATCAACTTTTTTTTTTTTTGGCGAGAGAAGGTCTTTTCACGGGGAATGAAGGGGTCACCGCCGGGTCACCGGTTTGCCGGCTCCATGGTGAGCTGCCTTACACGTCAAACAAGCAACTCTCACACAGGCTCAGCTCACATCCTGGAGAAAAAATGCTCATAGGATAAAGTTGTAGGAATATGTTCAGACATTATTTATGGGGGGGGGGGGGGGGAGGAAGAGCGTTTTGCATTTGAATAAAGAAAAGCCCACCATTTAAAAATCTCCACGCGGTGTGGATTGAACTCTGCGACACCACAATAGAGATGCAATCATTTTTTTTCACGGCCTCCGGGAGGAAATCGGTCACAAATCACCGCTGTTGATCCACATTGGCTGTGAGCCTCTCATCCACGAGCACTCAAAGAGAGGAAATTCATAGCACCGTTGAATGTAAATGCAGATGTTATGAATCAGCTGTCCAATCTTTTTACAAGTGGCTGTACAGGGGGCTCTAGCGTTCAAAAAAGGAAATGGAATCATTCTTCTCCATGTCAGGTGGTTCTTATCTTTAGCATTAGCCATTCAGATTTCTCCAACACACACACCTTTCATCTGGTTCTATTTCTTAAGTGAAGCATAACTCATCTCTTTTAGATTAGCTCCCAGTTGGTGAAATGAGCCATAAATTAATTTGATGTTGTATTGGTGTAGAGGGCTTCCCCCTTTTCCACCTGCCTGAATAATTCTTCCCCCTCTGTATGTTTTATTGTACGGCAGAGATGAGCCACCATTGGCTGTCCCCCGCTCCGTGTACCGCCGTTTGTCTCGCAGATTTAGTACAAAAGCAGGGGTCGACTTCCTGGTGCAATGTTTGTGCCATAACTTTGGAAAAATCAAAGCAATTAAATTAAAATAAAATAAATCTCTTGATGAAAAACGATAAAACACAGAATTAAAAGGGATAAAATAAATTAGACGGATCAGATACAGACACAGCATCCGTCAGGAGGTCCATTCAGGGGCCAGGAGCCCTTCATGTCCACCACCACTTCACTAAATCCTCAGCCCCCTAATCTCCCATAAACACTCCCTGACTGTGGGAGCTTCCCTGGCAGTGCCAGCGTGTGGGTGCCAGCCCCATATACCCATTAGCACCGTTAAGCCTCTGCCTCCAACACCCAAACCCCCACTCGTCACAGGAAAAGGTGAGTTGGATGATCACCTCTCTCCTGCTGTAAAGATGACGCTAATCCGCAACTCTGGGAATGATCTTAACAAACAGAACAAGTTCTCATCCGTCCACAGGGTTGATTTGCCTCTCACTCCCAGTGAAGATTTGCATGCTGCAGCAGCTGAATTTCATCTGCTCCATCCCCGTGCAGTTTAATTTCCCCTCCTCTTTATACCCCCCCCTGCCTTCACTTTTTTGCTCATCTTCATCCCTCTGCTTTATTTGCATGTTTATACTTCTCCCTCTCTAACCTCCTTTCCTCCATCACCGCACACACACACACACACGCGCACACACACCACTGATTGTTTTCCTCCCTCACGCCGCAGCCTGTATTCCAGCAAACCAGATCACTCCTATCCCTCCGTAAACAGGAACTGTAGAGTAAACAAAAATCAGAAGATGCTGCCAGTGCAATCAGAGCATATTTCTTCTCAACTCCCCTCGCTGCCGGAGCTCTGTGCCGCTCATACTCTCAGTGCACTGCAGCTCCTCCCTCCACCTCTCTCATCAGCTGCCCCTCCCTCTGCCTCTCTCCGTCTCTGCTAGGTGCAGCATGTATGTGAGCCTGTGTGAGCCAGCAGAGCCGCCTGTGTGTTTACATGTCAGCCTATCAGTGCAGCCGGATTTAGCGCATCTGGAGAGGACAGAGGCATTTCTCAAATGCCCCTAAGACAAGGGATTCTCGTCGCTGCAAATATCCCATTTTCCCATCTGAATCTCCCCCGTCTGGAATCCTGCATCCCTGTCTCCATGCTTTCGGAGGCATTTTGAATTTCCTTGGCAACATGGAGCTGCCTGAATTAGAATTCTCCGCATGACAGTCCTGGTAAGTACTCAGTCTCTGTGGTGGGCTTTGAGAACTGAGGCACTGGATCAGATTTATTATGGTGCAGTGGTGGGGCCAGGGGATCGCAAGGGAGCAAATTAATGTCAAGAATAAAATTGTGTCACATAAGCAAATGGGAAGAAGGGAGAAGAATAATTATTTACTGAAGAGGGACCGAGACGTTATTTGTGCTTTGTCATCCAGATGGGTTTCATTCTGCTGTGTGCTATGAAATCTGGGTTTGTGCTGATGGGACACACACACACATTGTGTGTATGCGTGCGTTTGTGTGACATTTGAATGTGCGTTATGTTGCATAGATATTTTTTCATGATGCACATGAATGCAGGCATACAATGCAAATATGATATTGTTTGTGTGTGTGCATGGAAGCATGCAAACACACATATGTCCTATACCTTTTGATATCACAGCTGAAGGTGTGAGGCTGAGCTGGAGAGAGTCTGTTTTGTGTTTCTCCCCGAGTGTTGTTGTTGCTTCCTAATCTGCCCTCATTAACATTCATGTTCTTTCAAAGACCAGTAAACTTCTCCAGATTCACACTTATTCATTCTCAGCAGTCTTGTGCCATATAGGCATATATACGGTGGCGTTGTGGCACCCGATGCAGGTCTCAGATTTGCCACAGGTCAGGTAGATGGTGATGGGGAGGATGGCTGACTTTGTATAATAATTTACGGAGGCTAAATAAGCGATCTCTCATACTTTAATTTCCATTGCCTGATGTATTTGCGTCTTCCTAATCATGGCTGCACCGCTCCAGCAGGCAGACGGCTACGAGGGGACTCTTCCTCTTCGTTTTTTTAACGGCGCAGTAACAACCTCTGCCAGCCACGACCCCCCAGCAGTCTCTAAGTGAAGGGTCTGCTCTTCACATCAAGGCTTTATGAGCTATACACAGCTTTTAATTGGGCCCCTGTTCTCAGGTTATGATGGCTGATTGGAATCTTTCTTTTTTGTTTTTTTTGGCTGTAGTTATTGATGCGTGTCGCTGTGTGCGCACGTCTGGGGCTCCAAAGCATTCAAACACAATTTCAATGGACTGAAATGAGCTTTTTCCGGAATGGAATTTATGATTACATCTGGTGAACAACTAATTAAA